>CM076608.1:25645094-26261161 GCA_038502775.1 Hippodamia convergens
TATTCATCCAAAAATTTACTGAAAGAGCATGTAAACAAATTGCAGAATATATTATGTTTGAAATTTTTCTTCTTTAAAGTATTTAATTTCACATGAAATATATTCTGCAAGATGAATTTTCAAATGAAAAACTTGATTTTCAGCAGCATGGTTTGACGTTTTCGATTTTTAATGTTTCCCTTGTATCCGAGCAGAGACTCATAATTCCGTTATGTTACAGACGCAAAAAGAAATGCATTCGCTACATGGAATCAGGTGATGGCAATGATGGAAACCAATCCGACGACAATCTAGGCAGCTGTGGCAGCATGGGCGACGCCCACACGCCCCCAGACGACGACGCCGAAAGCTTGAACAGGTCGATGTCCAGCCCTGGAGGTCTTTCTGCCCTCAGCAGCCTAACTAGTCCAGGCGGCATGATCCTACCTAGTCCTTCAACGAGTGTGGCGAGTCCTTCAGTGAGTTTGGCCAGTCCTTACATGCTGCAAAGCCCTCTGACCCCGCACGAACACATGGACGTTAAGTTACCCCCTCCGTTGATACTCCAGCAGCCCCCTCGGAATCCGGTGGGGACTAATCCGCACGATATAAATAATCCACTTAGTGTAAATCAGCTGACAGGACAATGTGTTAGGAATGATTCCACAGATTCCAACAGTAAAGAGACAGCTCGTTCGATTATAAGTGTTACGTAGCCTTCGGAGAGGCGTCTGTGGAACACCAGCTTTTGTTTGTCTCAGACGAGGTGATCCTCGGAAATTTATTCTTGAGTTAGAGCATACAGTCAGATGGACACGGGTTGCTACTGTGGCTAGTGCAGTGCGTTGATCTCATTAGACTAGTACTGCGCAACTTCGATTTTTTACTATGTAACATAAATGTCATTTGCCAAAATCACCTCTTTATATTATGAAGATGATATATATAGATATCCTATATTTTGTAGTTATTTATATTAAGTGGTATTTATTTGTTGAGGAGATTTTACGGAATTGTACTTAAGGGTTTTCGTCGCTTTTACGTTATTTTAAAAACTATTCCTTTTTCAAAGCAATATGAATATACTTTTGTGATATGATGGAACTTTTTACTTGAAGCAATTTTTTTGGTGATATATAAGTATATAATCGACAGAAAGGCATAGAACCAATTCATTTATTCAACGAATCATTGAAAATATAAGAAAAAAATATTTTTTCCAAACTATCTGAACATAATAAATAAAATAAATGATTTAAATACACTTCTTGCAACAATTGAAGGAACAGAAAAATTTTCCAAATTTTCTGGTGTTTTTCAACAGGCTGTATCTCACTGAGAAATGGTCGTATGAGAATAAGAAAAATCAACTTTTGAAGCTTGAAGACTCTAGTTCCTGAATTTTTTGGTTAAAAATTTTTCAGAGTACCGGTAGCCATGAAGAAAATTTTTTTTCAAATTACTCAAATTTTTTTTTGCTCTACGAGCTGAATAAACAGGCCATGCGGTCTTTGCATCAGTCTAGCTGAAAAAAATTTCTTCGTGCTTTATCCGAGGATTGCATGGCAACCGGTACTCTGAAAAATTGTTCAGAAACACGAGTCTTCAAGCTTCAAAAGTTGATTTTTCTCATTCTCATACGACTATTTTTCAGTGAGGTACAGCGTGTTGAAAAACACCAAAAAATTTGGAAAATTTTTCTGTTCCTTTAATTGTTGTGAGAAGTATATGTTCAACTAAGAATAAAAGGATTGGGCAAATATTTTTGAATTTATCACAAACCTCAGCAACTAAATACCAGTAGATAAATTTATGTTCCTTGTGCCAGAGCAAAAACGATAATGCAACTTTTATTGTTTTTATTTTTGGATTTTTTTACTACAATTTATCTCCTATTGATGTTTTTGCAATATTTTTTATTGTAGATGGTTTTAAAATTTTTTATTCAATTTTGTTGAAACAACAGATATCAGATACAACTATGTCGAATTATCGAGAATGATTTATAGTTATTTCAAATAAAAAGATTCAGTACGAACTTTTGAATGGTTTTTCAATTTAAATTTACTGTCCTCTGGTAAATAAACATTCTCCCTACCAAAATTAGAAATTTGGAAACAATACCTTCTGAATTTATTCATCAAATCGAAATTTTCAACACAATTCAGGATAATTTCAACTATCAATTCCATGATGAACAAATATTTTTTTTTCCGATTTTCATCACAAGTAATGAATTTACTAGTGAATTAATAGGTTAATGAATTGAAAGTATCAACTTCATTAGCTGCCTTTGATTCTTCTCTCAAATTTGCTAAATGCGAAATATTCTCTTGGTTCGATTAGAAAAAAAAAACTGAAGAGCAGCAGTTGATGAGGTTTGGTATTCACATCAACAATGTGTAGAAAGGTATTCTATAAAAACTTAATTTCCAAGTCTATATTGGTAGTATGAAAAATACGTTGTTTTTGCAACTCTTTGGCTAAAAATATCAACAATAATTCGTGAGCATCAAAATAGTTATGTTCAATTTACCATACTTAAAAGAAAATATAAGTTGTATATTGCTATAAATATTGTAATTACCTACTTTGTACATAATAATGTTAATAGATGCACTTCTAATTTTTATTTGAATTTGTTACGTCTGAAGAGCAATATTCATGCAATTGGTTTCGTTTTGTTTTCATATATTTTAATCTGATGAAATAATTTCAGGATCAAAATTTAATAGTGTTGATATCAAAGTCATGTATATAAATTTTTTTATCATAAATTTGACCGGGGTTGTTTTGCATAATGGTGTTCAATTATTAATTTCACTATGAAATGAGACATGTGATATTTTATACTATTTAATAACGACTTTTTAATTTCAATCCTTGAAGCCTCAGAACTTTGTTAATTTGATTAAGTTTTTATTTCATTCAGTGTTTGCCATTATTCTACTCAAATAACTGGTTTTCAAATATCCAAATGCATAACATAATTGAATTAAATTTTTAATATTTATTTTCAATCTCTCATACTACATCTTTGTGTGTTATGCATTTTGATATTGAAATTTCTATAATCTGTGTGTCATATTCTTGTGCAATGAATTTTTTGAGAAACACATCGTGAGTGTAAAGAGATTAGATGTGCCATAAAAAAATCATGTGTGTTTCGATAAATCTGAAAACTGCACACTTTAACGACTGCTTAGGTTACACACGTAATTAAGTTTTTGGATAAGTGCAATGTAAATGTTTTATAGTTGATCTGGACTTGGTACACAACTTTTGTGAGAATGAATGCGAGTTAGGAGGTATTTTCTGTTTTTTTTTTTCGTTTAAAGCAAGCATTCAGTCTTCCTGTAATTTTCCTTTCAGCTTTAATAAGGACGCATTGCAAATGCTCAAATTCGATTGTACCATTCTGGAATAAATGAATATAAATATATAAATAATTTAGGAATTAATTAGATGTAATGTCTTTGTAAGTAGCATCTGTTCGTAACATCGTTTTAGATTAGAATATTCAATACAAAAACTGAAGATTATATGACTTTTTATTCATCTCACCTTTAAGTCCACGATTTCTAATAGGGATATTGAAAATTTCATGGTAAGAAAAAAATTCATGATGTGATTGGAAGTGTCTACAAGCTTTCAAAAGTGTAAAAAAAGTCACAAGGATAATTCTCAAAAATCATTATTTTTGAGTAAATGCGGAATGTTTCGGAAGAAGATGAAAATTTTATGTTTCACAACTTCTATGATGGATGCAAATAAAACAATAACCAGATATTCGCGAAAAACTAATTTACAGCAAAATGAAGCGATTTTCATTTATTGAGCCATTGGAGATCGTGTAATTTCAATAGTTTGAAATGAAGATCGATTTTTTCCAAACAAATAATTTTTTTTAATCAAATATCTTCCTTTCTATTCAATGGATGACCTTTTGCCATCTTTGTGTTATCTTTGAAGTTCAATACACAAAAATTCTGGTCCAAGCAGGGAAAACTCAAAGTAACTTAAGGTCATCGTTATACTGAGATTTATTCCATTCAAAATATTTGTGAATTTCGAAAAAAAAAAGGTGGTATGGGGAATTGCTTTGCAAGTTACAGTTTTTGATAGATATTTTTAAGTAGAATTCAGTGGCGTACACTTAAATATTTTCTGGATCATCGTTCATAACTTAACTACAAAACTACCGCTTACAGTTTTTTTCAATAGGATACCCTATATTTTAATTCACCATTAAATTGCATATATTTTTCTGATTGAAACAATATATGACACTCGCAACTCGATTTTGTCTGTATTTCAACTGAGTTCTATTTTGAGATTTTTTTTTTGTATTTCCCCATTTAAAGAAAATTTTCTAGGGAAAATTCAAACTTTTGGAATCAAAAAGACTCAGAATTCAATGGAGAATCTATTTATGCAATGAAAAATGGGTCTTTCCATTGATGTCACTTCCGGAAAAACCGGTCCTAGAACCTTCAAAAAAATATACGAGAAGTCGTCTCCTTACTTGAAGCTCACTTTTAGAATTTCAATCCTGAATCTTGTGTCTTTCCGAAAAATATTCTATAGAGCCATATTCGTGAATAACCCTGTATATAAGATTATTCTGCGACATAATTTTTGAAGCTGATCAAAGAAAAAGACGGTTTTTCTACAGAGTAACTATTATTTTACAACTGTTCACCAGCTAGTTCCAGAATTATAATGGAGAGAGTAGGAAAGTAGAATAGAATAATGGTATCGCATCCACCATATATTTTTTTATTGAAATTTTTTTTATTGTGTTTGAGAGCACGACAGCAATATTATAATTGGAGTTGTTCAAAGATTCCATTCGCTGCCTTTTCTTTAAACCGTAGGTCTCGAAGTGTTTTCAGAAATTTATTTTATAATGATGAAAATACTAATAAAGTTTCAAAAGTAAAAAGTTTGTTTTTCAATAAGTCCTCAGGACTTCTTCGTTTCATGAATGTGTCAACCGGGAATTGAAATTCAATCTCAGCTTGAAGAAACGTTTTTGTATGGCAAAACTGGCATGAATGGCGCTCAAAAAGTTCCATTTGAAAAAAAAAATTATGAGAACAATTGCAAGAGTGATCTTATAAAAACAAAATGCAGCTTTTGAATGAAGAAATACAAGGCACTCTTTCCCTTGAGGAGCATACATTTTTTTCACCTTTAAAATTTCCTCATCATAAGACAAACCGCTCAAATAAGGACACGATGTGGATTGAAACTAGCATAGTATATTCTCTTGATTTTGTTCTATAATATCAACAGCTTGAAAAGATTCCCATCTAGTTAAGAAGCTTTATTTTGCATTGAATATCATTCAAAATTTGAAAAAAAAATAGCTTCTGGCTATTGGGAATTATTATTATCGGCAATGAAACATTTTTCTTACCTGCGAATTCTTGTGTTTGCTTTCTCCCAGAAATCCCGGTTTGAAGACTGCATCATTGTAGGCGGAAAATATATCGTTGACATGAGCGGCCAGATTTTTATTCCCTTTTTGGCCAATTTGAGCGTTGAGACTATCCCTGCAAAAAAAAGGCAAGGGTTATTGATGCAAAGTAGCTTCACGAGTGGCATGTTCTATAAATTCGCATGTCACTTGAATAGAGAATATCTTTTATCTTCAAGAAAAAGTAAGGAATTTACTGATTTCACTCAATTGAGTAGGTATCACTTGATCGAAAAGTCAGTCCTTCGAAAGATCAGTGGACCGCAGCGTCACTCATTCGAAAATGACGCCCACTTTCTCCTGATTGGCCATCTGGTGGGAGTGCAATTGTCTCTCATCTCTATCTTACTGTTCAGTAACATCGCAGGACGTTAGGCAACTAACATTACAAAACGTGTTGTATAATTGCATTTATAATTGCAAATGTTGTGTGTCCTACAATCTACTGATTTTTCTAATTTTCTCCATATGAGGAATAAAATTTTGATTTTCCAAGAAAATCTGATCGGCACAATTGCAGCACAATTTTATGAAACTATTTTTGTCGAAAAAGAGAGAAAGTACTGGGCTGTCATTTTCCTAATTTCTTTATTTTTGGGTGAATGAGAGAGACATTTGTGAAAAATTACAACCGCACAACTCTGCTGAGGAGTAGTACCATTTTTGGGATATATTTTCATTTAAAAAAAAGAAAGGCTGATTTTTTTAATTTTCGTAATTTTCCGGATAACCCAAAAAATTTTCGTGAAAATATTCAAGGCACAGGACTGTACAATATTTTTCATTCATTTGTGGAAAGAAAAAACGAAAGTGCTTAGTGCTGGGCTAACTTTTTTTTCAATTCCAATTTTTCCGGAAATAAGAGTGACCTTCGGAAAAATTTGAGCGGTACAACTCAGTAAATGTGTAGGACAACACCAATTTTTCCGGAGAAAATATGTTCAAAAAAGTGTACTATTTGTAGGCAAAGTTGTGCCTTAGTTTTCGTTGATGCACCTATAAAAAACAAATAAATTAGAAAAAATTTACCCCAGCACTTTACCCCATAATTTTCATTGAAAAAAAAGAGAAGTGCTGGGCGGTTTTTCTTTCATTTTCCTAATTTTCCAGAAAATCTGAAGAATTTTTGTGAAATTATTCATGGCACAAGACAGCACAAATTTTTCCATTCATTTGTTGAAAGGAGAACAAACTAAAGTGCTAGGCTAATTTTTTTTCAATTTCGATTTGTCGGGAACATAAACAGACTTTCGACAAATTTCGAACGGCACAACTCAAAAGATGTGTAGCACAATTTTTTTCAGTCATAGTAATCCATTTTTTTTGAAAACTGCTGGGCTGGCCCATTTTTTCTGTTTTTGAGATATCTCTAGAAATACATAGAATTAAGAAAAAAACCTAACACAATTCAGCACAACCCTAACACAATTCAGCAAAACAAAAATTCTTTCGGAAATCCAATAGTGCAGGGCCAACCTCACACACACTGTTGCCAGGTATGCTGATTTTCCTGCAATCTACTGATTTTTCTTATTTTCTTCATATGTGGGAAAACCTGTTTATTTCTTCTTAAAATCTAACCGACACAAGTTGGCACACTTGCGGCACAATATCTTCTTAATATATAAAACTAAGACGATCATTTTGTTGGTTACACCATTTATAACTCAAGGTTGGATGAACTGTTTGTTATGAAAGATTTTTTTTTGGATTCTTCTACGTCGCCAACATTAAAATTCTGAAAAATTAGATGAAATGGAAAAAAATAGGAAATAATTTTTCTTCTTTCGAATAACGCCAGTAGGCGTTGCTACAGTAAATAGTCTTTTCGTGAAAGTATTATATTTGATAATAGTTCGATCAACTACATTTTCTAATAATATTAACGCATCTGAGTCCCTGTTATTACACCTATCTTTCTTCCAAACACGACGAAAAATTTTATGACGAAATGTTTTGAACAAATCTCCATTCTACTATTATCTATGTAAACAACTACTGTATATTTTGAGATGCCTAAACGGATGTTTTGGAAGCTCATTGATTCTTTTGTCTGGTGACTTCCGACAACCATTACCGGTAATTCCAAAATCGACGGCTGCCGATGAAATAAAATCATTGCAATCTGAATGGAATGTATCCAATTTTTTCAATAAAGATCTTATTTCTGATCCTTCCATCAGAGTTCCTGGTTTTGACCTTCCCAGGAGAATATGGTCTGTTCTAAATCGCATTAGAACAGGCCATGGACGTTGCAATAGCATGCTCTTCCGATGGAATTCGGTTGAGAGTCCTAGTTGTGAGTGTGGGGAAAATGAGGAGACTATAGAACATCTTATAAATAGTTGTCCCATTTATAAATTTCAAGATGGTTTCGAGGCTATACATAAAGTAACGAATGCATTTCTAAAATGGGTGGTTAATTTCAAAATTATTTGATTCATTCTGAATATTCGGTTTCTTTTCTGCTTTTTTCTTTTTTCATTTCAGATTAAGAATCGTGAGCCGTTTTGGGAAGAATCTATCGACGGATAACATGAAGATGATCTCACACTGATGTCTTTCAAGATTTTTCCTGATATTTAATATTTTATGTTATTTTTTTTACGGGGTGGCAGGTTTTTTTCGGCTGAGGTTTTTTTCCCTGGCTCTATAGTATCGTATGATACTAGTGATGATAGTATCGTATGATTCTATAGTATCATACGAAGAATGTTATGATACCCCGTTCTTTTTTTACCTCAGCTTAGGTACTTTTTGTTTCAACATTTATTGTATTATTTTAGCTCTCTATTTTCATAAGAATATATATATATATTGCCTAAAATCATCAACTTCAAATTTGGCTAGGTAATACAGCTCTCAATTCAGTTGATTGCTGTTCGAATAGTACCAATAGATATTTGCGGCCCACAAAAATGCAAGAAACACATGCACCACAAAAATTGTTGAAAATGTTTTTTTGTAACTGCAAAAAAGGATGCAATGCGTTATGCACCTGCAGAAAACTGAGTCTTTTTCCCCACATGTGTGGGTAATGTGCCAAAACAGTTGTCCAATCTTTGACAAAGATGAAGAAATAATTGACAGCGGTTACAGCCACTCAGAATCAGATCAATTTTTGACACAGAAAGTATTAATTTCACGTGAATAAAGTGAGGTATAAATGAAATGTTTAAATGATATTTTCATTTTGTTATTTTGAACAGATAGGGGTTGCTTTTAGGGGTTGAAGAATAAAAATAACTAAAACTAACATTGATCCATAATACTCTTTTAAATTGATTGAAATTAATTGAATATATTCATAAAAAACCATTTTTAAATATTTTATGCTGAAAGGGGGTAGTTTATACGGACTTGAAGTGTATGAAGACCTTCATTTGAATTTATAAAATGCTACTGAGGCCCAAAAACTACTTTGATTTACGTTAGCACAAGTTTCTTCTAATTTTGGATAAAGGGTTTGTTTTTACCCCTTGAAAATAATAATCATAAATCGGCATAGGGTTGGAGTAGGAGACAAGTAAAGCTCATATCCAAAATTTTATCAAAATCGAAGCATCTTGATAGAATTCCGAGGTAAAATGCCCAATTTTCGCCCTCATTGACTCGACTAATTGTACAGGACAATTTTATGTCCACTTTCAAGGTATTATACCATAAAAGTTTATTATAATATTAAAGTTGCTTTTTTATTTATCGATTAAGGCAGTACGAAGTCTGCCGGGTCAGCTAGTTTAATAATAATTATGATATATATATATTCTTATGAAAAAGAGAGCTAAAATAATACAATAAATGTTGAAACAAAAAGTACCTAAGCTGAGGTAAAAAAAGAACGGGGTATCATAACATTCTTTGTATGATACTATAGAATCATACGATACTATCAACACTTGTTGCATACGATACTATACAGCCAGGGGAAAAAACCTCAGCCGAAAAAACCTGCCTCCCCGTAAACAAAATAACATAAAATATCAGGAAAAATCTTGAAAGACATCAGTGTGATCATCTTCATGATATCCGTCGATGGTCTCGGATACACAGATTCTTCCCAGAACGACTCGTAATTCTTAATCTTTCAACTGTCCTCTTTCACGACGATTCTGTTGCCGTGTGGGTTTCTTGCAGAAGAATCTCTTTAATACCATGTTCATCAGCTAATTTGGAGACGTAATCACACTTGTCTTTCGAAATTCCTTCGATATTCAAATTCAAAATCCACAAATTGTTGCTCTCTGGTCGTGAGGGTTTTTTCAAACCAGATACGACCTTCCAGGTGATGATTTTTCGGCACTTCAGATGTTTGAAGACCGCTACGGGACCCCAATGAAAGGCAATCATCTCCCATAGATAAACCAAACATGTTATAACACAAGAAAACAGAATATTTTCCAGGAACAAAAACTCAGACATATAACGAGAATTGTCATTCTGACAATTATGATAAAAATCTTTAACGAAAGTTAATTTGCTTGGCAAATAAAAGCATAAAAAGATGTTCGGGGACAGTCTCGACCCTTGTTTATATACAGGGTGGGTCAAAAATGTGTACCGAACTTTCTGGTGAAAAATAAGTATAGCATGATAAATGAACTACTGGCCCCAAATGCATATTAAAGAAGTGTTTATATCCTTTCAAAATTGATAAAATCCTGGAAATTTCTCCGCATAACTTCTGGAAGGTGGATGTCACCCGATTTAAACTTCGTGCATACATGTATATTGTCAAAATAAATTTTTTTAAACTATTCTGATATTGTTTTAAAGGGTTTTTTTTGGAGACTGGGTTATGAAAAAAAGAAGCATTCGATGGAGCGACCAAAATCACATGAAAAAGGTATAAAAAATTGAACTTTTTCGAAAAAGTTCTCGTCCAACTTCACGCACAAACTCGCACTCAACCTCAACCCAAATCTGTTCCTGTTCCAACCGGCGCGCAACCTTAATGGCTCAATCGGCTCGCACCGTGCCCAATTACCGTTTAAAAGCCGATCCCGCAAACCCTAGGTGCAAAAAGCCTCTCCGCGGCGGCACTGATTACCATTGTCAAGAGATTGGTGGAACATCAAACGACCTATGAATCTGGCCACTCTCTTCCTCTGCCTCAAATTCACAGTTCACGCTGCCTCGCTCAGTGCCGCTCGGCAACGGCAACATTTACAAGCAAGACTTGACCGGTGGTAGGTGTGTGTGTGTTCTACGCGTGTTAACTTAAGTGCTACAGCCGCAGTCTTCGTTGTTGTGACTTACCGTTGGCCGCTGGTGAACTGTACAAGAGGCGGCGTACGATTTTTAACACAGTGATGCGTTGAATGAGGATTCGGTGGCAATGTGGCTGCAGACTTTCTTCTCGCTAGGGCTGGTGGTTCTTACTTATTCTAGCGTAAGTAGATGCGGATCAAGATCCGAATGTTGCATCTTTTAGCCTTCGATTTCTATCGATTAATCGGGAGAGAGTTGAACTGGATCAAAATAGGCATTGGACTTTCAAAGGCCTTATGAAGATATATATTTAAAAATAATAATCGTCAGAAAACGAACGGTCAAGCAGATACATGGTTGTAGATTCGGATATCAAAGTTTCATCATACACTTCGCGCAACAATTAAAAGAACAGAAAAATTTTCGACATTTCTTGTTTATTCAGTGAAAATGATGGTATGGAACATAATTTCTCGAAACACAAATGATTTTTTTATGCCGCATCTCATCTCTTTACACCCACAATGTGTTGCTCAAAAAATTCATTGCACAAGAATATGACACACAGATTATAGAACTTTCAATATCAAAATGCATAACACACAAAAATGTAGTATGAGAGATTGAAAATAAATATTAAAAATTCAATTCAATTATGTTATGCATTTGGTTATTTGAAAAAGCAGTTATTTGAGTAGAATAATGGCAAACACTGAATGAAATAAAAACTTAATCAAATTAACAAAGTTCTGAGGCTTCAAGGATTGAAATTAAAAAGTCGTTTTTAAATAGTATAAAATATCACATGTCTCATTTCATAATGAAATTGATAATTGAACACCATTATGCAAAACAACCCCGGTTAAATTTATGATAAAGAAATTTATATACATGACTTTGATATCAACACTATTAAATTTTGATCCTGAAATTATTTCATCAGATTAAAATATATGAAAACAAAACGAAACCAATTGCATGAATATTGCTCTTCAGACGTAACAAATTCAAATAAAAATTAGAAGTGCATCTATTAACATTATTATGTACAAAGTAGGTAATTACAATATTTATAGCAATATACAACTTATATTTTCTTTTAAGTATGGTAAATTGAACATAACTATTTTGATGCTCACGAATTATTGTTGATATTTTTAGCCAAAGAGTTGCAAAAACAACGTATTTTTCATACTACCAATATAGATTTGGAAATTAAGTTTGTATAGAATACCTTTCTACACATTGTTGATGTGAATACCAAACCTCATCAACTGCTGCTCTTCAGTTTTTTTTCTAATCAAACCGAGAGAATATTTCGCAGTTAGCAAATTTAAAAGAAGAATCAAAGGCAGCTAATGAAGTTGATACTTTCAATTCATTAACATATTAATTCACTAGTAAATTTATTACTTGTGATGAAACTGTGAAAAAAATATTTGTGCATCATGGAATTGATAGTTGAAATTATCCTGCATTGTGTGGAAAATTTCGATTTGATGAATAAATCCAGAAGGTATTGCCTTCTGGCGTGTTAACTTAAGTGCTACAGCCGCAGTCTCCGTTGTTGTGACTTACCGTTGGCCGCTGGTGAACTGTACAAGAGGCGGTGTACGATTTTTAACACAGTGATGCGTTGAATGAGGATTTGGTGGCAATGTGGCTGCAGACTTTCTTCTCGCTAGGGCTGGTGGTTCTTACTTATTCTAGCGTAAGTAGATGCGGATCAAGATCCGAATGTTGCATCTTTTAGCCTTCGATTTCTATCGATGAATCGGGAGAGAGTTGAACTGGATCAAAATGGGCATGTTCGGCTCGATTGGACTTTCAAAAGCCTGTAGCACTTTTATTTATGAAGAAATATTGAAATCATATTCGATAAAAAACGAACGGTCAAGCAAATACATGGTTGTAGATTCGGATGTCAAAGTTTCATTATACACTTCGCGCAACAATCAAAGGAACAGAAAAATTTTCGAAATATTTTGTTGATTCTCAACAGGCTGTATTTCAGTGAAAATGAAGGTATGGGACATAATTTCTCGAAACACACATGATTTTTTTATGGCACACTCTTTACACTCACAATGTGTTTCTCAAAAAATTTCATTGCACAAGAATATGACACACAGATTATAGAACTTTCAATATCAAAATGCATAACACACAAAAAGGTAGTATGAGAGATTGAAAATAAATATTAAAAATTCAATTCAATTTGGATATTTGTAAACCAGTTATTTGAGTAGAATAATGGCAAACACTGAATGAAATAAAAACTTAATCAAATTAACAAAGTTCTGAGGCTTCAAGGATTGGAATTAAAAAGTCGTTATTAAATAGTTTAAAATATCACATGTCTCATTTCATAGTGAAATTAATAATTGAACACCATTATGCAAAACAACCCCGGTTAAATTTATGATAAAGAAATTTATATACATGACTTTGATTAAAATGAATGAAAACAAAACAAAACCAATTGCATGAATATTGCTCTTCAGACGTAACAAATTCAAATAAAAATTAGAAGTGCATCTATTAACATTATTATGTACAAAGTAGGTAATTACAATATTTATAGCAATATACAACTTATATTTTCTTTTAAGTATGGTAAATTGAACATAACTATTTTGATGCTCACGAATTATTGTTGATATTTTTAGCCAAAGAGTTGCAAAAACAACGTATTATTCATACTACCAATATAGACTTGGAAATTAAGTTTGTATAGAATACCTTTCTACACATTGTTGATGTGAATACCAAACCTCATCAACTGCTGCTCTTCAGTTTTTTTTCTAATCAAACCGAGAGAATATTTCGCAGTTAGCAAATTTAAAAGAAGAATCAAAGGCAGCTAATGAAGTTGATACTTTCAATTCATTAACATATTAATTCACTAGTAAATTTATTACTTGTGATGAAACTGTGAAAAAAATATTTGTGCATCATGGAATTGATAGTTGAAATTATCCTGCATTGTGTGGAAAATTTCGATTTGATGAATAAATCCAGAAGGTATTGCCTTCTGGCGTGTTAACTTAAGTGCTACAGCCGCAGTCTCCGTTGTTGTGACTTACCGTTGGCCGCTGGTGAACTGTACAAGAGGCGGTGTACGATTTTTAACACAGTGATGCGTTGAATGAGGATTTGGTGGCAATGTGGCTGCAGACTTTCTTCTCGCTAGGGCTGGTGGTTCTTACTTATTCTAGCGTAAGTAGATGCGGATCAAGATCCGAATGTTGCATCTTTTAGCCTTCGATTTCTATCGATGGATCGGGAGAGAGTTGAACTGGATCAAAATAGGCATGTTTGGCTCGATTGGACTTTCAAAGGCCTTATGAAGATATATATTTAAAAATCATAATAGTCAGAAAATGAACGGTCAAGCAATTTTCGAAATTTCTAGGCTGTATTCCAGTGAAAATGATGGTATGGCACAAAATTTCTCAAAACACACATGATATTTTTATGACACATCTAATCTCTTTACACTCACAATGTGTTTCTCCAAAAATTCATTGCACAAGAATATGACACACAGATTATAGAACTTTCAATATCAAAATGCATAACACACAAAAATGTAGTATGAGAGATTGAAAATAAATATTAAAAATTCAATTTTATTATCTTATGCATTTGGATATTTGATAACCAGATATTTGAGTAGAATAATGGTAAACATTGAATGAAATAAAAACTTAATCAAATTATCGAAGTTCTGAGGCTGCAAGGATTGAAATTAAAAAGTCGTTATTAAATAGTATAAAATATCACATGTCTCATTTCATAGTGAAATTAATAATTGAACACCATTATGCAAAACAACCCCGGTTGAATTTATGATAAAGAAATTTATATACATGACTTTGATATCAACACTATTAAATTTTGATCCTGAAATTATTTCATCAGATTAAAATATATGTAAACAAACCGAAACCAATTGCATGAATATTGCTCTTCAGACGTAACAAATTCAAATAAAAATTAGAAGTGCATCTATTAACATTATTATGTACAATTTAGGTAATTACAATA
Source organism: Hippodamia convergens (assembly GCA_038502775.1). Lineage (NCBI taxonomy): Eukaryota > Metazoa > Arthropoda > Insecta > Coleoptera > Coccinellidae > Hippodamia > Hippodamia convergens. The sequence goes on from CM076608.1 coordinate 25,659,817, forward strand.
TTTATAGCAATATACAACTTATATTTTCTTTTAAGTATGGTAAATTGAACATAACTATTTTGATGCTCACGAATTATTGTTGATATTTTAAGCCAAAGAGTTGCAAAAACAACGTATTTTTCATACTACCAATATAGACTTGAAAATTAAGTTTTTATAGAATACTTTTCTACACATTGTTGATGTGAATACCAAACCTCATCAACTGCTGCTCTTCAGTTTTTTTTTCTAATAAAACCAAGAGAATATTTCGCAGTTAGCAAATTTAAAAGAAAGATCGAAGGCAGCTAATGAAGTTGATACTTCCAAATCATTAACATATTAAATCACCAGTACATTTATTACTTGCGATGAAACTCGAAAAAAAATATTTGTGCATCATGGAATTGATAGTTGAAATTATCCTGAATTGTGTGGAGAATTTCGATTTAATGAATAAGTCCAGGAGGTATTGCTTTCCAAATTTCTAATTTTGGGAGGGAGAATGTTTATTTACCAGAGGACAGTGAGTTTAAATTGAAAAACCGTTCGAAAGTTCGTATTGAATCTTTTTTTTCGAAATAACTATAAATCATTCTCGATGATTCGACATAATTGTAACTGATATCTGTTGTTTCAACAAAATTGAATAAAAAATTTTTAAACCCATCTACAATAAAAAATATTGCAGAAACATCAATAGGAGATAAATTGTGGTGAAAAAATCCAAAAATGAAAACAATAAAAGTTGGATTATCGTTTCTGCTCTGGCACAAGGAACATAAATTTATCTACTGGTATTTAGTTGCTGAGGTTTGTGATAAATTCATTTTAATATTTGCCCAATCCTTTTATTCTTCGTTGAACATATACTTCTTGCAACAATTAAAGGAACAGAAAAATTTTCTAAATTTTTTTGGTGTTTTTCAACAGGCTGTATCTAACTGAAAAATGGTCGTATGAGAATTAAAGAATCAACTTTTGAAGCTTGAAGACTCTAGTGCCTTAATTCATTGGTTAACAATTTTTCGCAGTGGCGGTAACAATGCAATCTTCGAATAAATCAGGATGAAAAAATTTTCAAAATTTTAAAAATTTTTATTTTTGCTCTACGCACATAAAAAAATTGTTTCAGCTCTAATTTGCTTTTTACCACCCTCCGATATGACCATTTGTCTTCGAGATACCCAATTTTGAATGCAAAAGGATCCTTTTTCACTCGACTGCCGATATCTCCGGAACTACTGAGCGCCTAGCGAGCTCACAGGCTATTTTTTTTCTGCAGAAAAATTCCTACAGAAATCTGTCATGGCAAATTAGAACAAAAAGTTTTCGCCTGAATGTTAACGTGAAAAAAGAGCAAAAAAATGCCATTTTGGAATTTTTTGGTTAATGGACTATATCTTCGTCAATATTATGGGGCAAACTTAGGTTATAGGAAAATTTCACACGCTGATGTTCCTCAAAGTCCCCTCCTGAATCGGTGGATCGATTGGTTCAGCGGTTTTCTTGGACCGATTCAAATTTTGAAAAAATTAACGGAACAAGATTCTTCTAATTGGTAGAGCTCTTTCTTCGGATTTCAAATGTATATACTTTATTGAGATTAATTTCGGCAATGTTTGAAAAATATGGGTGTTTTCGTCTTAATCTAAGGCAGCTGTGTAACGCCACTCGAGAATGCTGTGATTTCTTTACATCGAAGTTCTATTCTATGGCCTTCTGATAGTCCCTTCTTAACCTCCTTGGATATTTGAAATATGAAGTGTATATGGCCCGTCCGCAAAATATTAAAGAGATTAATTTCAGAATAGAAGAAGAATTAATTGAAAACCTCAATATATTCCATAAATGGTAAGGAAAACCCTTAAAAAATTAATTAAAAGATATCGACTGTGTGTAGGCGTATATGAGGGTCATTTGAATACTTAATTCAACTTTTAGTTAAAGAAAATATAAATAAAATAAATATCAGTTTTTTTTATCCACGGTTCCTTTGATATAGAGAAATCGTATCGTTATCGTGTGGCATTCACAGCTGCCTTAGATTTAGAAGAAACTATCCATATTTTTCAAAAACTACCAAAATTGACCTCAATAAAGTATATTTGAAAATATATATTATTTGAAATCCGAAGAAACAGCTCTACCGATTAGAAAAATAAAATACAGGGTGTTCCATTTAAAAAACAATAGTTCTCAACAAATTTTCAGGTTTTCGATGTCTTTATGAATTTCTTAGAACTGAATTCTGAATGCCAATAAAAAATACTTCAAATTTTCCCATTCAAACGTTTTTGTACGACCAATATTAACTGAGATAGCTATTGAGTAAAATCGAGAGTAAAATATAAACAATCACCCTATACTTGTTGCATTTCTGAAAGTGCTCAAGTCCTTTGTTGTAACATATCTGAATTTGAAAGTTTGAACAAAAAAATCAGAAAGTCAAATACTTGTTTGAATTGACAATTCTCATCACATATCTATATTACAGAAATATGGCATCATGCCATATGGTAGTTATGGCTCAATTGCATCCAATAACCTGAAGAAGGACATTACTTAAATTTTATTGGCATAAGAATTTTCGAGTGGTTAAATCTGCGATCCTGCTCCTCTTCAAATCTTAATGTCATGTAAAAAAAAAGTTTTGTTCTTTCGGCCCTCGCCTTTTTCTCTTTTCAAATTTGAGTTCTCGTCTGTCTTCTGTTCAACATAAGAACGAAATCTCCCTTACAAATGGAAAGATTCAGCCGTATTTTAAAGTGGGACTAATTGACCATCGCCCGCGTTTATATTCATCATTCCATTTATTATTCCAGCAGCCGGTTTAATGAATAAATGAGATTTTCATTACGGACGGAGGATGACATGTTCCGTTCAAGATAAGTAAGAATTATAACACAATTCCTGCCAGCGCAGGAATGAAGATTGGGGAAGTGTGCTGGTTGTCCGAAAGTGTTATTAATCTCAATTTTACTGGAAGCGGATAAAAATAGCCGTAATGAAACATGGGAGATTAGCCGAAAAATATACATCCTACCAGGATTTTCGATTGAGTCATCGTTTTGATTCATTGTTTTTATTCGTGTCGAGATGGTTCGGGGAATGTTTTTCAATATGTACCGGGTGGCCCAGGAAGATGTTCGTTAGATATTTCCGGAAGAATTGAAATTAACCGATGCAATTTAAGATTTGAATGGACAGATGCCTGTAAATTTTTTGAGATTCGTGGGACCAACTTTCAAATTGAAAGTCTCATAATTTATGATGAAAGTTAGATTCCTTATACAATTCTGAGTTGTGTTAAGGTCAAATTAGGAAAAATGGGCCCAGTGAATTTACCCCATTTTTACATATTCTATTTATATTAACCTTAGGAACAATTGCAGCTCGAAAATTTTTTTTAAATTTTGATGATAATTTTTGTATTTTTCAGAAATTTTCCATTATACCTTAGGATCTGAATGAAAAGAGATCACAGATATCCAAACACCTCCCACCACATTAAGTTTCCTTATACAGACTGTTTCATGAAGCTGTATTAGTAACTGAATGTAAGTTTGTTAGTGAATTTGGGAACAGCCTGAGTTTTTCAAAATATGATACAAAGAAGTATGTCGATCAGTTGCAAAATTATTTGGGTTTAAATTAGGATTTCATGCAATTTTTCTTTGGAACTTATCTCTAGTTAGTATTGATGTCAAGTAATATAGGGTTTCATGCAGTATAAATATTATGATAGCTATTGACAGTAGGTCGAAAAGAGTTTTTATTTATGTTCAGGGTGATTCACTTATCTTGGTAACCCCAATTTCCTCGAGAACGTCCAAATATTTTTTCATTCTATACCAATGTCCTTTGACAGATAATTCACTTCTCGTAACAATTAAAGGAACAGAAAAATTTTCCAAATTTTTAAGTGTTTTTCAACAGGCTGTATCTCAGTGAAAAATGGTCGTACGAGAAACAACAAAAACAACTTTTGAAGCTTAAAGACTCTTGATTCTGAATTTATTGGGTAACAATTTTTCAGAGTACCGACAGCCATGCAATCCTCGGATAAAACACGAAGAAATTTTTCTTTCATTTTTCAAGTTTTTACTTTTGCTCTTCGCGCATGGAAAAATTTTTTTGAGCTAGACCGATGCAAAGTCCGCATAGCCTGTTTATTCAGGTCTAATTTGTTTTTCACCACCCTCGGAAATGACCATTTGTCTTCGAGATATCCAATTTTTAATGCAAAAGGACCCATTTTCACTCAACTGCCGATATCTCCGGAACTACTGGAGGCCTAGCAAAGGGAGAGCCGGTTTTTTTTCTGCAGAAAATTTCCTGCAAAATGTGTTCATGTTTAATTAAGAAAAAAAAATTTTCTCACCTGAAACGGTAATGTGAAAAAAAAGCAAGAAAATGCTATTTTGTCATTTGTTGGTAAAAGGACTGTATCTTCGTCAATATTGGAGGAAAAGCTAAGGTTATAAAAAAAATTTTTAGCCTAATGTGCCCCAAAGGCCCCCCTAAATCGGTAGATCGATCGGAGAAGCGGTTTCCCTGGACCAATCAATTGAAATTTTGAGAGAATTAAGGGAACCAGGTTTTTTTCCTTGAACTTGAGTTAAACTTTCTGAAAATTATTAATTTAATTTTTTAAAATATAAGTTAATTTTGTATTTTTTGAAGATCGAAAAAAAAATAAAAAATTTTCTTTTTATTCTGAAAAAAAATTTAGAAAGTTTGAATGAAAAACTATTTTCTCGTTTTCTGACGACTAAATATTTATTGATTGGTTTATCGCCGGCATCAGCGTTACCCAAAGCATACCACGTGAAGGTTGCCCGGTCGGATTTTGGTTCATCAGCTCCACAGTATTTTATGGGAATGAAAAATTTTTTTTGCAAGTAAAATTTTTCAAAAATTTCTAAAATTTGTAAAGGCCTTTTTTTACGATTGAAGAGAAACACTTAAATTTTGTTCTGAAAATATCGAAAAAAAATTTTTCTTTCAGTGAGAATTTATATTTTTTTCTCGATATTTTCAGAACATTATTCACCATTTTTCTATTCGATCTAAAAAAAAGCATTTTCAAATATTCTAGATTCTTGAAAAAATGTTCTTCAATTTTTTTATAATCTCCAGAACATTTAAAACTGAGTAAAAAGTGAAAAAAAATCAATAATTGATTCTCGAAAAGAGGAGGTCAAATTTAAGGAACGAAAACCTTGTTCCCTTAATTTTTTCAGAATTTCAGTCAATCGGTCCAGGAAAACCGCTGAATCGATCGATCTACCGATTTGTAAGGGTCTTTGGGGTACATTAGGCTGTGAAATTGTCTTTTAACCTTAGCTTTTTCCCCAATATTGACGAAGATACAGTCCGTTGAACAACAAATGGCAAAATGGCATTTTCTTGCCCTTTTTTCACATTACCGTTACAGGTGAAAAAAATTTTTTTTTTATTAAACATGAAATGTTATTGTGGGAAATTTTCTGTAAAAAAAGAAACAGGCTCTTAGTTTGCTAGGTCCCCAGTAGTTCCGGAGATATCGGCAATTGAGTGAAGAAGGGTCCTTTTGCATTCAAAATTGGATATCTCGAAGAAAGAGGTCATTTTCGATGTATTAAAAAGAAAATAAGAGCTGAAAAATTTGAAAAATGAAAAAAAAAAATTTTCTTCGTGCTTTATCCGAGGATTGCATTGGTACCCGCACTCTGAAAAATTATTTACCAATTAATATAGAAACTAGAGTCTTCAAGCTTTGAAAGTTGATTTTTCTATTTCTCATACGACCATTTTTCACTGAGATACAACCTGTTGAAAAACACCAAAAAAATTGTAAAATTTTTTCTGTTCCTTTAATTGTTGCGAGAAGTATAAATAAATCCGTGGCAAGAGGTCAACATGTCATCAATAAATATTACCATGAAAACTGTGTTAGAATGAATAATTCTCTATTTGTCTAATGTGTCAAATGTCTTGCTACGGATTTATTCAGCCTCTGTCAAATTTACGAGATAAAAACATCAGTACTTTTCAATGCAAATATCACTTAAACATATTTACGGCAATATTTTATTAATTTCGATAAAAAATCAGCGAATTAGAGAAAATAATGCATGAAACTCGTACAGAAGGCTCATTCTATCACTCGAATTTTGAACTCGTGTTAGAATATAAATGCCTTCTACACTTGAATCATAAATAACCATTCAGTTTACCTGAAGGATATACTGAGTTTCGAAATAATTAAGGTTGTTGCAATTGAAGTGGCACCATTCAACCAAGAATTCCCGAAATAATGAATGAAATAAGCACCACTCCAGTCGACTCGTTTCTCCATAACAATACAGAAAGAGCTAAAAGGTCCAGAAGTAAAGAAGCCAAGATCTCAGTGGCGTCAATGGTATTACGATCTTCTTTTCGGCAGTCTCGCTCTCTAAAATTCCATTCAAAAATTTCAATAGGACCTCTCGAGCCGAGGGAATTATTTCATTGCATTCTATTGACTTTCACCGATAATACGCGTGGTGAATGAGGATTCCCCTTTCTCAATGTGATTTTTGGGTCCGTTCAATTTTATGGTACTTCAGAAAGACCCCCTCGTGGAATTCATTGTCCGGAAGTCACTCCGTTAACTGGATAATTCAAGAATCTCTAGAACTTCGAATGTCTCAATTTGGAAAAACTGAAGATAAACTGATCTTCAACATAATGAATGATGCAAAGGAAAAAACGCAAATTCAGCGAAATGTATGTTGAAATTTTCTTACATGCATCTCCAAGAATAACGGAGATATCATAGAAACTAGAAAGTTAGTCGAGATTATCATCAAAGAAAAAAAATATGATATATTTCATACTAGCTGACCCGGCAAATTAACTCTCGTTAAAGATTTTCATAAACATTATTATTAAACTATCTGACCCGTCAGACTTCGTACTGCCTCAATCGATAAATAAAAAAGCAACTTTAATGTTATAATAAACTATTTCGGTATAATACCTTGAAAGTTTACATTGAATTGTCCTGTACAATTAGTCCAGTCAATGAGGGCGAAAATTAGGTATTACCTCCGAATTCTATCGAGATGCTTCGATTTTGATAAAATTCTGGATATAAGCTATACTTGTCTCCTACTCCTACCCTATGCCGATTTATGCTTATTATTTTTAAGGGGTGAAAACAATCCCTTTATCCAAAATTAAAAGAAACTTGTTCTAACGCAAATCGAAGTAATTTTTGGGCCTCAGTAGCGTTTTATGAAGTTTAATGAAGGTCTTTATATACTTCAAGACCGTAGAAACCACCCCCTTTCAGCATAAAATGTGTAAAAATGGGTCTTTATTAATATAATTAATTAATTTCAATCAATTTTATAACAATATTTTGGATCAATGTTAGTTTTAGTTATTTTTCAACCCCTAAAAGCAACTCCTATCTGTTCAAAATAACAAAATGAAAATATCATTTTCAAATTTCATTTATACCTCTCTTTATTCACGTGAAGTTAATACTTTTTGTGTCAAAAAATAAATCTGATTCTGAGTGGCTGTAGCCACTGTCAATTATTTCTTCATCTTTGCCAAAGATTGGACCACTGTTCTGACAGTTGACACCTGCACATTTCCCATATGTAGCGTTACAAAAAAGACTCAGTTTTCTGCAGGTGCATATGACGCATTGCATCCTTTTTTGCAGTTACAAAAAATCATTTTAAACAATTTTTGTGGTGCAGGCGTTTTTTGCATTTTTGTGGGCTGCAAATACCTATTGGTATTATTCCAACCGCAATCAACTGAATTGAGAGCTTTATTACATAGTCAAATTTGAAGTTGATAATTTTAGGGAAGTATTTATTTCATCGGCAGCCGTCAATTTTGGATTTATCGGTAATGGTTGTCGGAATTCACCAGACAAAAGAATCAATGTGTCCCCAAAACATCCGTTTAGGCAACTCAAAATACACAGTAATTGTTTACATATATAATAGTAGAATGGAGATTTGTTCAAAACATTTCTTCATAAAATTTTCTGTAATGTTCAGAAGATAGATAGGTGTAATAACACATGGATTCAGATGCTTTAATATTATTAGAAAATGTAGTCCACCGAATTAATATCAAATATAATACTTTCACGAAAACGCTATTAACCTTAGCGACATCTACTGCCGTTATTCGCAAGAAGTAAAATTATTTAATTTTTTTTTCCATCCCATAAAATTTTTCAGAGTTTTAATGTATTTTATGTTAACCCCTTCTTAGAAGAATCAAAAAAAAATCTTTCATAACAAACAGTTCATTATATTTTGAGTTATAAATGGTGTAACCAACAATGGCCGACTTAGTTTTATATATTAAGATTATCAAAATTTTTCGGGTACTCTACATATATTTTTTTTTTGTTAATTCCCCTCTAAACGAAAGTGTTTTTCCTAAACAAAATATACTTCCAGATTTCCAAGCATATTTTGGCGTCTACTGATCATTTATTATTTTGAATTATAATGAGCGTTTTGAGTCAACTCGAACGATAACCTTTGAAACTTAGAAAGTCAATCAAGATTATATTTAGGTGACCTATCTATTTACCCGAAGTTTTCGAATGCATTTCACGTATGTTTACTATTTGTTATCATAATACTGAGGATGGCATACTACCTGATCGATAATATTCTCAATTAATTCAGGAAAATTTTGAAAGAGTGACTCGACGTCACTTGCAATATCTGAACAAACAAAAAAAAACTGCTCCACATGAGTTGGGAATATTGACTTAAATAGCAGAAAAATATAGTTTAAATGAGATTTCGTGATGGAAATTTATATAATATGATTTCAAATTGCAGGAAATAAAATTAATTTTAGCCTGTGTGTCTGCAGCGTATACAGGGTTGTTAAGAATCGAGTAAAATAACGAAATTTTATTCCCAGAGAATACAAGCATTTTAAGACTATCAATACAATGAATGGCCTCCACGGGTATCAATAACAGCTTGACATCTTCTTTGCATACTACACACGAGGATGTTGAACATTTCTTGAGGAATTTGGTTCCATAAACGGGGCAGAAGCTCTCTCAGATCATTTAAGGATTCTGCGGTAGGTTGATGATTATCTAATCTTTATGGAGCATGTCCCATGCATGTTCTCTGCAATTCAAATCTGGTGAGTGCGGAGGTATTGGTAAATGTGGAATACCAAGCTCCTCGCGCACATTCTCAACTTTGGCTGCACGGTGCGGTCTAGCGTTATCGTCTAGAAATTGAAAAGTTTCACCAATAGCAAAAGTGAAAATTTGTCAAAACATTGTCAATGACATGCTCCCTATAGTGTAAGGCGGTCATATTCCCAGGACAAATGTATAGATCTGTGCGTCCGTTGAAACATATCCAGGCCCATACCATAACACTACCCCCTCGGAATGGACGGACTTCTTGGACATAGTGACGATCAAGGGGTATGCGTGGGATTGTCCATACCCTTATTCTTCGAGAATCTGAAAATCGTCCATATCTGGATTCATCAGTGAAAAGGACACTACGCCATTGATCGTTCCAATTCATATGTTGCCTTGCCCATTCCAGTCTTTGACGCTTATGGTCACGTGTTAATGGAACTCCTCTTAATGGACGTCTAGAACCCAGATTCACCTCTCTCAAACGTCGTCTGATGGTTTCGATGGAAACTTGGACCCCATCTGCATTTTGAAGAGTATTCCGTAGCATTCTACACTTAGATGTAGGCTTTCTTCTCGCCGAAACGATATTGAGCAGGCGTGGTTTTTCGTCGCCCACCATGCCTTGGTCTTTCCAACATGGAACCTGTCTCCCTGACCTATTCCAAAGTCGAGATATCACACTTTGGCTGACTTGGAGCCTTTCCGCTACAACAACCTGAGTTAGGCCACCCTGTAGCATTCCGATAGCCCTATTAGCCTGAGCGTTCGTTAATTCACGTCTTGGCATTTTTAGAAAACTCGTTTCAATCGAAGCCGTTGATAAACTGACTCCATTTCGAAATAAGAACATTCATGAAGCATACGCAAAGAACCAAACTTCAGAAAAAAGTCGACCAGATTGACGAAATGTCTCATACTCTTTTTTATTGGATCGATTCAAGTTGTTTTTGAGTTTTAAATGTTTTTACAGCGATTTCCTCGAAGATTACATACTTTTCAAAACGATTGAATACGATACTCCTAATTCTTGTGATGCAGTATATCATACATTTGTTTTACAGTCTTATTTTGATAATAAAATATTCTCAAGTAGTTCGAAAAGTCTGCATATTTTCAGCTGAAACATCATGTACAAGTCAAATACCCACTGTATACTGATGTGCCTAAGTGGAGGTAAAACTGAACAAAACTTTCGAAGCTTCTTTTGTGGACTCTTCATCATCACCGATTAATCATGTGGTTTTATATCGACCACATCCCTTTCTTCCTTGAATCCATGACTGAATCAGGTGCATAACTTATTGGGTAAAATCATTGAGGAGGCACAACTTTTCATCGATTGGTCCTGAAGAGCATCGTGCAACGCTGAAGACCACTTCTCGGAAGACGAAAACTTTGGCGGTCTTATACCTAGACCGTCTAATTCGAAATATATGTTGCAATTAATGACTACCAATCGATATTTGTGTGGAATGTTGGTCGACAGGTAGAATGCTATCGAGAAGTGTTTTTTTTCTTTTTTTTTTTGTCCTTTCCAACGTCTTTGTCGTCACGTGTTCTTTGATGTTTTGGACGAGAACATTTTAAAGCCCCTTCAAGCCCGAATTACAATTGGTTACTTTTCGGTCGAATCGAATGAAAAAATTGTATTTTTTCTCGAAAAGTAGTGCACCCAATTGGGATCTTTCTACTTGACAGTAATATGTCAAAATTTTTACATCCGAGCATTTTCTTGCAGGTATCATTACAAAGGCTCAACTGTGAAAAACTGGGGTACCGGTTTTTCGGAAAAACTCGAATTTTTTTTGGACATTCTTTGTCTCGGGAATTGTAGGTTTTTGGAAAAATTTGTAGGAACGAAAGTTGTTAGGTACATCATTTTCTACAACTTTTCTCATTAAGTCGACTTGCTGAAAACTACAAGAAGTGAGTGTTAAAAGCGAGGTTGAAAGTGATGTTTTATTTTGTAAGTGAGAATTTCACGAACAAAATTAACTGACTTTTAAAATATCATACAATGTTTTTTCGGATAACTGCTCTATTTTGATAACGAAATGGGTGAATTTGGAGTGATATTAAACTTGAAAATGAATTTCAATGGTTCTAGTTGTACGATTAATATTATAGTATATTAAGTATGGAGAAAGGTAAGGGCATTTTATCGATCGAAGATTTGTCTGAGATCGGTACTCCTTGACGTTCAAGATATTTATAGCGTTTTTTGCACGATAGACACAATTTTTACTCAATGTACAAAATAATTATCTGACAAATTCATTTATTCGTGGCTTTATCAATGCTGTGTAGGATTATAATATAAGGCGTTGTCTTGGTGATGAAAACTTAGTAGATTGTTAAAGTGACAATAATTCAATTGAATTTACTAGCGTTGAAAAATGGGCGATATAGAATCTTCGGAAGATAATAAAATTCTGGGAAATCGGCTGTTCTTCAGTTATTCCTGAGAAATCTAAAATCCGCTACGAGAGTACATACAATACTTTCAAAAAATGGATTCCGACTAAAGGCAACCAAATCACTGAAAAAGTGTTACTCGCCTATTTTGTTCGAAGAATAGAAAAGCTGAGATCGCCTGGAAGTCTTAGGGCGGAATATGCAATGCTGAAGAGCACAATATTTTTGAACGACGGTATTGACATATCCAAGTTTGCAACGATTATAGCATTCCTCAAAAGAAAATCTATTGGTTACAAACCCAAAAAATCTGTGAAGAAATGAATAAAATTTTAAACTTCAAAGTTTCACCCCCCAACCCTTATAGGACCAAGGGATGTAAAAGTTTGTATGAGACTTCCGTCAATTTTGATGCTAGTGGTCCAAAAATTGATATATACGGAGGACTGCTTGTTATAAATGTTAAAAAAAATATTCAAGAATTCTCAGGGAAAATTTCCCCCACATTTCGAATAAGGGGATAAAATGAAGCGTTTGTAAAACGCCTCATGTGTATGTACCCCAAATACAATTGTAATAACTAAGTCACTCATTTCGACCAAGGCATAGACTTTGTGAAATAAGGACTTGTGAAGTTGAAGAGTGTAGAATTAGCAGCTTGGCTCTACACGAGATCTGATAAGTTTTTGACAATGTTAGAAATACGGCCTCGTCTTTTCAATATTTTACATGAAAATGTTTTTGGTTGGATAATTCATTACCAGAAAAATCCAGACTAATTCACGACAAGGATTATGAAATATTCAATCAATGGAAGTTGAAAAATAAAATGATTGCCATAGATGATACCATGTTATTGGCGTACTTTCAAGAATTGGTGTTTCATTTAGTTTATGCGTTCTATTTTTTTTTACAATTCTATTTTGAAATCTACACTGATAGTCAATGAAAATATTAATATTTTCCATTTCTCCCGTATTTAAAATTGAAATCTAGAGGATATATTCTGAAAAAATCCAAGGCTTTGACAACAGATCAAGTTCAAACATTTATCAATGAAGCTCCTGATAAAATTCATTTATTATACATGAAGTAGTTCTAATAATGGGTCTTTTTGAAGGACTTGAGTAGAGATGAACTAGTGAAAATGTGTATGAACGATATAAAAGATGAGGGTAACTGTTCACTTTTCAAAATATCCGAAACTAAACCAGTATTTCAAAAGAGTCTAGTATTGTAGAGGAAGAAAAAATAGGAGCTTTGAGCAAAACTGAAAATGTTTCTAAGATCAAAGAAAAAGATATAATACGAGTGAAAAATGAAATAAATTTAAACTACAAACCTCAGAACTGATAGAGAAGGGAGCAGAAGAATAATTCAGATAAGCGAGTAAATGCACCCCCCGTCAATAAATTCCGGACAGGCAAAATTTTTGTCAAATTCAACACCCTGTATCTTTTTTCGTGGTTCTTTGATTTTATTGAAATTTTCACCAGGTGAAGTATTGGGACTTGTAATATCAACCCGAAATAAACTTTGCAAAAATACCTGTAGTTTATCCGTTAAACAGACAGAAACAAAACCTCATTTTATACCCTCCATTTCTAAACACCCTGTGGTGAATTTGAGGCGGAAAATTAGATATCATTGAGTTTTAATTTGAAGTGTGACCCTTTCTTTGTTTTTTTATTTACGTCAGTATCTGCTTTTAAAAAAAAAGATACACATTTTCAAAAAAGTGTTGCATTTTTTTCAATTTTTATAACAATTTAAAACATTACAATACCTTATCGACTAGCAATTATAAACAAACATCTGAAAATTAATAGCGAGTATTTCCACCTCGCTTTCTCATCACCTATAGCATACGACGTGGCATACTTTCAATGCATTTCCGAATAGCTTCTGGGGGAATATTTCCACAACAATCTCTGTTAATGCAGAACAATGCTAGGCCTCACGTTGCACGGGTTGTAACAGAATACTTAGAAGAGGTGAATATTCAACGATTAGTGTGGCCAGCCAGAAGTCCGGATTTAAATCATGTACGGGATATGCTTGGTAGACATGTTCGAAATCGGCAGTCCAACACATTACCTGATTCACGCACAGACCTTCTTGAAGGGAAAATATTCCCCCAGAAGCTATTCGGAAATGCATTGAAAGCATGCCACGTCGTATGGAAAAAGTGATGAGAAAGCGAGGTGGAAATACACGCTATTAATTTTGAGATGTTTGTGTATGTTTGCTAGTCGATAAGGTATTGTTATGTTTTAAATTGTAATAAAAATTGAAAAAATGCAACACTTTCTTTGAAAATGTGTATCTTTTTTTTAAAAGCAGATACTGACTTAAATTAAAGAACATTTTGTTAAGAGAGGATTACACTTCAAATTAAAACTTAATGATACAAAATTTTCCGCCTCAAATTTACCACAGGGTGTTTAGAAATGGAGGGTTTATACCCTCCTTGTTTTATAATCTTGTTTTATATCAAGGTTTTGTTTTTCCTTGTATAAGGGAAAAACTACAGATATTTTTGCAAAGTAAATTTCAGGTTAATATAACAAGACCCAATACTACACCTGGTGAAAATTTCAACAAAATCGCAACACCACGAAAAAAGATACGGGGTGTTGAATTTGACGAGAATTTTGCCTGTCCGGCATTTATTGACGGGGAGTATATTTAGATTTCTCATATTTTAAAAATTGGCGAAAAGGAAATGCACATTTGAAACAGTCTCAAAACTTTTGAAATTCCTCAACTTTTGTGATGACCATCATAACGTGTATGCAAATTGTCGTTTCAAGTTTTCGAGTGTGTAAATACTCAATGGCCAGTGCTAATTTAAAGCAATTGTCGCTGAATTGAAGAGGTTGAAGGGACGGGCCAATATTCGCGTTGTTACAATCGGAGGAATGCTGCAGCTCATTAGATATGCAACATGGCGTCTGTGCAAAACCAGTATGAGGACCCATCGCAACATCTACCGAACCAGAAGAATAATTGAGATGCCTAATAAATAAGATGAAGAATAAATCCGGGTTCGGTGCCGATAGGTACAAGATGCTCGGGTATTTGTGGAATTTTTAAGTGATTCCATTTGAATAATGAGCATTGTGTTGCGATGTTCCACTGGCCAATTCGAATAAATTTGGGTGTACGGGTGTTATCGCAGAAGTGGCAAACCGCATCGATTAGGAAATCGGAGCCAGCATCAGAAACATGAGGTTTGTTCCAACGGAATAAATTACCGTACAATGCATGATCAGAGTCAGCAGCTTGGCTCTACATGATCAAAATCAACAATGTACGAAGTAAAGAAATATACCTTTACCTACCTAGGTTCAAGCTGCGATGGCGATGTAATTGAGAGCTGCCATCACAACAATTGTATAAAAAATCCTATCAATATACACTGCTCAAAAAATTAACGCACATTCTGAAAATCTCAATTTTATTTAAAGTTAACTCTTCATTGACCTTATAACTTATTATATATTCTCTCGGGCAGATTTTGAACGAAACAAGACACATAAAATGGAAGAAAAATTCTGGATTTCACCGAATCTTATGTGAAAGAAGAGAAATGAACAATTTTCAAAATACTGAAATGCTGATAAATGATTCAATACTTGGATTTCCACCCCTTGCGTTAATTACAGCTCGGCAACGACGGTTCATACTCAAAATGAGTGATCTTAAAATGTTCTGATCTAATCCTTCCCAGATTTCTCCGAGTTGTATTCCTAAGTCATTAATAGTAGCTGGATGATTTTCTGAACTTCTCAGCCTTCTAGTGAGGTTGTCCCAAACCTGCTCAATCGGATTGAGATCTGGACTTCTTGCTGGCCATTCCATTCGAGAGACTTCAACCTCTTCAAGGTACTCCTGAACGATGCGCGCACGATGGGGTCTGGCATTATCGTCCATAAAAATTAAATTTTCACCAATGTATGGGACAAATGGCACTACATGCTCTTCAAGAATGTTCCTTATATACTTATCACTAGGTCAAAGATATTCCATCCCATACCACAATCGATCCTCCCCCGAAACCAGTAGTATTCAGGAAATTGCACCGAGAATATCTTTCATGTGGACGTCTGTATACAAGGGAACGTCGATCACAATGGTAGAGGCAGAATCTAGACTCATCTGTGAAGAGAACTCTTTCCCAATCGGCCTCTTCCCAATGGTTATGTTCTCTCACACAATCCAAACGCGCCCTTCGATGGGCTTGGGTACGAGCTGGGCCTCTTGCCGCGACACAAGGCCTTAAATCATATTCTCTGAGGCGATTTCATATTGTCTGAGTGCTAATTTGCACCCCATGAGTTTGCTCAAGCTGATTTTGAAGGAGGCGAGCGGTTGCAAACCGTTATCTCAACGAAGAAACTCTCGAGTAACGTTCTTGAATGGCAGTTGTTACTCGTGGTCTACCCTGTCCTGGTCTTCGGACATTCATACCTGCCTTCTTGAATCGCTGCAACATTCTGGACACACTTGTATGTGAAACTCCAGACCTTTCTGCAATTCTTGTGTATGCCCACCCTTCTTCTCGCAAAACTACCGCTTGGGCACATTCCTCTCGGGTCAAATTGCGTGTTTCGCATTGCATAGCGATCGAGTGTAGGAAATCAAACGAAAAAAAAACTATTGATCACTAGAATTGATCGAAAACAACTGATTTTATAATGGAGCCAAAATCTGATAATATCATCTTTTTTTATTCCTGTTGGGAAAAAAAAATTGTATTGAAGAAAAACGTTGAAAGTGGATAACATATGCATGCATAATTCTGATAAAAATAAATATCATTGAGAACACCTTCAGTTGTAGAATAAATTTGAGATTTCCATAATGTCAGTTCATTTTTTTGCACAGTGTATTTGGGGTACATACACATGAGGCGTTCTACGAGAGCTACATTTTATTCCCGTTATTCAAAATGTGGGGGAAATTTTCCCTGAGAGTTTTTGAATATTTTTTTTAACATTTATAACAAGCAGTTCTCTGTATATATCAATTTTCAGATCACTAGCATAACAATTGGCGGAAGTCTCATACCAACTTTCACATCCCCTGGTTCTAAGGGTTTGGGGGTGAAAGTTTGAAGTTTAAAAATTTTTTCGTTGTATGTGTACTGAAACTAGCTCACATACCCAATTTCAACTTTATAGGACATCGGAAAGTACCTTAACAGTTTTTATGATCATCAGTGAGTGAGTGACGGAATCAGCGGTTTTTAGATATCTATACAGGGTCTTTCACGAGGAACCTCACCCATATTTATACGGGAAACTACTGAACGTATTTTCATGAAATTCAGCACTTATAAGTATTTCACGATGCTGATGAAATCTAAAATATTTTCAAGCCATGAGCACCTCCGGTTTTTCCGGAAATGACGTCAACTTCCGTTTTTCAAATTAGAACACCATTTTTTTATTACAGAAATAGATTCCTTAGAAAATTTCGAGTTATTTTGATGTAACATTCTTCAGTTTTGGTTGGAAAATTCTCTCTGAGCGGGAAAATTCGAGAAAAAAATCGAAAATAGAGCTCCGCTGAAACCAGAATAACTTCGAGGTTTTTGGATGGAAAATTTTCATTTTTGGGATTTTTCAAGATGTAAGATTGATGTATCCACTTTAAAAATCAAAATCGCGATTCATGATACAGGGGGTGAAAAAATCGCTTTCAAAGTTAGGGATGACAAAATCGTGAAAATTCAATTTTTTCAAATTAGAACCCCATTTTTTTATGGCAGATATTGAATCTACGTTAAAAAATAATGTGAGTGTATGCATCACACCCTTGCTCTAAAGAGGATATTTTCTGAGTTATTCACAAAAAACTGTTTTTCGTCTTGAATTTTCAGCTATTTCTTTTCCCTTCACGCCAAAAAGATTGAAATTTTCAGGAACTGTTACTTAAACCGTGTTTTAGATTTTACTACCCTAATATGCAAGAGAAAAAAGTTACAGGTTGTTCCTAAATAGATGGCGAATTTTGATTCGAATTTGTATCGGAAACCTCTTTATTTCAACTAATCGGCCATCGGTTTTCTCTCCAATGATAAATGAATAATTCCTTATGAACCATATGCAAAAACTTACCATGTTTTACATTTTTTTTAATGATAGATATCATTAATTACATCTGCCAAATTCCTCTTTATTCAGTAGCATTTTGTGTTTACTATTAATTTGGTGATAATTCGTATTAAGTTATAAAATCGATCACTATGCCTAATTTTACCAATGAAGATTATTCAAATTTCATTCTACTTCATGGAGAATGTAATAAAGTTGTAGATAGAACGATTCGACTGTTCATTGAGAGGTTTCCTGACCGACCCAGACCAACGAGAGATACCATTAACAGAACCATGACAAACTTGAGAAATGTCGGATCTTTCGTTAAGAAAACTATACACACAGAAAAAAGTGTAGTAGAAGATAAGAACAACGAAATAACAGATCTTGCATATTTTCGTGTGAATCCTCAAAATTCTCTCAAAGATGCCGAGATTGATCTGGGATTATCTCAATCGAGTTTTTGGAGAATATTAAAAAAACATAAAATGCACCCATATAAATTCAATAGGGTACAGCATTTGAAGGAAACTGATTTCGTCAGGAGAACAGAGTTTTGCGAAGCTATGATGATTCGATTTCAAGAGAATGAAAACTTTTTGGACTGTATAATTTGGACAGATGAATCTAAATTCACAAAGAATGGTTCTTTCAATAGGCATAACAGTCATTATTGGGATGAAGAGAACAACCACCACTTCCGACAATGGAACTTTCAAGAGACCTGGAGTTTCAATGTTTTTTGCGCCATCAAAAATAATGCAATTCTCGATGTTCACATTCATGGTGGGACTTTAACTGGTAAGATAGAACACTACACATGTTTGCATTATTTAAAGAATGTTCTCCCTTAGGAGAAAGATATCCTGACATATTGACTCAAATAATTGAGCTACTAGTACAGAACCATAATGACTTATGGTATCAACAAGATGGCGCTCCTCCACACAATTCACTCAATGTGTCAAATATCCTCTACAGGCTATTTGAAGATCGATGGTGGGCGAACAATGGTCCACATCTTTGGCCACCACGTTCTCCCGATTTAACTCCTTTAGACTATTATGTTTGGGGTAGGATAAAAAATATTGTCTACTCAACTCCCCTGACTGATAAAGAGGACTGCATAGAACGAGTCAGAAATGCGTTCAGAAATGCGCATTGGGATTGAAAAAACATATGCTGGAACACGTGGATCTACTTTTTAAGGGGGATATAACTAGGCATACTACCTTGACTCTAGCTTCACCCCTGTAGGAGTCAAAATATTGTCTACTCAACTCCCCTGACTAATAAAGAGGACTGCATAGAACGAGTCAGAAATGCGTTCAGGTTTGTTTAGATTTTTAGATTCATAGTTTTGAAACTCAATTTGGTTTTTAAACACTTTTGCGGATATCTTCCTCCCGATGAAATAAGAAGAGCAACGCACGAAGCTTTCCTGAGACGTATAAATAAATGTCTAGAAATTAACGGTCAAAACTTTGAGCATCTTCTCTAGTTATAACTGCGAGAGTTTGCCATGGTTCTCCTAATAGTAACTTGAAGTCGGTTTCAAGAAGGGGTGAAAAATCTACAGCATGGTTCAAATAACAGTTCCTGAAAATTTCATCTTTTTGGCGTCAAGGGAAAAGAAATAGTTGAAAATTCAAGACGAAAAACAGTTTTTTGTGAATAACTCAGAAAATATCCATTTTAGGGCAAGGGTGTGATGCATACACTCACATTATTTTTTAACGTAGATTCAATATCTGACATAAAAAAAATGGGGTTCTAATTTGAAAAAATTGATTTTTCACGATTTTGTCATCCCTAACTTTGAAAGCGATTTTTTCACCCCCTGTATCATGAATCGCGATTTCAATTTTTGAAGTGGATACATCAATCTTTCATCTTGGAAAATCCCAAAAATGAAAATTTTCCATCCAAAAACCTCGAAGTTATTCTTGTTTCAGCGGAGCTCTATTTTCGATTTTTTTTTCGAATTTTCCCGCTCAGAGAGAATTTTCCAACCAAAACTGAAAAATGTTACATCAAAATAACTCGAAATTTTCTAAGGAATCTATTTCTGTAATAAAAAAATGGTGTTCTAATTTGAAAAACGGAAGTTGACGTCATTTCCGGGAAAACCGGAGGTGCTCATGCCTTGAAAATATTTTAGATTTCATCAGCATCGTGAAATACTTATAAGTGCTGAATTTCATGAAAATACGTTCAGTAGTTTTCCGTATAAATATGGGTGAGGTTCCTCGTGAAAGACCCTGTATATTCTTAAATGTACGTACGAGCTATGCACTTAAAACTTTTCACGTCTTGTACGGACTATCGGGATTATATCAAAATATGATTAATTTGTTATCCCGAGTCTTCTTCTTGTTTACAAATATAAAATATTACAGTGGAATCCTGTATCTCAGTCATATGCTAAACTTTTTTTTATCAGTTTGTGTAATATCGTTTAGTGTGTGAGAAGAAAAAAATACAAACTGAATCTGAACATTGTCAAGGATCGTCCAAAGGTGCAAGCTTCATGTTCCTTGTCTGTATGTCGATAAAACCTTCAAACAGATGTATCGACAATTAAGTCATGCGACACATTTCATTATCTGGATAGCATTCTTCAACGATGTTAAGTTGTATAATTCATAACCATTAAGCAGTTCGATTGGCAGGATCCTCAGTTGAACGGACCAAAATAATTAATTAGAATTAATGACCTTGCCGTTAATTTCCTTTAGGCGCCATCTCGTTCCGAAATGCAAAGCCCCCTTCATTTATCAACTGTTTTTAAAACGCGATAAATTAATCCATCTTGAATTCCGATTATGTGACGTCTTTTTGACGAGAGCTCTGCGCGTTACGAGGGACGTCCAGAAAGTACGCGAACTGACACAGGAAAATTGAACCGATTTTAGAAGAAGTAATTATTATTATGAAATTTTTTTTATTAATTATTAAATCATGAATTGACCTCCTCATATACACGGTGTTCGTTCTCAGACGAGCCACCCGGTATATTTTTTAACCCATAGAGAAAAATTTCCCGAAACACGACAAATGATTTTGTTTGGAGGACTTCTTTTGAGGTATATTTGAGGCCTCAACCCTTCAAAATTGATTAGGGAAAAGGGGTGCATAAAAAACGTAATTTCAATGAACCCTTTTCGACAAGCTCAATTGAGCAACCTTGAATAAACTGCTCCACATGAGTAAGGGATATTGACTTAAATTGCAGAAAAATATAGTATATGAGATTTTGTGATGAAAATTCATATTAATATGATTTCAAGTTGCAGGAAATTAAATTAATTTTAGCCTGTACTTCTGCAGCGTAAACAGGGTGGTTAAGAAAAATCGAGTGAAATAACGAAATTTTATTCACAGAGAATTCAAGCATTTTAAGATCATCAATACAATGTATGGCCTCCACCCAAGGGCATCAATTACAGCTTGACATCTTCTTTGCATACTACACACGAGGTTGTTGAACATTTCTTGTGGAATTTGGTTCCATAAACGGGGCAGAAGCTCTCTCAGATCATTTAAGGATTCTGGGGTAGGTTGATGATTATCTAATCTTTTTTTGGAGCATATCCTATGCATGATCTATGCAATTCAAATCTGGTGAGTGCGAAGGTATTGGTAAATGTGAAATACCAAGCTCCTCGCTCGCATTATCAACTATGGCTGCACGGTGCGGTCTAGCGTTATCGTCTAGAAATTGAGAAGTTTTACCAATAGCAGAGTGAAAATTTTGGAAAACATTGCCAATGACATGCTCCCTTTAGTGTAAGGCGGTCATATTCCCAGGACAAATGTGTAGATCTGTGCGCCCGTTGAAACATATCCTGGCCTATACCATAACACTACCCCCTCGGAATGGATGGATTTCTTGGACATACCAACGATTACGGGGTATGCGTGGGATTGTCCATACCCTTATTCTTCGAGAATCTGAAAATCGTCCATATCTGGATTCATCAGTGAAAAGGACACTACGCCATTGATCGTTCCAATTGATATGTTGCCTTGCCCATTCCAGTCTTTGACGCTTATTATCACGTGTTAATGGAACTCCTCTTAATGGACGCCTAGAACCTAGATTCACCTCTCTGAAACGTCTTCTGATGGTTTCGATGCAAACTCACACCCCATCTGCATTTTGAAGAGTATTTCGTAGCATTCTACACGTAGATGTAGGCTTTCTTCTCGCCGAAACGGTGATGAAACGATCCTGAACAGGTGTTGTTGTTCGTCGCCCACCAAGCCTTGGTCTTTCCAACACGGAACCTGTCTCCCTGAACCTATTCCAAAGTCGAGATATCACACTTTGGCTGACTTGGAACCTTTCCGCTACAACAACCTGAGTTAGGCCACCCTGTAGCATTCCGATAGCTATATTAGCCTCAGCGTTTGTTAATTTACGTCTTAGCATTTTCAGAAAACATGTTTCAAATCGGAGCCAATGATGAACTGACTCCATTTCAAGATAACAACATTCATGAAGCATATGCAAAGAACCAAACTTAAAAAAAAGACGACCACATTGACGAAATGTCTCATACTGATTCTTATTGGATC
Organism: Hippodamia convergens; assembly: GCA_038502775.1. Classification (NCBI taxonomy): domain Eukaryota; kingdom Metazoa; phylum Arthropoda; class Insecta; order Coleoptera; family Coccinellidae; genus Hippodamia; species Hippodamia convergens. Next base: position 25,682,080 of record CM076608.1, read on the forward strand.
AAATCAAGTTGTTATTGAGCTTTAAATGATTTTACAGCCATTTTCTATAAGATTATATACTTTTCAAAACTATTGAATACGATATCCCTAACTCTTGTGGAGCAGTATATTTGAAAATATCGTCATATGATACAGTAACGTTTATCGATTTGACTTGAGGCAGGTACGGCCTGATGGGTGGTCAAAAAAGCATAACAATCCCAGAAACATATGGCTAATACTGCACGAACCTCCACTTAGTCACAACATAATTCCACAACAAACAACAAAATGAAACGCTCACATTATAATGCCCTCCCAAGAACTTAGAATTCGTCGATATTCGTGTATAATTCTACACGATGAAAACTATTTTGCTCAAGGGATATACAAAAAATGTTCGAATTGAGTTCCATACAATGATAAACTAACTGACAAAGAAACTGCAACACACAGAAAAAACTGTTTCAATTTTAAATTTTTTTTGGTGAAACATAGATAGTATTGAAAGGGGTAAAGGATTGTAATTTGGAGAAAAAAAATCGTGGGGGTTTCGTCTTGGGTTTTTAACTGCTTAATATGTTTGTCGAGAGTCAAATTATTAATGAAAGTGACGATTTGGTTGTTCCTCTGGATTTTGAAGAGTCTGCAAGAAGAGCAAATCTGGAACTCCTACCTAAAAAATCTGTCCAGCAGTACGATATTGCATATAACAATTTCCTGGCCTGGTGTAAATTGAAAAATGTAGAAGGGAACTTCGGTGAAACTGTTTTCCTGGAATACTTAGAATGAAAATCAAAAATATGGAGTTCATCAACTTTGGTGAGCAAAATTTTAATGATAAAGTCAAGCGCCTTTGTTAAAAATGGTGTGGATGTTAGTAAATAGTTTAAGGTAATAGCATATTTGAAACGGAAAAGTGAAGGATATCATCCCAAAAAATCAAAAATTCTCACTCGTGAACAAGTTGAAAAGTTTATAAAGAGGCTTCAGATGAGAAATACTTGATAGTTAAGGTTGCAACTATTTTCGGATTATTTGCAGCCTGTCGGCGTGAAGAATTGTGTAATTTATCAGTGTAAGACATCGAAATAACAAATGAATCGTTGGTTATACAACTTTCAAATACAAAAACGAAAGTCAGTCGTTCTTTCAGTATTATTGGGAAGTATGTAGACTATTTTCATAAGTACTTTGCACTGCTCCCTTCTGTCATCAAACATCGTCGTTTTTTCCTGAAATACATTAATAATAAATGCACTGCCAATCCAGTTGGTATTAATACATCTGGGAAAATTCCATCTATTGTCGCCGAATTCCTCAAACTGCCAGAACCAAAGCAATATACAGGACACTGTTTTCGAATATCCTCCGTTTTATTGCTAGCAAAATCAGGAGCAAATATAACGGATATAAAAAAACATGGTGGATGGAAGTCTACAACGGTAGTCGAGGGCTATGTTGATCATTCCATTGCATATAGAAATGCCATTTCTGAAAAAATTCTCCCAACCTCAACAGATTTTGGATCATCATCCAATATTGTACTTTCGGTTTCTACAAGTACTGATGGTGCTGAGGATTCTAATAATGTGTTGCGAAGCTCCCTAACGTCACAGGGCATTAATGTTAGTAATTAATTAATGTTAATGTTCATAAGTAATGATTGTTAAATATTGATAATAAAAATTTGCAATTGCTGAATTTTTCTCATCTGATTTCATCATAAGAAAATGGAGTGCTAAAAATATTTTCAACACTAATGTTAAAAATATTTGGTGTCATTAAAAGTGTCACTTTTAATGGCAGGTTTAAAAAAAATATTTTTTTGCCAGAATTCATGACCTTTCACTCATATTCATATATTAGTGAGGATTCCTGGCTGTCATTTAGATATTATGATTTGTTCATGTTCCTAATCAATAAGGACGAAAGAATGTTTCTTTTGGTACAACAATTTCCATTTATGCGAATCATACATACAGAAATTTTTACATCCAGCCCCCACCCACACAGAATGGCCCCAAGACAATACCTATACCTTCAAAAATCTCACCATTATGCTAAATATTTCGTCTTCGAGAACCTTGAATAACTTTTTTCGAGGCTTATAATTCAGCGAGCACATAATAATTGTTATCCTGTCAATACTGGTATATTCAGGTGGTTCACGCGATGAAGAATGAGACCGTGCACACTTAAGAGACCCTGAGGAACGGTCAACAAAAGCTGGACCGATTGGTTCCACTCAATTCTTGCAGTCAAGTGGGATGTTATTATTCAAAAGAACGACCTTGACAACGTTTATTTCAATAAATATAGAAATATCGCGGCGTGAGTTGGAGAAATGACAGTTTGAGGTGCTTGAACTGAAATTAAAACAAACATGGAACTTTTGGTTCATTATTTTGCATAATGAACAATTCACGAAAAATTTTTTTTGTACAACTGCCATTAAAAGTGACACTTTTAATGACTGCGAACAATGTTAAAATTGATTGTTTACGTGGAAGCGTGTTAAAAATATTTTTAACATTAGTGTTAATAGTATATTCTAAAACAAGTTGCAGAATGAGCTCCTATTCCAACACGAATGCGAAGTTCGAAAACGAGCGACGAAGGAGCGAGTTTGCGATAGCATGAGTGTTGGAATTGCCTTCTGCAACGAGTATTAGACGGTATTTTCTCTATTTCAGTCAATTTTTGTGAAATATTCTCGAAAGTTAAATGAAAATTCAGATTAGTGACTTTTGTTTTGTATCTTGGCAGTTGGTGTGACATACGAAATTTGACAGATCACGGAATTTGAATTGTTTTGATTCGAAACTTAATTCGATCGGAGGTCAGTACTGACAACCATAAAACGAAAAATATAACTGAAAACAATGCTGTAATGAGTTTCATTACAGCACTACTTTCAGTACTGTAATGAACCCATTACGATTCTGAAATAGAGAATAGTATATTCTAAAACAAGTTGCAGAATGAGCTCCTATTCCAACACGAATGCGAAGTTCGAAAACGAGCGACGAAGGAGCGAGTTTTCGATAGCATGAGTGTTGGAATTGCCTTCTGCAACGAGTATTAGACGGCATTTTCTCTATTTCAGTCAATTTTTGTGAAATATTCTCGAAATTCAAATGAAAATTCAGATTAGTGACTTTTGTTTTGTATCTTGGCAGTTGGTGTGACATACGAAATTTGACAGATCACGGAATTTGAATTGTTTTGATTCGAAACTTAATTCGATCGGAGGTCAGTACTGACAACCATAAAACGAAACATATAACTGAAACAATGCTGTAATGAGTTTCATTACAGCACTACTTTTAGTACTGTAATGAACCCATTACGATACTGAAATAGAGAAAAATATTTTTAGCACTCCATTTTCTGATGATGAAATCAGATGAGAAAAATTCAGCAGTTGCGAATTTTAATCATCAATATTTTACAATAATCACTTATGAACGTTAATATTAATCGTAAAACTACAACAATTACTAACATTAATGCCCTGTGACGTCAGGGAGCTTCGCAACACATTATTAGAATCCTCAGCACCATCAGTACTTGTAGAAACAGGAAGTACAATATTGGATGATGATCTAAAATCTGTTGTGGTTGGGAGAATTTTTTCAGCAATGATATTTCTATATGCAATGGAATGATCAACATAGTCCTCGGCTACCATTGTAGACATCCATCCACCATGTTTTTTTATATCCGTAATATTTGCTCCTGATACTGCTAGCAATGAAGCAGAGGATCTTCGAAAATAATGTCCTGGATATTGCTTTGGTTCTGGCAGTTTGAGGAATTCGGCAACAATAGATGGAATTTTCCGAAATGTATTAATACCAACTGGATTGGCAGTGCATTTATTATTCATGTATTTCAGGAAAAAACGACTATGTTTGATGACAGAAAGGCGCAGTGCAAAGTACTTATGAAAATAGTCTACATACTTCCCAATCATACTGAAAGAACGACTGACTTTCGTTTTTGTATTTGGAAGTTGTTTAACCAATGATAAATTACACAATTCTTCACGCCGACAGACTCCAAATAATCCGAATATAGTTGCAACCTTAACCATCAAGTATTTCTCATCTGGTGCCTCCTTCATAAACTTTTCAACTTGTTCACGAGTGAGAATTTTCGATTTTTTGGGACGATATCCTTCACTTCTCCGTTTTAAATATGCTATTACCTTAAAATATTTACCAACATTACACCATTTTTAACAATGGCGCTTGACTTTATCATTGAAAATCTGCTCCACAAAGTTGATGAACTCCATATTTTTTATTTTTCTTCTAAGTATGCCAGGAAAACAGTTTCACTGAAGTTCCCTTCCACAATTTTCAATTAACACCAGGCCAGGAAATTGTTGTATGCAATATCGTACTGCTGAACAGATTTTTTAGGTAGGAGTTCCATATTTGCCCCTCTTGCAGACTCTTCGATATCCAGAGGAACAACCAAATCGTCACTTTCATTCATAATTGGACTCTCGACAAACATATCAAGTAGTTGAAAACACAGGAACGAAATTCAAATGACAGCGTCCTTTCTCATTTGTCAGTTAATCATAACGTTGGCAACGTTTGCCATTCACAACAACCTTTTGATTACATATTTGAATATTAAAATGCATTTTGAAGTTAATTGTTATTGCAAATTCGCTCATTTCATTATAAAAATGGTATTTGTGTTAAAAATGATTTTATTTTGTTCGTGAAATTGTTCAATTCGATCCGCTCATTTCACAAACTTTTTCACTCACAAAATAAAACGTCACTTTTAACACTCATATCAAAAATAACTATTGAATTTCAAGGTTTTTTTTTTGTAAAACAAATAGTAGAGCAAGGAGTCAATGATTACAATTTGATTACTATTTCGAATCTGTTTTAACTTGTATACTTGTATACTCTCACACCGATAAATGAAATGAGAAAATTGCTTCTCACATCTTTGTTTCGACTTTCTCACCAGCGAATTCTCGCATTACTTATGAGACGCACAAATCTCGTTCTCCCGTATCGATTACCAACAGTCCATCCTGTACATATCTCTTCCAAACACCCATTTACGAATGAATAATGTCTCTGGCCACTTCAGGCCTCGGTAGGTGTCCCAATTTCGCTCGTCATCAGGGTTCGAAAATATCATGATATTTATATAAATATCAAAATATCGGATATATATCGATATATATCCGATATATATCAACTTTCTGATATTTATTTTTACGAACAATTTTTCAAATTTTTTCTTTAAAGAAGTCAATAAATCAAACGTATGTAGAAGTTCATTTACTAAATTCATTAAAAAAACTAATCAAGATTCTAAAAAACATAAAACAACAAAAAAAAGTTATCTATTGAAATATTTTCTGGGAGGTCTCTGCATTTTCCTGAAAACTTTATATGTGTTTTCTCTCCCAGTCTCTGAAACAAAAAACAATTAGAAAAAATTTTAATAATATAAAAAAACGTTACGCTTAAGATTTCAAAGTGTTTTCATTTTCTTTCTGTTCATTGTTAGGCAACAATTTCTTCTCGTAAAGTTTGGCCCCTGACAAATTATTGCTCAAATTTTTACGCAGGGGCCTTTCTTATATTATTAAAATTTTTTCTAATTGTTTCAGAGACTGGGAGAGAAAACCCATATTAAGTTTTCAGGAAAAAAAAAAGTTAGTTGATAAATTTATAAAAAGTTCATTATCCGGATTATTAAAAAATTCCTGTGCAGATGCAATGGTCTCATCCCATATCAATTTCAAATTGCTATTTCATACTGCAAACTTCAGCTGTATACGTGAACGTGCTTTTTGTTCAAAAATTTAAACAAAAAAAAAACAAGAGCACAGTGAATAGTGCAATGACGATTTTACGGCGAAGTTATAACATCACTATCTGGATTCCCCGAAAATACGTTGCTTCTTCGATCGTACAAACGGTCGGTATGTTGGTATACATTGGTGACATTGGTGTGCTCTTAAATAGCGATTGATTATGAAATTTTTACGCACAGTCGCAAATTTTGGTAAATTTATAAATATCCATGATATATATCAATCCTTATAAATATCGATATATATCATGATATATATCAGGATAAATATCGGCGATATATATCGGTCGAACCCTGCTCGTCATAACGAACTCGAGAGGACAATGGAGAGATGAGGCAGATAAGTACCACGCTGTTAATTGAGGGTGTGAAACGGTACATCTTCTGACGATGGTGAACCAGGTGTGCTTAGACCATCGAGCGTTTCTCGAGTCAAGTCTACATTCTTGGTGCTATTCTGAACAGGTGTGCTGCAGCGTATTGTGGAGAACAGGTCGGTAATGGAAGTTTTGGGATTGAAGTAAACTGCTCCACGTGAGTTAGGAATATTGATTTAAATTGCAAAAAAATATAGTTTGAATGAGTTAGCTTTTCATGATATGAGTGTTAAAAGTGACGTTTTATTTTGTGAGTGAAAAGGTTTGTGAAATGAGCGGAGAGAATTGAAAAATTTCACGAACAAAATAAAATCATTTTTAACACAAATACCATACAATGTTTTTTGTACAACTGCCCTGTTTTGATAATAAAATGAGCAAATTTACAATGACAATAAACTTCAAAATGCATTTTAATATTCAACTAATCAAAAGGTTGTTGTGAATGGCAAACGTTGCCAACGTTATGATCACTAACTAATGAGAAAAGACGCTGTCATTTGAATTTCGTTCCTGTCCAATTTTCGTCTTGGGTTTTTAACTGCTTAATATGTTTGTCGAGAGTCAAATTATTAATGAAAGTTACGATTTGGTTGTTCCTCTGGATATTGAAGAGTCTGCAAGAAAAGCAAATCTGGAACTCCTACCTAAAAAATCTGTTCAGCGGTACGATATTGCATATAACAATTTCCTGGCCTGGTGTAAATTGAAAAATGTAGAAGGGAACTTCAATGAAACTGTTTTCCTGACATACTTAGAAGAAAAATCAAAAATATGGAGGTCATCAACTTTGTTGAGCAAATTTTCAAGGATAAAGTCAAGCGCCCTTGTTTAAAATGGCGTGGATGTTAATGAATATTTTGAGATAAAAGCATATTTAAAACAAAAATGTGAATGATATCGTCCCAAAAAATCGAAAATTCTTACTCGTGAACGAGTCGAAAAGTTTATAAAGGAGGCACCAGATGAGAAAAATTTGATGGTTAAGGTTGCAACTATTTTCGGATTATTCGGAGCCCGTCGGCGTGAAGAATTGTGTAATTTATCAGTGGAAGACATCGAAATAACAAATAAATCATTGGTTATACAACTTCCAAATACAAAAACGAAAGTCAGTCGTTCTTTCAGTACTATTAGGAAGTATGTAGACTATTTTCATAAGTACTTTGCACTGCGCAATTCTGTGATCAAACATCGTCGTTTTTTCTGAAATACATGAATAAAAAAAGCACTGCCAATCCAGTTGGTATTAATACAATTCGGAAAATTCCCTCTATTGTTGCCGAAATCCTCAAACTGCCAGAACCAAAGCAATATACAGGACACTGCTTTCGAAGATATTCCGCTCCATTGCTAGCAGAATCAGGAGCAAATATTACGGATACAAAAAAACATGGTGGATGGAAGTCTACGACGGTAGCCGAGGGCTATGTTGATCATTCCATTGCATATAGAATATAGAAATGTCATTGCTGAAAAAAATTCTCCCAACCTCAACAGATTTTGGATCATCATCATCCAATATTGTACTTCCGGTTTCTACAAGTACTGATGGTGCTGAGGATTCTAATGTGTTGCGAAGCTCCCTAACGTCACATGGCATTAATGTTGGTAATTGTTCTAGTTTTACGATTAATATTTATGTTCATTAGTAATGATTGTTAAATATTGATGATAAAAATTTGCAATTGCTGAATTTTTCTCATCTGATTTTATCATAAGGAAATGATATGGAAATGTGCTAAAATTATTTTTAACAGTAATGTTGAAAATATTTTTAATACGCTTCCACGTGAACAATCAATTTTAACATTGTTTGCTGTCATTAAATTTGTCATTTTTAATGACAGTTGTACAAAAAATTAATTTGAGTAAAATCGAGTAAAATAACGACATTTTATTCACAGAGAATTCGAGCATTTCAAGACTATCAATACAATATATGGCCTCCACGGGCATCAATAACAGCTTAACATCTTCTTTGCATACTACACACGAGGTTGTTGAACATTTCTTGTCGAATTTGGTTCCATAAACGGTGTAATCTTTGACGCTTATGGTCACTTGTTAATGGAACTCCTCTTAATAGACGTCTAGAACCCAGATTCACCTCTCTCAAAAGTCGTCTGATAGTTTCGATGGAAACTTGGATCCCATCTGCATTTTGAAGAGCATTCCGTAGCATTCTACACGTAGATGTAGGCTTTCCTCTCGCCCAAAACGGCGTTGAAACGATCCTGAGAGGGTGTTGATTTTCATCGCCCACCAAGCCTTGGTCTTTCCAACACGGAACCTGTCCCCCTGAACCTATTCCAAAGTCGAGATATCACACTTTGGTAGACTTGCAGCCTTTCCGCTACAATAACCTGAGTAGCCTCAGCTTCTGTTTATTTACTTCTTGGAATTTTCAGAAAACTTGTTTCAAATCGAAGCCGTTGATAAAATGACTCCATTTCGAAATTAGAACATTCATGAACAAAAAAAAAAAAATTTTGCCTACACGGAGGCCACATCGAGAACATTTTTGCTTCAAATATCGTTTTTCATGAAGATTTTGTCCCTGAGATGTATGGGATACTGATGAGGCCAAATGAGGGCAAAACCGGTATATCTCTCATCTCAGTGACAAAATCTATTATCATTTCCCCAACGTCATGATGAAAGATCTCTGAGCCTGCGAATTGAAAATGGTATTCATTTCGATGATTACTATTTTGAATTAATCTATGTTTCAAAAATTCATGAAGCATATGCAAAGAACCAAATTTCAAAAAAAAGGCGACCAGATTGACGAAATGTCTCATACTGATTTTCTTTGGATCGATTAAAGTTGTTATTGAGTTTTAAATGATTTTACAGCGATTTTCTCGAAGATTACATACTTTTCAAAACGATTGAATACGACATCCCCAACTCTTGTGGAGCAGTATATTTGAATAGATGAAAGTACAGTACAGTACAGACAATTCCACAGAATAAAGTCATCAAAACTTTTATGATCAGATGAATTCAGAAGAGATCCCATTGTAAACAAATAATAATAATACTAATTTCTTTGATCTTATCGAAGAATAACATTATAGACATTATTGATAAAATAGAAAAATCGTCAATGTCGTAACACAAATTCCACTAGCTCCTATGGATAGTGCAGTAGTTGAAATATTCTTGAAGACAATATTATTCACAATCCAGAATGAAATTGTACACCATCCGTTTGAATTTTCTTGAATCTTTCACTTCTTCAAACCTCTTCGGAAATTCACTGAGCAGTTTCATGCATGTATAACTCCGGTACTAATGTACTAATCGAACCTTACACCAATGATTCCCTCCCTATTACCTCCCTGTACCCCTTGGAGATCGCAAGTCGGTGCCTTACGTCGCAGGCAGTCGCAGCAACCCACACCTGTATCATCATGACACATCTCATCTACCTGTTCGTCTATAAACATCTCGCGGTAGATTCCCACGTGATCCAGCCGGTGCAACGCTGTCTGCCGCGACCGACTGGTTTTTTCGAGTTCCTTTTTTCGGACTGCGGAGGTTCCTGGAAATGGTACCTGTTTAGAAGTAAGCCAGGGCCCAGATACGGGATTGCTGGAATTTGTCGGTGTGGTCCGGTCGATTTAGATTATGAAAATAGGGGTCGAATAACGAAAATTTGTGGAGAATTAGGGTTTACCAGGTTTCAAAAGCCGCCATCCATCGATTCTATGTATGGGACAAAATTTATTCGGGGGCAAAAGTCGAAGTTTTTGGTTTTTTCGAGAAAACGGTAAGTTTTATAAAAAAAAAGCTCGGACAAAACTTGTAGATCTTGCAATTCTCTACGAAAATGGTTCCTACGATTTTTTTCAAGAGTTATCATTTCTGAGATATCGCGATTCTAAGAGTAACATAATACAGGTTGTTTTGAAAAAAGGTGACCCCCCTCTCTATAATAGATAGAAAATTGAAAAATAATAGCGGTTCGTGTATTAAAAAATTTTCGTATCGTCATCCGTATTCAAGATATAGGGCGTTGAAAAAGAAAAATAATACGTGTGGCACTCGAGGACTGCCGCGGTAAATCTTTTGCATAGCATCTATTCCGAAATAAGAAGATAATATAGTTGATTTAAAATATTTATTTATCTTACAATACATGTAGGTTATTCAAGAATGTTTATCATTGAAACTATAGGTTTATGGTAACTGAAATAAGAAACATAAGTTTGAGACTTAACTTCTTCTAAATATCTGGAAAATACCCCGTCAAAAGTGGTCCCATATTTTGTTGTGGATTCTTGTTGATCATTATTCATTTTCAAGTTCAATTTTTCCAAAAGAAAAGTTGTCAACCGCTCTGATTTTTTATCAGCGGAGTTAATATTGAAATCGCCAACCAAAATAAGTGGAAATTTATTACCATTTGTACCAAGTATTTTTGACCCTTCCTCAGTGTACTCCAGTAAAGTGAGATGACTAAAATGCTCTACCATGACTATGTGTTGGCCATTTCTAAGTTTGCATAAGCATGCACAAATATCTCCAACAAATGAACGTCTAACATTAATATCAATATTTATTTCAATATTCGGAGTCATAATATTAGTAACATCATTACTATTTTGGTAAACAGCCACCCCACCTTTTGGAACAGTATCTCGTTAGAATTGAACAATACATTTGAAATGAGGTATTTCAATCGGATTATCACGCGTCATGCTTGTTTCGGTAAGAAGTGACACATTGGTTTGTCTTGTAACTGAATCTGTGCGAGAATGAGATATTCCCGCACGATTTTTTTCCTATAATGTGACAGAATGCACGGATTCGACACGAAATCAGAGAAGATAAGAACTTCAAAAATTCAGACCTCCACTGTGCAGGATACCTATTCCTGAAAACTTAATTTGGGTTTTCTCTCCCAGTCTCTGAAACAAGAAACAATTAGAAAATTTTTTTGAATAAAATTTGAGCACTAATAGGTCAGGGGCCAAAATTTTACAAGAAGAAATTGTTGTCTAACAATGAACGAAAAGAAAACACTTTGAACTCTGAAGCGTAATGTTTCCGAGTCTAATTCTTTTAATTTTTGCTGAAAGTCGATGAAAATGAGGAAGCAAATTTATTAAAATTGATTTTTCAAGACGGTTTGTTGTTGGTTCCTGATTGTTATTATCGTTTTGACGTAAAATTGTTCAATCTAAATTTGAAATAGTTTTTTATATGAAATTCAAATTCAAAGAGAAGAGAACATTTTTACGTCAAAACGATAATAACAATCAGTAACTAACAACAAACCGTCAGAAACAACCAATTTTAATAAATTTGATTCCTTATTATATTCATGGACTTTCAGAAAAAAGTAAAAGAATTGGTCCTAAATTCAACATAAGAACTGTTTTCAAAACAAAAACTGATTTACTATCTTCATTAACAGAAACTAAACCTTTGAATGAGGACCAAAAATCAAGAAATTGTTTCCCTGTATTTGTCGAAAATCTTATACTGGGGAAACATCAAGACCATCAGAAATTAGAAAACGTGAACATAAGAATAACATAAAAATTGAGATATTGTTAGATCACAGATATCAGATCATGTGTGTTCCAATACCGGCAATCACATGATGGATTGGAATGGCACAAAAATTCTAGTGACGGAACCTGATAATTATAAAAGAAAATCAAGGAGTCAGCTTGTATTTTGTTGGATGAGGCTAATAATCTCGCCAATTGTTCAGTAGGAATAGATCGAATTTGGATGGATTTATTGAAAAAAGTATTTCAGGGAATTTTGAAATGAAATAACGATATCAACATCTGGTAATCAATATTAATGTATGTTCATCATATATTGACAAATGTCAATCAAAAAATCAAAATATTGTCGCGATTCTACGAAGTTGCATGAAAACTAGAAATTGTCTGACGAAGGAGTCTGATTTAGACTCCGAAACGTAACGCTTCAGAGTTCGAAGTGTTTTCTTTTTGTTCATTGTTAGGCAACCATTTCTTCTTGTAAAATTTTGGCCCCTGACATATTAGTGCTCAAATTTTTACGTAGGGGCCTTTCTTATATTATTCAAAAATGTTTTCTAATAGTTTCTCGTTTCAGAGACTGGGAGAGAAAACCCAAATAAAATTTTCAGGAATATGCAAAGACCTCCCAGACAATATTTCAATTGATATGTGCGGGATATCTTCCCGCAGAAAATGATCTTCGGCGACGGATATCGTCTCTTTGTTTCAGCCGTTGGAGTCACACGATCGGCAGATTAAAAAAGTTCCCAACACTCGAAGAACCGGGCAGTCCGTATCCCATATCGGTCAGCCGTTCATTTCTCGAATGACAGGCGTAGTAAATCATGTTCTTTTGTTTTCGCCTTGCCTGGCGACCCGCAGGCTAGCCTGGTCCATTGGAACACTCCACGATCGTCGGGTCATCGAGAACTTGCCAGGGGCGGACTCGAGACTTTGGCCCAGGAAAATGAGTCCCTGGATGCGTTCTCCAGTTTCCCAAAGGCGTTTGTTCCACTCCCGTGTGACCCCCTTGTTTTTTCTAATACGTCTAGCTGAGCTCGGCTACTATATTTCTCGAAATTAAATATAAAACCCAAAACAATAGTTATTTATGATATTAATCAAATTGTAATCATTGATCCCTTGCTCTACTATCAATGTTTCACAAAAAAAACTTGAAATTTGATAGTTATTTATGATATGAGTTTTAAAAGTGAAGTTTCATTTTTTGAGTTAAAAAGTTCGTGAAATGAGCGGGGCGAATTGAACAATTTCACGAACAAAATAAAATCACTTTCAACACAAATACCATACAATGTTTTTTGCACAACTGCCCCATTTTGATAATGAAATGGACGAATTTGAAATGACAATAATCTTCAAAATGCATTTTAATATTCAAAAAATCAAAAGGTTGTTGTGAATGGCAAACGTTGCCAACGTTATGATTACTAACAAATGGGAAATGACGCTGTCATTTGAATTTCTTTCCTGTCCAATTTTCGTCTTGGGTTTTAAACTGTTTAATATGTTTGTCGAGAGTCCAATTATCAATAAAAGTGACGATTTGATTGTTCTTCTGGATATTGAAGAGTCTGTATGAAGAGCAAATGTAGAACTCCTACCGAAAAAATCTGTTCAGCAGTACGATATGGCATATAACAATTTCCTGGCCTGGTGTAAATTGGAAAATGTATAAGAGAACTTCAGCGAAACTGTTTTCCTGGCATACTTAGAAGAGAAATAAAAAATATGGACTTCATCAACTTTGTGGAGCAAATTTTCAATGATAAATTCAAGCGCCCTTGTTAAAAATGGTGTGAATGTTAGTAAATATTTTAAGGTAATAGCATATTTAAAACGGAAAAGTGAAGGATATCGTCCGAAAAATCGAAAATTCTCACTCGTGAACAAGTTGAAAAGTTTATAAAGGAGGCACCAGATAAGAAATACTTGATGGTTAAGGATCATTTGGAACCTGTCGGCGTGAAGAATTATGTAATTTATCAGCGGAAGACATCGAGATAACAAATAAATCATTGGTTATACAACTTCCAAATACAAAAACGAAAGTCAGTCGTTCTTTCAGTATAATTGGGAAGTATGTAGACTTTTTTCATAAGTACTTTGCACTGCGCCCTTCTGTCATCAAACATCGTCGTTTTTTCCTGAAATACATGAATAATAAATGCACTGCCAAGCCAGTTGGTATTAATACATTTGGGAAAATTCCATCTATTGTTGCCGAATTGCTGCCAGAACCAAAACAATATATAGGACACTGTTTTCGAAAATCGTCCGCTTCATTGCTAGCAGAATCAGGAGCGAATATGGTGGATGGAAGTCTACGACGGTAGCCGAGGGCATTCCATTGCATATAGAAATGTCATTGCTGAAAAAATTCTCCCAACTTCAACAAATTTTGGATCATCATCATCCAATATTGTACTTCCGATTTCTACAAGTACCGATGGTGCTGAGTATTCTAATAATGTGTTGCGAAGCTCCCTAACGCAATTGCTCGAGAATTGCTGAATTTTTCTCATCTGATTTCATCATAAGAAAATGAGGTGCTACAAATATTTTTAACACTAATTTTAAAAATATTTTTAACACGCTTCCACGTAAAGAATCAATTTTAACATTGCTTGCATTCACCGAACGTAACAGTTGTGGAACTGTTGCGGAATCGTCCGGTGGCACAGACGCTACAAATTCAACACGTTCCGGAGAAGCGGGCATTTTGGGAGCGCTTTCTGTTTATGCTAGGTAGCGGTAGCGGAGCGGTGGCAACATTCTTCGTTCGGTGAATGCAGGCATTGTTTGCTGTCATTAAAAGTGTCACTTTCAATGGCAGTTGTACAAAAAACATCTATATCTATAATTTTTTAGTATGTTTTTTTGAAACTACTAGGCCTATGTATACCCAATTTTGCAACTCTCAGAAAGTTGTGGATAAATTTTCACGCACCAAAAACCACCATTTGGATTTAGTTCAGATTTTGCGCTATATCTTCTGATCCATCCATTTTTCAACAAATACTGTTATATACTGTTTTCAAGAACATTAATTTTGTGACAAATCAGGCCTAACTGGAGCTCTGTAGGAGAATTAATTACCGAATTACTGCACTTTGAAAATAGGCCAGTTGATACATACGTTCATTAAAAGTCTTACATAAATATTGACATTATTGTAACTGAGACATGTATGGTTATTGATGATTTCTGGAATAATGCGATTTCATACTGTATGGGTTTTTTAAGATTTTGAAAGAACCATGAGGTCTATAGTGCTCAATTTGAGCTTATTTCAAAGCTAATTGAATCGCCTTCAAATTATATTCCACAAACTCTACTCGTAAGATCAATGGTTTTGACGCAATCTCAGTCGTAAAAGATGTAAAACTAATCATTTAACAACTGGCCAATATTCAAAATGCCATTTTTCGGCAATGAATCAACCTGCAGGGCTCTGGTTGAGCTTAATTTTTCACAAATTCAAGGCTCTTGAAAGTCGTATATATTTTTTGTCGATAAATGGATGGATAAGGAGATATAGAGCAGAATCTGAAACAATTACAAAAATTTCGCGGTTTTGGGGGGTTAAAAAATTTTCCACAACTTTCTGAGAGTTGCAAACTTGTGTATACATTGCTCTCATGAATCTTAACAACATACTAACAAATCAGCATCCCAGTTCGGTAAAAAGAATCACACCCTTCTATGGTATAACTCGTTACAGATTATCGAAGTATTTTTCTTCATTTCTCAGAACGAACCAATGTTGTGACCGATAAATTACAAAAGAAATAAAGGTCTCTTTCTGAGGTCGATTCGAATACCGTGAAATAATGCATTGATTGGAAAACTCCAATCGAAGAAACATATCGCGTTTGAAGGAAACGACTGATTTTTTCCCATAAATAACTAGAACTGGAGTTTTGCAACAGCTGTACCACGTAGTATTCAATTTAAATTTGTACCCGTCGATAAATTATATTGTCCTACTTCCTCATATAGTATGTTGCTGGTTAGGAGTCCCTCATTAGTTGCAAGATAAGAATGTATCTCAGCGTCTTATGAAACCATTATTTATTTGAGTTCGAAGGATAAGCAATAGAAACAGAAAGACAGACTTTGTCCAGGTTAGATCAAGTCTTGAGTCTTCCTTAGTCAAAATAAACGTTCATGATTGAAAATGAAATATCGTACCCAAATATAAATATAAATAACATTTCCCAACATACAACAATTGTAGAAAATGGCCACGTCTTTCAATTCCGGAGGCGTGGGCTATACCTACTTACTTTGAATATGTACATTATCACTTCGTACAGAGTTGCAGTTGTTGAAAAAATTTAAATATCCTACAGATAGTCCAGAGAAAAACCTCTTGAATTTTTGCCGCATGTTTCCCTAACACCCTGTACAAGAGGGACGTACAGGCTGCGTCCCTGTCATAATCAGGCAGCTCAATCCCGCAAGAACAACTCCTGAAGAAGCCAGACACTCGAACTGGCGAAACGTCGAGAATAAATAGGGAGAGAAGTATAAGATTTCAGCTCGAGGTTGGGTTAACTTATAAATTAATCAAATATCCATTAATTCAACAATTTTATTGGTTATTTAGTAGCCATGCTGAATAATATAGAGTACAATTTTTTTAACGAATTTTTTTTCTGACGCCACCGGAATTATTGGAAGCAGCGAGAGTATCCTGTTACGTTCATCTAGTGGGCCGAATTGAAAGCGTTTGCGAAAGCACAATATAAATATTTATTTCGGGGATTTTAATCAGTCGGTGCTATAATAAAACACGTCAATCGTTCACCGTTAATGTAATTAAGTTTTCGCGTACGCAGAAATTAAATCGGCCCGACAGACCAGACAAAACTCAATAAAGTAAACGCTTCATTGGTGAGGGATTGGCGTAAACTTTCTGGAAAACATTTGGCTCGTTCCTGTCAACTGCGAGTAAAATGGTTTGGATTGAACACTGATTCTTGTGCGGAAAAAAAGTAAATCATTTTTTTTTCAAGAGCAAAATGAAGAAGCAAAGACGATTAAATAGATATTTTGTACAACTGACACTTTTAATGACAGCAAACAATGTTAAAATTGATTGTTTACGTGGAAGCGTGTTAAAAATATTTTTAACAGTAGTGTTAAAAATATTTTTAGCACTCCATTTTCGTATGATGAAATCAGATGAGAAAAATACAGAAATTTGCAAATTTTCATTATCAATATTTAACAATCATTACTTGTGAACATTAATATTAATCGTTAAACTAGAACAATTATTTACATTAATGCCCTGTGACGTTAGGGAGCTTCGCAACACATTATTAGAATCCTCAGCACCATCAGTACTTGTAGAATCCGGAAGTACAATATTGGATGATGATGATCCAAAATCTGTTGAGATTGGGAGAATTTTTTCAGCAATGACATTTCTATATGCAATGGAATGATCAACATAGCCCTCGGCTACCGTCGTAGACTTCAATCCACCATGTTTTTTCATATCCGTAATATTTGCTCCTGATTCTGCTAGCAATGAAGCGGAGGATCTTCGAAAACAGTGTCCTGTATATTGCTTTGGTTCTGGCAGTTTGAGGAATTCGGCAACAATAGATGAAATTTTCAAAATGTATTAATACCAACTGAATTAGCAGTGCATTTATAATTCATGTATTTCAGGAAAAAACGACGATGTTTGATAACAGAAGGGCGCAGTGCAAAGTACCTATGAAAATAGTCTACATACTTCTAAATAATACTAAAAGAATGACTGACTTTCGTTTTTGTATTCGGGAGTTGTATAACCAATGATTTATTTATTATTTCTATGTCTTCCACTGTAAATTACACAATTCTTCCCGCCGACAAGCTCCAAATAATCCGAAAATAGTTGCAACCTCAACCATCAAGTATTTCTCATCTAGTGCCTCCTTCATAAACTTTTCAACTTGTTCACGAGAGAGAATTTTCGATTTTTTGGGAAGATATCCTTCACTTTTCCGTTTTCAATATGCTATTACCTTAAAATATTCACTAACATCCACACCATTTTTAACAAGGGCACTTGACTTTATCATTGAAAATTTGCTCCACAGAGTTGATGAACTCCATATTTTTGATTTTTCTTCTAAGTATGCCAGGAAAACAGTTTCACTGAAGTTCCCTTATACTTTTTTCAATTTACACCAGGCCAGGAAATTGTTATATGCAATATCGTACTGCTGAACAGATTTTGTAGGTATGAGTAGCAGATTTGCTCTTTTTGCAGACTCTTCAATATCCAGAGAAACAACCAAATCGTCACTTTTATTGATAATTGGACTCTCGACAAACATATTAAGCAGTTAGAAACCCAAGACGAAAATTGGACAGGAACGGAATCAAATGACGGCGTTTTTTCTTATTTGTTAGTAATCATAACGTTGGCAACGTTTGACATTCACAACAACCTTTTGATTATTTGAATATTAAAATGCATTTTAAGTTTATTGTCATTACAAATTCGCCCATTTTATTATTAAAATACAAAAAACAGTGTATGGTATTTGTGTTAAAGGTGATTTTATTTTTTGTCATGAAATTGTTCAATTCGCTCCGCCCATTTCACAAACTTTTTTACTCACAAAATAAAACGTCACTTTTAACACTCATATCATAAATAACTATTTTGTTGTTGAAATTCGGAACAAGGTTTTATCGAAATTTTTTGTTCCGAAATAAAACACTGGAATAACAATCGCTAATACACAATGTTCACTCTGAAACCAGAGGCGTAGACAACGACCATCTCACCCTTCTCCTTCCTTTTCAGGACACCTGCAAACCGAAAGCCTGCGAGAGGAAATCAGACAACGAGAAACCAGTCTGCGGATCAGACGGCCTCACCTACCCCAACCGTTGCCACTTCGAGAAAGCCCGATGCCAAAACGGCAACATCACCCTAGTCCGCAAGGGACCCTGCAAGCAGCACCGGCCCTGCTTCGAAGCCGTCGAATACGCCAAACAGCACCCAGGCTACAGCTTCAAACCCCAATGCCGACCAGACGGTAGCTACTCAGCCTCCCAATGTCACCCAGACACCGGCTACTGCTGGTGCGTCACCCCCATGGGGGTGCCCCTCCCCTTCACCTCAGTCCAGAGCAGGGACGGCGTGAAGCACAGGTGCGGGAGGAAGAACACCAAATCCAGAAAAAGATCCCCGAGCAAGAAAAACCACGCAAGACCCTGCAGACTCTCGGATAAATCCAACTTCAACGGCAACCTTATCGGCATGTTCTTGGTTGAATGGCAGAGAGAAAGACAAACCACAACCTCAGCCAACGACAGCGTGGTAATCTCCTGGAAATTCTCCGATCTGGACTCTAACAACGACGGTGTCTTGGACAAAACCGAATACAAGGACCTCAAGCGAATGGTGAAGAAAGCTGTTAAACCTAAACGCTGTGGCAAGACCTTCTTCCGAACCTGCGACCTCAACACAGACCACATCATAGACAGGGACGAGTGGACGGATTGCCTCGACAGGAACGGAATGAACGGTAGGTGTCAAATCTGGCCGGCTCGCCGGCTATGCATTATAGTCCACTGAAATTAGACTTTGCTTCGGACCAATTCATACAGAAGCGAATGAAGGCTTTTCGGGTAGGTCCCAAATGATATCCCAATAGTCCCCTAGGCGGGAGTGACCGCATAACATTCGACAACGCTGTGAAGGGGTAAAATCCCTCTCTCGGACCCTATCGAAATTACGACAAAAATACATCAGAGCAAAAAGAAAGCTGATGAAATTTCCTAGAAAAAAGTTTCTGAGTTGTTTTTTGATATAACCAACGGTTTCGTCACAATCTTGCCTTCAATTTGAACGTATGTGATATTATGGATAATGGAGGTACTCTATTCCACACCTTCTTTGAGGATGACTACAGAGCGCGTTTTTCTCAAAGTGGTATCCCCTAATAGGCCTAATCCACGACTTTTTTGTTTTTTGGAAAGGTGTTCGAACTCTAATTTTCTTCTCCTTCTATGAATGCATGTATATTTTCTTCGATGACATCCGCGGAGTCAATCTCAGAGTTTGCATCGGTCACATTTTATTTTTCTGAGGAATCTTCAAATGGTTCGGCCTTCAGGCAGTCCCAAACTCCGACGGCCACACATCGGTCCTCAACCTTTCGTACAGTTGTAAAATATCATTTTTGAAAGACGATCAGGCGCAGGAAGTTGGGATGTCGGTTTTGATTACAATATATTGTCTTTTAACATCCATCCCCTCTCCTCAGGATTCAAATTGTTACCAAGCCATTGTTGTACTTGATAGTACATTGTGAACAAATGTTCACAGATGTTATTGTGCTGCGTCAAGAGTTGGAGGTAAAAGATTCAGTCTCACTGGTCTGCTTCTGATAACAGCTTTAATCAAGCAAGAATACCGGTAGTTATTGATGGAGAGTTCTTTAATCGGGGCAACATAGATTCAGAGGAAAAACTTCATTCCGGTTAAAGGTTATGTGCAGTATTATTTTTGTTGAAGACTCCAGCTGCTTTTTTCAAGTACTGCCGTTCCTCAACCATTTCCAAAGCTGTGGTCTCTTCTTCATTTAACAGAGCAGATGTTGTGTCGCTTGATGGATAGAAACTAGTTTCGCAAATTTCTGTTCGTATGTCCTGGCGCAAAATTTCTGCAGAAGTACCGATAATTCTGCCTCAGAATCATTCCTATTGTACCAAGCTTGACTCAAGATATCCTGTTTAATTTGAGGTGATAACAATACGGTCTCCATACTTCTCTCCTAGTTTTCTCTTAATTGTCTTGTCATCAGGAATGTATTCTGTCAGTACCTACTGCTTTCAATCCAGTCAATTTAAACTTAGAGTCTTCATGATTTTCAATGAAAGAAAAAATGGCCTTCATTGCGTTGAGAACATTTTCATACGTAGGATGACCTTCATTTTCTCGGAGACTGGCAAGTTAAATTTGTTGAAACAAATTTGATGATATTTAGCTTCAGCTGCAACTATATCTGTGTCAAACGTTACCTGGTTTTCAACAGATTTTGTCCAATCATCTCCGGCAAGGCCTAATCCACGACTTTTTTGTTTCTTGGAAAAGTGTTCGAACGCTAATTTTCTTCTCCTTCGTCTTCTCCTTCTATGAATGCATGTATATTTTCTTTGATGACATCCGTGGAGTCAATCTCAGAGTTTGCATCGGTCACATTTTATTTTACTGAAGAATCTTCAAATGGTTCGGCCTTCAGGCAGGATTTTTCATGGCAGTTGCCACAAACCGGTGAGCAACGAAGTCCCAAACTCCGACGGCCACACATTGGTCCACAACCTTTCGTACAGTTGCAAAATATCATTTTTGAAAGACGATCAGGCGCAGGAAGTTGGGATGTCATTTTTGGTTACAATATATTGTCTTTTAACATGCATCCCCACTCCTCAGGATTCAAATTGTTACCAAGCCATTGTTGTACTTGATAGTACACCCGAAACAGATGTTCACAGATGTCAAGGGTTGGAGGTAAAAGATTCAATCTCACTGGTCTGCTTCTGCTCACAGCTCTAATCAAGACGAGGAGAAAGAGAAAATAGCAAAAAAGGACAAGCGTAAAATAATTTGTCATGTTTCAACCCTCATTTTCAAAGAAAATATTATAGCACTTGCTGAAAATAATTGAACAAAATCTGTTGAAAACCGGGTAACGTTTGACACAGATATAGTTGCAGCTGAAGCTAAATATCATCAAATTTGTTTCAACAAATTTAACTTGCCAGTCTCCGAGAAAATGAAGGTTGGTCATCCTGCGTATGAAAATGTTTTCAACGCAATGAAGGACATTTTTTCTTTCATTGAAAATCATGAAGACTCTCAGTTTAAATTGACTGGATTGAAAGCAGTACTGACAGAATACATACCTGACGACAAGACAATTAAGAGAAGTATGGAGACCCCAAAGGAAAACAGGATATCTTGAATCAACCTTGGTACAATAGGAAAGATTCTGAGGCAGAATTATCGGTACTTCTGCAGAAATTTTGCGCCAGTACATACGAACTGAAATTTGCGAAACTAGTTTCTATCCACCAAGCGACACAACATCTGCTCTATTCAATAAAGAAAAGACCGCAGCTTTGAAAATGGTTAAGGAACGCCAGGACTTGAAAAAAGCAGCTGGAATCTTCAACAAAAATAATTCTGCACATAACCTTTAAGCGGAATGAAGTTTTTCCTCTCAATCTATGTTGCCCCGATTAAAGAACTCTCCATCAATTACTACCGGTATTCTTGTTTGATTAAAGCTATTAGCAGAAGCAAACCAGTGAGACTGAATCTTTTACCTCCAACTCTTGACGCAGCACAATAACATCTGTGAACATTTGTTCACAGTGTACTATCAAGTACAACAATGGCTTGGTAACAATTTGAATCCTGAGGAGTGGAGATGGATGTTAAAAGACAATATATTGTAACCAAAAACGACATCCCAACTTCCCGCGCCTGAACGTCTTTCAAAAATGATATTTTACAACTGTACGAAAGGTTGAGGACCAATGTGTGGCTGTCGGAGTTTGGGACTTCGTTGCTCACCTATTTGTGGCAATTGCCATGAAAAATCCTTCCTGAAGGCCGAGCCATTTGAAGATTCCTCAGAAAAATAAAATGTGACCGATGCGAACTCTGAGATTGACTCTACGGATGTCATCGAAGAAAATATACATGCATTCATTGAAGGAGAAGAAAATTAGCGTTCGAACACTTTTCCAAAAAACAAAAAAGTCGTGGATAAGGCCTATTAGGTGATACCACTTTGAGAAAAACGCGCTCTGTAGTCATCCTCAAAGGTGGTGTGGAATAGAGTACCTCAATTATCCAGAATATCACATACGTTCAAATTGAAGGCAAGATTGTGACGAAACCATTGGTTATATCAAAAAACGACCTTGAATCAACCTTGGTACAATAGGAAAGATTCTGAGGCAGAATTATCGGTACTTCTGCAGAAATTTTGCGCCAGGACATACGAACTGAAATTTGCGAAACTAGTTTCTATCCACCAAGCGACACAACATCTGCTCTATTCAATAAAGAAAAGACCGCAGCTTTGAAAATGGTTAAGGAACGGCAGGACTTGAAAAAAGCAGCTGGAATCTTCAACAAAAATAATTCTGCACATAACCTTTAAGCGGAATGAGGATTTTCCTCTCAATCTATGTTGCTCCGATTAAAGAACTCTCCATCAATTACCACCGGTATTCTTGCTTGATTGAAGCTGTTAGCAGAAGCAGATCAGTGAGACTGAATCTTTTACCTCCAACTCTTGACGCAGCACAATAACATCTGTGAACATCTGTTCACAGCGTACTATCAAGTACAACAATGGCTTGATAACAATTTGAATCCTGAGGAGTGGGGATGGATGTTGAAAGACAATATATTGTAACAAAAAATGACATCCAAACTTTCTGCTACTGATCGCCTTTCAAAAATGATATTTTCCAACTGTATGAAAGGTTGAAGACCAATGTGTGACCGTCGGAGTTTGGGACTTCGTTGCTCACCGGTTTGTGGCAATTGCCATGAAAAATCCTGTCTAAAGGCCGAACCATTTGAAGATTCCTCAGAAGAATAAAATGTGACCGATGCGAACTCTGAGATTGACTCTACGGATGTCATCGAAGAAAATATACATGCATTCATAAAAGGAGAAGAAAATTAGCGTTCGAACACCTTTCCAAAAAACAAAGAAGTCGTGAATTAGGTCTATTAGGGGATACCACTTTGAGAAAAACGCGCTCTGTAGTCATCCTCGAAGGTGGTGTGGAATAGAGTACCTCAATTATCCAGAATATCACATACGTTCAAATTGAAGGCAAGATTGTGACGAAACCGTTGGTTATATAAAAAACAACCCAGAACCTTTTTTCTGGGAAATTTCATCAGCTTTCTTTTTGCTCTGATGTATTTTTGTCGTAAGTTCGATAGGGACCGAGATATTCACGAACATTCACATTGGGGCAGGATTTTAGCCCTTTACAGCGTTGCCAAATGTTATGCCGTATGAATTGGTCCGAAGTTTGGGCCTATTTCGACCTAAATGCAGTGGACTATTACCTAGACCCCCTTGAATAAAATGCGCTTCCTAATTGTTGATTGTAGTTAGGGATTGCATTCGCGTACTTTGTTTTGAACTTAAATAGTTTCTTTGCGTGTGTTCTTGTCGCTGAATCCAGAGGGCCGTGGCGGGAACACGACCGTGGACAGCGAGGAGGGGGAGGAGGAAATGGAGTCGCCGCCCAGCAGGTCGCCGCCGCACGGAGGTAAGCGTTTTTATACAGGGTGAATCTTTGACCAGAGTTGAATTACAAACTCCCTATCAGTTTTGGGCAAACCCTTTTAATGACTTTGTTGATATTGACATTAAGAGAGTCTTCCGGGCTTATTGGCCGAGGTCTATTAGGAATTATTTCACCTAACGTTTCGGCCACAACTGCGGTAGGCATCTTCAGAGGATTCTTGGTCTGAGGTTGTAACTCGACCGCTGAATTTCCGAAAGTGATGCTGGATTCGATCCGTTGGCCGAACTTATACCCTGATCATTGGCCGGAGAAGGTAGTGCGTTTACGCGCGCGATGTTGATTGTTCCATCGCCCCCACTTCGTATTGGCTTGATTTTGGTCTTTTCCAACACCGGCAACCATGCGCTATGTACCAAAGGAGTTTCTTCTCTTCTGTTCATGTTGTTCTTATGTTTATATATCTCAATGGCTTCCATGTTCATCCTAGGATAGAAACTTTTGATGTTCGAAATAGCCTCTGCCTTTGAGAAAACAATATTGTGTCCATCTCTTAGAGCATGTTCCGCTAGTGCGGATTTCTGTGTCTGATTGAGTTGACAGCATCGTTCATGCTCCTTAATTCTCGTATTGATACTTCGCTTCGTTGTTCCAATGTAGACTTTGACGCAGTCACAAGGTATCCTGTAAATACCGGGTTGAGAGAGTGGGTCGACTTTGTCTTTGGTAGTTCTGATCATTTGGCCAAGTTTTTGAGTTGGTTTATAGACAGTCTCTATATTGTGCCTCTTTAGTATTCTACCAATTCTATCGGTGACCTCGGAGATATATGGTAAGATAGCTCTTCCATTGGGGGCGAGTTGTGATGTGTTATCATCACGTGTGGAAAGTTTTGGTTTTATTGCCCTCTGAATTTCCTTAGCATTATATCCGTTGGCGACGAATGCATGCTGTGGATGTTCAAGTTCATCCTCCAGAAATTCCGGCTCGCACAATCGTCGGGCTCTGTCTACGAGTGTTTTTACAACTCCTCGTTTCTGTTGAGGGTGATGATTTGACTGCTTGTGTAGATACCTGTCAGTGTGGAGCATGAACAATGCTGTCGACTCAATCAGACCGAAAAATCCGCACTAGCGGAACATGCTATTACAGATGGACACAATATTATTTTCTCAAAGGCAGAGGCTATTTCGAACATCAATAGTTTCTATCCTAGGATGAACATGGAAGCCATTGAGATATATAAACATAAGAACAACATGAACAGAAGGGAATAAACTCTTTCGGTACATAGCGCATGGTTGCCGGTGTTGGAAAAGACCAAAATCAAGCCAAAACGAAGTGGGAGCGATATACCAATCAACATCGCGCACGTAAACCCACTACCTTTTCCCGCCAATGATCAGGGTATAAGTTTGGTCAACGGATCGAATCCAGCATCACTTTCGGAAATTCAGCGGTCTAGTTACAACCTCAGACCAAGAATCCTCTGAAGATGCCTACCGCAGTTGTGGGCGAAACGTTAGGTGAAATAATTTCTAATAGACCACGACTAATAAGCTCGGTAGACTCTCTTAATGTCAGTATATCCGGTCGTGAAAGCCTGAAACTATTTATTTGTTGATATTTTTCGTGGGAAACTCGATGATATTGGCAAAGAAATAGATAACGTCAATCCACACAACTAACCAAGATTTTTTTCTAATTCAGTCCTAAACTCAGATGGCATCCCAATTTACCCGAATCATGAAGACGATTCTTCGGAAGTTCATGAAGAAGAACCGGCCAATTGCTTGTCCGACAGACAGACAGCATTTTCTGAAGGTTCTCATCAGCTATATATACCAGAATGTACTTCTGATGGACGTTACCAAAAGGTAGGTACGGAAGATAACTGGTAAGAGCAGCCCTACCTGTTCTTATCCCATGAAATTTATAATTAATAAAGTATGATCGATACAAAAAGATAGTACCAAGAGTGATACTTCTAATCGTTGGTTTCGAGAAGATCAGAAGTCTTGAGATTTGACTTCGAAGTAGAATGAGATGAATGAACTTGAAAGTTCAGGTTTATAATGAGTAAATAACAAATGATTGAGTTCACCATTACTAGAGGAGACCTTCCAGGGTGAAACTAGGCTGTCAACCAGTTTCATGTGTATTACAATTGACCCTTGAACCATATCAGAGAAGTTCACATCGTTTTCTGCAGGAGATCCCGGATTCACCCTGGAGGTTTTACGATTCATTAATCTGAAATTAATTGAGTATAGCTAAAATTGAACGAGATCACGAGAAATTTACAATAATTCAATGAGGTTTCAACACAAGAAAAGTGGTTAACACTATCGAGACAAAACGATAAGAATGAATTAAAATCCTTTTCAAATTTCGAAAACTTGGGATATCTGACAGATCAAATGAATTTACTTAAAATATTGAATATCAGAGAAATCTTGAAAGACATCAGTATGATCGAAGAGAACATCTTCATGTTATCCGTCTACGGACTCAGATCAACAAATTCTTCATAAAACGATTCGTATCTTAATCTGAATGAAAAAAGACAAAAGGAGAAAAGAATCCAATTATTTAGAATAAATTAAATTATTTTAAAAATAACTACCTATTTCATAGGATGTTCTATAGTCTCCTCATTTTCCCCACACTCACAACTAGGGCTCTCAACCGAATTCCATCGGAAGAGCATGCTGTCGTCCATGGCCTGTTCTAATACGATTCAGAACAGACCATATTCTCCTGGGAAGGTCAAAACCAGGAACTCTGATGGAAAGATCAGTAATAAGATCTTTATTGAAAAAATTGCATAAATTCTATTCAGATTGTCAAATTTTTTCGTCGCTTCTATTCATATCAATTAGAAAATTTGACTAAAAAGGTTTACGCGACTTCAATCTGCGAACCTTATCATCTGGAATATAGGTGAGTATGGGAAATGAATTTGGAAAGGAATTAAATTTGTTCCAAAAATTCAAAGTTGCTGTCTCTCTGCGAATATGGGGAGGGACAATATTTGAGAGGACTGGTGACCAAGAAGTAGGTGTAGATTTGATAGTACCAGTAATAATCCTCATAGAAAAATTTAGTAAGGCATCAATTTTTTTTAAATGAACACTGTTCAACCAAACCGGGCAACAATATTCAGGAGCAGGAAAAACCAAAGCTAGCGCAGCCGTTCGAAATATTGTCGCATCAGCGCTCCATGAAAAACCAGCTAGTTTCTGAGGAATATTGTTTCGAGTTTTAAGCTTCAAACGCAGATCAACTAAATGGGCGTTGGATTTAGAGAGGAATCTAATTTAACACGCAAGTATTTGGGAGTGAAATTATGTTTCAAAGGAAATTTTTGATAGTTATTCAAATGAAATAACGAAACCTCGGTTTTATTCGTATTTGGACACAAATGCCATTCAAAAAGATCATTTTTCAAAATATTCAGAATAGAAACTAAATTTTCCTCGTGTGTTCAACTCCCATTGTAGTAGATTAACAACCCTCTACAATCAAAAACCTCCCTGAATTTAGCAGCCTCACAACCTACTGAATTCTGCATTGCTACTTCATTGGACTGATTTATAACATTGTCTCTCAATGATATGTTGCGTTCCATTGGCCCCTGTATTACTCTTAGTTTATTTTCACTTCCAACTTTTCGAGATTTGGTCTCATAGGATTATTTGACCTTTCCAAACTCACCTCCACGTCTCTAATTCCAGGTCCAGTGCTACAAATCAGCAGGTTACTGCTGGTGCGTGAACGAAGACACAGGCAAAAACATCCCCGGCACCTCCGTGAAAAACGCCATGCCCAAATGCGACGATCTACTGTCCAATCCTCGACCGATGAAAGGATGCCCCGAAGAAAAAAAGGCCGCCTTCCTCAGAGACCTCATGCAGTTCCTTCAGAACAAGATGAACGCATCCTCGGCCTTCACCGACCTCATGTGGAAGGTGTCCAGGGAGGAACAGACGGCCAAGCTGAGCTTCGTGATGCTGGACAAGAACAAGAACAAGATGATGGACAAGCACGAGTGGAAGGCGTTCAAGGACATGGTGCTGGAGATGAGGACGTTCAAGAAGTGCGGCAAGAAGTTGCCGAGGTACTGTGATATCAACAGGGACAGGCAGATCAGCATGACGGAGTGGCTGTTGTGCCTCAACGTCCAACAAGGTGAGTCCTTTGGAACTTTGATTGAGTTAGGAATTCTCCTTCACTGGCAGCCCTTTCAAGTGTCTTACTCTGCTCCTAATCCAAGTTCCCTGAAATAACACTCCCGAAACGCTTCACTCCCGTTTCGCAACAACTACCGTAATTTCCGATCGCGCTTCCCGACTCGAATAAAAAAAAATTTCTTCTTCGAAAACCCTTCTACTTCGGTTTTTTCACTCCTCGAAATTTTTTTCCAACTACGAAAATAAGACTTTACCTTTTCCCTCAACGGATATTAACCGTTACCCGTTTCGCCCCCCCAAACTCCCTTATATTTCTCCAACTACAAAAATGAACTTTATCTTTTTCCCCGACGGACTTTAACCGTTAACCGTCTCCCGACCTTACCTTTTTCCGACCTTCTTTCGAGAAATCTGGAGACCTTCGCGAACCGTATGCCGAAGATCTGCTGCATGCCTTCTTAGGAATTCAAGTTTCTTTCTACCTCCTGGTGGGTGGCCTCTCACACCTTAAATTTTGGTATTAATAATCAGGTCTGTTGAAATCAATTTTTTTTTCATCCTTCTCTAAATAAGGCGTGTCCGAAAAAAATTTTGCATTTCCGCAACGATTTTCCATCTCACGGCAACTTTTGCAACATTCTTCAGAGATATACAGGTGTCCCATAACTAGTGAATCGAAAATTACCGAAAATACCACTTTTTCTGACAGAGTAACGTCAGTCGTGCTGGATTTATTTATTTATCGTTCGGCGAAGACACAACAATGTTAAAAACTAATTCACATATATAAATTACAAACAAACTAATAAGACAAAATTAAAACTTTCACAAACAGATATCTAGTTGATTAATATATTCTATCGACGTTCTGGGCAGATAGCTACATGAATCACCCTTGTATTCCAAACAGATAATGACTAAAGAATGAAGAAGAAAGTCTTTAAAACTGTAGAAAAAAGAATTTTTGTACAACTGCCATCAAAAGTGATACTCTCAATGACACCAAACAATGTTAAAATTGATTGTTTACGTGGATAAAAATATTTTTAACATTAGTGTGAAAAATATTTTTAGCACTCCATTTCCTAAAGATGAAATCAGATGAGAAAAATTCAGTAATTGCAAATTTTTATGATCAATATTTAACAATCATTACTTATGAACATTAATATTAATCGTAAAACTAGAACAATTACTAACGTTAATGCCCTGTGACGTTAGGGAGCTTCGCAACACATTATTGGAATCCTCAGCACCATCAGTACTTGTAGAAACCGGAAGTACAATATTGGATGATGATGATCCAAAATCTGTTGATGTTGGGAGAATTTTTTCAGCAGTGACATTTCTATATTTTTTTTTTTTTATGTTCTGGTTCCCACGAAAAGGAATGATCAATATAGACCTCGGCTACCGTCGTAGACTTCCATCCACCAAGTTTTTTTATATCCGTAATATTTGCTCCTGATTTTGCTAGCAATGAAGCGGAGGATCTTCGAGAACAGTGTCCTGTATGTTGCTTTGGTTCTGGCAGTTTGAGGAATTCGGCAACAATAGATGGAAATTTCCCAAATGTATCAAGACCAACTGGATTGGTAGTGCATTTATTATTCATGTATTTCAGGAAAAAAACGACGATGTTTGATGTCAGAAGGGCGCAGTGCAAAGTATTATGAAAATAGTCTACATACTTCACAATAATACTGAAAGAACGACTGACTCTCGTTATTGTATTTGGAAGTTGTATAACCACGATTCATTTGTGATTTCGATGTCTTCCACTGATAAATTACACAATTCTCCACGCCGACAGGCTCCAAATAATCCGAAAATAGTTGCAATCTTAACCATCAAGTATTTCTCATCTGGTGCCTCCTTTATAAATTTTTCAACTTGTTCACGAGTGAGAATTTTCGATATTTTTGGACGATATCCTTCACTTTTCTGTTTTAAATATGCTATTTCCTCAAAATATTCACTAACTTCTACACCATTTTTAACAAGGGCGCTTGAAAATTGAAAATTTGCTCCACAAAGTTGATGAACTCCATATTTTTGATTTTTCTTCTAAGTATGCCTGGAGAACAGTTTCACTGAAGTTCCCTTCTACATTTTTCAATTTACACCAGGCCAGGAAATTGTTATATGCAATATTATACTGCTGAACAGATTTTTTAGGTAGGAGTTCCAGATTTGCTCTTCTGCAGACTCTTCAATATCCAGAGGAACAACCAAATCGTCACTTTTATTAATAATTGGACTCTCGACAAACATATCAAGCAGTTAAAGACCCCTGACGAAAATTGAACAGGAACGAAATTCAAATGACAGCGTCCCTTCTCATTTGTTAGTAATTATAACGTTGGCAACGTTCGCCATTCACAACAACCTTTTGATTATTTGAATATAAAAATGCATTTTGAAGTTTATTGTAATTGCAAATTCGCCCATTTCATTATCAAAATAGGGCAGTTGTGCAAAAAACATTGTATGATATTTGTGTTTAAAGTGATTTAATTTTGTTCGTGAAATTGTTCATTTCGCTCGGCTCATTCCACAATCTTTTTCACTCGCAAAAGAAAACGTCACTTCTAACACTCATATCATAAATAACCATTTTCCAATTTACAATTGAAAAATTGAAGTGAAATGAAATTTGTTTCAGCAACTTCTTCTACCCCCACTTCGAGTCCACGAAACATAACATCGAGGTCAGGAAAAGAAAACCCATTGAGTATACTGAAAGCAGATTGACGAGATGTAAATTTCTAAAAGCAAACCAGTGTAAATGAGTGTTTAGTGGAGTGCCCGGGTGATTGTCCAATCTGCGAAAAAAACTTCCCGTAATGGACGTTGTAAAAAGTAAAACGTTGTGAAAAAAGACACGGCTTTGATGTGATTATGTTATACTGTACAGCTTGTGAGTTTGCCCTATCTGAAGATGCATTTCCTGTGCTTATTTATTTGAGATCTCTTCTTTTTGTACTAATATTATACGTTGATAAGATTTTAAAACATTGTTGTCTATGATTAATAGAATCTTTGTTAATAGTACAATTCCTTATATTGAAAAACCTTGTCCAATAAATTTGACGTCCGTTTCAGATTTGGAGTGAAAACCAAAAAAAATGTTCAGTGAACTACTGATTCATTAATATTATCTGATTCTGCATAGTTTCGTCCTTTGAATGGTGATTTTCACTAGGACAACTTACAAACCGTCCATTTTTTCCAGAATGTAATAAACGTTGAACATTTTTGAAGTGCCTTTCCATTTCGATTACAATTCTGCGTCAGAGAAGAAAACAAAAGGAAATTCTTGATAGGGAAAACAATTTAATTTCTGTTCCCTTCCCCGGTTATATAAATTCACCTCGTTGATGGTGAAAATATGTTTATATTTTTTCATGAGTCATCTTATATAACAATTCAATCACTACAAGAAAAATGAGAGGTTTCGTAAACTGTTCAGTAATAGTATATTCTAAAACAAGTTGCAGAATGAGTTCCTATTCTGCAACTAGTATTAGACGATATTTTCTCTATTTCAGTCAAGTTTTGTGAAATAATCTCGAAATTCAAATAAAAATTCAGATTAGTGACTTTTGTATTGTATCTTGGCAGTTGGTGTGACTTACGAAATTTGACAGATTACGGAATTTGAAATGATTTGATTCGAAAATTGAGATTAACTGAGGTCAGTACTGACAACCACAAAACGAAAAATATAACTGAAAACAATGCTATAATAAGTTTCATTACAGCACTACTTTCAGTACTATGATGAACTCATAACGATACTGAAATAGACAAATTTTATGACCATACAAAATCGATGACATTCTGAATGTCACAACCATGTCAATAACATAGTGAAATCTCAGTGTTCTACCTATTCTTGGACAGAAACCCATCATAAACCATTATGGATATAGCAACACCGCGAAATGTTCAACTATCCGGGTTTTTCAGGAGGTGTTAGACCCATCTTCATTATAGTTTGTTCCAAATGCAAGTCGAATATTTTGTAGGAGCAATGCCGTCATGAATGCACAAGAAAGAATTCCAAACTGCTTGATGGCGATTGCAAACGAACTCACCGCTAAAATAGGTGACATCCGACTTCAACATGGACAGGTAATTTTTTTGAATCTTAAATAAATTCAAATTAGTAATCATCGAGAAGAGATATACCGGTTTCAGCCTTATTTGGCATCATCAAAACCTTCATGAGAAACTTCTACTTTTGAACAAACTACACTGCGCAAAAAACCTAACGCACATTATGGAAATCTCAAATTTATTCTACAACTGAAGGTGTTTTCAATGATAATTATTTTTATCAGAATTATGCATGCATATGTTATCCACTTTCAACGTTTTTCTTCAGTACAGGAATAAAAAAAGATGATATTATCAGATTTTGAATGAATTGGCTACATTCTAAAATTAGTTGTTTTGGATCAATTCTAGTGATCAATAGTTTTTCTTTCGTTCGATTTTCTACACTCGATCGCTATGCAACGCGAAACACGCAATTTGACCCAAGAGGAATGTGCTCAAGCGGTAGTTTTGCGAGAAGAAGGGTGGACATACACAAGAATTGCATAAAGGTTTGGAGTTTCCCATACAAGTGTGTCCAGAATGTTGCAGCGATTCAGGGGGACAGGTATGAATGTCCGAAGACCAGGACAGGGTAGACCACGGGTAACAACTGCCATTCAAGAACGTTACTTGAAAGTTTCTTCGTTAAGAAAACGATTTGCAACCGCTCGCCTCCTTCAAAATCAGCTTGAGCAAACTCATGGGGTGCAAATTAGCACTCAGACAATAAGAAATCGCCTCAGGGAATATGATTTAAGGCCTCGTGTCGCGGCAAGGGGCCCAGCTCTTGCCCCAGCCCATCGAAGGAGTCTAGATTCTGCCTCTACCATTGTGATCGACGTTTCCTTGTGTACAGACGTCCACATGAAAGATATGCTCAGTGCAATTTCCTGAATACTACTGGTTTCGGGGAAGGATCGATTATGGTATGGGGTGGAATATTTTTGACTGCTCGCACAGACCTAGTGGTAGTTGATAATGGAGCTATGAATGCTGATAAGTATATGATGAACATTCTTGAAGAGCATGAAGTGCCATTTGCCCCATACATTGGTGAAAATTTCATTTTTATGGACAAAAATTCCAGACCCCATCGTGCGCGCATCGTTCAGGAGTACCTTGAAGAGGTTGAAGTCTCTCGAATGGAATGGCCAGCAAGAAGTATAGATCTCAATACGATTGAGCAGGTTTGGGACAACCTCAATGGACGGTTGGGAAGTTCAGAAAATCATCCAGCTACTCTTAATGACTTGGGAATCCTACTCGGAGAAATCTGGGAAGGATTAGATCAGAACATTTTAAGATCACTCATTTTGAGTATGAACCGTCGTTGCCGAGCTGTAATTAATGCAAGGTGTGGAAATACCAAGTATTAAATCACTTATCAGCATTTCAATATTTTGAAAATAGTTCATTTCTCTTTTTTCACATAAGTTTCGGTGAAATCCTGAATTTTTTTCCTTTTAATGTGTCTTGTTTCGTTCAAAACCTCTCCGACAGAACATAAAAAGTAAGTTATAAAGTCAATGTAGAGTTTTGACTTTCATTAAAATTGAGATTTTCAGAATGTGCGTTAATTTTTTTGCGCCGTGTATATTCTAAAACAAGTTGCAGAATGAGCTCCTATTCCAACACGAATGCGCCCGTATTTCATTATTTCCGTGGTGTCGGGGAAAAAGGAGATAAGTCTATTTTCGAACAAAACGATATATTATGTCTTGATTCTGGACGATTTATAATTTGTAATCAATTTTCAAGTAATTCCGTGATGTGGAGGATGAAGGAAATGAGTCAATTTTTGAGAAAAACAAGATATGTCTTGATTCTGGACGATTTGTGATTTTGTAAAAAAACTTGAAATAATTTTCCTGATCATTCTCAAAAATGGACTTATCTCCTTTTTCCCCGACATCACGGATTCAAGTGATTGATCATTTCAAACTGTGCAGTCTGAGTTTTGATTCGCAGGAAGCAGCCGAAGAGCTCAAATTTGCAATCGCCAAAATCCTCGCTCTGAGAGACGAAGTCATACAAGACGTTCCGTTCAGGAAGTTGGAATCCACTGCTCCGGATGCGAAATTTTATAATGACTATTTGGAGAAGATGACGAGCGAAGATTGTCGTCCGACAATGTTGCAAACGGTCAGGGTGTACGCCGAGTGTTACGTATACCGGAGGGTATGGGAATGCTTCGAGTTGACGTGAGTATTATTGGTATTATTTATGAAATTGGTGTTAACTCATTTATGCTCACCGGTTTTCTAAATGAAATAAATATATGAAACATACATTTTTGGAAACTGGGATTGTCCAGAATATAAATCTATGGAATATAAAAAAAAAATTTATTTACAGAAAAAGTAGGCGTACCTCGAGTACAATGCGATAAATTGGAAACCTCGAATATTTTTCAAGTAAGGAAAGGTTTCTGAAACTGTTAGGAACGTTTAACTTGGGCTATTTGACAAAAGATGTCTAAAAAGTCGCAATATTTCGTTGTACTCAAGAGGGTACAGTGGACATTAATGGGTTAATTTCACAGGAACATTTCAATAGTTCAGCTTTTGAAATGGCTCTGCAAATAAACTGCTCCACATGAGTTGGGGATATTGACTTAAATTGCAGAAAAATATAGTTTAGATGAGATTTTGTGATGAAAATTCATATTTGTATGATTTCAAGTTGCAGGAAATAAAATTAATTTTATTCTGTTGGTCTGCCGAGTAGTGGTTAAGAAATATCGAGTGAAATAACGAAATTTTATTCCCAGAGAATTCAAGCATTTTAAGACTATCAATACAATGTATGGCCCCCACGGGCATCAATAACAGCTTGACATCTCTGCATGCTACACACTAGGTTGTTGAACATTTCTTGAAGAATTTGGTTTCATAATCGAGGCAAAAGCTCTCTCAGATCATTTAAGGATTCTGGGGTAGGTGGATGATTTTCTAATCTTCTTTGGCGCATGTCCCATGCATGTACTATGCAATTCAAATCTAGTGAGTGGGTAGGTATTGGTGAATGTGGAATAAATGGAAGCTCCTCGGGCGCATTATCAACTATGGCAGCACGGTGCGGTCTAGCGTTATCATCAAGAAATTAAAAAGTTTCACCAATAGCAGCGTGAAAATTTGGCAAAACATTGTCAATGACATGATCCCTATAGTGTAAGGCGGTTATATTGCCAGGAAAAATGTGTAGATCTGTGCGCCCGTTGAAACATATCCCGGTCCATACCACAACACTACCCCTCGGAATGGATGGACTTCTTGGACATAGCGACGATTACGGGGTATGCGTGGGATTTTCCATACCCCTATTCTTCGAGAATCTGAAAATCGTCCATATTTTAATTCATCAGTGAAAAGGACTCTACGCCATTGATCGTTCCAATTGATATGTTGCCTTGCCCATTCCAGGCTTTGACGCTTATGGTCACGTGTTTAGGGAACTCTTCTTAATGGACGTCTTGAACCTAGATTCCCTCTCTCAAACGTCGTCTCATGTTTTCGATGGAAACTTGGACCCCATCTGCATTTTGAAGAGATGTAGTCTTTCTCCTCGCCGTTACGGTGATGAAACGATCCTGGGCAGGTGTTGTTTTTCGTCGCCCACCAAGCCTTGGTCTTTCCAACAAGAAACCTGTCTCCCTGAACCTATCCCAAAGTCGAGATATCACACTTTGGCTGACTTGGAGCCTTTCCGCTACAACAACCTGAGTTTGTTATCGAAGCTGTTGATAAACTGACTCCATTTAAAAATGAGAACATTCATGAAGAATATGCAAAGAACCAATTTTCAGAAAAAAAGCGACCAGATTGACGAAATGCCTGATACTGATTACTATTGCATCGATTCAAGTTGTTATTGAGTTTTAAATGATTTTACAGCGATTTTCTCGAAGATTACATACTTTTCAAAACGATTGAATACGATATCCCTAACTCTTGTGGAATAGTATATTTTCTAACATGTGAAATTTATCATAAAATTGGTTTCATTCTATAATCAGATCGGTGAAGGTCGATGTAGGTTCGGATCCTCTACTACAAGTTTCTTGTCCAACGCATTGTTTCCTTTTGCATAACATTCTACTGAAGTTTTCCTCAGTGCTCACTTTCTTGATCATCGCGTCACTAGGGTGGTTCTCAGATGAGATGTAGTTATTGAGAGAGGACCAGACTCTCTGACACTTCTCTCATTACCTGTTTAATTGCATGCAACACACTATCTGCCAGTTCAACGAAGGTCCATTGGAATTTAATGATTCATTCAAAGTTTAATCCCCCATTAAGAATCTCAGTTATGTTTATCCTCAATGGAATATACTGTCAAAATTCTAATGATTTTAATGGACGTTTGTGACTCTGGCGGTGAATCTTATGAAAGAATAGACAGTTATTCCTAAAACGCTCGGTAGATCACAAGGTCACCATTACTTCCATCAAAATTCGATGTTTATTATTGGTGATGCTTGTTGCAAACGGGGTTTTTCATTTGTACTTCAAGAGATCTTCTACTCAGAATATTGAAATATGATACAATGTGAGTATTTGATTCATACTTTGAATTTCAAGTTCTACAATATTTCAGTAGTTCAGGAAGCAGTGAATTTTTTTCGTACTTTCATTCCCAGTCGCTGTAAATTTTAAATCTGTCGTCTTAGTAACGAAAAACAACAATTTTTGAGCCTGGCAAAATTTTTTCGATGCATTCAAAAATGAAAATGAAGTACCAGTTCACTTTTTTTCTGAGTAAGAAATATTTTACACTAGCTGGCCCGGCGAACTCTGTTTCGCCTCAGAGATTCATAAAGTTGTATCAACAAAACTGGTACTTTTTCAAGTAGGAGGTAAATAATACAAAATTAAAGTACAAAATATACAAAAACTTTAATTACATTGAAATAGGTTGGTATGTACATTGTTTTTTACATGAATAGACTTCACTTTATTTAAACGGTACCTTATTATTATTTAAAAATTGCCTCATATTGTTGTACCTTATGATGAACCACATTTTTCGTAGTGTTCGGAAGAAAGAAAGGTCTGATAACACATGGACTTAGATGCGTTAATATTATTATAAAATGTAGTTCACCGAATTTATATTAAATATAATACTTACACGAAAACGCTATCAACCTCAGCGACATCTACTGGCGTTATTCGCAAGAAGGAAAATTATTTCCTACTTTTTTTCATTTCATCAAATTTTTCATTGTTTTAATGTATTTTGTGTTAAACCCACCGTAGAAGAATCCAACAAAAAAACTTTCATAACAAACAGTTCATCTAATCTTGAGTTATAAATGGTGTAACCAACAATATGGCCGACTCAGTTTTTTATATTAAGATTTACTGGAGTGCAACATGAATTTCATGATCTCAGATATCGGAAAGTGAATTACTTATTTTGAGGTCTAGAATACCTATACGAATTTTGCTTAGGATAATTAGCCGATGAATTCTACCTGTCACTGCCTCCTGGACTATGATATTGTACCTGCAATCAATTGAATAACGCTCTATTTCAGAGACCACCTGAGGCAGTTCGACCCTTACAGTTACCTGAAAAATGAAATTTTGACAGATTCCCTCGTTCTGCTGAAAAAAATGGCCAAGCTCTTCGTCGCTATCCAGGAATATCCGTCTGAAGATAAATACTTCGATTTCGATAAATTAGTGAGGCTGAACTTGTGGAGCAATAAACGGGACAAACCTCTCAAGCAGGAATACGCAAGGGACCGACTTAGAAATATCAGGGACATCGATGCGGATAACGGGAACATACTCTGCAATCACAGCAAATCAGCGTGGGAGCTTTTCCAGACGAAAGCCTCTGTGATGGAATCGAATATTATAATAGGTATGTACGTCTTAACCTCACATTTCGAAAACTCATAAAACTCGTCGATAAATAGGTGTCGCCATATTTAACCCTGCATGCAACTGCGAATTTCTTCATGAAAAAATTCGAATAAAGTGCTATCGAATCGGTGTAACAGACACCCCTATATGAGCTTTGTCCTTTTTGTAATAAAAAGTGATTTTGTTCATACGAGGTTGTCGAGATGTTAAGGGGGTTGACGATGAGAGCGGCTTCACGTCAACCTATCAACAAAATTTGGCTCTCTCCACCTCGGAGAAAGTGTGGGTAAGGCCTTCTGCAAAAGAGTAGGACTTGGTGTTATTTTTCTTGTAGAGAGTTTTCAGTTTCTAGGAAAATTGAAACCAGTGAAGTAACTTACATAAAAATTTATTTCCCAAAACCCAACAAAAACAAAAAGATATAAAATAACTAATTAATCCATACGTCCTTACTTCAGACTGTCTAACACAATTTCATACAAAAAAATATATAAATTCACTTTTCACTGGGTTACCTAATTACCCAAAATCCAAATCAACATAATAATAAGAAAATAAGATGTGAGATGATAAGAGGTGAGAGATTGCAAGACTTGTAGACCCATACCATTCTCATCAATCAAAATTGATAAGTTCTGACCTTTTGATTTCCCTCGTAGAAATATAATCCAAGTTCTCTGAAATAACCACTCCCGAAACGCTTCACTCCTGTTTCGCAACAACTACCGTAATTCATTACGGTATGAAAATGGTATTCATTTCGATGATTACTATTTTGAATTCATTTATGTTTCAACATAGATGAATTCAAAATAGTGATCATCGAAATGAATACCATTTTCAATTCCCAGGCTAAGAGATCTTTTATCATGAGGTTGGAGAAATGATATTAGATTTTGTCACTGAGATGAGAGATATACCGGTTTCGGCCTTGTTGGGCCTCATCAGTATCGCGCACATCTCAGGACAAAATCTTCATAAAAAACTTCGAAATTTGAAGCAATTGGTTGTGAAGTAATGAGTAAAATATTACAAGGTACTAAGGTGGTGACATCCAATTGCGTCAAAATGAAGTTTCACATCTCCAATCAAATGTAAAAAAGAAATCTGTACTTCCTCTTTCACTGAATGAGATGTTAGCAGTGGCTCTATGCAGGGCCCGCTTGCTACTTTCTCAAAGTGATGGAAAACGCCCAATTCTTTTTGTGACTGTGAAGCCAGATGTTTTTTTAAGAAAAAGAAAATTCTTTGTCTTTACGGAGGCCACATCGAGAACATTTTTGAAACATAGATGAATTCAAAATAGTAATCATCGAAATGAATACCATTTTCAATTCCCAGGCTAAGAGATCACAGTCACAAAAAGAATTTGGCGTTTTCCATCACTTTGAGAAAGTAGCAAGCAGGCCCTGAATAGAGCAACTGCTAACATCTCATTCAGTGAAAGAGGAAGTACAGATTTCATTTTACATTTGATTGGAGATGTGAAACTTCATTTTGACGCAATTGGATGTCACCACCTTAGCACCTTGTAATATTTTACTCATTACTTCACAACCAATTGCTTCAAATTTCGAAGTTTTTTATGAAGATTTTGTCCTGAGATGTGCGGGTTTCTGATGAGGCCCAACAAGGCCGAAACCGGTATATCTCTCATCTCAGTGACAAAATCTGATATCATTTCTCCAACCTCATGATAAAAGATCTCTTAGCCTGGGAATTGAAAATGGTATTCATTTCCATGATTACTATTTTGAATTCATCTATGTTTCAAAAATGTTCTCGATGTGGCCTCCGTAAAGACAAAGAATTTTCTTTTTCTTGAAAAAACTACCGTAATTTCCGATCGCGCTTCCCGACTCGAAAATCCTAACTGAATAACATGAAAAATTCCCCTTTTTCAAAAACCTACTACCTCGGTTTTTCACTTCTCGAAACTACCTAATTTTCAGTCAACCACGAAAATAAAACTTTTCCCTTTTTCCCTCAACGGACCGTTACCCGTTTCGCTACACTAAACTACCTAAGATTTCTCAAGTACCAAACCCTGGACTTTTCCGTTTTCCCGAACCGTCGACCGAGTTATCTAAGGATGTGCTTTCCTGTCCGGGATCCCCAGATACACTGACTGCTCCCTTAGGAAAAAATTTGCTTTCCATCTTTGGTGGGTGATCCCCCCTCACCTTACATTTTTGGTTAGTACCAATCTGGTTTGTTTAAATCAAAAATTTGTTCACCTTCTCTGAATTAGACGTGCCTTGACCATGACTAAATACTCAATTTTGCATTTCAGCAAAAATGTTCCATCTCACGACCCATCCCTGCTAATTTAGCGTTCTCTGGTGTGAGAACTTGTTAATAGCCTTGAAAATATTCTTATCTCCGAACGGCGGGTAATTAAAACTCCCCCAACTCTTTGAGATTCGGATGTCAATTCCAGGACAAATGGATTGGGCAATTATTAATTCTCATTTTTCTTGCCTTCAGTTTATACACTTTGTATAAACTGATGAGCAAGTACAGTATTTCCTTTTATGCAAATTTCAATTGCAACATTGTATTTGTACTGAACCAATGAAGTTGAGAAACTAATAAAGCCCATTGTTTTCCACACTGCCAATCAACATCGCTCACGTAAACTCACGTCCTTCTCCCACAGCCAATGAGCCCGGAAGCCGGAAGACCCTTTCAATGTCAATTAATTGAAACTTTCATTCATTCCCGTACAACTTTATGTAATAGCTCAGCCAGGAAACCTCTTGGGCAAAAACAAAGTACGCCACTGGATTGATACGAAAAAAGTCTGTATAATGTTTTAATTTTAACATTCTAGCACAAACAGAAACGTAGATACTGACCAAAGTTGAAATCGCTGAAATTCCAATTTTCGCCTATAACTCGAAAACAAAAAAAACATTCGAATTTTTCGAAAGTCTGTTTAGATTCCCGAAAAATCTAAATAGAGCCTCTTCAATTCGTTACAGGCTTCGTTAAAACCACTTGTTGGCATCATGAGGCAACGAAAGGCTGAACCACTTGAAAAATATTACAATAACGATTTACAGACACACATAAGAACTGTTAATCTCTTATACGTTTGGAAACGTTTATTGATATTTTGAGATTTTCAAATGGAATGTTCCATGTTTGATGGCGACATTTTGGTTATTATAAAATCCGTTCACTTTGAAAAAGCCTATGTAGATGGTCTTAGTAACCAGACACCTATGAATTAAGGATCTATGGTAGGACACAACCTCTATGATAGTGGAGGAAAGATTACAAATAATTGATATTGGAAGAACTTGGAAAAATCTAAGAAACTCACCAGTTCAAAATCGTTCTTTCAGATAGTCAATCCAGGAACCACTAAAAATGTTTGTTAGCACCAAAGTCTCCAAAATATCACAGCACAATTTTTGTTCGCATCAAACACTTGATGAATATCACCAAACGATCTAGGTCCATAATGAAAAAGTCACTTTACCGATGTTTTCCGAATTTCAGATGCCAACAAAGTTAGTAACTTTCGAAACAGAATCTAAAACACTCCCCGTACGTATTCGCGAATGGGTGAAGATGCTAGAGAATTCAAAATGATATCACCTGAATATACGCCATGTGTTTTGCACAATCGGTGAATCACAGATGATGACCTGCAGGGAAATGATCAGGGTAGGATCGATGAATTCACTCAGAATGTGATAGTCGGATTATGAATTTGAAAAAAATTTCGATGGTCTTGATTTTAGGAAGCTCACAGTTCATTTTATTTTCAATTAGGACACTTTTTGTTATTCCTTTTCGAAAACTTTTTTCTGGAAAGTACTGCTGTTTATTTAGGCTGATACCCATAGATGAACATGTCCATAGACTTAATATGTCAATGATAGCCAGGTACAGAATCGCGTCAAATTTCAAATAACGAACGAAAAAGTTGTCATTTCCTGTATTATCAACACCACAGATAGATGATGACACAGAAGACAGTTCTGCCAACCAACGTTTTTCAATGCAAAAATAATAAATAACCATTCCGAAAGTTTGGTTTGTGTGGACATAGAGTATGATTTACCCCTGTGCAAAAAAATTAACGCACATTATGGAAATCTCAAATTTATTCTACAACTGAAGGTGTTCTCGATGATAATTATTTTTATCAGAATTA
Organism: Hippodamia convergens; assembly: GCA_038502775.1. Classification (NCBI taxonomy): domain Eukaryota; kingdom Metazoa; phylum Arthropoda; class Insecta; order Coleoptera; family Coccinellidae; genus Hippodamia; species Hippodamia convergens. The sequence continues at coordinate 25,724,473 of CM076608.1, forward strand.
TGCATGCATATGTTATCCACTTTCAACGTTTTTCTTCAATACAGAAGTTTTTTCCCAGCAGGAATAAAAAAAGATGATATTATCAGATTTTGAATGTATTGACTCCATTCTAAAATCAGTTGTTCTCGATCAATTCTAGTGATCAATAGTTTTTCTTTCGTTTGATTTTCTACACTCAAACGCTATGCAACGCGAAACACGCAATTTGACCCAAGAGGAATGTGCCAAAGCGGTAGTTTTGCGAGAAGAAGGGTGGACATACACAAGAATTGCAGAAAGGTTTGGAGTTTCCTATACAAGTGTGTCCAGAATGTTGCAGCGATTCAGGGAGACAGGTATGAATGTCCGAAGACCAGGACAGGGTAGACCATGGGTAACAACTGCCATTCAAGAACGTTACTTGAGAGTTTCTTCGTTGAGACAACAGTCTCTCTCAAAATCAGCTTGAACAAACTCATGGGGTGCAAATCAGGACTCAGACAATAAGAAATCGCCTCAGAGAATATGATTTGAGGCCTAGTGTTACTGCAAGAGGCCCAGCTCTTACCCCAGCCTATCGAAGGGCGCGTTTGAATTTTGCGAGAGAGCATATCCATTGGGAAGACGCCGATTGGGAAAGAGTTCTCTTCTCATCAGTGGAGAAAACTCTAGATTCTGCCTCTACCATTGTGATCGACGTTTCCTTGTATACAGACGTCCACATGAAAGATATGCTCAGTGCAATTTCCTGAATACCACTGGTTTCGGGGGAGGATCGATTATGGTATGGTGGAATAACTTTGACTGCTCGCACAGACTTAGTGGTCGTTGATAATGGAGCTATGAATGCTGATAGGTATATAAGGAACATCCTTGAAGAGCATGTAGTGCCATTTGCCCCATACATTGGTGAAAATTTCATTTTTATGGACGATAATGCCAGACCCCATCGTGCGCGCATCGTTCAGGAATACCTTGAAGATGTTGAAGTCTTTCGAATGGAATGGCCAGCTAGAAGCCCAGATCCCAATCCGATTGAGCAGGTTTGGGACAACCTCAATAGAAGGCTGAGAAGTTCAGAAAAATCATCCAGCTACTCTTAATGACTCAGGAATCCAACCCGGAGAAATCTGGGAAGAATTAGATCAGAACATTTTAAGATCACTCATTTTGAGTATGAACCGCCGTTGCCGAGCTGTAATTAACGCAAGGGGTGCAAAAGCCAAGTATTAAATCAGTATTTCAGTATTTTGAAAATGGTTCATTTCTCTTCTTTCACACAAGATTCGGTGAAATCCTGAATTTTTCTTCCATTTTATGTGTCTTGTTTCGTTCAAAACCTTCCCGAGAGAACATAAAAAATAAGTTATAAAGTCAATGTAGAGTTAACTTTCATTAAAATTGAGATTTTCAGAATGTGCGTTAATTTTTTTGCGCAGTATATAAACTTGTCAACTGAGTGAGGTTACACCTGAGCTTGAAGTCTTAGTTTTTGGCCTTTAGAGTTCCCCTATTTTCCTGCAGTTTGAAAAAAGCTGCATATATACAAAACTCACAGATTTTGACCAAGTACGTATCTTTCAGATTTCGTCCTAGGCGGCTCTGGATACGAGCTGTTCCAGGACTTCTGCCTGGCCGATTTCCTGACCATGCACACGCCCATAGAGAAGATCAGGTTCCACGCCAAGTCAATCCCGTGGTTCATCTGGAGCACCACAGAAAACGACATCGACCACTTGTTAAACCGCATGAAGCAGATGACGAAAATCTACATCCAATCCTTGGTCTCCAAATGGATCAACTACTTCAGGGCGGAAAAATGGCAGATCGTGACCAGAAGGTTCTGGTGCCTGCCCAACGACTTCAGCGAGATGGAGAGGATCGACCCATGGCTCTACAAGACCCTCAGTGAGTCCACGTTGGTAATCATGAAGGGAGACATAAACTACCAGAAATCTGTAGGGAACTTCAACTGGAACCCAGAAACGCCAATGAGTAAGGTGTTGGAGAAGTTCCACCCTTCCAACATGCTCTTCGTGAGGATTTTAAAGTCGGATTTGGTATGCGGTTTAGACGAGGAGGCTGCTAAGAGGGTGGACCTGTTGAATCGTAGCCTTTCGAAGGGTAACATGGGGATGATACAGTTTGCGAGGAAACCGCCAGAACCGAGATGTTTGTTGGAATGATTGCCAGAAAATCTTTCATTTAAAACGAGTTTTCTTCTAGTGGTGATATAAGTATTCAATAAAGCCCTCTGAAGAACAGTTTTTTAGTCTAACTTTGAAGGTATTGTTTCTACACTGCGCAAAAAAATTACCGCACATTATGAAAATCTCGAATTTATTCTACAACTGAAGGTGTTCTCAATGATAATTATTTTTATCAGAATTATGCATGCATATGTTATCCACTTTCAACGTTTTTCTTCAATACAGATGTTTTTCCCAGCAGGATTAAAAATATATGATGTTATTAGATTTTGAATGTATTGGCTCCATTCTAAAATCAGTTGTTATCGATCAATCCTAGTGATCAATGGTTTTCCTTTCGTTTGATTTTCTACACTCGATCGCTATGCAACGCAAAACACGCAATTTGACCCAAGAGTAATGTGCCCAAGCGGTAGTTTTGCGAGAAGAAGGGTGGACATACCTACACAAGAATTGCAGAAAGGTTTGGAGTTTCCATACAAGTGTGTCCAGAATGTTGCAGCGATTCAGGGATACAGGTATGAATGTCCGAAGACCAGGAGAGGGTAGACCACGGGTAACAACTGCCATTCAAGAACGTTACTTGAGAGTTTCTTCGTTGAGACAACGGTTTGCAACCGGTCGCTTCCTTCAAAATCAGCTTGAGCAAACTCATGGAGTGCAAATTAGCACTCAGACAATAAGAAATCGCATCAGAGAATATGATTTAAGGCCTCGTGTCGCGGCAAGAGGCCCAGCTCTTACCCCAGCCCATCGAAGGGCGCGTTTGGATTTTGCGAGAGAGCATATCCATTGGGAAGAGGCCGATTGGTAAAGAGTTCTCTTCACAGATGAGTCTAGATTCTGCCTCTACCATTGTGATCGACGTTCCCTTGTATACAAACGTCCACATGAAACATATGCTCAGTGCAATTTCCTGAATACTACTGGTTTCGGGGGAGGATCGATTATGGTATGGGGTGGAATATCTTTGACTGCTCGCACAGACCTAGTGGTCGTTGATAATGGAGCTATGAATGCTGATAAGTATATAAGGAACATTCTTGAAGAGAATGTAGTGCCATTTGCCCCATACGTTGGTAACATTTCATTTTTATGGACGATAATGCCAAACCCCATCGTGTGCGCATCATTCAGGAGTACTTTGAAGAGGTTGAAGTCTCTCGAATGGAATGGCCAGTAAGAAGTCCAGATCTCAATCCGATTGAGCAGGTTTTGTGCAAACTTTGCGTCGTCCTCACTTGAAGAATTTATTGAAATCTGGAAATGGATGTAACGATGCTATAAATAATGCAAAATCAATTTTAAAACTTGTTTAATTGTTATACGTTGATGATCTTCGAAAATCGATCACCTCCATTTCTAAGGAAAAACTATATTAAATACATTGCATTTTCATATTTTCTCACCTTTCAAACCTTCCCTGGAATTCCACGAATAAGTCAAGACCAAAATTGGCCAAATTGGTCCAGCCGTTTTCAAGTTTTAGCGTACCTAACGCACAGCAATTCATTTTTATATATACAGATTACGAAAATTCGAAAATTATCGTAACGTTATCTGGTTAAAGGGACAACTTGACGAAATTCGACCCATACGACTCCATAAAGCTCCAACTGTACCAGATAGCCGCTCCACTGATGCAAAAAACGAGCCAATATCTGAAGAACATATACAAATATCCCAGCGGGGAGGACAAAGATGACTTCGAGAAACTGGCCAAGCTTCTATTATGGTCCAACCAAGGCGACTACATCATGTCCAAGGAGTACGTGGTGAAGAGTTTCTACCAGATATTGAGCATCAAGAAGAAAGAGAGCTTCGTGGTCCACGATCAGATGGAAGAAGCCTGGGAGGTGATATCGGACAGGAATCATCAGTCGAACGTTATTGGTAAATATAAATCCAACCAAAAATATTTTCAGGTGAAATATTGCCAATACGAGGCCGTATTTGTAACATTGTCAAAAAGTTATCAGATCTCATGTAGAGGTAGGCTGCTAACTCTAAACTCTCCATCTTCACAAGTCCTTATTTCACAAACTTTATGCCTTGGTCGAAATAAGTGAGCGTTTCTTCAACCTGTTGATATTTTCTGTTGTAAAACAATTTTCTTCGAAAATTTTCTTATTTCAACCGTAGAATAGTAATAATTCAAAAGTGTTCCTAAGATATGTATTCCGATTAAAAGTTGACCTGTTCCAGCATTTTATCTGAAGACATTCCACTCCTGGGAAGTTTTCCAATTGGCACATATAGGAACTGGCTCCAAAAGAGTTAGGGATATCGTATTCAATCGTTTCGAAAACTATGTAATCTTCGAGAAAATAGCTGTAAAATCATTTAAAACTCAATAACAACTTGATTCGATCCAATAAAAATCAGTATGAGACATTTCGTCAATCTGGTCGCCTTTTTTCTGAAGTTTGGTTCTTTGCATATGCTTCATGAATGTTCTTATTTTGAAATGGAGTCAGTTTATCAACGGCTTCGATTAGAAAGCAGAAAGGCTCCAAGTCAGCCAAACTTTGGAATAGGTTCAGGGATACAGGTTCTGTGTTGGAAAGACCAAGGCTTAGTGGGCGACGAAAAACAACACCTGCTCAGGATCGTTTCATCACCGTTTCGGCGAGAAGAAAGCCTACATCTAAGTGTAGAATGCTACGAAATACTCTCCAAAATGTAGATGGGGTCCAAGTTTCCATCGAAACCATCAGACAAAGTTTGAGAGAGGAGAATGTAGGTTCTAGACGTCCATTAAGAGGAGTTCCATTAACACTTGACCATAAGCGGCAAAGACTGAAATAGGCAAGGCAACATATCAATTAGAACGATCAATGGCGTAGTGTCCTTTTCACTGATGAATCCAGATATGGACAATTTTCAGATTCTCGAAAAATAAGGGTATGGACAACCCCAAGCATACCCCGTAATCGTCACTATGTCCAAGAAGTTCATTAATTCCGAGGGGGTAATGTTATGGTATGGGCCGGGATATGTTTCAACGGGCGCACAGATCTACACATTTGTCCTGGAAATATGACCGGCCTACACTGTAGGGAGCATGTCATAGACAATGTTTAGCCAAATTTTCACGCTGCTATTGGTGAAACTTTTCAATTTCTAGACGATAACGCTAGACCGCACCGAGCAGCCATAGTTGAGAATGCGCGCGAGGAGCTTGGTATTCCACATTTACCAATACCTCCGCACTCACCAGATTTGAATTGCATAGAACATGCATGGGATATGCTCCAAAGGAGATAAGGAAATTATCAACCTACCCCAAAATCCTTGAATGATCTGAGAGAGCTTCTGCCCCGTTTATGGAACCAAATTCCTCAAGAAATGTTCAACAACCTCGTCTGTAGTATGCAAAGAAGATGTCAAGCTTTTATTGATGCCCGTGGAGGCCATACATTGTATTGATAGTCTTAAAATGCTTGAATTCTCTGGGAATAAAATTTCGTTATTTTACTCGATTTTTCTTGACCACCCTGTATACGCTGCAGACCTACAGGCTAAAATCAATTTTATTTCCTGCAACTTGAAATCATATTAATATGAATTTTCATTACAAAATCCCTTTTAAACTATATTTTTCTGCAATTCAAGTCAATGTCCCTAAGTCATGTGGAGCAGTTCACATGAAGATACATTCAATTTGAATCAGCCAAACACAACTTCTTTGTCTTTTCTTTTGACTCTGCATTTGTGTGTATGTAGTTGTTTGAAGTATTATTGGGATAATTTTTCAATTTCTTTCTTACTTTATTTCCCTTTTTGTTGTGTTTTATTTTATGTGAATAGTATTAATCTTATTGTCATGACCTTGAGAGAGTCTTCCGGGCTTATAAGCCGTGGTCTATTAGGAATTATTTCACCTAACGTTTCGCCCACAACAGCGGTAGGCATCTTCAGAGGCTTCTTGGACTGAGGTTGTAAATCGACCGCTGGATTTCCGAAAGTGATGATGGATTCGATCCGTTGGCCCAACTTATACCCTGATTTATGGCGGGAGAAGGTAGTGGGTTTATGCGCGCGATGTTGATTGGTCCATCGCTCCCACTTCGTATTGGCTTGATTTTGGTCTTTTTCAACACCGGCAACCATGCGCTATGTACCAAAGGAGTTTCTTCCCATCTGTACATGTTATTCTTATGTTTATATATCTCAATGGCTTCCATGTTCATCCTAGGATTGAAACTTTTGATGTTCGAAATAGACTCTGCCTTTTGAGAAAACAATATTGTTTCCATCTGTTAAAGCATGTTCCGCTAGTGCTGATTTCTCTGTCTGATTGAGTCGACAGCATCGTTCATGCTCCTTAATTCTCGTATTGATACTTCGTTTCGTTGTAACAATGTAGACTTTGCCGTAGTCACAAGGTATCCTGTAAATACCGGTTTGTAAGAATGGGTCGACTTTGTCTTTGGTAGTTCTGATCATTTGGCCAAGTTTTTGAGTTGGCTTATAGACGGTCTCTATATTGTGCCTCTTTAGTATTCTACCAATTCTATCGGTGACCTTGGGGATATATGGTAAGATAGCTCTTCCATTGAGGGTGAGTTGTGATGTATTATCATCACGTGTGGAAAGTTTTGGTCCTATCGCCCTCTGAATTTCCTTAGCATTATATCCGTTAGCTACGAATGCATGCTGCAGATGTTCAAGTTCATCCTCCAGAAATTCCGGCTCGCACAATCGTCGGGCTCTGTCTACGAGTGTTTTTATAACTCCTCGTTTCTGTTGAGGATGATGATTGGACTGCTTGTGTAGATACCTGTCAGTATGGGTTGGTTTTCTATAAACCCTGTGTCCTAGCTTCCCATTAGGCTTTCTAGTAACCAAGACGTCTAGAAAGGGTCTTCGTTAGTTCTGATCATTTGGCCAAGTTTTTGAGTTGGTCTCTATATTGTGCCTCTTCAGTATTCTACCAATTCTACCGGAGGACTCTCTTAATGTCTGAAACTATGTGTCTTATTGTCATGATTATTCGTTTCAGCTTTCATTTGCGACAACGTAGGCTTCGAACTCTTCATGGAACTATGCGTGGCTGACTACCTCTTCACGAATTACTACGCAAGAACCATACATTTCCACGTTAAACACATACCGTGGTTCATATCAGACCAGATGGAAAAAGACATCTACTGGATGTTGCACCAGCTGAGCAAAAGCCCCGACAAGCAAACCCAGGACTTGGCTGCCAACTGGAAGGAGCATTTCAAAACGGGCAGATGGAAGATCATATCGAGAAAATTCTGGATACTCCCCATTGGGTTCTCAAGGATGAAGGAAATTGATCCGGTACTGTACAAGATGTTGGAGGATACGAAGATAATCATAGTGAAGGGAGATTTGAATTATAGGAAGCTGTTGGAAGATGTGAACTTTGACCCGTCTACGCCATTTTCGGAAGTTTTAAGAGGATTTCACCCAGGTAATTTGCTGTTGGTGCGGGTGATGAAATGCGATGTTGTTTGTAACATTCCCAGGCAGAATGTTGAGAAGTACGAGAAACTGGATAAGCATTGGATGGACTGCGGACAGTACGGTTTGATACAGTTTGCGGCGAAGCCAAAGGAAAACTGTGACTGTATGTCTACCTAGTTTTTGTTCGAATCAATAAAAATTTTGTTGATGGTAAAATTGTGTGTATCAACTTCATTATTTTTCTTTTTTTCAACAGATGACGCCAGCAATTAACTACTGGTAGTAGTTGACCGATGAAAAACGTCAAAGGACAAACTCTGTAGTAAAATTAAGATGTCTTAAATGCCGGCGCCGCAAAGTCAATGGTGTCATTTAGATCTATACTCCCCGTCAATAAATTCCGGACAGGCAAAATTTTTGTCAAATTCAACACCCTGTATCCTTTTTCGTGGTTCGCCGATTATGTTGAAAATTTCACCAGGTAAAAAAATATATATATTCATTTCGGGATAAAAGTCTTGGACGTATGCTGCTATTATTTTTTGACGGAGATTTCGAAAATGCTTCAAAAAATGTGGTTACAATTTGAAAAAAACGATTTTTTGATGTTTCGTCACTTCTAACTTTGACAAAGAATTGGTGACCTCCTGTATCATATTCTGAAAATCACGCTATCGGAAAAGAAGCATCAGCATTTCTTCTTGGAGATTCTTAAGAATGGGAATTTTTAATGGAAAAACCTCGAAGTTGTCTGTATTTCAACAGAGTTCAATTTTGAGATTTTTTTTTCGTATTTCCTCATTTAGAGAGAATTTTCTCAGGAAAATTCAAACTTTTGGAATCAAAAATACTCAGAATTCAATGGAGAATCTATTTATGCAATTAAATGTGTCTTCCCATTTGAAAAACGAAATTTGATGTCACTTTCGGGAAAACCAGAATGACGTTGCAAGTTTGTTTTTTCGCTTACAAATTGTTCGAAATAGAAATATTGCAGATAACTAGAAAAGGAATCCTTTCTATCAAATCATTAATTATTTCCAATTCATTCATTTTCCGAATAAATTCACATTCTGAAAAACGTAATTGCTAAGAATGTAAAAACGGCAACATAGTGGTGACTTGGAACATTAAAATATTCTGACAAGCGTCCTAACCTCCATTTTCGTTTGATACAGACTGGAATGTGTCAAATTTCCAAGGCCAGAGGTGTGACTTTATATTTATGAATGGAGTACACAAAGATTAAAAGATTCTTAGTACTCCTACAGGAAAAAAAAACTCAAATAAAACATCAACAGATTTATATTTCAGAATTTGATAAAAAATATAGTATACGACCAGGTATAAATCCACCTAGGTTTCAATTTCAATCCTTTTCGCCGCATAATACTTCGCCATATTTCTTCTTGTCTTCACCAGAATTCTATGTCCTGTACAATCCAAATCTTCCAGAAAACATTTATCCTTGCAGCATTTTTTACATAGTTGGTAATTACATTTCGAACCCTGGAAAATTCATAAAATGAAACCTCACCTCATCACTGAGTTTTCAATAACATCAAAACTATCTGATTAACTAAAAGCGTAGGGAAATTTTTTTACTATGTTGGCTACACTGTCATATAGCTTTACACCTAACCTTCAAAACAAGACCAAAACAGTTTCAGTTCAAAATCACTTCACCATTCAACTTACTACATTTGCTGAAGAAAAATACTTACCATAGGGTTCACACAATTGCTGCATTTAAACAACGACCTTTCAACAGTTGGCTGTTTTTCAGGCCTCCTCCGAATACGTCTCAATTTCTTCATTTTCTTCCGGCTTATGGGATTCCCATCAGAATCTTGATATTGCCTCTTATTTGTATCCTGAATAATATAACAGATTCATGCAAAAATCAAACGATCAAATGAATATTTTACTTACAGATATGTCTTCACTTTCTTCATTTTCCTCAATTTTCTTCTTGTGATCTTCGACATTCATTCGAACATAGGACTGACACAGCCAAGGTGGCAATATCAAATTCTGATTTCCTTCTTCGGTGGTGAATGGCCAAACTTGAAGGCCTTCATGGAACGGCAGATATTTGTCTTTCAGCTCTTTAACAATTTGTCCGAACAGGTCTAGGGAGTTGGCTTCACCTAAACGTATTCTTATTTTGTTGTTTTCCGGCAGGGATAACCTTTTAAAAAAAGTGTGAATTAATGAAGCGTTACAGAAATTCACATTTTTTTCATTGTACATTTGAGATTGATAAATCTGGCAACGTCGACGGAAACATTGGCCATTGCTTTAATCGATTCCGAGTATTGTTTACTTTCTTTCTGGTTCCCGAGATTTTTCAAAAATTGAAATAATGTGCCAGCGAAGTACTTTTAGAATAATTCGATTTCAAGGCCTAAAAAAATTGCGCTACACATGTACTGAGTTGTGCCGCTCGAATTTTTCCGAAAATCTATCTAGTTTCCAAAAAAATCGAAATCGAAGAAAAAAAGATTCCGTTTTTTCTCCTCACAAAATTCTTCAGATTTTCTTGCAAATTACGAAAATGAAAAAAAAGTCTTTTTTTCCGACGAAAATTGTTTAATAATATTGTGCCACAATTGTACCAACTTTCATTCGTCAGATTTTCGAAAAAAATCAACAGGTTTTCCCTCATAGGAGAAAATAAGTAGATTGTGGAAAAATAAGCATACCTGGCAACAGTGCGAAGTTGGCCCAGCACTTTTGGATTTTCGAGAAACTTTTTGCTGTGCTGAATTTTGTGAAATATCTTGAGAACCGTATGTAGTAAAAACAGCACAAACATAGCACAATTTAGCACAAAACAATTCTCAAAAATCCAAAAATGCTGGGCCAAATTCACAACCACTGTTGCCAGGTATACTGATTTTCTTACAATTTACTAATTTTTCTCATTTTCTCCTCTTGATTTTTTTCTGAAAATCTGAACGGCACAAGTTGACACAATTGAAGCACAATCATACAGGGTGTTTCAAAAAAAAGGTGACCCCCTCTCTGGGATAGAAAGAAAACTGAAAAGTTTGTTCAGTAAAAAATTTTCGTATCGCCATCCGCATTCAAGATACAGCGTTGAAAAAGAAGAAAATATACACATTTTTTACGATTTTACCGAAACTACTGCCAACATTGTTATGAAATTTTATACGAATATGTTTTGGAAGCTGATACATCTAATGAGTGTGTTTTGATGTCCGACTCTCATAGAGGGCGCTAGTAACACGCCCTGTATCTTGAATACAGATGTCGTTACGAACATTTTTTACAAAACATACCCCTATTATTTTTCAGTTTTCTATTTATCCTAGAGAGAGAATCACCTGTTTTTGAAACACCCTGTATAAAACAATTTATGTCGGAAAAAATTTAAAGTTTCCGTAATTTACCGAAAAATACAAAGAATTTTTGGGAAAAAAATTTACGGGCACAAGAAAGCACAAATTTTTTATTCATATGTGAAGAGAAAAAACGAAAGTGCTGGGCTATCTTTTTTTTCAATTTCGATTTTTCGAGAATCTTGACAGAAATATTAGGCACAACTCAGTACATATGTACCACAATTTTTTTTCAGTCATTGGAATCCAATTTTTCGAAAAGTGTTGGTATGACACATGATTTTTGAAATATCTCCAGAACCATATGGAATTAAAATGAAATTCAATGGCACAAAGCAGTACAAACCTAGCAAAATACAGAACAAAAAAAATTTTCAAAAATTAAAAAGTGCTATGCCAACTTCAAACATAAGCTTTAGAGAGCATATTTATTGCGTCAACATACTAAAAGTGAGGTTAGACTAGAGGCGATTTCGAATGGCTGTTTTGGTTGGTTAACGGTTGACCGCTCGGTTCATAAATGACAACGTCAAACCAACCGCGCTTTCGAATACGGTTCAAATTTCGGCGAAACAGCTGATTCGAGACGTTACCAATATGTCATTCGAATGCGGTTGGTCCAAAACTGACGGACCAATCTATGAACCAACCAAGAACCAACGTCAATCGAAATCGCCTTAGGTTAGGTTTGGTAAGATTAATGTGAATGTCAAGTGACAGAGTACTGCAGGTCTGAGAATAAATCAATCAGAATAAATCATATTCACATTCAAGTGAGAGAATGTAACAGTATAACAATTGAGGAAAGTTCAAATTTCCAGATTTTAAAAGATAATTGAAAAAGGTTTTCAGGGTCTTATTGAAGATTACAGCAAGAAAAAACAGTGTGAAGCATTGCATAGAACTAAAAGAACGTATATCATGGTAAAATCTTTGTATCAGTATCGATCAAAAAAAAAAAAAATACACTTACAAATGTTGAAAAAGCTTGAACAAATGTCCTCGAACATAAGACAAGGGACAGGGATATTTCTCCACTAAATCCAAATATTCCTTAGCAGGCTCCCAAACTGGTGGGCTAATTCCTAGGAATAATGCAGGGTTATATAAATTTCCTTCTGCAGTCATTACTCCAACAACCCCAGTCTCTTCAAGGCATCTATGGACATCTTGAATGCATTGAATATTTCCATTGGATATAACAGGTATTTTCACAGCTTTCCTGCAAAGTTTAAATAATCAAATCAATGTAGGTGGGAATAAAATTTATGAAATGGAAATTGAATTTTTTTTGAGGCATCGAAATTGAATTATTGTGAGGTGATTATTGTTCTATGGCGACCTAGATATCAAGAGAGACGATGCCCCATCGCAATTCATTGATAATTCTCGAGATATTGTCAGAATGACAATTCTCGAAATATGTCTTGATTTTTGGTCTGGAAAATATTCTGTTTTCTTGTGTTATAACATGTTTGGTTTATCTATGGGAGATGATTGCCTTTCATTGGGGTCCCGTAGCGGTCTTCAAACATCTGAAGTGCCGAAAAATCATCACCTGGATGGTCGTATCCGGTTTGAAAAAACCCTCACGACCAGAGAGCAACAATTTGTGGATTTTGAATTTGAATATCGAAGGAATTTCGAAAGACAAGTGTGATTACATCTTCAAATTAGCTGATGAACATGCTATCAAAGAGATTCTTCTGCAAGAAATCCACACGGCAACAGAAAAAAATCCTCGTGAAAGAGGACAGTTGAAAGGTTATGTATTAATTGATTTTTTACAAGTTTAGCCTGTTATGTTGAAAAATTATCAGTTTGATGAAGTTTTTTTTTTCATTTCTTTCAAATTTTGTGACATTTCTGTCATAAATATTTATAAATCTCCGAACATTATTTGGCCAAGAAATCTGAATGTTGATGTTTTTTTAAAGTAGCAAATGCATTTCCAAAATGTATTCGATTTATTCTGAATAATCGGTTTCTTTTCTGCTTTTGTCTTTTTTCATTTCAGATTGAGAATTGCGAGTCGTTTTGGGAAGAATCTGTGTATCCGAGCCCATCGACGGATAACATGAAGATGCTCACACTGATGTCTTTCAAAATTTTCCTGATATTTGATATTTAATGTTATTTTGTTTTCGGGGAGGCAGGTTTTTTCGGCTGAGGTTTTTTCCCCTGGCTGTATAGTATCGTATGATACTAGTGTTGATAGTATCATATGATTCTATAGTATCATTCAAAGAATGTTATGATACCCCGTTCTTTTTTTTACCTCAGCTTAGGTACTTTTTGTTTCAACATTTATTGTATTATTTTAGCTCTCTTTTTCATAAGAATATATATATATATATATACTGGATGTTGAAGTTGAAAACAACTTATAATAATACTGATGTTGATACAGTTATATTAAGTTTTTATTAATGGAAGAGATTATTTCATGTATTATTTTTTTTAACCAGGACATAGTTTTGCTGTCTTTCGCAGAAGAATATTGTACTCATATTCCTACCTAACTGCAGTTACATAAGTCCAATCGGCAATACCTGTCAAAGGTCCTCTCATCTCCCTCGTTCTACCATGGACAGTTAACATGGAGCATCCAGCCTTCTCCAACATCTGGGCATATTTCACTGTTTTTTCGATAGTTTCAAATCTTCTTATCTTACAAGTAACAGGTATCCTCAAATTTTCACTCAAGGTCTGCACTGAAAAACGCATTATTACAAATAATAACAGATTATTTTGATTCTGAATTCAGGAAGGTGTACTGAAGATTTCTAACTCACCAATTGTTTCAATTAGAGGCCATTCCTCCTGAAGAAAGGCACCATAATGTCCGCGTTTAGCAATTGCTTGAGGACAACCTAAATTTATGTCGACAGCACAGCAGAAATCCTCACACATTTTTGCAGCTTGGAGAATTATTTTCGGGTCGTTGCCACAAAACTAAAATAATGATAATGATGAGGAAAGAAGTTTTGGGTACCTAAGAAGTGTACCTGAACAATCAAAGGTTTGTCTTCATCACATGTGGCCAGAGCCTCTTTTCTATATTTCGGATCCTTTACAAATATGGTACTGTGCAACATCGGAGTATAGCACAGTTCAGCCCCATATCTTCGACTTAAAATTCTCCAGGGTAATTCACTAGCATCCACCATAGGAGCCACTATTTTCGTAGGGCTATTCAGGATATTCTTCCATAAATCCATTATGTATTATATTGATAGAATAATGAAATCTGGTTTGAAATATTGTACAATCCTGGAAATGTTTGTAAAGGTATGTTTTATACCTTGAAAGAAATTATGTTTATTTTCTGATTTTTCTATTTACATCTCTACATTTTATATGCATTTCGAAATAATTTTGTTTATTCACATTCAGGACTTTATTTTGGTGAAAATATTTAAGGTTATGATTTATGAACCACAGAACTGCGTGTCAAACTTCTCATGTTTTTAACATGGTCGGGGAAGCACAGAAAACGGTGTATTAATCTTAAGTGTCCTAACTTTTACGATAAGACTGAGACTGAATATCAATGATTTCATAGCAGTTTTCCTACACCATCAAGTCCATCAAAAATGCTTAGAAAGATGCTTGTGTTCAAAATTCATATTGTCAAAATTTCATCAAAATTTGACAGGTAATGTAATCAGAATATTGATTAAGATCCTTAAGTACGGTTCTATTAGAACAAACCTGATTGCTTCTTGATGGAGAATTGAAATGAAAGCATCAATGAAATATTTATATCCAATAGCTACCGTTGTTGGGATCACTGGCCTCTTCTACCTCAAAGAAGTATTGCAATTAATCGATTGTTCGTCAAAACTGATAGACAAAACTTTCATTTATCCATCGAAAATGAACTCAGCTCCAGATGAAGAAACTGAGGAGGAATCTAATGACTTCTTGAACTATATCGCTTACAGTTGCAACCAATAGTTTTAGATAATTGGGAATGTAAAAATGCAAAAATGAATAACATAAGTTTAATTTATCAACATTTGGTTAATAAAGGTGGTTTTATATAGTAATTCTTAGTAATCCTCTTTACAGTTTTGTAATGTACTTATATTTTGCCTCAATTTTTTTTCAGAGAGGGTCGATATGTTTAAAAATGTTCTTGAATGAAATGAGTTATTATTAATAGATGCGTATTACAAAAATATGTTATCATTTGGTCAGTATCCTGATTCATATTAGTGCCCTGATGAAAAATACATATATGGGCTTAGTGAAATCACTTGAAACAACAAAAATGGACACCATCATCTTTATAAATTTACATATTCTTCCTATTCTGTCATAAAATCTTCAATCCATATTTCCCAACGAGTTTTATTGCATATATATGATGGTTAATACCCTTGCGTAAGATTTCACGAAGGCGATTTGTAAAACATGGTGAGAAATGAAAATTATTGGAACGACAACTAGATAAACTTTGAACTACTTGAAACTTCAATAAACCACAAGTATATCTGTTTCATTCGCTTACTGATGGTCAAGTGACTTCTGAAACACCCTACATAAGCATTCTCAAATTATTCTGAAATTTATAATTAGAATTCCAATTTTCGTTAAAAAAATTTGAGGCAATATACTTATATCTGGTGGGCCAACGAAACTTCTACTGGTTTTCAACTTTGCATCTCCGAGTATCAATTTCAATATTGCTATTTATTTAGATCTGAGAGAGGTTTTATATAGGACTATATATGAAAGGGTCATTTTCGCATTTAACTCGAAACCAAAAAAGGTTACCAAAAATGAATATTACACTTGTTAGTTTCTTAAAGAAAGAAAACTTTGGTTTAAAAGGTACAGTGCGAAAGCATGAAAATTTGCTCACTTGTACAAGATTTAATTTGATACTTTTGTTTCCCCTGAAAATCTCCAGTGGGAAAAAAAATAACCAAAAATACCCCATGAAATCTGTCTTTGTTGGAGAACATTCGAAAAATTTGCCTCTTCTATAGTCTGTTCAAATATAAGAAGGAGCAAATTAAACAACCGGCGGCCTACGATATTCAACAGGCCAGAATGTTGCTTTAAAATGCGACGGTGCCGGAACTCCCACAAAGGGTTGTACCAGGCTCAGAGTGTTACGACTTTGCACTTGCAGAGCAGGTTACCTGCTCGGTAACCAAGATTTACAGACGACTTCGTTCTACTGGGAGGAGAATATACACTTCTCGCAACAATTAAAGGAACAGAAAAATTTCCCAAATTTTTTGGTGTTTTTCAACAGGCTGTACCTCAGTGAACAATGGTCGAATGAGGAATAGAAGAATCAACTTTTGAAGCTTGAAGACTCTAGATTCTAAATTTATTGGTTAACAATTTTTCAGAGTACCGGCAGCCATGCAATCATCGGATAAAGAAAGAAGAAATTTTTTTTTTATTTTTCAAATTTTTATTTTTGCTCTACGCGCATGAAAAAATTTTTTTGAGCTAGACCGACGTGAAGCCCGCATAGCCTGTTTGTTCAGGTCTAATTTGTTTTTCACCACCCTTTGAAAAGACCTTTTGTCTTCGAGAAATCCAATTTTGAATGCAGAAGGACCCTTTTTCACTAAACTGCCGATATCTCCGGAACTACTGGAGGCCGAGCAAACCGAGAGCCGGTTTCTTTTACTGCAGATAATTTCCCACAAAAATCTATCATGTTTGATCAGAAAATTTTTTTTCATCTGTAACGGTAATGTGAAAAAAGGGCAAGAAAATGCCATTCGACCCTTTCGTTGGTTAACGGACTGTATCTTCGTCAATAGTGGGGAGAAAGCTGAGGTTATAGACAATTTTACAGCTTAATGTACCCCAAAGACCCTTACAAATCGGTAGATCGATCGATTCAGCGGTTTTCCTGGACCGATTGATTGAAATTCTTAAAAAATCAAGGGAACAAGGTTTTCCTTCCTTTAAGTTGACCTCTTTTTTTCAAGAACCAATTATCGATTTTTTTCACTTTTTACTCAATTTTGAATGTTTTGGAGATTATAAAAAAATTAAAAAAACTGGTGAATTACGTTCTGAAAATATCGGGAAAATAATAGAAATTCTCACTGAAAGAAAATTTCTTTTCCGATATTATCAGAATAAAATTTAACTGTTTCTTTTCAATCGTAAAAAACGGCCTTTACAAATTTTAGAAATTTTTTAAAAATTTTTCTTCCAAAAAAAAAATGAGCGATAGAATTTTTCCGTTCTCATAAAATACTGTGGACCTGACGAACCACAGGCTTTCATTTCTTCTAAAAATTACTCACACAACACGCATGCATCCTCCTCGTGGTAGCCTTGGGTAACGCTGATGACGGCGGTAAATCAATCAATAAGATTTCAGTCGTAAAAACGAGAAAATAGATTTTCATTCAAACTTTCCAAATTTTTTTTTCGGAATAAAAATTTTTGTTTCAAATTTTTCTTTTCGATCTTCAAAAATATAAAATTAACTAATAACCGAAAAAATTAAATCAATAATTTTCAAAATTAGCAAGATTAGCTCAAGTTCAAGGAACTAAAACCTTGTTCCCTCAATTCTTTCAAAATTTCAATCGATTGGTCCAGGAAAACCGCTCCACCGATCGATCTACCGATTTAGTAGGGCCTTTGGGGTACATTAGGCTGTAAAATTTTCTTAAAACCTTAGCTTTCCCTCTAATATTGATGAAGATACAGTCCGTTAACCAACAAATTGCAAAATGGCATTTTCTTGCTCTTTTTACACATTACCATTACACGTGAAAACAAATTTTTTTCTTATTTGAACATGAACGGTTTTTGTAGGAAATTTTCTGCAGAAAGAAAAACCGGCTGTCGGTTTGCTAGGTCTCCAGTAGTTCCGGAGATATCGGCAGTTGGGTGAAAAGGGGTACTTCTGCATTTAAAATGGGATATCTCGACAAATGGTCATTTCCGAGCGTGGTGAAAAGCAAATTAGACCTGAATAAACAGGCTGTGCGGGCTTTGAATCGGTCTAGCTCAAAAAATATTTTCCATTCGCGTAGAGCAAAAATAAAAATTTGAAAAAAATTTTCTTCGTGCTTTATTCGAGGATTGCTTGGCTGCCGGTACTCTGAAAAATTGTTAACCAATAAATTCAGAAACTAGAGTCTTCAAGCTTCAAAAGTTGAGATTTCTATTTCTCGTACGACCATTTTTCATTGAGGTACAGCCTGTTGAAAAACACCAAAAAATTTGGAAGATTTTTCTGTTCCTTTAATTGTTGCGGGAAGTGTACGTTTAACAACGACTCTCTTTTCAGTAACACTACTAGACACTTTACCGGTAGGTGAATAAATCGACCCTAAAACTGATAAATCGAATCATTCGTTGGCCCACCGCATAATAAAATCCTTTAACCCTAAAACATCACAAATTTAGAATGGACGAGTACAAGCACCACCTGTGGAGTTAACAGCACAACTTTGTCGGGACGGAGACGCGGGATTCGAGAGACCACTCTCGTGGATCGGAGACAGCGTTGGAGTCTTTGTCCTGTGCACGACACTGCGCATGCGCCGCCTGTACTGGTTGCTAGGGCGACGCTGCACCGCGCGCAGCTGTTGTTGTTGCAACACGTTAAGCGCGTTGGCGAGTTCGGACTCGCTGATGATTCTGCGCCGCGGTAGTGGGGGAAGGGCTGGGAGCGCGTTCGCCCTTCGGGAGACGTCGGGGTAGATCGGCACCGGGACCAGGTTGTTTATGGTTTGTATATCCGAAGTTTCGTCGCTCGCTGGGACTATCTGGTTCAGCTTGCTGGTCGGTTGTTGGACTTGGTTGCGTCTGCGGTTGTTGCCTAGGTTACCTGAAAGAAATCGTGAAGAGTTAAGCACCTTTTCATGGTAATATGGTAGAGGAAAAGCTCAATAGAGAGTTATCGAAACGCAAATAGAGGCCAAACTTAAATAAAGTTTCCCTTATTTTGACATTTGCTCATGCGCATTCAATAAAGATTTTAAGGTGGCCTTTAATAAAATACAGGCCTCCTTCACTTAACTTAAATAAATGACAGCCGTATTTAAATAAAAGATCCCTTATTTTGACAGTTCTCACAATCTTCTGTGCTTTTTTTTCTTGTTTCAAGGTTAGGTTCGATTCGATTTTAAATTCCGAAAGTAGAAAGTGGGTGAAAGCATGGAAAGCACGTGGTCGTGAAGAGTTTAAGGCTTCAAAGAGAAATTTGTTCAATAAAAAAAATGAATGCAGACGTTGAGAGGAAACGTTTCAGATTTACTTATGACGACGATGTCATTTTATTGAGGGGAGTTTTGGCGAAAAATCCCTTCATGTATTCAGAAATGTGGAAAGAAGTGAAAAATGAATTCTTTCATTTAACAAAAAAACAATTTTTCATAAAGAGCCTAAGACAACTCTTCACAACTGTCAAAATAAAAGAAAGGTCAGAATAAAGTTGACAAGAAATGAGTCGTTTCGATAGTTCAAATGTTCGACCAACTTCAAGGGATCTTTTATTACAGGATCCTTTATTAAAGTTTGGCCTCTATTTGAGTTTCGATAACTCTCTATTAACCTGACCGCCGGCTCTGGCAAGTTCTTTGACTAACAATAGTATATAACATTACCATACTCTGTTCAAATTTAAGAAGGAGCAACAACATCAAACAGAATCTTCTGCTTTGCGCACAATAAAGCTCGTATTGGTTAAAGGGTCCCAACAACGCTCCTTTCGACCGCCCTAAAAGATTGCCAGGATCGTACTCGGATCTATGGTCGAGATTGCGGCAAGGTAATTACAGGAAGCACCAGAGTTTTAGAGACTTGGGTCGGAATCTTGCAAGATTCCGACAAAGTAATTCCGGAAAACACCAGATTTGGGTCCTTTCCATTCGGTTGAAACTGAACGATTCCGTGAAATCTCCTCGATTCGACTCTGGACGGAAAGTAACTATCCGAAAGCCGTCCTACCGCTGTGCAAACTACTCTCGCTTAGGTTTAAATAGGGTATAGCAAGTGAATCGCTTAACTACGTGTCTAAGTTATTCCCGAAAGACACAACAAAGATCTTCGAACTTTCCCTATCATCTAGCTATTTTCAGTGGAAAGGCGAATTCTATGAGCAAATACACGGTGTCGCCATGGGAAAACCTCTAAGTCCTGCAATTGCAAATTTCTTCATGGAAAAATTCGAACAAAGTGCAATTGAAGCGGCAACAAAGAAACCGTCCACATGGCTACGTTATGTGGATGATACTTTTGTCGTTTGGAGTCATGGACTTGAAGAATTGGATGCTTTCCTATCCCATCTTAACAGTAGGCATCCAAACATTCAATTCACTATGGAAATTGAAAAAGGTGGTGATCTACCCTTTCTAGACGTCTAATGGGAAGCTAGGACACAGGGTTTATATAAAACCAACCCACACTGACAGATATTTACACAAGCAGTCTAATCATCACCCTCAACAGAAACGAGGATTTATAAAAACACTCGTAGGAAGAGCCCGACGATTGTGCGAGCCGGAATTTCTGGAGGATGAACTTGAACATCTACAGCATGCATTCATCGCCAACGGATATAATGCCAAAGAAATTCAGAGGGTAATAAGACCAAAAATTTCCACATGTGATGAAAACACGTCACAACTCACCCCCAGGGAGAGCTATCTTACCATACTCCTAGGTCACCGATAGAATTGGTAGAATACTGAAGAGGCACAACATAAAGACCGTCTATAAGCCAACTCAAAAACTTGGCCAAATGATCAGAACTACCAAAGACAAAGTCGACCCACTCTCTCAACCCGGTATTTACAGGATACCTTGTGACTGTGGCAAAGTCTACATTGGTACAACGAAACGAAGTATCAATACGAGAATAAAGGAGCATGAACGATGCTGTCGACTCAATTAGACAGAAAAATCCGCTCTAGCGGAACAGATGGACACAACATAGTTTTCTCAAAGGCAGAGGCTATTTCAAATATCAGAAGTTTCTATCCTAGGATAAACATGGAAGCCATTTAGATACATAAACATAAAGACAACTTGAACAGAAGGGAAGAATCGCCTTTGGTACATAGCGCATGGTTGCCGGTATTACAAAAAACCTAAGATCTAGCCAATACAGAATGGGAGAGATGGACCAATCAACATCGCGCTACTTTCTCCCGCCATTAATTAGGGTATAAGTTATGCCAACCGATCGAATCCAGCATCACTTTCGGAAATTCAGCGGCCGAGTTACAATCTCAGACAAAGAATCCTCTGGAGATGCCTATCGCAGATGTAGACAGAACGTGAAGGTGAAATAATTCCTAATAAACCACGGTTAAAAAGCCCGGAAGACTCTCTAAATGTCAGTATATCCGGTCGTGAAAGCCTGAAACTATTTATGGAATAGAATGTTTACAAATGACTGTTAAGGACAAACTTTCTGAGAACAATCCCTCATGCAATAAGGTGAAAAAAATTTCTTTCGTGGATACTTAACCTTCAAGTAAAATTCGCCAAGTTTTCCATCACCGTTGTCGACCTTGTTTCTGAAGCAGAGTTCAAATAGAATAATAATGATTAAGTACTCTGTATGTTCGTGCAAGAAGTGAAGTTTCTTCGGAATTCTATTTATAGGGAAGGGAACGAAACATATTTATTGAATCATTAACACTGCCCCGTTTCAGGTGCAAAATATAAAGGATTTCAGGTTGACTTCTTAATTAACCTTTCACCTTTCTTCACCCGATAGAGCACCAGAAAAATACTCCAGATTCACACAATAAGAGCATGATCTCTCTTTATTATAGGCTTGTTTACTCGACAGACCTCTTTTTGTCAAAATCTGTTAAAATGAGGCACTTCTTCTAGGCACCAGATATAAAAAATTTCATGACAATTCATGAATTTTCTTCATTGGTTTCTTTCATTATTTTGCTCTTTTCCTATTCAAAGTTTAGGTTCCATGGAAAAGACAATCTAAATTTTTCGATATGAGGGTTAGGATGTCCTCAGAATGAGATTTGAGTTTCTGGTATTTTGAAGAAGCTTAACTGTATTATTTATGTCTGTTATAATCAAAATTCTTCTTTTAAAAGTCACTATATCATGAGGTTTTTTCAAGCTATTTTATCATACGCCTTTTTGTTTGGTACCCCATTATATTAACCTCTGCAGAATCCCTGCTTCAACACCATGAGAATTTTTTTACTCCATGATGAAACCATTTTTTCGATTGCTAGTGAACGATATCATATATGTGTGCCAGACAATATTATCCTCTTCATGGCCTGCATGAATGTCACTGACCTATGCACATTATACAGGTAGCGGACAGTATCGTGAATATATAAGCCTGAAATTGAATTTAGATCGAAGGGCTCATTCTGTGTTTGCTGGTAATGGGTAATTATTCTAAAACATTACTGAATAAGACCGACAAATTTCTAGTGGATGTTCTAGATTTATTTGAGACACTTTCGACGAAAATCATGAAGTACAAAAATTCTTCGTTAAAGTGCTAGGGCCCTCTGAAAATGACTTCAACGCAACACTTTTTGTTACATATCTCCAAACAACGTCACCAAAAGTATTGAAATTTCACAAATTGGCTACTATCAAGAATACGCATCTCAATCATGAGCGTATCCTTCTGGGGGGCGAGGAATATTTTTAGTGACAACTTTTTTACCTTTCATAATTCTACAAGTTTTATACCAAATTCATAAACTTTGATATGCTTTCGTGAGAAAAGTGCTCTTGTATGACATCGCCCAGTCGCACCAGTTTAGGGAAAAATGGATTTGAAATTTTATGTCTTCATCATTTAATCAAGTATACGAAGAACTCTCAGTAGCTCTTCAAAAAATAAACTTCAAAAGCTTCATAAAATTATTGAAATCAAGTACAATAAATTTATATTCAACTCACTTCATTATGATTCTTCACATAACGAACGTGAGTAGTGAACGAAATGAAAATTCCAAATAAATTTATCTCAAAACCGGTGCAACTAGGCGATATTAAACAAGAGCACTTTTTTCAAGAAAAAATATCAGAGTTAATAAATTTGATGAAAAACTTGTTAAGTCATGCATAGTGCTGACCTCAATATTTTACATAAAATATAACAAAAACCACAATATTACCTATACTTACACATACAATATAACCCACAGGATCCACAATTAAGAAAACAACTTCGATTATTGATAGTCAATGAACGTTAAAACTTAAAAATCCCATAGATCCCAAATAGAAAGCTAATGTAAACACGAAACAATACTCGTTTCGGTAAACAGCTGATCGGCGAATGCAGCGCCACCATCGGTAATTATTTTGTCCAATAGCAGCCATGACTTTTTGAGGTTTAGTAACTGTATCGCGGATTGTTATCAGTTTTTGGATTTGAAAAGTTAATTTAAAGATAATTACCTCGTAACGAATGATAATGAGAAATGTTCACATTTTTCAATTTCTACATATTCCTATTCTCCGTAGAAAATGAAAATATTGTGTCAAAAAATCATTTGAATACTTCAAATAGCGCCCGAGATATAGAGTTATAAACATGAGTTCGATGGATCCGTGTGACGTCACTTTACACCCAACGACTTGGGAGGTTCAGTACGTAGCCGGGTCCAATATAAGAGCCTTTTGTCTCACGGAGTGCGATTTGCGAATGTAGTATGACGTCACATCGCCGCGAGGAATTGAATATTCACGGGGTTGTAAAATCCGAACTACTAGGTCTTTTCGACTGAAACAAAAACTAGTGATTTCATATACATATAGGTTATACTGTGACGAAGTTTCGATCGATTTTGCATACCTGTGAACATTCCTCATTGTTGTGACAAATGTCTACATCTACGTGTAGAAAGCTACGAAGTACTCTTCAAAATGCAGATGGGGTCCAATTTTGAGAGAGGTGAATCTAGGTTCTAGACGTCCATTAAGAAGAATTCCATTAACACGTGACCATAAGAGTCAAAGACTGGAATGGGCAAGGTAACATATCAATTGGAACGATCAATGGCGTAGTGTCCTTTTCATTGATGAATCCAGATATGGACGATTTTCAGATTCTCGAAAAATAAGGTTATGGACAATCCCACGCATACCCCGTAATCGTCGCTATGTCCAAGAAGTCCTTCCATTCTGAGGGGATAGTGTTATGGTATGGGCCGGGATATTTTAAGCGACAACTTGCTTACTGTTTACGGTTAAGTAAATCATACAGTGCTTAAAATAGGAATATACAGAGTTATATGAGGAGTAGAAAAAATAAGTAAATTGCTTTTGAATGCTCACCTATCACCCTGAACAGCATCCTAAGCTTCGCACTAGACCAATGACCATGAGTCCTATGATTCCTTTAGTCAATCTGCGGCACCTTACTCTTCGCCTTATGCCTGCACAAAGAAATCAAACACCTCGTCTCAGTCGGACTAACCGAACCGTCCGGACTATCCGGAACTCCCGCGCAACAGTTCCACTTAGTCCTGAACTTCTTCGGCGAAGCCTTAACTTCTTTCGGCGCCACTGAGTTGTTCGAAATCACGCAAACCTGGCACTCTTGCGGCGTGGTAGGGGGCGTTGGCGTCGGTTCCACGCAAGTAGAGTAAGAGTTCTCCAGAACAGTGCACGTGAAGAACGTAGTTCTAGTAGAGCGGTTCTCGCACTGAAGGTCTGCTGGTCTGTGTCTTAAGATCGGCGGACAGGTGAATCTGGAGTCTTGGGTTATTGTGACTGGATCAGGGGAAGTTTGCTGCCTTTGCTGACGGATGTATTCGTAAGTTGTGAGTCCCAGGAAGGAAATGTAGATGTGGAAGAAGCATAAGTGGAGAAGGAGTCCTGCAGTTACTGTGGCGAGTATACCGAGAACGCCTACTATTGCGATGAATGTAGCGTCACTGGTTGGTAAGGATGATGTCCTGGAGTAAGTAGAGTTTGTTAAATCACTCTGGGAAGTCGAGAAATCGAATCTATGGATAGCAAGTTCTGCGAACGCAAGTATAGCCACGAAAGCAGCTGCAGCTATCGCTGTAGAAACGCACATAAGGAAGGGGACGTAGTTCCTGCTTCCAACGCAGTGGTTCAACCACTTGCAATGATGGTCGAAGCCAGCCACGCACTTGTTGCAAACGGAACAATGCTTAGTTCTTCCACTCGTAGTTTCAACCTCACATAAGTTACAGAACTCTTGTTCGATCACGTGGGAGTGTTTGATACGATCCAAGGCTGGCACAGGTTTCGGCACTAATTTCCTAAGAGCAACCTCCGCTGGATCCAAGAGAGCCGTAGCAAGATGCGTGGCTACGTGAGCCAAGACGAGAAAGGACAAACAGGCTAATATCGGCGGTTGCAGATGCAACGGCAATGTAGGCACCAAGACTAGGAAGGCTCCAGCGGATATACAGATGAAGGCCAGCCACCCGGATACTTGGAAAGGGTGCAGGGTACAAGAACAAAAAGTTGAAATGTCTTCACTTGAACTGCTTTTTTTGGTAGGTTTTGTGAAGGTACAACTTTCTTCTCCAGCAGCAGAAATGTTTTCACAGTGAGAGTTTCTGAAATAATTCAAAACGTATGAAGCATTGTTTTCAATTGACATCAGTTTCCACTTTTGCCTGTTTCCATTTTATAATCTTCTGGTCGGAAATGGTGTGAGCATACTCTAATATGTTTAGATACATTGATACATTATCAAAACATGCTCCAAGGATTTACGTCTATTACGTCCTCTACGGTTTCTAGTTTGTTGGTTACGTAAACATTTTGATTTTCACTACGAAAATAATGAAAATGGGCTCCAGGATTCTTGTTTTTTTTATAATTACATCCATAATAACAACAATTTGTGTTTGTCACGGTTTTTTTCTTAGGCAATAAGAACGAAAACCTAAACACAGCTTTCACGTATTAACTGTCGGAACGAATATCGGGCTTAGTTCCAGCTAACGCCGGCGGTGTCGCATATAGTTATGTTTTGCTCTATACGTTTCTCTGATGGTACCTACTGAACGCTCTTTCTTATTGGTTATTCACAGTGCGATTCAATTCACAGATTTCAACTTGCTTACCGTTTACGGTGAAGTAAATCACACAGTGTTTAAAAAAGGAATATACAAGGTTATATGAGGAGTAAAAAAAATAGGTAAATTGCTTTTGAATGCTCACCTATCACCCTAAACAGCATCCTAAGCTTGGCACTCGACCAATGACCATGAGTCCTATGATTCCTTCCGTCAATCTGCGGCACCTTACTCTTCGCCTTATGCCTGCACAAAGAAATCAAACACCTCGTCTCATTCGGACTAACCGAACCGTCCGGACTATCCGGAACTCCAGCGCAACAGTTCCACTTAGTCCTGAACTTCTTCGGCGAAGGCTTCACCTCTTTAGTCGCCACTGAGTTGTTCGAAATCACGCAAACTTGACACTCTTGCGGCGTCGTAGGGGGCGTTGGCGTAGGTTCCACGCAAGTGGTGTAAGAGTTCTCCAGAACAGTGCACGTGAAGAAAGTAGTTCTGGTAGAGCGGTTCTCGCACTGAAGGTCTGCGGGTCTGTGTCTTAAGATCGGAGGACAGGTGAATCTGGATTCTTGGGTTATTGTGACTGGTTCAGGGGAAGTTTGCTGCCTTTGCTGACGGATGTATTCGTAAGTTGTGAGTCCGAGGAAGGAAATGTAGATGTGGAAGAAGCATAGATGGAGAAGGAGTCCTGCAGTTACTGTGGCGAGTATACCGAGAACGCCTACGATTGCGATGAATGTAGCGTCACTGGTTGGTAAGGATGATGTTCTGGAGTAAGTAGAGTTTGTTAAATCATTCGGGGAGGCCGTAAAATCGAATTTGTGGATAGCAAGCTCGGCGAACGCAAGTATAGCTACAAAAGTAGCTGCAGCTATCGCTGTAGAAACGCACATGAGGAAGGGGACGTAGTTCCTGCCTCCAACGCAGTGGTTCAACCACTTGCAATGATGGTCGAAGCCAGCCACGCACTTGTTGCAAACCGAACAATACTTAGTTCTTCCACTCGTAGTTTCAACCTCGCACAAGTTACAGAACCCCTGTTCAATCACGTGGGAGTGTTTGGTACGATCCAAGGCTGGCACAGGTTTGGGCACTAATTTCCTAAGAGCAACCTCTGCTGGATCCAAGAGAGCCGTAGCAAGATGCGTGGCTACGTGAGCCAAAACAAGACACGACAAACAGGCTAATATCGGCGGTTGCAGATGCAACGGCAATGCAGGCATCAAGACCAGGAAGGCCCCAGCGGATATACAGATGAAGGCCAGCCACCCGGATACTTGAAAAGGGTGCAGGGTACAAGAACAAAAAGTTCAAATGTCTCCACTTGAACTGCCTTTTTTGGTAGGTTTTATGAAGGTACAGCTTTCACCTCCAGTAGTAGAAATGTTTTCATAGTGAGAGTTTCTGAAATAATTCAAAACATATGAAGCATTGTTTTCAATTGACATCAGTTTCCACTCTTGCCTGTTTCCATTCTATAATCTTCTGGTCGGAAATGGTGTGAGCATACTCTAATATGTTTAGATACATTATCAAAACATGCTCCAAGGATTTACGTCTATTACGTCCTCTACGAGTTTCTAGTTTGTTGGTTACGTAAACATTTTGATTTTCACCACGAAAATAATGAAAATGGGCTCCAGGATTCCTGTTTTTTATAATTACATCCATAATAACAACAATTAGTGTTTTTCACGGTTTTTTTCCATAGGTAATAAGGACGAAAAAATGAACACCACTTTCACGTATTAACTGTCGAAACGAATACACTTTTCGGGCTTAGTTCCAGCTAACGCCGGCGGTGTCGCATATAGTTATGTTTTGCTCTATACGTTTCTGTGATGGTACCTACTAAACGCTTTTTCTTATTGGTTATTCGCAGTGCGATTCACTTCACAGATTTCAGCTTGCTTACTGTTTACGGTAAAGTAAATCACACAGTGCTTAAAATAGGAATATACAGAGTTATATGCGGAGTAGAAAAAATAAGTAAATTGCTTTTGAATGCTCACCTATCACCCTGAACAGCATCCTGAGCTTGGCACTAGACCAATGACCGTGAGTCCTATGATTCCTTCCGTCAATCTGCGGCACCTTACTCTTCGCCTTATGCCTGCACAAAGAAATCAAACACCTCGTCTCAGTCGGACTAACAGAACCGTCCGGACTATCCGGAACTCCAGCGCAACAGTTCCACTTAGTCCTGAACTTCTTCGGCGAAGCCTTAACCTCTTTCGGCGCCACTGAGTTGTTCGAAATCACGCAAACCTGACACTCTTGCGGCGTGGTAGGGGGCGTTGGTGTAGGTTCCACGCAAGTAGAGTAAGAGTTCTCCAGAACAGTGCACGTGAAGAAGGTAGTTCTGGTCGAACGGTTCTCGCACTGCAGGTCTGCTGGTCTGTGTCTTAAGATCGGCGGACAGGTGAATCTGGAGTCTTGGGTTATTGTGACTGGTTCAGGGGAAGTTTGCTGCCTTTGCTGACGGATGTATTCGTAAGTTGTGAGTCCAAGGAAGGAAATGTAGATGTGGAAGAAGCATAGATGGAGAAGGAGGCCTGCAGTTACTGTGGCGAGTATACCGAGGACGCCTACGATTGCGATGAATGTAGCGTCACTGGTTGGTAAGGATGATGTTCTGGAGTAAGTAGAGTTTGTTAAATCATTCTGGGAAGTCGAGAAATCGAATTTATGGATAGCAAGCTCGGCGAACGCAAGTATAGCTACGAAAGTAGCTGCAGCTATCGCTGTAGAAACGCACATAAGGAAGGGGACGTAGTTCCTGCCTCCAACGCAGTGGTTCAACCACTTGCAATGATGGTCGAAGCCAGCCACGCACTTGTTGCAAACCGAACAGTGTTTAGTTCTTCCACTTGTAGTTTCAACCTCGCACAAGTTACAGAACCCCTGTTCGATTACGTGGGAGTGTTTGGTACGATCCAAGGCTGGCACAGGTTTCGGCACTAATTTCCTAAGAGCAACCTCTGCTGGATCCAAGAGAGCCGTAGCAAGATGCGTGGCTACGTGAGCCAAAACAAGAAACGACAAACAAGCTAATATCGGCGGTTGCAGATGCAACGGCAATGCAGGCACCAAGACCAGGAAGGCCCCAGCGGATATATAGATGAAGGCCAGCCACCCGGATACTTGGAAAGGGTGCAAGGTACAAGAACAAAAAGTTAAAATGTCTTCACTTGAACTGCTTTTTTTGGTTTTCTGTCAAAATCTGTTAAAATGAGGCACTTCTTCTAGGCACCAGATATAAAAAATTCCATGACATGTCATGAATTTTCTTGATTGGTTTCTTTCATTATTTTGTTCTTTTCCTATTCAAAGTTTAGGTTCCATGGAAAAGACAATCTATATTTTTCGATATGAGGGTCAGGATGTCCTACAGAATGAGATTTGAGTTTCTGGTATTTTGAAAAAGCTTAACTGTATTATTTATGTCTGTTATAATCAAAATTCTTCTTTTAAAAGTCACTATCATGAGGTTTTTTTTCAAGCTATTTTATCATACTCCTTTTTGTTTGGTACCTCATTATATTAATCTCTGCAGAAACCCTGCTCCGACACCATAGGAATTTTTTATACTTCATGATGAAACCATTTTTTCGATTGCTCGTGAACGCTATCATATAATGTGTGCCAGACAATATTATCCTCTTCATGACCTGCATGAATGTCACTGACCTATACATATTATACAGGTAGCGGACACTATCGTGAATATATAAGCTTGAAATTGAATTTAGATCGAAGAAGGGCTCGCTTGTAATAGATAATCCTTCTAAAACGTACCCGAATAAGAGATTTGAGTGAAGCATACATACGGGGTGTCCCATAATTAGACACCCTGTATATATGCTTCCCAAGGAATTAATATAGTTGTAGATTTTCTTTTTATTTTACTTCTTAACAGAGTAGCAAACTAAAATAGTCCGAAGGAAGATGAACATCAATATTTGCCTGTGAATTCATTCGATTCGAAGCAAATATCTGCTTTCTTGAAACATAGATGAATTCAAAATAGTAATCATCGAAATGAATACCATTTTCAATTCCCAGGCTCAGAGATCTTTTATCATGAGGTTGGAGAAATGATATTAGATTTTGTCACTGAGATGAGAGATATCCCTATATACTCGATGCGCCTTCGTAAAGGCAAAGAATTTTCTTTTTCTTAAAAACATCAGGTTTCACAGTCACAAAAAGAATTGGGCGTTTCCATCACTTTGAGAAACTAGCAAGCGGGCCCTGAATAGAGCCACTGCTAAAATCTCATTCAGTGAAAGAGGAAGTACAGATTTCTTTTTTTGCATTTGATTGGAGATGTGAAACTTCATTTTGACGCAATTGGATGTCACCACCTTAGTACTTTGTAATATTTTACTCATTACTTCACAACCAATTGCTTCAAATTCTGATATTTTTATGAAGATTTTGTCCTGAGATGTGCGGGATACTGATGAGGCCCAACAAGGCCGAAACCGGTATATCTCTCATCTCAGTGACAAAATCTAATATCATTTCTCCAACCTCATGATAAAAAATCTCTGAGCCTGGGAATTGAAAATGGTATTCATTTCGATGATTACTATTTTGAATTCATCTATGTTTCAAAAATGTTCTCGATGTGCCTTCGTAAAGGCAAAGAATTTTCTTTTTCTTATAAATATCTGCTTCCTGGGGCGTTTTTGAGAAAGACATTTCTTCTGATTGTCAACGATTACTTACTCTTGAAACCATCTGATTTTCTTTTTATCAAAGGCAACAGTTTAGGATAAGTCGCAAAGTATATATACATAAACTTCTCCACATTAGTTAGGGATATTGATTTAAATTGCAAAAAATATAGTTTAAATGAGATTTTGTGATGAAAATTCATATTGATATGATTTCAAGTTGCAAGAAATGAAATTAGCCTATAGGTCTGCGGTGTTTTCAGGGTGATCAAGAAAAGTCGACTAAAATAACGAACTTTCATGCACGGAGAATTTAAGCATTTTGTCTAATGTATGACCTCCAAGGGCATCAATAACAAATTGACATCTTCTTCTTATACTACACACGAGATTGTTGAACATTTCTTGAGAAATTTGGTTCCATAAACGGAGCAGAAGCTTTCTCAAATCATATAAGGATTCTCTTATTGGAGCATCTCCCATACATGTTCTATTCAATTCAAATCTGGTGAGTGCAGAGGTATTGGTAAATGTGGAATACCAAGCTCCTCGCGCTCATTCTCAACTATGGCCGCATGGTAGCGTTATCGTCTAGAAATTGAAAAGTTTCACCAATAGCAGTGTGCGAATTTGGCAAAACATTGTCAATGATATGCTCCCTATAGTGTGAGGCGGTCATATTCCCAAGAAGAAAGTGTAGATCTGTACGCCCGTTGAAACATATACCGGCACATATCATAACACTACATTCTCAGAATAGAAGGACTTCTTGGACCTAGCGTGGGATTGTCCATACCCTTATTCTTCGAGAATCCGAAAATCGTCCATATCTGGATTCATTTATCGTTCCAATAGATATGTTGCCTTGCCCATTCCAGTCTTTGACGCTTATGGTCACGTGTTGATGGAATTCCTCTTAATGGACGTCTAGAACCTAGATTCACCTCTCTCAAACGTCGTCTGATGGTTTCGATGGAAACTTGGACCCCATCTGCATTTTGAAGAGTGTTTCGTAGCATTCCAGGCTTTCTCCTTGCCGAAACGGTGATAAAACGATCCTGAGCAGGTTTTGTTTTCTACATATAGATTTGATCATTGCTGAACATAAGTTCATTTTTGCAACAATCACGAGAATCACACTCAGATTGCCCCTCGTTTTATTGCACATTATCATATGGCCTGCATTCAGCACTTTTTCACTTGCAACTAGGCTCCTCGAATCGTTGAGACCTCTATATATTCAAAAATATCAAGTAGACTCAAAATAATTCATTTCGATAAGAATGATCTGAACAAAAAGTTAAAATGTCTTGACTCGAACTGCTTTTTTTGGTAGGTTTTAGGAACCTACAGCTTTCTTCTCCAGTAGCACAAATGTTTTCATAGTGAGAGTTTCTGAAATAATTCAAAACATATGAAGCATTGTTCTCAATTGACATCAGTTTCCATTCTTGCCTGTTTCCATTCTATAATCTTCTGGTCGGAAATGGTGTGAGCATACTCTAATATGTTTAGATCTAAACATACTCCCAGGATTTACGTCTTTTAATTTCCTCTACGATTTCTAGTTTATTGGTTAAGTAAACATTTCGTTTTTTCCACGAAAATAATGAAAATGGGCTCCAGGATTCCTAGAGTTTTCAGAATTCCATCCATAAACATAACAATTAGTGTTTTTAACGGGTTCTTCCTTAGGCATATCTTTTTATGGCAATAAAAACGTAAAGATAAACACAGCTTTCACGTACTAACTGTCGAAACGAATACTCGTTTCGGGCTTAGTTCCAGCTAACGCCGGCGGTGTCGCATAGAGTTGTGTTTTGCTCTATACGTTCCCTGATGGTAACTACTAAAGGCTTTTTCTTATTGGGTATTCGCTTAACCGTATTGGCTATTGAGCTGTTTACCCTTAAGTAAATCACACAGTGCTCAAAATCGGAAGATACAAATACAAATAAGTAAATTGCTTTTGAATGCTTACCTATCACCCTGAACAGCATCCTGAGCTTCGCACTCGACCAATGACCATGAGTCCTATGATTCCTTCCGTCAATCTGCGGCACCTTACTCTTCGCCTTATGCCTGCACAAAGAAATCAAACACCTCGTCTCAGTCGGACTAACCGAACCGTCCGGACTATCCGGAACTCCAGCGCAACAGTTCCACTTAGTCCTGAACTTCTTCGGCGAAGCCTTAACCTCTTTCGGCGCCACTGAGTTGTTCGAAATCACGCAAACTTGACACTCTTGAGGCGTGGTAGGGGGCGTTGGCGTAGGTTCCACGCAAGTGGAGTAAGAGTTCTCCAGAACAGTGCACGTGAAGAACGTAGTTCTGGTCGAGCGGTTCTCGCATTGAAGGTCTGCTGGTCTGTGTCTTAAGATCGGCGGACAGGTGAATCTGGAGTCTTGGGTTATTGTGACTGGTTCAGGGGAAGTTTGCTGCCTTTGCTGACGGATGTATTCGTAAGTTGTGAGTCCAAGGAAGGAAATGTAGATGTGGAAGAAGCATAGATGGAGAAGGAGTCCTGCAGTTACTGTGGCGAGTATACCGAGAACGCCTACGATTGCGATGAATGTAGCGTCGCTGGTTGGTAAGGATGATGTCCTGGAGTAAGTAGAGTTTGTTAAATCACTCTGGGAAGTCGAGAAATCGAATTTATGGATAGCAAGCTCGGCGAACGCAAGTATAGCTACGAAAGTAGCTGCAGCTATCGCTGTAGAAACGCACATAAGGAAGGGGACGTAGTTCCTGCCTCCAACGCAGTGGTTCAACCACTTGCAATGATGGTCGAAGCCAGCCACGCACTTGTTGCAAACCGAACAGTGCTTAGTTCTTCCACTCGTAGTTTCAACCTCGCACAAGTTACAGAACCCCTGTTCAATCACGTGGGAGTGTTTGGTACGATCCAAGGCTGGCACAGGTTTCGGCACTAATTTCCTAAGAGCAACCTCCGCTGGATCCAAGAGAGCCGTAGTAAGATGCGTGGCAACGTGAGCCAAAACAAGAAACGACAAACAAGCTAATATCGGCGGTTGCAAATTCAACGGCAATGCAGGCACCAAGACCAGGAAGGCTCCAGCGGATATACAGATGAAGGCCAGCCACCCGGATACTTGGAAAGGGTGCAAGGGCAGCTGGAAGCCGTGCTGGCGGCGCAGCTTTCGAGAACCGCTGTCAGAATAGGAGAACATCGCGGGTTGTCGCCCCCATGTTTTGGCGGTAAATGGGGGCACACCTCCGCGCACTCCGATGTCACGTGCACACTGGAGTCGGAAGCATTGTTGGGAGGGGGGAGATATGGCGGAGAATCGATCGGTGAAGGTTTCGCGCAGTCGCGTTGGGTTTTTCGAGGTTGGAATGAGGTGAGTAAGCGGATAGATGGCGGTAGGTGTGGGGGAAGGGAACTGTTGGATTTACTACCAACCGCATGAAGATTGAGGATGTTGAATTGTGTTTGTACGAATTCGAAAAGTCTGCTCTGTTTTTGCTCCATTTTATATGAAGAAGAATTAGGTCAATTTGTTTCGTCGAACTTGATTTTTCACGAACCCTGCGAAATTCGTTTTATGGTATTTCATTTCATTAATTAGAAAAATGCCGTGGTTGCGAATTGGCGAATGCGCTGGACAATCTTTAAAACCCATTAGCGTCGGAATGAATTTATTTTTATTTTTGATTTTGTTTTGTTAAAAGCTGGTTCGAAACGCTCTATGAAGACGGAAAAATATTAAAAAAATTTTATACGCCCTCTAGTTTTTTTCAAAATTGGCGGTTGCCATTAGGCAACACTAGGCGCTTGTGATCACTGTTTGGGAATATTTTCATTTTCAGAAAAAATACTATTTTACTGAAAAGATACATGAAATGTTTTGACCCTTCAAAAGTTTCAAAACATTTTATTCATTTATAAAATATTCACAATGTCATAATACAAATATAATGTGGTATGAAACGGAAAAAAACAATCTATGCAAAGTCCAACATCGCATTTTGAACACATTGTTCACATGATTGACTTACATCCATGTCCAGCGGCACTTTCTTCTCTTTTCATCTTCTGTGTACTTCACAAGATGATTGAGTTCATCGAATCTTACGGAATTGGAAATTCGACTATCTCTCGAAGAAGAACAAGAGGATGACCGCTTTCTTGTCCTTTTGGTTGTTACCCCAATATTATTATTAACATGAACAGGGGTCGTTGTGGCTTCGTTCAGCCTCCCGGGAACTTCGACCGCAAGGATCTTTTGTTCTTAACCCTACTCGTTCATTTAAATCCCAAGGAGGCCATCAATGGTTGTTACCCCATACTTTTTCAAACAGCTGTTGACCACTCTCGATTGAATTCGGTCTTTTGGTATTCCTGTTTTATTGTATAGAATCCAGCTTTTTTCATGCTAGCAACCATGAAACAATCGGCCAATACCATTTCTTACTGGTAATTCCTGTCCGGTCAGCAATATCACTGAGTATAAGCGCCTAAGGTTGCCATATGGCAACCCACGAAATCAACTGAAAATTTTTCCTACTAATATTTCTTTGTAATTATATTTAGCACGTCAGGATCAAGAATTGAAGTTTCAAGATTTATATAGAAAAAAAATTATGACAAAACGTGGGCGCAAATAGAAAATATTTCACTTACACGAACTTAGGTTACATGTTTTTCACGACTATTTAAGAACTCAAAGTTTCACAACTTCTGGAGGCGGAACGGGTGAACTTACCGAAAAAATTCTTGTTACTGGTAAAATAAGGTACATTTGAGTATCAAGCAAACATACCCCCAACTTTCTAGCTACAAATCTGCGAATCTGGGAACCATTTGAAAAACACTCATTTTTTACGATTTTGCAAAAACTACTGGCAACATTTTAATGAAATTTTATACGAATATGTTTTGGAAGCTGAATCATCTAATGAGTGTGTTTTGATGATTGACTCTCATAGAGGGCGCTAGTTACACGGTTCGTACCAAGTTGTTTCGAACATAACTTTTTTGATATTAGATAATATTAAGCTAAATTTCGAACGATCTCAAACATCATTCAATTTCACACCAAAAAGGTACTCTTGATGAAACTCGATAGTGTACACCGTTTTCGGAATATTTTGATTTGAAAATTATGAAGTAATAATCGATGCTGGTATAAAATAATGATGAATGTATTAATTGAGCAAAATATCACAAGAAAATTTTAAAAAAGGGTAAAAACATTGAAAAAAACAATTAGAGTAGGTGTTCAAAATGTCCTCCGTTTTCACAAATCTATCCTTTTTTCTAAAAAATCTATTAATCTTCCTTACGCTTGAGAGTCAGCTATGAGGTTATTGAAGTGACGTTGAATTCTGCCCTTCAATTCTTGAGGTGAATTTAACCCTGTTGCATAATTTTTTTCTTCAAGTACGACCAAACTGTGTAATCCAAGGGATTGAAATCGCATGAACGAGGAGGCCAATGAATAGAAGCTTCTGCACCTCTACCAATCAATCTATTCGGAAAATGGTTACTCAACCGATTACGACACCTTCTATCAATGTGGCAAGGAGCTCCATCGTGCTTAATAATTTATAATAATAATGATTAATGACTTTATCAATACTTTACACCAGCATCGGTTATTGTTTCATAATTTTCAAATCAAAATATTCCGAAAATGGTGTACAGTGTCGAGTTTCATCAAAAGTACCTTTTCGGTGTAAAATTAAATGATGTTTGAGATCTCTCCAAATTTGGCTCAATAAATCAATTATCAAAAAATGTATATTCAAAACAACTTGGTACGAACCGTGTAACTACTGCCCTCTATGAGAGGCAGACATCAAAAGACATTCATTAGATGTATGAACTCCCAAAACATATTCGTATAAAATTTCATTAAAATGTTGCCAGTAGTTTCGGCAAAATCGTAAAAAATGTGTATATTTTTTTCTTTTTCCACGCCTTGTATCCTGAATACAGATGACGATACGACAATTTTTACAAAACAAACTTCTACTATTTTTCATTTTTTTATCTATCCTAGAGAGGGGGTTCTCTTATTTTGAAACACCCTGTGTATGAGCCGGTCAGAGGAAAAGTGGTAAAAGCCACAAATTCCGAATTTTCGAGTTATATCGATATGTGGGTACATTAGGTTGCATATCATTCTTCTAATAAGTGGTATAAGTTAAATCATCGTTTTGACCCAGTATGTAACAATCATTTCTACACCTATCAATGCGATTCAATCAATTGCAACTTGGAAATTTCCCAACATTTCACTTATTTGCAGTTAGAACTACTTTTTCTCTGAGCCACTCATATTATAAACGATAATGAATTGAGAAAAAATGCAGAGGGCTTTAGAACTCTGTTTGAAGATACAGTGATAGTTGTGAGAAAAATGTTGGAATTGGACATCCAAAATTATTATTAGAAAAAGATAACGAAACTTTTACCATGAGATTTACCAATTCGTTTTAGAGCAAATTGAGATTCAGAGAAGTTATATATCAATGGCAATGAGTACCTACGTTTCATTTTTTAGATCAAGAAAATAATTCTCAAATCTATTTTTCTTAGGAATTATTGCTTTTCCCGATCCAC
This sequence comes from Hippodamia convergens, assembly GCA_038502775.1. NCBI lineage: Eukaryota > Metazoa > Arthropoda > Insecta > Coleoptera > Coccinellidae > Hippodamia > Hippodamia convergens. The sequence continues at coordinate 25,761,745 of CM076608.1, forward strand.
CAATTAGAAGTTTCTAAAGTACAGGAGCTGATTTTGGTGGTATCTGAATATGTGATAGAAACACAGATTTGAAGAATTTCAAGCAATGCCAAGTTGTATGGATGTCTAAACTTCGATTTCTAAAACTCTGATTGATACGACTGCTGAAATTCGAATTCCCTTCAACTGAGTTAAAAGGTCTGGGAAGTTTACGGGGTTACTTTACGGGGTTTAAAGCATCATATACTGCGTACCGTACATCCTTGAGGTCACAGATAGAATTTGTAGAATTACATAGAGACCATTTGTAAGCCGACACAAAAACTTGGGAAAATGATAAGAACTACCAAAGACAAAGTCGACCCATTTTCTCAAGCCGGTATTTACAAGATACTTTGTGACTGCGGCAAAGTCTATATTGGTACAACAAAAGGAAGTATCAATTTTTCAAAGTAAAATTTACATACCGCCACTGACAGTCAATATTCATTTAATCCGAGTAAGAAATCCGGGGAGAAATGAAGAAATAGGCTAAAATTCAAAAATCGATAAAACGTGGTTCCGAGCACTCCAATCAAGTCACGAAATCTAATTTATCCGATCGGGAAATATCCCACAGAAAAATCGTTGAATGTGTTTCGATTTAATCTAGAGTGCTGTCCATACTTCTGAAATATAAATATATCTAACAATATCTCGCTGATGTTTGTTCGACACGAAAAGAGCCATTTTTGCATTTCATCCAATCCCTGTTCGCAAGATCCGGTGTGTTTTATACCGGGTATGTATTAAAATACATACGCGATACGTTTCGATATTTTTCAATTTTTTTGAGGCGTTTCAAATTCGAAACAAGGGTTGCTTTTCGAGGTTTACATCAATCTATATCTTAGTGGTTGTAGGAATTTATACAGGGATATTTTATTCAGATGTCAATACCTTTTTTATGAACATTTCTACCTCTTTGTTGATTTGTGGTGTATCATATTTTAATGAATTTTGTTAGGGTTTTCTCTCCCATTCCCTAGGACAAAACACAATTAAATTTTTTTCAAACAAAAGAAGAATAACCCATGTGCATTGATTGGTCATGGGACAATTCCTTTCAGAAAATTGTTGCCTAACAATGAAACAAGAAATAACTTCGAACTTTGTAACGTTTTGGAGTCTACTCGATCATACGAAAAAATTCTTGAATTGATGAAAATTGATTTGTCAATGGATAAATCAAACAATTTTCATGAATTTTAGAATTATAATTAAGTTTTTTCCACTAAGTATGAACTATGCTATGAGAATCTAGTTCCTATTTGACTTGAATTGCAAAAAATATAATTTAAATGAGAATTTGTGTTGCGGGAAATGAAATTAATTTCAGCCTATAGATCTGCAGCTCATACAGGGTGGTTAAGAAAAATCGTGTAAAATAACGAAATTTTATTCCCAGAGAATTCAAGCATTTTAAGACTATCAACACAATGCGTGGCCTCCACGGGCATCAATAACAGCTTGACATCTTCTTTGAATACTACATACGAGGTTGTTGAACATTTCTTGAGGAATTTGATTCCATAAACGGGGCAGAAGCTCTCTCAGATCATTCAAGGATTTTGGGTAGGTTGATAATTTCCTTATCTCCTTTGGAGCATATCAATTCAATTCTGGTGAGTGCGGAGGTATTGGTATATGTGGAATACTAAGCTCCTCGCGCGCATTCTCAACTATGGCTGCACGGTGCGGTCTAGCGTTATCGTCCAGAAAATGAAAAGTTTCACCAAAAGCAGCTTGAAAATTTGGCAAAACATTGTCAATGACGTGCTCCCCATAGTGTACGGCGATCATATTCCCAGGACAAATGAGTAGATCTGTGCGCCCGTTGAAACATATCCCGGCCCATACCATAACAATACCCCCTCGGAATGGATGGACATAGCGACGATTACGAAATATACGTGGGATTATCCATACCCTTATTTTTCGAGAATCTGAAAATCGTCCATATCTGGATTCATCAGTAAACAGGACACTACGCCATTGATCGTTCCAATTGATATGTTGCCTTGCCCATTCCAGTCTTTGACACTTATGGTCTCGTGTTAATGAAACTCCTCTTAATGGACGTGTAGAACCTAGATTCACCTCTCTCAATAGTCCTCTGATGGTTTCGATGGAAATTTGGACCCCATCTGCATTTTGAAGAGTATTCCGTAGCATTCTACATGTAGATGTAGGCTTTCTACTCGCCGAAACGGTGATGAAACGATCCTGAGCAGGTGTTGTTTTTCGTAGCCCACCAAGCCTTGGTCTTTCCAACACGGAACCTGTCTCCCTGAATCTATTTCAAAGTCGAGATATCACACTTTGGCTGACTAGGAGCCTTTCTGCCACAACAAACCTGAGTTAGGCCACCATATTAGCCTCAGCGTTTGTGAATTTACGTCTTGGCATTTTCAGAAAACTCGTTTGAAATCGAAGCCGTTGATAAACTGACTCCATTTCAAAATAAGAACATTCATGAAGCATATGCAAAGAACCAAACTTCAGAAAAAAGGCTACCACATTGACGAAATGTCTCATACTGATTTTAATTTGATCGATTCAAGTTGTTATTGAGTTTTAAATGATTTTACATCGATTTTCTCGAAAATTACATACTTTTCGAAACGATTGAATACGATATGCCTAATTCTTGTGGAGCAGTATATTTCTGCAATGTTGCAGAATCGCTTGATCAGATTAGATCGCAATAAATCGGGCCTGTCTTTGCTGGCACAACTTCGTAATTCGTATTGGGTTGTGGGTTGTTCAAATTCAAAGCAGAGTCCACAAATAGAATTATTATTGTTACTGACGCACGTCTATCTCTTCGCCCAACAGATTTTGTTATCGTCGATCTAAGGAGAAACAAGGGATAAACCTATATGTTGTGAATTTATGATGCGTCCAGCAAATGCGAGAAAGTTGTGTATTGAGTGAATATGTATCAGAAATTCTTCGAAAACTCACTAATTCGGATTTGTGTGAGGAATAATAATAATTACATTGAATTGAACTAACAGAAAAGTTCACGAGAAGAATGAAACGAATATTCTCAACAGAAAAAATCTGTGTGAAGCTATAGTATAGATATAGTCGTTATACCATATAACACCAGCATAGGTGATACTGGGTATTAATATACCTACCACATTTATTGAATAAGGGTTCAATAAAAACTTAGAAACAGGGACATCATTTGTGGATTTATGAGCTGCATATGATACAATATGGAAAGATGGATTAATTTATGAACTCTATAATCAACAAAGAAGGATATTAGAAATAGAACACAGCAAGGTAGGAGGGCTATTCGCTTGTTGAACTCGTTACTGTGGTCAAGCAGCATGAAACTCAAGACAAAAATGACAATCTTCACGACAGTTGTAGAACCTATTTTAACTTACGGATGTGAATGCTGGCAACTTCCAGAAAAAGAGAAAAAGATCATAGAGACAGTGGAGATGGACTTCTTGAGAAGATCTTGTAGAATTTCCAGAATGTTACATATTAGAAACGAAGAGATAAGAAGGAAAACTGGGCGAGTTATTACAACAGCAGAACGAGTGGAAACGAGACAATTAATATGGTATGGGCACGTTATGAGGATGGATGATACACGATGGCCGAGGAGGGTTTTGGAGTACATACCACAAAGCAGAAGAAGGAGAGGAAGACCAACAACCCAATGGAGAGAGGGAATTAGAAAGAGTATGAGAGATAGAGCGATTGATGAAGATGAATGGAATGATAGAGAGAAATGGCGAACGAAATGCGGGATGCGGCATAGGCTGTAGGACCCCCGCTTATATTATTATTATAATCATTTAAAATGTGGAAAGATGGTTCTACTATTAGAAAATATGCTATTCGACAGAAGGTTCCGTGTTTTTTGTCGATAATAATAATAGTAATTTCGAAATTTTGAATAATGGTTTTCCACAAGGTTCTGTTTTAGAACCTCTTCCATTCAATTTATATTTGTGTGACATTTCAACTAATTCTTCCGGAAAATTTATTCATGCTGATTATATTGCTCTGGCTTCCCATCATTCTAATTTATAAACAATATAAAGTACCCTTTCCGCAGATTTGGATATCATGAAAAATTATTTTAGTGGCGTTTGTGCTCGAATGAAAATAAAACATCAGAAATATAGAAATGAGTGTCACTTTCGGTTCTTCTCCCTCAAAACATAATTTCAATCCTAGATACCTGGGAATCCAACTTGATTCCTCTCTAAATTTCAACGCCCATTTAGATGATCTGCGTTTGAAGCTTAAAACTAGAAACCAATATTCTTCAGAAACTAGCTGGTTCTTCATGGGGCGCTGATGCAACAATACTCCATACGGCAGCGCTAGCTTTGGTTTTTTCTGTTGCTGAATATTGTTGCCCTGTTAGGTTGAACAGTGTTGATGTAAAAAAAATTGATGCCAACTCAATTTTTCTATGAGGATTATCACTGATAATATCAAATCTATACCTACTCCTTGGTTACTAGTCCTTTCAAATATTATCCCTCCTCATATTCGCAGATAGAATTTAATTCCTTTCCAAATTCATTTCCCATACCCACCTATATTCCAGATAATAAGGACCCCAGATTGAAGTCGCGTAAACCTTTTTGGTCAAATTTTCTAATTGATATATGAATTGAAACGAGAAAGAAATTTGGCAATCTGAATGGAATGTTTGCAATTTTTTTAATAAAGATTTTATTTCTTATCCTTCCATCAGAGTTCCTGGTTTTGTCCTTCCCAGGAGAATATGGTCTGTTCTAAATCGCATTAGAACAGGCCATGGACGATGCAATAGCATGCTCTTCCGATGGAATTCGGTTGAGAGCCCTAGTTGTGAGTGTGGTGAAAAATAGGAGACTATAGAACATCTTATAAATAGTTGTCCCATTCATAAATTTCAAGATGGTTTCGAGGCTATACACAAAGTAACAAATGTATTTCTGAAATGGGTGGTTAATTTCAAAATAATTTTATTCATTCTAAATAATTGGTTTCTCTTCTGCTTTTGTCTTTTTTCATTTCAGATTAAGAATTGCGAGTATTTTTTTGAAGAATCTGTTTATTTGAGTCCATAGGCGGATAACATAAAGATGTTCTCTTAGATCATGCTGATGTCTTTCAAGATTTCTTTGATATTTAATATTTTTAGTAATTTTTTTTCACGGACGAGGTAAGGGTTATTTTCAGCTGAGGTTTTTCCTTTTCCTCATTTAATCATACTGCAGACCTGTGTGGTTTTTCTGTGTTGCACCAACCTCAGCTAGGTTTTTCGTTGCTTCCCTTCTTTTCTTGTTTTAATATTTCAAGAAATTGAATTTGACTGTGTCCATCTTCTTTTGGTAAGGATTGTTTTAGCTATTTTAAATTTCTTTCATTCAGATTGAGTATTCCATCTGTGCCGGGAGCTCTTCTGTTTTTAATATTATTAATAACTAGCTGGCCCAACGAACTTTGTTTCGCCTCAGAGATTCATAAAGTTGTATCAACAAAACTGGTACTTTTTCAAGTAAGAGGTAAATAAGACAACATTAAAGTACAAAATATACAAAAATTTAATTACATTGAAATAGGTAGGTATGTACAATGTTATTCACATGAATAGACTTCACTTTATTTAAGCGGTGCCTTATTATTATTCAAATATTGTCTCATTGTTGTACCTTATGATGAACCACATTTTCAGTTTTTTCGTCATAAAATTTTCCGTAGTGTTCGGAAGAAAGAAAGGTGTGATAACACATAGACTCAGATGCATTAATATTATTATTAAATGTAGTTCACCGAATTTATATCAAATATAATACTTACACGAAAACGCTATCAACCTCAGCGACATCTACTGGCGTTATTCGCAAGAAGGAAAAAATATTTCCTACTTTTTTTCCATTTCATCAAATTTTTCATATTTTCAATGTATTTTATGTTAACCCCACCGTAGAAGAATCCAACAAAAAACTTTCATAACAAACATTTCATCCAATCTTGAGTTATAAATGGTGTATCCAACAATATGGCCGACTGAGTTTTATATATTAAGATTCCCCTTATTTCTTCTACTGATACTTCTTCCAGAACTTTATTTTCTTCATTTTCCTTGTCATCCTGGTGGATTGATCAACATCAATTGAACCCTAATCTCATTAGTTTTCAATGGTTGCCCTTATAAGTTTGCAAACAGTTCCATCTTCATTCAATCAAATGTATCCACAGAAAAAAGATTCAAATGACAACTATGACATATTGCGGCGCCACCACCAAGCATTCCTGATATTCTGAAATTGATCTGATCTTACGTCATTCCATTCAAAAAAGAACGAGTGCGTACACCAACTCGTTTAAGACTCACGTAAATTCTAAAATCGACCCAATTATTCTTTCACGATTTACGCAAATACATCAAGGTGGCACCTCGAATCTTTATAAATGACGTTTCAACAGAGAAACAAATAAACGAGCATATAGGTGTACTCGTATTCAATAGTGGCGTTCTCCTAGTCCCGATTCATTCTCGTATATTAATTGATTCAGTTCTGCGAAGAAGCTCTATAACCTAGAGAACCTCAATTTGTGACATGGTTGTAGCTGAAATCGACATGTATCGTACACGGGTCCACATTAATCATTAATCGATTTTGTCGAATATTTATGGAAGGACACGTGTAAGAACATTCGTCGTCTATGAAACGCAATAAATTTCGAAATAATCGAGTATTTAAAATTTGGTCCTGAGTGGTTATACCGTCATACTGCGTGAAACAAAATCGTATGGGACCATCCATGGAGGTAGAAGAAGGGGAAGTAGCATATCCTATGTTTACTTTGCTATGAAAGTGTCACCAAAAATCCGCCATGTTGCGGAGCCAAATTTGTGGCGGGAATTTTGTATATTTGAATTTTTACAATTCGAAGTTCGTTCGTTTCTCTTTTAATGACCAAAAGATGAATAAATAATGATCGAAACAAATCAAGAATTTTATTTTGTTCGAGAAATTGTTCAATTCGCTCCGCTCATTTCACGTTTTCACTCACAAAATAAAACGTCACTTTTAACACTTATATCATGAATAACTATTCCTATTTTTTTCATTTCATTAAATTTTTCAGGGTTTTATGGTATTTTATGTTAACCCCGCCGTAGAAGAATCCAACAACAACAAACCGTTTTCACATTTTTGGAGGCAAAAACTGTGGAAATATTGTACATTTTCAGAATTTTTAATAACCCGTCACAGGGTGTTCCAAATATTGTTTCAAAAATTAGGATCAAGATTGGCTCATTACTTTCGTTTTTCAAATTAGACCGCTATTTTTCATGATTGCGCTGGATTCTGCGAAGAAAAATGATGATAATATTTCAACATATTGATGCTCCTAAAATTAATAATTCTTGAGTTATTTCGGATTTTCTGATTTTATGTCGTACGTAGCGTCAAATTCATTAAATCTGTTCCATATCAACAATGAATTCAGAAAAGAGGTAGTCACTAGTGAGTTATTCGAATAATTTATCTTCTATGACCAAGGTCATTTTGATTTGAAACAGATTCTATGAATTTGACGGTACGTACGACATGAAATCAGGAAATTAGTCAGGAATTATTAATTTTAGGAGCATTAACATGTTGGAACATTATCATCATTTTTCTTCGCACAATCCAACGCAATCATAAAAAATTGGGTTCTAATTTGAAGAACGAAAGTTATGGGCCAATCTTGATCCCAATTCTTGACCCAACATTTGGAAACCCCTGTGATGAGTTTTTCAAAATTCTAAAAAAGTACAATATTCCCACAGTCTTCTCCTTCAAAAATGTGAAAAACGGTTGGTGCTTACGATATCTAGATTAGGAATAACAAACATAATACCGAATACAATTATTTTCTTTTTTCTTCAGTTTTTTTCTCGATATTTTGTATAGTATTTTGACGGATGCAACAATTTGAGCACGAATGTATTCAGAATTGCATACTCTTTCAAATTCGAAAACGAAAAAAAACGATTTTGGATCAGTAGATAATGTCAAACAACAGCAGAATCCCAATTTTCAGATTTCAATGAAGTCCAGTTCTCCAGAAACGCCTAATAGGCCGTCGAACTTGGTACACCCGGTACTATGTATATAGTCCTTTTCGCTTTTCACTTCATTGTCAGAATGACAATTCTCGGAATATGTCGTAATTTTTGGTCCTGAAAAATATTCTGTTTTCTTGTCTTATAACATGTTTGGTTTATCTATGGGAGATGATTGCCTTTCATTGAGGTCCTGCAGCGGTCTTCAAACATCTGAAGTACAGGAAAATTATCACTTGGAAGGTCGTATCCGGTTTGAAAAACCCTCGTGACCAGAGAGCAAGCATTTGTGGATTTTGAATTTGAATATCGAAGGAATTTCGAAAGAAAAGTGTGATTACGTCTCCAATTAGCTGATGAACATGGTATCGAAGTGATTCTTCTGCAAGAAACCTACATGGCAACATGGAAAAAAATCCTCGTGAAAGAGGACAGTTGAAAGGTTATGTATTAATTGATTTTTAACAAGTTTAGCGTGTTATGTTGAAAAATTATCAGTTCGTTATTTTCAACAGATTCGGAAAGGGGAAATTGATAGAGTTTTTCCCATTTCTTTCAAATTTTGTGACATTTCTGTCATGAATATTTATAAACCTCCGAACATCATTTGGCCAAGAAATCTGATTGTTGATGTTTTTTAAGGTATCAAATGCATTTGTAAAATTCATTTGATTCATTCTGAATAATCGGTTTCTATTCTGCTGTTGTCTTCTTTCATTTCAGATTAAGAATTGCGGGTCGTTTTGGGAAGAATCTGTTTATCGAGCCCATCGACGGATAACATGAAGGTGATCACACTGACGTCTTTCAAGATTTTCCTGATATTTAATATTTTATGTTTTTTTTTACGGGGAGACAGGTTTTTTCGGCTGAGGTTTTTTTCCCCTGGCTGTATAGTATCGTATGATACTAGTGATGATAGTATCGTATGAGTCTATAGTATCATAAGAAGAATGTTATAATACCCCGTTCTTCTTTTACCTCACCTTAGGTACTTTTTGTTTCAACATTTATTGTGTTATTTTAGCTCTCTTTTTCATAAGAATATATATATATATATATATATATATATATATATATATACTTCAAAATGAAAGACATTGCTTTTCCCCAGGCTGTTTTTCCCTTTCCCAGAGTTCCCCATCAGATTCGAATCACCCTGTGCATACCTCCGAAAGCAACACCTTAACAATTTCCCCAATCGCGTTAACGCTTTCAGAATCCTCAGCGAATCCCGTGGCAGAATTCAGCCTCGACGCTTACCTGATCTTAAAATCCCACTGGCGTGCACCGGCGAAATTTCATACCTGAATCACTGTGACAAATACTCGCGCATTTGTTCGCATTTCAGACCATACACTTGTCATTCAAATCTGTGCTCGTCCAACATCACAACACACCAAAGTGTGCCTTGGCACGAGACACATCTCTCGAGAGCGGCGTCCGAGACCATAGAGTCGATACGATTTTTCTGTGATCCGTCTGCGTTCCGAAACCGAAATGATAGTTTTGCTCGGCATGATTCTGGTGCTGAGGGTGGACTGCAGGTCTTTTATGCAGGATTTGTCGCAGAGGGCCATGTTCCCGCAGGTAGATATCGTCGGGAGAGATTCCCTGGACAAGTTGAAGGAGGAATATGACACCTACATCGACCTTAAGGTGAGTCCATCATAGAACAGTCGATGTTCCGTGGTATTTCAATGAATTTGAGTGATTTTCGAAAGTTTAAAAACTCGGGAACTGTTGAGGTTGTAAGTTTTCCGACAATATTTATTCCTAAATTGGAATACACAGTTTTTTCGTCCAAAAAATCAAAGATTGGACTATAGAGTAGTCTGGAATTTTCGCCGCTTCTGAGGCTTCTTAAAATGTTTCGTGGTGGAAAAAATTCATGGTTTTATAGAAACTGACAAAAACTCGAAAAGCGAATTTAAAGGAAATATTCCTATGCTTTTGCGATATGTCTCGACTTGAAATCCCCCGGTTTGAATCGAAATTTCAATAGCATTGGTATCATGATAACATATCTTTCGGCTCTCAATTTTTCATAAATATTCTTCCTGAAATTCCTTCTCTCAGTTTTTAGTCAACGAAATGTACAGGGTATTCAAATTGCTTGTTTTTGACTGTTTCTGGTACTTCTGGACTAGATGGGTAAAAGGTTGAAAGGAGTGCTGGGTTCGATTTTCGTAAAAACAACATTAGTGGAAACCGTTTCACGATTATAATTTTTTTTTAATTTTCAAATATTATCGATTTCGAAAATGTGCCATAACTTTTTTATTAACGATAATATCTAAAAACGATTTAGACTTTCTTGAGGCACTTTTTCACTGAAAATAAGACTATTTTCAATTTTTTTATCTCGTGTACTAAGGGTGAAAAATTCACATTTTTATTTCAAAAACGAATGCATTCTTTTTCATATATCTATTGAAATATTATCTGGGAGATCTTTGCATATTCCTGAAATTTGGGTTTTCTCTCCCAGTCTCTGAAACAAGAAAAATTAGAACATTTTTTTAAATAATTGAAAAAATGCCCCTGCGTAAAAATTTGCGCACTAATTTGTCCGGAGCCAAAACTTAACAAGAAGAAATTGTTGTCTAACAATGAACAAAAAGAAAACACTTTGAACTCTGACGCGTAACGTTTCGGAGTCTAAATCAGACTCCTTCTTCAGACAATTTTCAGTTTTCGTATTACTTCGTAGAATCGTGACAATATTCTGATTTTTTTATTAAAATTTGTCAATATACGATGAACATAGATTAATATTGATTACTAGATGTTGATATCGTTATTTTATTTTTTGTGTTCAATAGGAATAGATCGAATTTGGATGGATTTATTGAAAAAAGGACTGGTTTCAGGTAATTTTGATATAAAATCATTGACAACTGAAATGTGAAATGAGGAAATTAATTTCTTTAAAGATATTCTTTATGATAATCAATATCCAACCAATTTCATGAAAAAAAAACTATTTCAAATTTAGAGAGAATAATTTTATTATCAAAACGATAATAACAATCAGGAACCAGCAACAAACCGTCTAGAACAACCAATTCTAATAAATTTGATTCCTTATGTTCATGGACTTTCAGAAAAAAAAAGAATTGGTTCTAAATTCAACATAAGAACTGTTTTAAAAAAATGATTTACGTTCTTTATTAACACAAACTAAACCTTTGAATAAGAACCAAAAATCAAGAAATTGTATTTACTGTTTTTCTTTGTATCTGTGTAGAATCTTATACAGGAGAAACATCAAAACCGTTAGAAATCAGAAAACGTGAACATAAGAACAACATAAAAAATAGAGATATTTGTAGATCGCAGATACCAGATCATTTGTGTTCCAATACCGGCAATCACATGATGGATTGGAATATCACAAAAACTCTAATGACGGAACCTGATGGATATAAAACAAAAATCAAGAAGTCATCTTGTATTTTGTTGGATGAGGCTAATAATCTCGCCAATTGTTCAATAGGAATAGATCGAATTTGGATGGATTTATTGAAAAAAGAACTGGTTTCAGGGAATTTTGAAATAAAATAACTAAATCAACATCTAGTTATCAATATTAATCTATGTTCAACATATATTGACAAATGTCCATCAAAAAATCAAATATTGTCACGATTCTACGAGTAATAAACTCGCAATTTTTTTCAAAACTGTAGTTGATGCAGCGGAATTTTCATAATTATTGAGGTAATAAAGGTAAAGCTCTTCACTAATATACGGTTTTTGAACTAAATATGCTGATGAAAATAAGTTACGAGTTGTTCGAGAGAAGAATAAAAAAAAATTTTTTGGTTAAAAAATTGACCGAGATAGCTTCATTTTTTGCGAACCAGTGGTAATCTCCATTCAATACTCCGTTTGTGCATCGAATTACTCATTGATCGTTGGAATCTTCCATTAGAATCCGAATATAAATATTGAATATTGTTCAACAAATAAGTAAAACAATGCAAACGGTTCAATTGCAAAATTTCAACTTTGTGTAGACCTCAGTTGTTGAATTCAAGGTATGGCATTTTCCTACCAAGCATAATAATTATTACAAATTATACACGAAGGTTTGGTATTTCCACATCGTTTTTACCTTTATCTTCAACCTATGGAAATCGTTTCAGAGCAACTATTACAACCAATCAAAGAATAATAGTGAATGGATGAAACTCCTGTAATTTTCCATATGGGGACTTGATTTTTCTCACTCGTAGTTGAAGGATTTCCTTCTGTTTTTCTGTCAATTTTTTAGTCGTATATAATACCACTGGAGATGAAAATTTTTAATTGAAAAATTTGTTGTCTCTTCACGAGAGATTTTTGGCGACGTTTGTTTTTTTTTGGTTTATAATGTGAAAGATGTGAATCCCAAATTCTCTATTCCCTAAGGGTTAAAAATTTATGGGCTACTATTCATGAGAAATTTAAAGGTACTTTCTGTTCTTTCATATATGTTTAACTTCGAAAGGTACAGAGAGATTTAGAAATTATTAAATTAGAACTGTCTTGGATAGATATTTAACGAGTTCATTGTTAAACACTAAAATTTTCTCTGGGTGATCATTTTCTAGTTATAGTTATAGTTTTTCTAATGGGACATCCTATATTTCAGTTCGTCATTCAAATGGATAATTTTTCTCATTGAAATTGGCATCCAGAATAATTTTGCTATTTATAGAATTTGAATTTCATACTTCGAAGTCGATTGATTTATTAATCATAGAGGCTTCGACAATAAGTATTTTTACTTGTGAACTTCTGAATTATTAGATAAAAGAAGAAAAGAATGTGCAGATGCCATTGTAGAGTTCCGCAATTTGATGGTAAAATAAAATCCAGGGTGTCTCATAAAAAAACAATGAGTTTGAGTTATAACTGGAAAACGATAACGCAAAAAAATGTTTAGTGTAGGCTAATGAATTCTACTTGAAAATATCTATCAAAGACAATCTTCATCTTGAAAATATCATAAGGGGTTATCATTCTTTTTTATGTTGTTCACTAATGAATGATGTTTATCTACCGAGCTAAACTAATCTTGAAGCATGACCATTTTCAGTTATACAGGGAATGAAGAAACAATTTTCCAAAAATTTTTTTTTCTGTTTTTTGTTTAGCATTTCGATAGAGTATTAAATTCTGAATACATTCGTATTCAAATCGTTACATTCGTCTAAATACTTTCCGAAATATCGAGAAAAAACTGAAGAAAAAAGGGAGATAAGAGTATTCGGTATTATGTTTGTCATTCCTATTTTAAATATCTTAAGGACAAATTGTTTTCACATTTTTCAAGTGGAAGACTGTGGAAATATTGTACATTTCTAGAATTTTGAAGAACTCTTCACAGGCTGTTCCAAATGTTGGGTCAAAAATTGGGATCAAGATTGGCTCATAACTTTTGTTCTTCGAATTAGAACCCTATTTTTTTATGATTGCGTTGGATTTTGCAAAGAAAAATGATGATATTATTTAGGATTTTCTGATTTCATGTTGTACGTAGCGTCAAATTCATATAATCTGTTTCATATCAATAATAATAAATGCATTCAGAAAAAAGGTGTGTCATTATAGTGGGTTATGGGAATAATTTATCTTTTATATTTAAGGTCATTGTTTATATGAAACAGATTTCATGAATTTGACACAACGTACGACATAAAATCAGAAAATCCTAAATAACTCAAGAATTACTAATTTTGGGGCATCAAAATGTTGGAACAAAATCATCATTTTTCTTCGCAGAACCCAATGCAATCATGAAAAATAGGGTTTTAATTCGAAAAACGAAAGTAAGGAGCCAATCTTGAACCCAATTTTTGACCCAACATCTGGAACACCCTGTGACGAGCTTTTCGAAATTTTCAATATTTCTTCAGTTTTTTCTCGATATTTTGAAAAGTATTTCAGCGAATGCATCGATTTGAATACGAATGTATTCAGAATTGAATACTTCATCAAAATTGGAATAAAAAAAAATATATTTAATAAAAAAAAAATTTTTCATTCCTTGTATAACTTAAAGTGTGTTCTAACTCGGTAGATAATGTCGGACAATATCATAACCCCAATTCTAAGATTTCAAATAGGTCCAGTTCTCCAGAAACGCCTAATAGGCAGTCGAACTTGGTACACTCTGTATAAGTCAGAAATTGGGTTGTTTTGTGACACCCTGTATTTATGACGGGTCCTGTTGAAATGGATTTTGAGTCAGTAAATATATTGAGAAGTAAATTTTCTGTACCTTGTGCGATGCATTATTCCTCTAAGTCCTTGCTGAGAAAAGCGATCATAAAATTTGATTAATTGGCCGGTTCTTGCATTTTCAGATGCACAAGTTAGAACACGTGAGGTTCCTCCAGATGGTATTACCATTCATTTCTTCCGTCAGTTCTCTGCTGCTGGCACTATAAAAATAATCATGGGATAATTTTTTTCATTTTCTTAATATGCCAGAAAATCCGAAGAATTTTCGATTTTTCGAGAAATTAGACAGACACAACTCATTATACAATATTTGTAGCACAATTTTCTTCTGTCATTGAATCCAATTTTTCGAAAAAGTACTGGGCTGGTCCATTTTACCATCAGTACAGTTATGTGTATTATTATAACAATTTGATTTCTTCTTTTGTGATTTTGCGATTATGTCAGAATGTAATTTATACATTATGTCATCTTCCACCCTGCATTTTTCCATTTACTAATCTTTCTAAATGACGAAGAAAATGCTATTTTTTTCAATTATGATTTTGTATGACCTCCCATAACAGAATAATTTGGTGAAGATTTCCTCCACATTCATGATAACGATTGTCTGTACACTGCAGTCCCAACAACAAATTGGCGACCAAAAAATCCAGACTTTGCCAAGGCCACCTTATTTACTCGATTTGAATACGATCAAGTATGCACAGGATTTCATGCTGCTTTACGAAAACAATTCCAGAACTCAATTTCAAGTTTGCCTAGGATTGTTGAGGCTATGATGAACTCTAGAAGGAAACAAATTCTTTCTCAAGAAAAAATGCTGCATTTTATCTCATTTTTCACGTATTGACTAATTGGAATTGAGGAAAATGATTGTTTTGATATTTTCAACATAGTATCATCACAAGGTGGGAAGTTACGTACAAATACTTAATCGACCTGAAAATTATGCAACATAATTCAATTCTAAGTACGACTCGACTTTTCCATTCATTAATTCGATATGGCTCCGATGTAATAAACCAAAATTACGCCCCCAACTCGTTCGATTTCTAGGAGAATCGAAAATAATCAAAGGTATACCTATACTGAGAATCCTTGAGGTTCAGTTCCTTGATTAACACCCCTACAGAAACTCTAAACTAGGCCGAGTTACATAATTCCACCTAAATGTACGAAAATTTCATACCGAACCATTATAATAAGAATATTGATTGCGAAATCTCTTTGAAGGTATATTGGTGCATCGACAAGGTTCCACGCTTTCTTGAATTTGTTTTGAGAAAAAATTATTGAAGAAAAATGATACCCTATCTGCAATTTTATAAAGTGAATGATTCAACAGTCACATTGAAAAAACTCGAATACATTTGATTATCTAGACAAATTTCGTAGAGGATAGGAAGCCAGATATTCGACAGAACATTATCTACTTTTAGTATAAAGGGTGATTCACGAATACTGTTCGTTGGAATATAGAAACAAAGATTCAATATAAACACTTGAAACTTTAAAGCCTCAGATCGATACTATTATACAGGGTTATTCACGAATATGGCTCTATAGAATATTTTTAGGAAAGACACAAGATTCAGGATTGAAATTCTGAAGGTGAGCTTCAATTGAGAAGATGACTTCTCGTATATTTTTTGAAGGTTGTAGGACTTCCGGTTTTTCCGGAATTGACATAAACTTTCGTTTTTCAAATGGGAAGACCATTTTTTTATTGCATAAATAGATTCTCCATTGAATTCTGAGTCTTTTCGATTCCAAAAGTTTGAATTTTCTCGAAAAAATTATCTCTAAATGAAGAAATACGAAAAAAAATCTCAAAATTGAACTCTGTTGAAATACAGACATTTTCCAGGTTTTTTCATTGAAAATTCTCATTTTTTAGAATCTCCGAGAAGAAAGGCTGATGCTGATTTTATCTTCAGTTTTCAATCTCATTCCGAGGAATGGAAAAAAATTAGCGATCAAGTGAAATTTTTGAGAATCTCTGTTATCGAGAAAATATTTTCTATAGTTCAGTCGAGTTGAGTTCATGAACTATCATCTGTAATGCGAGAGCAAAAATTGGTTTAAAGTTCTCAATGTGAGTATTAGTGAAGTCAACGTAAAGAAAAAAACGTGCAGAAAAAAAATAATTTTTAATGCTTTTGAAAGAATAATTAACAGAACATGTAACAATCTCATTACTGAAAATTCAAATTTCCCTACCATGACAAAAAAGAAATTCTCCAGAATAACGAATTTGTCGAAATTATCCAAAGCTTTAAAAAATAACGAAAAACTCAACTCGTCTGAACTATAAAAAAATATTTTCTCGATAACAGAGATTCCCGAAAATTTCATTCGACCACTAATTATTTTCCAGTAAAATAACACATTCGGGATGAGATTGAAAATTGAAGACAAAATCGTTTTTCCTGAATATCTCGAAAAATATTCATTTTGGGATGAAAGTCTTGAACCTATGCCCCTATTTCGAAAATGCTTCGAAAATATGGGGTTCCAATTTGAAAAAAAAAACGATTTTTTGATGTTTCGTTACTTCTAACTTTGACAAAGAATTTGTGACCTCCTGTATCATATTCTGAAAATCACGCTATCGGAAAAGAAGCATCAGCCTTTCTTCTCGGAGATTCTCAAAAATGAGAATTTTTATTGAAAAAACTTCGAAGTTGTTTGTATTTCAACAGAGTTCAATTTTGAGATTTTTTTTCGTATTTCTTCATTTAGAGAGAATTTTCTCAGGAATATTCAAACTTCTGGAATCGAAAAGGCTCAAAATTCAATGGAGAATCTATTTATGCAATAAAAAAATGGGTCTTCCCATTTGAAAAACGAAAATTGATGTCAGTTCCGGAAAAACCGGAATTCCTAGAACCTTCAGAAAATATAAGAGAAGTCGTCTTCTTACTTGAAGCTCACCTTTAGAATTTCAATCCTGACTCTTGTGTCTTTCCTAAAAATATTCTATAGAGCCATATTCGTGAATAACCCTGTATAGTATATACTAACATTTTTCTAATTGATTTTGTTCCCGCGAATAGGAGAAAAAACCTAAAGTATTCTCAGAAAAATGCAGAATCCTCCCATAATATATTTCAATCGATATCTGATTTTGTGTTGCCTGAAAAGAAATAAAACATTCAGATATCTTATATTGAAAAATTTGCGAAAAAAAATGGACACCTTCGAAACAATCTCAAAATTCCTGAACTTCCTTGGCTTTTGAGGAGCAGTATATTCATGTTCCAGAATCAATTGAATTACCTGGAACTGAGGATCTACCTTTTATCTTTGTACGTCAAAGTTGGATTATTCGGGAATACCTAGGTGCATTAGTCTTTTAATTGGCCATTCTGGAACTGGTTTTTAATTGTAACATTGGAAAAACCGAGTTGGTTCTACGGTTTTACGTCAAGCCTCAATGGCCTGAGAAAAAAAGCGGCAAGGAGTTTATTTGAATAATATAGAGGGGTTTCGGAACAAGTTAATTTCGAAATTTCATTCTAGATATTAAACATCATTAGAAATAATTTCGAGATATTTTTACAAATAATTTTCTGGGTTATCATTTTCAAGTTGAAGGTGATTCAAAGATAAAGTTTTTTTAACATGACAACCCTTGGTATGTTTTATTCCAACTCTAAATTGCATATTCTTCCTAATTGAAATAATATATTTTTAGCATCTGAAAATAGTTTCGTATTTTTATAGAATAATTGAAATATTTTACGAGTAAAAATACTTCGAAATATTCAACAATGAAGATTACTAATTGTTAAAGCACCCTTGATTGATAAATATGTGACATTCAAACGAACATTCAAATTTCAATTATCAAAATTATTTTTTGAATGCCAAGTGCTGTACAGGGTGAGTCAAAAATGTGTACCGAACTTTCTGGGGATGATAGTTCTATTTTTCTAACAAGAACGAATACAACGAAAGAAGTTTTAGCAAAAAAATCATGAGTCACCCTCAAAATATCCCTCATAACAATGTCAGAAAAGTAGATGTGTAATAATAGTTTCTCTATTTCAGTATCGTAATGAGTTCATTACAGTACTAAAAGTAGTGCTGTAATGAAACTCATTACAGCATTGTTTTCAGTTATATTTTTCGTTTTGTGGTTGTCAGTACTGACCTCCGATCGAATCAAGTTTCGAATCAAATCAATTCAAATTCCGTGATCTGTCAAATTTCGTATGTCACACCAACTGCCAAGATACAAAACAAAATTCACTAATTTGAATTTTCGTTTGAATTTCGAGATTATTCCACAAAAATTGACTGAAATAGAGAAAATACCGTCTAATACTCGTTGCAGAAGGCAATTCCAACACTCATGCTATCGAAAACTCGCTCCTTCGTCGCTCGTTTTCGAACTTCGCATTCGTGTTGGAATAGGAGCTCATTCTGCAACTTGTTTTAGAATATACTATTATTCTAAAACAAGTTGCAAAAGGAGCTCCTATTCCAACACGAATGCGAAATTCGAAAACGAGCAACGAAGGAGCTAGCTTTCGAGAGCATAAGTGTTGGAATTGCCTTCTGCAAAGAGTATTAGACGATATTTACTCTATTTCAGTCAAATTTTGTGAAATACTCTAGAAATTCAAATAAAAATTCAGATTAGTGACTTAGTGACTTCTGTATCGTATCTTGACTGTTTGTGTGACTTACGAAATTTAACAAATTACACAACTTGAATTGACGTGTGTTGAAAATTGAGAGGATCTGTGGTCAGTACTGACAAACACAAAAGGAAAATAATTAACTGAAAACAATGCTGTAATGGGTTTCATTACAGCACAACTTTTAGTACTGTTATGAACTCATTACGATACTGAAATAGAAAAAATAATGTATTTCAACCATATACATAAATGCTCGAAATTTGAATCTATTCGCATCCACCCTTCAGAAGTTATGCGGAGAATTTTTTTAAATTTCATCAACTTTGGAAGGATATATCCCCTCTGATATGCATTATAAGTGATGGGTTTATTTATCAAACTATACTTATTTTTCAATGTACTATTGCCCTGGGGACAATAGTACACTGTAGTACATTAGTAGCTCGGTACACATTCTTGAATCTACAAGTATATTATTTTAATCAAGAAAAATATGCAATGGCTACATGAACTAAAAGTTGTCTCACTGAAAAAATTATTAGTTCTAGTTATAATTCGAAGATAAATTTATCTAATCTATCAAAAGCAGTTTTAATCTTTAAAAATATCATGATCTTCAAAACGAAATAATTTCAAAATCACTCTGTAACTAACAAAGTTCAACATATATCAAAAAACTGAAAGCACTTGGAATGTTAATTCTTCAAGGAATAAGTATAGCCTCAAAAAACGGTGAATTTGGGGTACTGCTAACTGAGAATATTTTCTTGTGAAAAATTATGGAAAAACAACACAAATGTGTATTGTACTACTGGAATACTCTCTTGGTTTCATTTTGTATTTTTTGAATTCATCCTGAAGTTTATAGGTTCACCTCTACTTTTATCAAATTATAATAATAAACTTCTCATTACATTATCAATGGTTCCCAGGAAAATCTGAAGCTTTACGTCAGATGGTCGAATAAGTGTTCATATGGTGGGTTTGTCACGTAATCTACGCGTTCTGGAACAAAAATTCTATTCCACTGAATCAGAGAAGGAAAATAGCTAATGATATAAGCGACCTCTAGCACAAAGGAGTTCGAACCTCGTTGAACCAAATACTACAATATAAATTGTAATATATGTCCATAAACATACGAATATTTCATACCGTGTTTCATATAAATGTGTAGTTTATGTTGATATCGACCTGTCATTGCATCATCGTTGAGAAATTCGTTCTAATAACTTGTTTATTGTCATAATGGCCTAATATCTGCGTTTCGCAGCATATCACTTGTGAGTCACGCTTCAGAATTGCAGGAATTCTGATTTTCGGTTGTTGATTCGCAATAAGTTCATATGACGAAGTTTGGGAAATGAAAACTGTCGCAGTTCTTAAAATTTTTCCCATGGATGGATTTAATTTCGCTTGATAGGCCAGGTCTGCAGTCTTGACAATGTTGAAAAGTGAAAAAAAAATAATATTAGAATAGTAGAACTAATTAGAAAGTGGCATGAGCGTTCCCAGAGGGTATTCCCTATATTGTCATTTTGACAACTCTCGGAATATGTCCTAATTTTTGGTCCTGAAAAATATTCTGTTTTCCCATGTTGAAAGATGTTTGGTTTATCTATGGGAGATGATTTCCCTTCATTAGGGTCCTGTAGCGGTCTTCAAACATCTGAAGTTCCGAAAAATCATCACTAGGATGGTCGTACCTGGTTCGAAAGAACCCTCACGATCAGAGAGCAAGGCTGAGAATTTAAATTTGAATATTGGAGGAATTCGAAGGACAAGAGTGATAACGTTCCGAAATTAGCCACTGAACATGGTGTTGAGATCTTCTAAGAAACCAAAATGGCAACAAAGGAACTTCTTCATGAAGGAGGACAATTGAAAGCTATGTACTCATTGATTTTTCACTTAGTCCAAATTACGGTTTAGGTTGTTGTGTTATGAATTTTCTCATGTTTAGCAATTCAAAAAGGGGAAATTGATTGGGTTTTTTCATTTCTTCCAAACATTGTGACATTTCTGTCATAATTAATTTATGAAGAAAGAATTTCTGCAATGGGTGGTTAATGCAAACACCATTTAATTGATTATAAATAGCTAGTTTCTTCTGCTTTTGTCTTTTTTTTTCAGATCTAGAATTTCGGGTAGATTGGTGAAGAGTTTGTTTTTCTCTACTGCCCATAGAACAACTACATGAAGATGTCCTTCAAGATCCTCTGATATAATAGTTTTAGTAAAATTTTTTTTCTAACACGGGTGAGGTCAGGGTTTTTTTTTCTCTGGGGTTTTTTCCCTTTCCCCATTTTATCATACTACAGACCTGTACGGTTTTCCTGTGTTGCACTAACCCCAGCTAAGTACTTTTTGTTTCAATATGTATTGTATTATTTTAGCTCTCTCAATCAAAAGAATATATATATTTTCCCTAAAAACTCTTGAAATAGTAGCATAAAGCACGTTCACAATGTGGTGCTCTTAAATTTTCTATCAAGGCGGAGTCAAAAATTTTTATGTGTTCTTCCATTTTTTAGTTCTGAAAAGGAAACCCAATATTTCAAACCCTGTTCTGTTGAAGAATTTGCTAAGAAACTAAAAAAGTTGTAGTTCTCTGTTCTATTTTGGTATGAATTATAGAGATCGGGAATTGGAAACATCACAGTTTCTATTGTAAATTCGAACAGGGCCATATTTTAGTGAAGTGTCGAATCGAATCAGTAACAAACGCGGTATGGGTGATTTTATAGCTGTTGTAAATGAATACGAAAATTTTATTCCACTCTGATGCGTAAAATTTATTTGCCTCAATGAATGACACAAATAATTTCCTGTAGAAATTATTTTTCAGGTTCTTTCTCGCCAAAACTGATTTGTAAATAAAATGAATTCTAGAAAAAAAATTGAAAAACAAAAATACTTTCTACAAGAAGAAATTAAGAAACAAAAATTAATTCTATGGACATGAAAAAAAAACAAAAAAAAGCCTGAAATATGCGAAATTGAAGACAAATTCAAATTGAATGATCAAATAGTCTACCTTGTTGTGCCAAACAGTAGCCAAATCTATTATAAGGAGATAATCTCATATCTCTGAGAAGATTCGGACCTTAATTCAATAATATTCGTCGCTCTTTCAATTTTTTGACCCTACACCAAATTTTTCATAAATCCCCAAATAAATAAATCATTGGGAGATAAATCTGGAGATCTGGGGGCCATTTGATCGTCAGATTTGTCGAAATTACACGGTCAGAAAAAGTCGTCTTCAGATATTCAGTGACTATTCTCAAGTTATGGCTGGGACAGCCATCTTGTTGAAACCAGACATCATCGAAATTAATTGGTAGCTGTCGAACAGTCAGAATAATTTGATTTTCTAAAAACTCCAAATATTCTGAAGCATTTAGATTACCCTCGATGAAAAATGGCCCTATTATGTTATTCCCCAGTATTCCTGTCCAAACATTAAGTTTTTTAGGATACTGGGTACGCACAGGAATACTCAGGAGCTTATTCTTCCTACACCAATATCTTTCTACAAATGGGTTATATTTGATATTTAAGGAAAACGATGACTCATCAATGAATAAGATATTCCTCAGAAATGAACTACTCCCATTCTTTTTTCCTTCATTATTTCACAAAATTCCATTCTTTTGAAATGGTTTTCTGGAAAAATTTCTTGAGAGGTTCGCACCTTATAACATCTGTTACCATTTCTTTTCAAAATATTCCGAACAGTTCTAGCGCCCAAATCGACTTGTTCAGCAATTTCTCTGCTAGAACAAGGTGCACTGGTTTCAACAGCAGCAGACTTTCACTGATGGTCTTCGGTGGTCTATCAATCCTGCAATGACGGCATGTTTGTAAACATCCACATTGCTCGAAATTTCTCGATTATGAAAGAATTTATTGTCTCCGTAATAGATTGACCACCGAAGTACCATTTTATGATTAGGATTTTCTCTTTAACCGTAAACATTTTGATTTACGCGAATCTAATTTATTTTCAAACCGTCTAGTTATCACATCTGACGTTCGGATGCGACTAATGTGCATTGCAATTCGTGACAGCCGAGATCACTCCCTCCTGTCGAGACTTGCCATTCCAACAGTCCAGTCCCTTATTTGTTATCGAATCGCAATTAAATATCGATTCTTCCACTGTTGTATTAGACTCGGAGCTCATTCGAATTCAGCATTCATATTAATATGTTTCTATAAGGATTTTCTTTATCTGTATAGTACCTACTGTAAGCTGATGAAACATAAAAAATGTTCATTTCATTCTATATTCCACCTCCAGTTTGTTATTTCTATTCTGATTCTTTTGGCCCGTTTTTGTATTTTAAATCGAGGAATGCCTTCAGCTCTTGTATTATGAATAAGGGTCTCTTCATTCATTCTTTAAGAGAAACTTACCAATTGTTCGATCCTCAATTATCCTCATTATATAACAACATAATTTACGTCTACATATGTACTTTTTTTATTTCAGGACAACGATTCAGACAGCAACGAATTCGATATCCTCTCGGAAGAAGAAAGGTTTTTTTCGAATGGACATCAGTTTAGCAGTGACAGAGATAGACAGTTGATACAAACTTACATATTGGTGAAAACGATGAGACAGAGGAACAAGAGATTTACCAGGTGTAAGTATCATCGATACTGTGTGTTTGTGAACTTAACGTTTGAGTTGTTTCTTCATTTCCCAATGTCCAATATTCATTCAAAACTAATGTATGTTTCATGATAACTCATAAGCTGTCTTTCTTATTGAATTGAAACTCAATTGAAACTCAGTAGGGAGTTATGGTTTGTGCTGAACCTTGTTAAGATCGTGTCACGATAGGGATAAAAAAGTTCTATTCAAAAACTTATGTCTCTACGAATTTTTACTGTGGTGAAAAGTGTTCAACACTTTCAAATTTTTTAAGTGTATTTATCTCCTTATTTCGTTTAGAAAAAAATCATCATATCCCCCTCTAAAAATAAACTTTTTTTCCAGTTAATCAGGTTTAAAAAGAAGTAAATTGACTTGCATCTCTAGATTTCTGTGAATCGCCATTTTCAGAGGAATTGGGTGACCAAATCATGAGTATTGAAGTTACTCATAGTTGCCACATCGAGCTTACAGGGTGTGCAAAATGTGCATGTAGAAAATGTGCTTAAACGCATTCGCCATTTTGCTTCGCAGTTCATAATAATTCTCTCTCCAGGGTCTTTCAATAAAAGGTGATAACACCTCTAAGATATAAAGAAAACTGAGAAATAATTGGTGTTTGTGTGAAGAATATTCGTAACGCCATATTCAAGATGAAGGAAGTCGAAAAAAAAATTACACGTTTTTCACGATTTTGCCTAAACTGCTCGCAACATTGTGATGAAATTTTATACGAATATGTTTTGGAAGCTGACGAATCCAATGAACTTGTTTTCATGCCTGACTCTTATAGAGGGCGCTAGTTACACGGTTCGTACCACGGTTGTACATGAATTTTGCAAATACTAAAATGTTTTTCCACTTAGAAGGGAGTAAATTCCTTATAACAACCTACTCAAATAAATCCTTGAGAATAAAGTGAAAATTTCATCAAAATCAGTCCTCGCGTTCCTAAGTTTTGTGAGAACAAACGAACACATGGACTTTCACTTTTATAATATTAGTATCGATTTATGAATAGTATATTCTAAAACAAGTTGCAGAATGAGCTCCTTTTCCAACACAAATGCGAAATGAGTGTTGGAATTGCCATCTGCAACGAGTATTTGAAGATATGTTCTCTAATTTAGTCAAGTTTTGTGAATTACTCTCGAAATCCGAATAAAAAATTCAGATTAGTGACTTTTGTATTGTATCTTGGCAGTTGGTGTTACTCACGAAATCTGACAGATGACGGAATTTGAATTTATTTGATTTGAAAATTGTGAGGATCGGAGGTCAGTACTGACAACCACAAAACGAAAAATATAACTGAAAACAATGCAGTAATTAGTTTCATTGCAGCACTACTTTCAGTACTGTAATGAACTCATTACGATACTGAAATAGAGAAATTTTTTATATTTCAATGATGAAAATATTGCCTAAGAAAACCTCCGAAGATTCCAAAATTGATAGTGGTGCTCACAATTCGTCTAGTTGAAACTAAAATGTCTATGGAAAGTTACTGATGACGTCTCGACACGAATATATATACAGGACCTACATCTCAACGAATTCAGATGAAATGAAAATACGACGAAATCAAAGTTTCGCAATTATTCATGTTGTCTCTCATGACAGATGATTAAATTGCAAATTTCACAGGGAATAGAATTACAAAGTTGTATTGAAATTATTTTGAAACCGTGATAGAATTGTCAACTATACTGCTCAACAAGAGTTAGGGATATCGTTTTCAATAGTTTTGAAAAGTATCTAATCTTCGGGAATCAGTTTGAAAAATTTTCTCAATCTGGACGCCTTTTTTCTGGAGTTTGGTTATTTGCATAAGATTCCAGAATGCTCTTATTTTGAAATGGAGTCAGGTTATAAACGGCTTCGATTTGAAACGAGTTTTCTGAAAACGACAAGACGTAAATCAACAAACGCTGAGGCTAATAGGGCTATCGGAATGCTACAGGGTGGCTTAACTCAGGTTGTTGTAGCGGAAAGGCTCCAAGTCAGCCAAAGTTTGATATCTCGACTTTGGAATAGGTTCAGGGAGACAGGTCCTGTGTTGGAAAGACCAAGGCTTGGTGGGCGACGAAAAACAACACCTGCTCAGGATCGTTTCATCACCCTTTCGGCGAGAAGAAAGCCTACATCTACGTGTAGAATACTACGGAATACTCTTCAAAATGCAGATGGGGTCCAAGTTTCCATCGAAACTATCAGACGACGTTTGAGAAAGGTGAATCTAGGTTCCAGACGTCCATTAAGAAGAGTTCCATTAACAAGTGACCAAAGCCTCAAAGACTGGAATGGGCAAGGCAACATATCAATTTTAACGATCAATAGCGTAGTGTCCTTTTCACTGATGAATTCACATATGGACGATTTTCCGATTCTCGAAGAATAAGGGTAAGGACAATCCCACGCACACCCCGTAATCGTCGCTATGTATAAGAAGTCCATCCATTCCGAGGGGGTAGTGTTATGGTATGGGAAGGGATATGTTTCAAGGTCGCACAGATCTACGCATTTGTCCTGGGAATATGAACGCCTTACACTCAAGGGAGCATGTCATTGACAATGTTTTGCCAAATTTTCACGCTGCTATTGGTGAAACTTTTCAATTTCTAGACGATAACGCTAGACCGCACCGTGCAGCCATAGTTGAGAATGCGCGCGAAGAGCTTGGTATTCCACATTTACCAATACCTCCGCACCCACCAGATTTGAATTGCATAGATCATGCTGATCTGAGAGAGTTTCTGCCCCGTTTATGGAACCAAATTCCTCACGAAATCTTCAACAACCTCGTGTGTACTTTGCAAAGTAGATGTCAAGCTGTGATTGATGCCTTGAATTCCCTAGGAATCAAATTTCGTTATTTTACTCGATTTTTCTTAACCATCCTGTTTACGCTGCAGACCTACAGGCTAAAATTAATTTTATTTCCTGCAACTTGTAATCATATTAATATAAATTTTCATCACAAAATCTCATACAAACTATATTTTTTTGCAATTTAGGTCAATATCCCTAACTCATTTGGAGCAGTTCATTCTGCGATGTGGCTAAAAGTAGAATTGATTCTGCCGTTATTATTGAAAAATTAGAAAATAATAAAAAAATTGTCATTGAAGAGTACTGCAATCAAACCATTATTCTTTCAAAAATTATCATTATGGGAAATCCACTAATCCATGGATTTGTAATTTCCAAAGCAGGTCTTCCTATGCTTTTTTGAATTTGAAATCTCTCACCGTTTACAATATGTATTGTGACATATCAAATGAAAGGACATTCGATTGCACATTGAGCAGCAGGCTATTTTTTCATTACAATATTTGCGAATGGTGTAAGGTTTTTATTCTTGAAATAATGAATATTGAAAAATATCTAATAACCGCCGATTTCAATTTTTGAAGTTTGAGAAATGAAGGGGGATTTTGAAGTTGGGGGTTTAAACCCTTAACCCTCAACAATTTTTTTCTCTTGAAAAAATTCTTCTTACAAAAATTATTGATGAGTTACGACAGTTTTTTGGTACGCTGTATATGAAGATTTCGGAAAGGCTACAATGCTATTCATGAAGTTTCAGATTCATTCCTTGAATCGATTTCATTTAAACGTTTTCTTAGCCAAATTTATACTCTTGATGTTTAATGATTCTCAGTTGCATACATTCAATGTTTTTTGCTCTCATACATTCTGAAATCTCAATTTCAATGAAAGTTAACTCTACATTGACTTTATAACTTATTTTTTATGTTCTCTCGGGAAGGTTTTGAACGAAACAAGACACATTAAATGGAAGAAAAATTCAGGATTTCACTGAATCTTATGTGAAAGAAGAGAAATGAAGAATTTTCAAAATACTGAAATGCTGATAAGTGATTTAATACTTGGTATTTCCACCCCTTGCGTTAATTACAGCTCGGCAACGACGGTTCATACTCAAAAAGAGTGATCTTTAAATGTTCTGATCCAATCCTTCCCAGATTTCTCCGAGTTGGATTCCTAAGTCATTAAGAGTAGCTGGATGATTTTCTGAACTTCTCAGCCTTCTATTGAGGTTGTCCCAAACCTGCTCAATCGGATTGAGATCTGGACTTCTTTCTGGCCATTCCATTCGAGAGACAGGTATGAATGTCCGAAGACCAGGACAGGGTAGACCACTGGTAACAATTACCATTCAAGAACGTTACTTGAGAGGCAACTGCTCGCCTCCTTCAAAATCAGCTTGAGCAAACCCATGGGGTGCAAATTAGCACTCAGACAAAAGGCTAAGAAGTTCAGAAAATCATCCAGCTACTCTTAATGACTTAGGCATCCAACTCGGAGAAATCTGAGAAGGATTAGATCTGAACATTTTAAGATCACTCATTTTGAGTATGAACCGTCGTTGCCGAGCTGTAATTAACGCAAGAGGTGGAAATACCAAGTATTAAATCCCTTATCAGCATTTCAGTATTTTGAAAATTGTTCATTTCTCTTCTTTCACATAAGATTCGGTGAAATCCTGAATTTTTCTTCCATTTGATGTGTCTTGTTTCGTTCAAAACCTTCCCGAGAGAACATAAAAAATAAGTCATGAAGTCAGTGTAGAGTTAACTTTCATTAAAATTGAGATTTTCAGAATGTGCGTTAATTTTTTTGCGCAGTGTATATTGATCCATGAATATAAAAATGCCAAAAAGAAAACAATTCCTCGACCATTTGTAACACCTAATTATGATCGATCCGACAAAGTTCGTTTTTTTTTCACGGCGAACATAAAAATTCCCATCTTACCTCCTTTCATGCCTCCAATTAAAAAATAGACTCCAAAGCATAAAACGGAATGAAAACAATACAGATTGTTTGTACCTTGATGATTGAAGGTGCAATTATCTGTCCGTCAGGTGGTGTGTTATGAACCTGTTTATTCCTGCCGAACTATAAATAACCCGAACATCTGTTTCAGATCTCACGTTTTGTCACTTCAAAATCTGCAACATAGGGAAGAAGAGGCGGACCAGATACATCCATGGCATGAGGAGTTCGAGGAAAGACGAAAAATAGTTGTAATTTTTCATAATATCCACGTCATATCATGTTTTGTTTTTTTTCAGTAGGTTGTACTGATTTGTAATAGGTCAATGATGTTCATTCGTATTGAAATGTAAACATATTTATTGTTATCTATGTATAAGTCGAATTAATTTTTTCATTCTTGAGTGGTTCCTTTGTTTTTGCACTTTATCCAACTATCCATCAATTGAAACTGTCAAATGGAGTATTTTTGAGAAAATACAAGTTTTGTGAAATACTTTCGAAATTCAAACAAAAATTCAGATTCTGCATCCTATAGTGACTTTTGTATTGTATCTTGGCAGTTGGTGTGACTCACGAAATTTGACATATTACGGATTTTGAATTGATTTGATTTGAAAATTGATAGGATCGGAGGACAGTTCTGACAACCACAAAACGAAAAATATAACTGAAAACAATGCTGTAATGAATTCATTACAGCACTACTTTTAGTACTGCAATGAATTCATTAACAAAGATTGTAGAGTTAGAAAGATAGGAAACGCCCTTATATCTGTGGTACTAAAATCCGACTACGATTTTTGGCTAGTTTCTTACTTTTGACACCTAAAGGGCGCTGAAAACATTATTCAGTACAGAAAACTATTTTAATAGTAGCGAAGTTCGAATTATACTCCTCATAAATTCCCATTAAATTGAGTATTATCTGTCGAGCTTTTAAAGAAACGTCCTGATCGACAAAACAAAATCAGGGCTCCGCTTTTTGATCAGGATAATATTTTCCATCTACACATTGTTTTGCATCAAATTAAATACGCTACTGAATTCTTTCTATTTTTATTTGAAATGATTGTGTAAAATCAACTACAATACAATAATTATGAAATTGAAAACATTTCAAAAATTTGTTCGCATATCAGAGAATTATTATAACAATTTCAAGAGCTTATTCATACAGTGAACTCTCGATAAAGTGGACCCGATTCATACATATCTTACCCAGTGTATTTTCACCTCAATGAGTCTAGAGGATCTAGTAGATGAGTCGAACTGCTGGAAGGGTCTTCAAAAGAACCTCCACCTCTATAAGTCGTTCTTTTGACCACTATTGCCTCTATGAGTGGAACTTCTTGATCTAATGAATGATACGGAAGAAGATTCGTTTCGCAAACAAATCACCACACGTGATGAATATCATACGATTTTTCGACCTCTAAGGACATGTTTGCAGCGCTCAGACGCTTGTTTCTCATTGATGTTGATTTCGTGTTTACCTGAGTTTTTCTCTCAATGAAGTAAAGTCTCACTTGAATAACTCGAATGTTTGGTGAGCCGAACAATAGATAAGACAAACAGTTCATTTTGTCCCTGTAGATCAGCCGAGCAAGAGTTCTTTATGCGTTATCCAGAACAATATATTTTTGCCCCAAAACTCTATCCATTTGACAGCACTGAAAATGAAAAGCAATGAACAAGACAGTTACATGATACGAGTTTCAAAACTTACTTTTCCATTCTCTTTGGTAATGAAAAGAATGCACATTCAAGATTATTATTTCTATTATTTCTGCATTTAATTACCATGCTTTTTAAATGTCGGCCAGTTTTAAACACTAAATTCATAACAGAAAAACACACAAACAAAGAATATAGAATGAGCTAGGTGCTACTCTGGTAGATTTCGAGCTATTTCTGTGGAAAATACGCGTATACGAGCAAATAAAATCGTCATTCAGCAAAAATATTTATTCAAGTATTTCTTTAAAAACTGAAAGCAGCCTACAATAATCCCTATATAATCTTGCAAAATGTACCCTCATTAAATATTTTAACCATAACCCGTTTACTTTTGAGACTACAGATGTCGCTCACATCACTGTAGTCGCTTCGTTTTTATACTCTATAATCTTTACTCATTACGATACTGAAAAAGAGAATTATTATTTGAGCATAGATAAATTGAAAACAGTAGGTAGTCATCGAAATGAATACCATCTACAATCTATCTATGTTTTCGGTATAGCCGCAAAAGCAAACAATCGTTTTACTGATTTTTATTGAATCGATTCAAGTTTTTGTTGAGTTTTAAATGATTTCACAGCGATTTTCTAGAAGCATACATACATTTCAAAACGATTGAATACGATATCCCTAATTCTTGTGGAGCAGTATATGTAAGTGACATAAGGAAACAATGATAGGTATTACAGGTATGTGAATTTCTTTCCAAGAATTAATCTCTCCTCATAAACCTTAACTATTAAATTAAAAGTGTTCATCTCAAGTCTTTCTCCGAAATTCTAACGAACAATCTTCGTGAACCACCCTGTCTATTAATGTTCTAGGGAGGCAATTAAGCTTATCTGAAACCTTGTTCAGACAACAGATTTTCTATTTCTTTTCTTTGTTGCTGAATTTTAACCAGCTACATTTTCAAAAAAGGACGCAATATGATCTCTTCCACTCCATGAATAAATATGTATCAAAGTCCATCACAAATTCTCAGGTCGCAAGGGAAATCAGAGTTATATTCATTTCGTGAAAAAATAAAGTTTAACAACCCCCAGAGGAAGTAGACATATATCATGAACTCAATATTTCTTCAAATTGAGGAATGAAGTTTGGGAAAAACACTGTTTTGATTTGTACTCATTTTATTTCAAAAGCCCCAATTAAAGCAAATGTGTAAAATATCTCACAATAAAATATATAATTAGGGAAACGTGCCCTTAACCTCAGTACTTCTTGAACAGTTCATAAACTTCCTTAAACAATACCATCTAATCTACGTTGTTAAGCGGTCTCTAACAAATACAATATTCGAATAAATACACTGCATATACTTATACAAACATCATTCATAATATAATCAGAGTAAGAATATAATAACATCTATCAAAATTCGTTTTAATACTGAACAAAAATTATATAAAAAAAATTAAACAAATTTGTTCTCAGTTAATATGGTTTCTTTTGAATAATGTAAGTGGGTATTTCAACGTTTCCTGAGTTCAGTATATCTCAACAACCTCCAACTAAGCTCAAAACTGTCAGTACATATTTAAGTTGACTCGGAGCTTTATCCTGCAAATATATAAAATATATGAAAATTTCTTTATGGCAGTTTCGACAAGCTTGCTTTTAGTAGTAGTAGGGCACAGTGATGGTGCTTATCATGAATGGGGAATTGGTGAATTAGTCGATGATGGCCAGAAGGACTCGTTTGTAGTCTCCGGACGTATCGCCCTGTAAAGAACAGCTAGGTTAAAGCTCATGCAGAAGGAGGAGAACAGAAACCACCACCAAATATACTATCTAAAACAGCGGCATCTACAGATTTTTAAAAATTATGATATTTTCAAGGCCAGTCCATACTACGTATCACATTTGGCAACGGTGTAAAGGGCTTCAATGTGAATTCACTTAAATATCTCGGCCCCTATCAAACTTACACAAAAGTACCTCAGGGTTAAAAGGTAGCTAATGAAATTTTCTAAAAAAAAGGTGGGAGGTAATTTTTTGGATTAACCAATTCTTTCGTCACAATCTTGTGTGCTTCGAAACCTTACTTATTTTAACAATTTTTCCAAATGATTCACTCCTAACAAATTAGCTCAAGAATTAACGCAAGAGCAGTATTATTCAAAATTGATTTAATCGAGTTTATTTCAGAGACTGGGATTGAAAACCAAGAAATCTAAATAATGTTAAGGTTATGTAACTTGAATTAAACATTTCTTTTCTAACCTGAATCCAGTTCTCCAAAGTTTTTCCATATTTGTCCAAGAATGCTTGTTTGATGTCGGCCAAATCGATTTCAGATCTTGAAACGACTATTCTGATCAGCGTTTTGTCGTTCGTTCCCAAACCAGCCATGCTGTCATGAAGACGCTCAGCGAAGTAACCTACTTTGCTCTTCACGCATTTTACTGAAAAACAACAAATATTATGAGTATTCATCCAGGATAAAATCTGTAACAATAAAAAACGCCTGAAAAGGGTCGAAAAAAGGGTCTGATCGTCTTCAAAATTGGAACACAGAATTTTCAATTCAATCCAGAATACGTTCAATTTTAAGAGCATGAAATGAATTCATGTAAATTTTCAGTTGACTAACTTGCGGCATCTATTCCTAATGAAAAATGGTCTTTACAGCATGGTTTTCTAACCAATATTTCGCGAGATATGACAGGTTGAAGAAATACGGATTTAGGCAAGAATTATTAAATCTACGTGTAGGCGAGAACGCTTTGTCACGTGCTACCAAAATAAACTACATACTCCACATGAGTTAGGGATATTGACTTAAATTGCGAAAAAATATAGTTTAAATGAGATTTTCTGATAAAAATTCATATTGATATGATTTCAAGTTGCAGGAAATGAAATCAATTTTAGCCTGTAGGTCTGCAGCTTATGCAGGGTGGTTAAGAAAAATCGAGTAAAATAACGAAATTTAATTCCCAGAGAATTCAAGCATTTTAAGACTATTAATACAATGTATGGCCTAGACGGGCATCAATAACAGCTTGACATCTTCTTTGCATACTACAAACGAGGTTGTTGAACATTTCTTGAGGAATTTTTTCCATAAACGGGACAGAAGCTCTCTCAGATAATTTAAGGATTCTGGGGTAGGTTGATGATTATCTAATCTTTTTAGGAGCATATCCCACGCATGTTCTATGCCATTCAAATCTGGTGAGTGCGGAGGTATTAGTAAATGTGGAATACCAAGCTCCTCGCGCGCATTCTCAACTATGGCTGCACGGTGCGGTCTTGCGTTATAGTGTAGAAATTGAAAAGTTTCACCAATAGCAGCGTGAAAATTTGGCAAAAAATTGTCAATGACATGCTCCCTATAGTGTTAGGTGGTCATATTCCCAGGACAAATGTGTAGATCTGAGTTGAAACATATCCCGGTCCATACCATAACACTACCTCCTCGGAATGGATGGACTTCTTGGACATAGCGACGATTACAGGGTATGCGTGGGATTGTCCATACCCTTATTCTTCGAGAATCTGAAAATCGTCCATATCTGGATTCATCTGTAAAAAGGACACTACGCCATTGATCGTTTCAATTGATATGTGGCCTTGCCCATTTCAGTCTTTGAAGCTTATGGTCATGTGTTAATGGAACTCCTCTTAATGGACGTCTAGAACCTAGATTCACCTCTCTCAAACGTCGTCTGATGATTTCCATGGAAACTTGGAACTCATCTGCATTTTGAAGAATATTCCGTAGCATTCTACACGTAGATGTAGGCTTTCTTCTCGCCGAAATGGTGATGAAACGATCCTGAGCAGGTGTTGTTTTTCGTAGCCCACCAAGCCTTGGTCTTCCCAACACGAAACCTCCCTGCACCTATTCCAAAGTCGGGATATCACACTTCAGCTGACTTGGAGCCTTTTCGATACAACAACTTGAGTTAGGCCACCCTGTAGCATTCCGATAGCCCTATTAGCCTCAGCGTTTGTTAATTTATGTTTTGGCATTTTCAGAAAACTTCAAATCGAAGCCGTTGATAAACTAACTTCATTTCAAAATGAAAACATTCATGAAGAATATGCAAAGAACCAAACTTCAGGAAAAAGGCGACCAGATTGACGAAATGTCTCATACTGATTTTTATTGGATCGATTCAAGTTTTTATTGAGTTTTACCCAAATGATTTTACAGCGATTTTCTCGAAGATTATATACGTTTCAAAACGATTGAATACGATATCTCTAACTCTTGTGGAGCTGTATAGGATTGAAGACTGGGCGCGATTGACCTACAATCATTAAGATTTGGAATAGGATCGTGAGAGTTGTAGAATCAGACTCCCCGTTCAGAATAATATAATTAATAATAATAATAATCTTACCGATTCCAAGTAGGCCTTTCTCTATGCTTCCTGAGAATTCCTTCTTTATAGAACTTTCAATATCTTTTCCTGACAACCTTTCGTATTCGGCGAAAGTGGCCCTCAACTGTTGATAGCTCCTGGTTATCAAGATTTTGTTGAACTCTGATTCCTCTGTACCCCAACCATCAGCTGCGCTGATCAAAGCTTCAGCGTCAGCAGAAGCTTGAGCTTCGTTGACTCCTTGGTTCTCATCGCGGTTCGCCTAGAAAAAAGCGGAAATTCAATATTTATGGAGATGGAGAAATTACGAATTTTTTTTGTGTGTAGAGATAATCTAGATTCTAGATAATCTGTTGAACGGAAATAAGCTGTGTAGCTTCGATGTGGTGGAGGTACGGATATGCAAATGTTCGAAGTCCTCAGAATACACGTGACAAAAAAAATTTCACCAAATTCATTTTGAAATAATTTTTTTCGGTATGCATCTATTCTGATAATTTTGTTGTTGGGCCAAGCAAATTGGACTTTTGCCTGGAAATAATTGGTGGAGTTCGGGAAACTGTTTTAATCATTTATTTAGGCCTCTAATATGAGTTTTTTCAGTTTTGCCCCAATTTCCCAGTGACGTTCGAAAAACTTCGAAATTTTCGGGCTATTTCAGATTTTTCTGAATACCTCCCAAACTAAGCACTTTATCAAAAACGTTGTTATTTTCAGAAGTGTTCATCATTAAATTCTGCTTTTAAAAATACTACGACATTATATTTCGAACAAGTAGTTCTATAGAAATCATACGTCGAAATATGGCAAATTTTCACACTTTTCGAAAAAACACATTTTCCACTATAAAACGTAAAATATCCACAGAACTACGAGTTTTAGAACAAAATGTCATAGAATCTAAGTTGTAGACCACCATATTGTGGTAAAAACGTAAGCCCACCCCTCCATACCACAATGTTAAATCGCGCAGTAGCTCATCCTGCTGAGGATGCTGATCATTTAATCGTAGCTAGTGCTGTTGAAGTTGCTCAGCAGTCCTATGAGTGTGCGGTTATTGTTTGGGGGGACACTGGCCTTCTTATAATTTTGACTGCTCCTTCCCCTATGTGTATCAATATTTTTTTACTAAAGCCTTTCAAAGACAAGCAAGACAATATTGTCTGTTCTCCCTTGCACTACATATTCTCCAGTGGCTGCGATACTATGTCATCATTTTTCGGTAGAGGACAACCGAAATTCCTAAAGACATTGGAAATCAACTAAATTAATTATAATAACCAACGTGGGACTTATAAACTAATAACTAACAATACGACTTATTACTAACTAAGAACAATATATTACATATTGTTATTACCTGTAAATACGTCCTTAGCGAGTTCTGTCGAGCAGCTGCTTCAGTTGGAGACAAAGAGGCAAGATTAAATGAGGTTTTGGTTAATAATTTTTCAAACATCTCGTACCGCAATACATTTAATTGCTTGAAATCATTTTTATAAAGGGCTGCTATGCATTTTTTCCTTGCGTCGTCGACCTTATCGGCAGAAGCATTAGATTTGTTAAACAATTCTGCTGCTTTTAGCATGTTTGGGTTGATTTCCAACGTCTTTAGGAATTTCGTTTTTCCTTTACCGAATAATGATGATGTACCTAATGTAGAGTAAAGATTTGCCACATTCTGACGTATGATTTCTATAAAACTACTTGTTCAAAATATAATGTCGTAGTACTTTTCAGAAGCAGAATTTAATGCTGAACACTTTTGAAATCAACAACTTTTTGATAAAGTGCTTGGTTCAGGAGCTATTCGAGAAAAACCTAAAATAGTCCGAAAATTTCAAGGTTTTTCGAACGTCACGACATACGCTCCACTAGGAAATTGGGGCAAAACTGAAACTACTCATATTGGAGGCCTAAATCAATGATTAAAACAGTTTCCAGAACTCCACCAATTATTTCCAGGCACACCATTTACTTGGCCTATGGGCGGGTTTCACAAAGTTTTAAATGAACGATTAAAAAACCTTACATAAATTTGAACCTATCGAATCACTCGTTTTGAAATTTCAACGAATCGCGGTTGCTCCAATTAATTTAACGGTAAAATAAAAGTTTTCTGAAACAGACCCTATGTCTATTTATAACCTATTTCATCTAGTTTATCACCTGATCTGAGTCTGCTGGAATTTCAAGTGAATTGATGGTATACAAGGTAAAACTGAGACTTGCAATTTCCTATAAATTGCTGAAACCCTGTGAAGGTAATTAGTGACGCAATGCGATGGGTCTTTATATGAGTTTATAAAGCTTGATCTTTTCTTAACATTATCCTGAAAGGAAATACAATTTTTCAAACGAAACTACCTATACAATTTATAACATCGACGATAACATATTTAGAATATACAGCACACCTTGAAAAGTTATTTTTAAATGAAATGTTTCTTTCCGTTTTTTTGGTCCCTTAGTGTATTTAAGTAGTTCGAGATACGTCGATGTTCTCTCAACTCATCTAAAAGAAAAGTAAATAAATAATGACTGTTCATACCTGGCATAAAGAAATACACAATCTCTTGAAGTGGCCAGATGTATCATCTTTCAAGTCTTTTTCGAGTGGTTTGCCATACACTGAAAAAAAAGGATCTATAAGAAAATCATTTTTCTTTAGGAGCATCTGTTAATTACTAAGTTTTTTGTGGTTTGGAGAAGGCAAGAATCGTGCAGAATACCACTGAAATGTTATTTCCAACGAAGACCTTCGTTGTCCTTCCTAATAGTAATAATCATTCAGTACATAAACTTGAATTAAAAGAACCGTAAAACATATTCTAAATCATGATCTCATGCTGCTTCTACACATTCTTTTTACATCGATATATAAACCTAGTCGATAATGAGCACCAGAAATACAGTTAATTTCTGTATAAAAATAAACGTATTCATGATAATCGTCGAATTCAATCGAATATATCCGTTGTTCGAGCCTCTATTTCCTGTATCTGCCAGTA
This sequence comes from Hippodamia convergens, assembly GCA_038502775.1. Classification (NCBI taxonomy): domain Eukaryota; kingdom Metazoa; phylum Arthropoda; class Insecta; order Coleoptera; family Coccinellidae; genus Hippodamia; species Hippodamia convergens. The sequence goes on from CM076608.1 coordinate 25,799,301, forward strand.
AATAACACGCCGAAAATAATTCCTAGCACGTAATGTAACTGCAAGGAACTCAGCGTTGGTCAAAGAAAGAAGCCGACGTACCTTTCGCCTTATTGCAATTCTTATCAAGAAGTTAAACATATTCGTTTGGAAAAATCCAAAAATAAAAAAATTCAGCTGAAAAATATCTATGTTTAGGGGATGTTTAGTCACTACGATTTGTCCAACCAATGAAATATAATTTGATATTTACCTCAATAACATATTTAAAAATTAGAAATGTAAAAATAAATTCATTCATTTTTTTGGGAGCTTTAAAGCGTCTGACAAAAGTTTTGGCTCACGGAAAGTGTCTGATACTATTTTGGAAATAATATTTATAAAAATCAGCCATATGAAAATAAGTTACGTCAGACAGCTCTGGGATCTTGGACTAAAGAGTAGGAACTAGACGTCGAAAGGCCCAAATGAAGTTGAATGTTGAACGAAGTTGGCAAATTTTCAAAGCAGTCAGAAGATTCTCAAAGCATTGAAAAAATTTCAAAGAGGTCAAAAGGGTTGAAAAAATTTCAAAGCAGTTGTCAAAATTTCAAAGCAGTTGTGAAAAATTCCAAAGCAGTTGGAAACAGTTCATACATAATTCCGAGAGAGTTAAGAAATGCGAAGGAATCTGATTTAGAAAAAACAAGTTTGCAATCAGTACTTGACAATATATGCATAGCCGGCAATGAATGGTATTTAACCAAATATTTTCACCATGGAAGAGATGCGGCCTCAAAAAGTAGGTACCTTGTTGTAAATTTTTTAGTTACGTCGAATGGACTGTGTCATAAAAAAAAACCATCTCGTATCATAAATTCAAGCTGTTACTTTCACATAAGCAGAATCGTCATTAGGTACGCTCTTCGTACATTGTGTTATAGTTTTGCGAATGAACAATATGTGTGAATAAATTTGAATAATGAACCAAAAGAGACTCAAAGTCATAGACTATTAATATTATTAGTAGTCTGTGCTCAAAGTTTGAGTTATGTGGTGCCGTATAAAAAATTAAAAAAAAAATTATGAACTTAAAATACACGAAGGACAACAAGTGTGAGAGAAAATTATGGGTAGTGAATACAGAATATCAGAAATCACAACAAAAATCGTGCAAAACACTAAATATATCCTCAATTCCAAACACTGCAATGAGTTCAAAATCGCCAACTCAAATAAGTATATTTTCTTCAAAATTGTTTCTTCAATATGACTGATTCAGGTCAAAACCGTTTCCCTTCTAAATTGGGAATCTGTTTTTTTTTAAGTATCTTCATTTATAACACACACTTTGACAAACATTTTCTGTTTTATTCCCCAGTTATGTTGCTTTTCTTTATTTCATGGAATCTGTAAGCAGAAGTGAGGCTCATTTTTATCAAACAATATATATTTTCTGGAAAATTTTGTTCCTATTATTCTGTGAAACGGACCCATGTTAGGGATAAGCAGTTTCAATATTATGAGTCTCATCATCAAAGTGATAAGTAATTAACTTTCATTTTTCATCTACCCAGGATTCGTTCTTGTGAAAAATATCTTTTTTTATGATGCTTGAAATTTTGAGATACACCAAAGAATGAAACAGAACTAAATTAAAAAATGAAACAAAAAGTGAGTCTCAACATACTTCAAGGTACTCCTCACAAACAAAAACGATTCCTTAAAATAAAGAAACTCGTTATTGAATATTGGGTAATTTGAAAATCAACGTTTATTTCAGATCACTTTGATTCCCAATATTTACTCCTTTCACAGAATAAAAAGAATAGATTTTTCAGAAAAAATATTTTCTCTGATGAAAATAAGCCGTGCCTTCGCTCCCAGATTCCATGAAATAAAGAAAAGCTACAAAACTGAAGAAACAAACAAGTAGTGCTTCTCAAAATTTCAAGCAACATCAAGATACTCTTCATGAAAAAAACAAACTGCATAAAATCTACTTAAATGTTCGGTAGATGAAAAAAAAGTTAATTACCCTCACTCTGTTGAAATTCATCATTTTGAATTTTTTTACCGAAACAAATATTATACCATAATATGTATAACGGTTTCTTGTTAATTCAATGTCCAGTTGGAAAATTTTCGATGGATTTCCCCTCCCAAAAATTTGGCTTCGACTCGTCTCTGTCTTTGTCATTTAGGGCCGATTTATTCACCTACTGGTAAACTGTCTGGTAGTGTTACCGGAAGGAAAGTCATTGTTAAAAGTATATTAACCTCTCAGTTGATCGAAGTCCTCTGTAAATTTTGGTTACCGAGTAGGTAAATTTACAGGCCACTCCGACCTGTTAGTAAACGTCTACCAGAGGGATTTTACCTCATAGTTTTGTCTGTAAACCTTTATGTCGGAGGTTTCGTGTTTTGGCGTTTTCGTACAGCTTACCTGGTGGCCGACACAAATTGTCATGTATAGTCGCTTTCTCCCTCTCACACGATCATTTTGTATAAGCTTATCTTTGTCATTGAATATTATAAACCGTTTAAAAACATTCACTCTCTTGTATCTCTTCAGTAGCTACCGAAAGGATAAATGAGCGTGAATCTCTTACAAGTTATCTGTAAATTAGAAGAGCAAGTAGTTAACGCTTACTTTACAGGGGAGGTAAATAAATCGGCCCTAAGTATAATAACAATATCTACTTCAATTTTGGCGCAGAATAACATGAACATCACTTACTATTCTCGTAGAACTGAGCAATGGTCTTGATCCCGTAGTTAGACAGGGTGCAAAGGATCTCGATGATGGCTTCTTCATCCGTCCCCAATCCAGCGACTGCGTCGTGGAGTTCTTTGGCGTAGAACTGGGGCAGGGGCGTCATCAAGGCTACCATGACGTCCTCGAACTTACCACCCAGCTCGCTCTTCAGCTCGGACACCAGGTCTTTGCCGTAGGAGGTTTTGAAGGTTTCGGCGATCTCCAGCCTCTGCACGATGCCCCTCCTGGCCAGGATGTCGATGATGGCCTTCTCGTCTGCGCCGAAGCCTTTCATGGCCTTCTTGAGGGTGGCGGCATCTTCGACGGGGTCGAAGGGATCTGCGGGGTATACTGTTGGGGTACACTGAAAGAATGGAAGAATATGAAAAATTAACGCACATTATGGAAATCTCAGATGTATTCTACAACTGAAGGTGTTCTCAATGATAATTATTTTTATCAGAATTATGCATGCATATGTTATCCACTTTCAACGTTTTTCTTCAATACAGATGTTTTTTCCGAGCAGGAATAAAAAAAGATGATATTATCAGATTTTGAATGTATTGGCTCCATTCTAAAATCAGTTGTTCCCGATCAATTCTAGTAATCAATAGTTTTTCTTTCGTTTGATTTACTACACTCGATCGTTATGCAACGCGAAACACGCAATTTGGCCCAAGAGGAATGTGCCCAAGCGATAGTTTTACGAGAAGAAGGGTTGACATACACAAGAATTGCAGAAAGGTTCGGAGTTTCCCATACAAGTGTGTCCAGAATGTTGCAGCGATTCAGGGAGACAGGTATGAATGTTCGAAGACCAGGACAGGGTAGACCACGGGTAACAAGTGCCAATCAAGAACGTTACTTGAGAGTTTCTTCGTTGAGACAACGGTTTGCAACCGCTCGCCTTCTTCAAAATCAGCTCATGGGGTGCAAATCAGCACCCAGACGATAAGAAATCGCCTCAGAGAATATGATCTTACCCCAGCCCATCGAAGGCGCGTTTGGATTTTGCGAGAGAGCATATCCATTGGGAATCCAACTCGGAGAAATCTGGGAAGGATTAGATCAGAACATTTTAAGATCACTCATTTTGAGTATGAACCGTCGTTGCCGAGCTGTAATTAACGCAAGGGGTGGAAATACCAAGTATTAAATCACTTATCAGTATTTTGAAAATTGTTCATTTCTCTTCTTTCACATGAGGTTCGGTGAGATCCTGAATTTTTCTTCCATTTCATGTGTCTTGTTTAGTTCAAAACTTTCCCGAGAGAACATAAAAAATAAGTTATAAAGTCAATGTAGAGTTAACTTTCATTAAAATTGAGATTTTCAGAATGTGCGGTAATTTTTTTGCGCAGTGTAAATTTGAATTTCATTTTATGAATTCGTAGAGGATGGTGCGATGAAGAGTTCTTCCTGAAGAAAAAACTAATTGAGGCTCAAGCTTCACCATACCTTAGCAGGCGCCTTCTTTGTAAAACATTCGACTCCAAAGAATTGTTTTATCAAGCTTACAATTTGAAAAATTAGATCCGCGTTTTTAAATGGGATCTTAAAATTTTCCTCCGTTGACTTCCATAAAATAATCTTGACTGAAAACCGTCTCTAGCATGGTTCAGCATAATTGGAGTTATATCACAACATTCATTTACAATTCGTTGGCATAGTTCGTTCAAATTTTTAGGCTGACTCACAAAAATTTGAGTCGATAAATTGATGTTTGTACAACTGTCATTAAAAGTGACACTTTTAATGACAGCAAACCATGTTAAAATTGATTGTTTACGTGGAAACGTGTTAAATAGTATATAACATTACTAGCAAGGTAAGAGGATTTTTACTGGCGAATGGAGGATATATCAGTTACCTCCTTGAGCCAGTAAAACCCGTTACCTTGCGCGTATTGTTTTATATTTTGTTTCTCATTTGTAAAAAGGTTAGATAAATTCCAAAAAATCTCAATAATTTGTCGCAAATGTCGTAAGCTATGGAAGCGTTGCCATGAACATGTCTGTTTATTTTTCTTTACATTTGTTTTGGCGAAAGCGAAAATGAATGTATCAAAAGAAATTATTGAGGCAGCCAGCAGTGTAGCATCAAGTTTATTACCTGCAAAATCAGCTTCAAGGTACGAGCGAAAATACGACGACTTCAAAAAGTGGCAAAACAAAAATAGTGTGATAGGGGTAAATGAAGATGTTTTGTTGGTCTACTTGAATCAACTATCAGCTAGATATATATAGCCCTAATACTTAATGGGCAAAATGGTCTATGCTGAAAAGTTGCTTGAAAATGAAAGAAAATGCCCCTGTTCGCAGGTTGGTTTTTCTTAAAAAATTTGCAGATTTCAAACGCTATAGCGCTAGACCGCACCGTACAGCCATAGTTGAGAATGCACGCGAGGAGCTTGGTATTCCACATTTACCAATACCACCAGATTTGAATTGCATAGAACATGCATGGGCTATGCTCCAAAGAAGATTAGATAATCATCAACCTACTCCAGAATCCATAAATGATCTGAGATAGCGTCTGTCCCATTTATGGAACCAAATTCCTCAAGAAATGTTCAACAACCTCGTGTGTAATATGCAAAGATGTCAAGCTGTTATTGATGCCCGTGGAGGCCATACATTGTATTGATAGTCTTAAAATGCTTGAATTCTCTGGGAATAAAGTTTTGTTATTTTACTCGATTTTTCTTAACCACCTTGTATAGGCTGCAGACCTACAGGCTAAAATTAATTTTAATTCATGCAACTTGAAATCAAATTGATATGAATTCTCCACAAAATCTCATTTAAACTATAATTTTTTGCAATTTAAATCAATATTCCTAACTCATGTTCAGCAGTTTATTTTGGTGTACGAATAATGTCTTTCAAACAATAACTAAAAGGAATCTTTATGAGTTTGGAAAAAGATTTCGCCAGGAAACCGTACAGTCCAGGAATACAGAGGAAAAATCCGTATCATTTTAGAAAGACTTTCGACGATGTTTGTATCTCATAAATTCGTCCTTTTAACATCTCCGTGTCATCTCAACACTTGACCTACCCTAAATTACAAGATAAAAATTCTTGCCAACAACCAAACAACACGTGTCGCAATGAATAACCAATCAAACATATCGTCCCGTGCCGTATCTTATCAAAAGAAAAACAGAAACCAAATTTATGACAAACATGATCAATCCGTACAGTGTTAAAACAGCGACCTGTTGAGGAATGAAGTCATCGTCACAGAAATAAACAAATAAATGATGCAAACGCGTATCTATGTGAAACCAAACGACCGAATCTGCGAAGGCTATGACCAACATAAAACGCTTTGGGGTACAAGGTTGCTCTATGACTCACTTTACGTAATCGCACCATTGAATGAATTGAATATAAAAGTGAGCGCTTAAGGTGGGTGGTAGCCTTTAATTGAGACAATGGAAATATCGAATTCCTAGGAATATTGAATCTTGGGGTCGGATGATTGATGAATGAATATTTCATTGAGATGGCCGGTTTATAATCTTGAAGAATTCCACGTCAGAGTTCAACTGATACAAGAGTATAGCATTTCGAGAAAACTGAGTTTCGAAGGAAGAAAAGGAAAACGAAGAAATTGAAGTCTGTGTCGAATTTATCGATTTAATTTTACTCCTATGATGAAAACTTTGAGAAATAATTCATAAACAATAGTTTTTTATAATGGCTTTATAATGTGAAAAAAGCATTAATCAGTATAGGTATAATTATCCATACTGCCGACATTGTATAGGGTGGGCAAAATTGGTGATACTTGAACTGCAACTTTTTAACCCAACGAGATAGAGGAAAATGAATGACACGTTACGGTGGTATTTTTTAGAGAAACTGATAATGCCATCAACTGCATTCTTCTATCTTCTTTTGCTTTCAAGTTATAGGCCAAAATTGAAATTTGGGCGATTTCAACTTTGACCATTATCTCCGTTTCTGTTTGTGCTAGAATATTGAAATGAAAACATTATACAGGCGATTTTTTCACAGCAATCCAGTAGCGTACTTTGTTTTTTCCCAAGAGGTTTCGTTGCTGAGCTATAACATAAAGTTGTGTTTTTTTATGGAAACAATAGTTTGAAATTGTTTAGAAAGAATCGCCATTTTTTTCCCGTTCCAGAAATATATCATACATCGTACATCGTCCTCAGATTCATTCGGAAATCATGAAAAATATAGTTTGTATGTGAAATTTAATTATTGAGTATTAAGTAGGCTGAATCACAGAATAATATGTCTCTACGCATGGTGTCATTATTATTTTGCGATTCAATACTTGATTCAATTCTCCGTGGTTTGATCTCTGTTCAGAACAACTGTCAATTCGAAGTCATTATTGCCGCTAAAATAAAACATATCATATTTCTCATAGTTTTTAAACATTTCCATATTGTTGGCAATAATGACTTCGAATTCTAATAATTGACAGTTGTTCTGAACAGAGATCAAACCACGTAGAATTTAAACAAGTATTCAATGCCAAAATAATAATGACAACACGTGTAGAGACATATTATTCTGTGATTCAGACTACTTAATACTCAATAATTCAAATTTCGAATACAAACTATATTTTTCATGATATCTGTAAGAATCAGAGGGCGATGTATGATATATTTCTGAAACGAGAAAAAGAGGCGATTCTTTCTAGGCCATTTTTAACTATTGTTTCCATAAGAATGAACACAACTTTATGTTATAGCTCAGCAAGGAAACCTCTTGGGAAAAAACAAAATACGCTACTGGATTGCTATGAAAAAGTGCCTATATAATTCTTATGCAAAAATATAACATTCTTCGAACTTTCATACAGTCTATGAAAATATGTGGGAAATTATCAGATTTTTTTTTCAGTCAAATAATTTTTTTGCTAGCTTTATTTGATGTCTCTCAGACTTCATTTTTTACAACATGGTGTATGCACTGATCAGATTTTGTTCCTCCAATTAAGAGAATATGAGGAATGTTTCGGTTAATCAACTGTAGGTGGCGTTATTCACAAATTATGACAGATTCTTGGTAACTTATTCAAATATTTGAATCTTTTCGAACAAGAAATGATGGTGTTCTTGACAAGATCAAAGAATTTAATTCACATCAAAAGATTACCGAGTCATCTTATAGCAATTCCAAGATTTACGTTCCCATTACCTAACAGAAGGTTATGAACTGTGTCGAAATGTATCGATGTTAGTCTTCAAGACGTTACCTTGGTATGTACGAAGATGTATATCTTTCATTCCATTGGAGATTCAAGGTCCCTCAATCAACAAACCACATTCTTAGTCCAATTTTAAAGCAATTTTTTCGGGGTCATGAGAAGAGAAATAATTAATCCCAAATCCATTGTTCCGTTCTTCCTCTGATACAGTATGTTTAAAAAATGACTGAAGACAAGAAGATTAGGATTTGTCACATTTGAGAAAGCTCCAGAAGCTCAATGAAAAAATAATTCAATCCATCTTTATGCTGATTTAATTTATATGCAAATGTAAAAAACAGAGTGAACTGCTATGAGATCAAATTTGATGTTTTGAAAGTTTTCAAATGCAGTTCAAAATATCATTTTGAACTTGTTTGTCCAGTCTTTTGTTGAATAAGCTGGCAAATCAGTATTATGCAAAACAGATGGTAAATAAAGCTATTTTTATTTACGAAGACCTTGAATACTACTTAGGAAATAGTTCGAGATAGAAATCTAATTTTTGAGATCGGTTATTTTGAAAAGATGCTACAAATTCTTGGAAGTATTTGAGGAATCGTTTCAAAGTTGAAAGAGAATTGAAAGTCTAAGAGGGAAATACGAAAATTAGACATTTTCCAAAAAAAATACTATGAATTCAAGTTGGACAAACTGTCTTGGGAGGAAAACTTGGACAAATCGAAAGAAAAAAAGTTGATAAGAAAAAAGATTTTTTCACAAATACCTTCAAGTTGACATCAGATTTCAGACCATGCTTACACTAGTCAAGACAATGTTGTACACCCCTCAATTGAGACTCTACAGGGTGATTTGTCTGATTCGACCGATATAACTTTTATTAAAAATTATTAATTATTCCATTCTGATGAAATTTTCAGTGTAGCAAAATGTGAATGATGACATTCTTGTCTTCGAAACTTTTTTTCAAAATACAGGGTTTTTCTTATGATAATTTGAGATAAATTAATCTGAAGGTGAGGGTTGGGAGAATACCCTATACATTGCATTTCCAAAACTTTTCTATGTCTGGATTTCGGAGAATTTTTTTCAAAATTTCGCTCCAGATCAGTGAGAATATTTCGAACTATGTAGTTACGCTTCATAAGTTCAAAATTCATATTCAATTACTCATATCCTGGTATGAAATCATTTCATCCAGAAAATTCAAAAAATCTTCATAAATGAAATGAAAACTGAGTAAACATACGAAACATATGAAAACGTTGACATCAAGAAACTTTGAAATAGAAATTAGAAGTAGAAAGCATCTAATTAAAAAAATTCTCGAGGCATACGATATTTCGAAGCAAAACCAATTGGAAAATTTAATGAAAATTTCGCTTTTCATATGTTTCGTATTTTATTCAGTATTTGTTTTCACTTATGTAGATTTTCTGGTTTATCTGCATATGAAGTAATTTTCTGACTCGCTAATCATAAACCAAATATTGTCCCTACTAGTATAAACTTCTCCTTTTGTTTTAATATACTTTCAAAATATATGCTGAAAATATTTTTTCAGATTTTGGGAGAGTTCGCAGTTGTTTCATACTCAGTCTGTAATGGATCTTGAAGAACTAGTTCTAGAACGAAAGAAGCATTTTTAACTACTTTTAATATTTGTACTGGTACCAATAATATTCATGAAATTTGATATGAAAAAAAAATATGGATTAATTCTCAATACATTATTGAAAATGTGTGCTCATAGCATGAAAATCACGATGAAGCTTGAGTCAACCATTGTAAATACATTTTTTTATGAAAACATTTACGAATTTCCAATAAACTAAAAAAAAAATTAAATCGTACTCACTTTGAATGGGTAGTATTGCTGGCCAGTGGTCATCTTGAGATTGTGTTGAGAGGACTAGAAACAAAAAATTCACTTAGATCAACGAGAAACACGCTTACTACGATGATCGAAACAGACTAACCTTATATCAAGTTAGCCGGCGATTTGTATGTCTGAACGCGAGTGATGACATCATATCCACAATTAGTTATTACCTATCTGTACCAGAGGTTACTCATTTGTAGGTGTTTATAAGTTTAAGAGGAACACTGAACTGAATAATCAATTTTCCGAGAAGCTATTTAGAAAAAATGAAGTAGTTTTGATTGGAATTTCCGTATTTGAAGTGTGTTTTAGAAGCAACTGATAAATGGAGATACTATTTGAAACAAATTGAGCGAGAGCTACTCCACTTTGTATTTCGTCAGAATTCAAATTTGAAAAAGGTCATATATGAGCAGCCCTAATAAAAAATATAGGTGTTTTAAATTTTCATTATGAGCTATGCCACCCCTGGAAAACTACCCAGTATAGTTTTTCCTGGCATGAGATTAACGATTTGAACCTTGGAAATAATTGAATTCTGAGAAATCTTCAAAATGGGTTGCTTTCAGTCAAAGAACCAATTTTGTTTATTTTACAGGCACAAACCAGTATATTTTGATTTTTTCTGTTATTGAAAATACCATTATTGCATTTCAGAATAGTTAAATAACCGAGTATTTTTTATACTTTTCCAACGATTTTTTTCTGGCATTGAAAAACCAAATGTGCATACTGAAATTCTTTTGCAACATATTTGCGATCTGCAAGCAATACATAGAAACAGCTCTAATTGAAGGTAATCAGTAAATCCAATAAAAATTTATACCCACCCTAAAATAACATGCCCAAATTTCGCAAATATCATTAGTGGCCAATTTACTTGAAGTTGCAATTGACGATAAGATGCTAAATGGATATTTTGAGTTGGACTCAATTACCCGTATGTTTACGAGAAATTTTTTTTGCACCAGTTTATTTTGGAAATATCCGTGCTTGAAATTTTCCAGTGTAAATTGGAATCAAAATGTATAACGAACTTCAAAACATATCTGATTTATTCTTTTAACTTATCATATACGAAAATTCAAAAAAACACTTTTATTGGAAACCATTCGTTGTTTTATATGCACTACTAAATGTAGGTAGTATTTTAAATCTTTAATTCTGAATACACTCTTTAATGTTAGGATTAAAACTTTATTGGACCGTTAAATTTAGATAGACCCCTGCACCTGGGTGTTAACAGTATGTTATTAGGTTAACAGTAACTTTCATTCACTGAATTTTGGTAGTCCCCATAGTAGAATTGAAATTTGAGTTGGAGAAAAAGGTAAGTCGACAGATTGAAATTGGTTTGTTGCTGCAAATATTGAACCAAAATGAGTAGAACTTGAGAGAACTAGTGTTTTATCTTTAGGCGTGAAAACGATAAGTACATCCGTTTTGTGGTTTACCCAATATTCATTCAAACTTATCAATGACGAACAAATACACTTCTCCAAAGAAGTGAAGAGAATTCAAAAATTTGGTGACTCTTTCAAGAGATACCGATTCTTATCCAATCATCAAATATTTACTTTCTAATATTTGAATGGTTTTTTGAATTCGTTGGATAACTTTTTCATTTTCACGCAAGTTCTTTTGTCGTTCAGAATTTGGAAACAGTTATTATTTTAAGTTCATATACAATCAAGTTCGATTGAAAATCTAAGAAGTTGTTTTATAATGATGCTTAGATGACCCAGACTTAGTACGGGTTGAACCAATAGGGCTGCACCGTTTTGATTTGCCTTATTTTTAATTGATATATTAGTAGGTTTTGAGCAAAGTTGAGTCTTATACATACCTCCCGTCAAAAAAGTTACGAGAATTTGTTATGTATTTGAAATGTCCGCACTGAATGGATTTTGATTTTTTTTACTTAGGTTGGTAGGACTGTCTTTCAATATCATGTCAAGTTTGAGCGCGATCTGTCAACCGATTTCTGCGCGTGAGTTAAATGCCATTCCAGAAAGTGCTTATCTTGTCAATATATAAAACTTAGTCAGCCATTTTGTTGTTTACACCATTTATAACTCAAGATTGGATAAACTGTTTTCTATGAAAGATTTTTTTTGGATTCTTCTACGACGGGGTTAACATAAAATACATTAAAACTGAAAAATTTGATGAAATGGAAAAAAAAAGAAATAATTTTTCTTCTTGCGAATAACGCCAGTAGGTGTCGCTACGGTTAATAGCGTTTTCGTGAAAGTATTATATTTGTTATTAGTTCAGTGAACTACATATTCTAATAATATTTACGAATCTGAGTCCATGTGTTATTACACCTATCTTACTTCCGAATACTACGGAAAATTTTATGACGAAATGTTTCGAACAAATCTCCATTCTACTATTATATATGTAAACAATTAATTACTGTGTATTTTAAGTTGCCTAAACGGATGTTTTGGAGGCGCATTGATTCTTTTATCACAACCATTAGCGGTAATTCCAAAATCGACGGCTGCCGATGATATGAATGCTTGCCGAAAATCATCAACTTCAAATTTGGCTAGGTAAAAAAGCTCTCAATTCATTAGATTGCGGTTGGAATAGTACCAATAGATATTTGCAGCTCACAAAAATGCAAAAAACACCTGCACCACAAAAATTGTTGATAATGATTTTTTGTAACTGCTAAAAAGGATGCAATGCGTCATGCACCTGCAGAAAACTGAGTCTTTTTTGTAACGCTACATGTGGGGAATGTGCAGGTGTTAACTGCCAAAACAGTTGTCCAATCTTTGGCAAAGATGAAGAAATAATTGACAGTGGCGACCGCCACTCAGAATCAGATCAATTTTTTGACACAAAAAGTATTGATTTCACGAGAATAAAGTGATAAATAAATGGAATTTGCTGCTGAGGCCCAAAAATTACTTTGATTTACGTTAGTAGTTTCTTTTAATTCTGGATAAAGGGGTTGTTTTCAGCACTTAAAAATAATAAGCATAAATCGGCATAGGGTAGGAGTAGGAGACAAGTATAGCTTATATCCAAAATTTTATCAAAATCGAAGCATCTTGATAGAATTCGGAGGTAATGCCTATTTTTCGCCCTCATTGACTGGACAAATTGTATAGGACAATTTTATGTCCACTTTCAAGGTATTATACCATAATAGTTTATTATAATATTATTTGCTTTTTTATTTATCGATTGAGGCAGTACGATGTCTGCCGGTCAGCTAGTAAAAGATATTTTGAAAAATGGAAAAAATTTATTTGGCACATGTGTATAGCCTCTAATAAGGAATACTTTGAAGGCGGAAATATAAATTTTGATGATTCAATGTGAAATGTGTTATATTTACAAATTCCCGGTACTTTTTTAAAGAAGGTATATTTGAACAGTAGATTCTTGAAATCAAAAGAAGCATTCTTTTCGTATACAATTGTTTCTGATCCACCCTAGGTAAAAAGACATAGCAATTTCGAAACTTCATAATAAGGTATATACTACCCCAAGAAATATCCACTAAAAATTTTCCGAGCATATAAGATCAACTACCTAACCCTTCGAAACAATGTAGCAAAAATTTAAATCTTTGAATCTCCTGAACATAGTTGCATTCGGCCAGAGTAACAATTTTTTCTCCAATTTCGCTGATATAGATTTTTTTAAATGGTAAATTACTCGAAAAAGTGTTGAAAATGTGTTTCTCATATCGAAAATGAAATATATTGTACTCAGTATGAAGAAGAAGAGGAAATTACCATAGTTTCTATGAAGCACCTCAAACCATCGAAGTTCTTTTGAAACCACAGAAATAACGGAACTTACACTTCAGTCCGGCCCTGTGCAATAATTCCTCATTTATTATTTCGCCCCGGATTCCGGATTGAATGCACCAACATGCAGAATATCAAAATGAAACATATAGTAAATTCAAAATCTTTCAGAATATCAGGTTTGTACCTATTCATTCGCCTAGTATTTTACACCTGAATATTGTCAAATAGAAGATATAAGTGCAAGTCCTTGACTAGCGCATTGAGATCAAGCAGGAAAAATGCGAAGCAGAATATGAAATCGGGTTAATGCATAAAAAGCAGTTACTAACAAACTGAAAACTGAAATTACCTTGGTCTTGGACAGATATACGAACAAAGTAGGTAAGTACTGAAGTCGGGGTTGGCTGTGAAGAGAAGACACACCCACGGAAGGAGGCAAATAACAGAAAATAAGTGAAAACTGTTTGGCGTCGATCCACTGCGCCAGCGGTTTCCAATCTGGTCACGGTCAAGGGACAGGGCCGGAATTAAATTAGATTTTGTTGGTATGAACGTTGACAGGAATCATTTGATACTGATTTCCCGCCAATTTGCGATTCTATGACCTTGGGGATGAGTATCACAGTGAACTGATAACTGACTGATTAAAGAAACTTCAAATAGACATCCGGATATCTAATGTGGACTCCTTAGGATTCCTGTTTCCACATTTGTACTCTGTGGAAGATTTTTGTCACTTTTCGATTGAATGGAATGATGGAATTACATTAGACCAATTTGAGAATATATGAGGAGTCGCGGCCTACGATATTCAACAGGCCAGAATGTTCCTTGAAAATGCGACGTTGCCGGAGTGTTCACAGCGGGTTGGAGTTCTAACTCAGGGTGGTACGACCTTGCAGTTGCAAATTGCAATTCTGTGTGGAAGGTGCAAGCATGATTGAGTTCGCATCAAAAATTAGACTGGGAATCATGTAAAAAGGTTTGTGTTTTTTCGCTGTGTGCTTACTGTGATTGGTTTTTAATCAATAAATGGAGTGAAAAAAAGTTTTGCAGTTGCAAGATCAGTGTGTTATCGACGGATAACATGAAGATGATCACACTGATGTCTTTCAAAATTTTCCTGATATTTGATATTTTATGTTATTTTGTTTACGGGGAGGCAGGTTTTTTCGGCTGAGGTTTTTTCCCCTGACTGTATAGTATCGTATGATACTAGTGTTGATAGTATCGTATGATTCTATAGTATCATACAAAGAATGTTATGATACCCCGTTTTTTTTACCTCAGCTTATGTACTTTTTGTTTCAACATTTATTGTATTATTTTAGCTCTCTTTTTCATAAGAATATATATATATATCGCATTTGATATTATATTTTTCGACTATGAGTGTTCATACCTGGAAGTATTATCAACAGGAATGTTTTTCATTTTGATATCCATTAAAATTTCATCTGGAAATCTTGATTTGAGTACTATGCCTCGTACCTGTGAAGGGCCCGGTTGCAAAAGCAACTATAAATCTACTAATGAGAAAAGAAAGATTCCGTGAGGGGAACAAAATGACTTAACGCAATTCATAGAGAAAGTAGTTTTTGAATCCACGAAGACAGTGTAGTTTTTATAAAACTTTTTGTAGATTCCCATATTATAGAAAATAACTCTTATCCAACCGCCGAAGGTTCAGTTATTAATATACAGCGAAAAATTCCTAAATTAACTGATGATGCATTTCCTTCAATTTTCCCAAATCGACTGAATTACAAGGCGTCTTCAGTTACTCCGAAAAGAACTGATCCTGAGGAACGGAGACAAAAATTGGTTGTCCATTATAATAATGTTTACACCGATTTGGACAAACAAGATCTGATCGATTTTCCGACTTTTGTTGTCATTTCAAAGACAAGGCAATTTTCAACTTCTTTTCCAACGTTAAAGAAAATTAATTTGTTCAATTCTACAATATAAATTTTGAGGGGGCATTTCCGAAAATATCATCGGGGTTTAAGATCTTGAGTAATTTGAGAATCGAAGTCGTATTTAGAGACGAAGTGAACGTACCCATTTCTAATTTCAAATGATTATTAGGTGAGAGGTATATTTGTGACTTTTTTTCATCTTTTGATGTTCATTCACCTACGTTATTCATTTCAGAAAGTAAAATAATTTTCATTCTGATTGTAATCTTGTGGAACTCAATACAACAGCTACCTCCTCGTGGTGGGTTCTGGATTATTTGCGATAAAATATCAAGAAATTACCACAGATAAACGAAATGCTGTTTTGTTTTCCTCCCTACAGTTCTTCATTTAATTGTGAATAAATTCGAAATTATATCGAAAACAGTGCGAATTGCACAAGAAAACTGTATACGGTTTCACAAAACATTGTTTGTACCGTTAAATTAATTGGAGCCACCGCGATTTGTTGAAACTTCAAAACGAGTGATTCGATGGGTTCGAATTTACGTAAGGTTTCTTAATCGCATAATTAAAGTTTTGTTAAACCGACCCTTCATATAGCTACTAGACACGCTACTGGTAACAACGGCAACGTCTAACCTTCCGGCCTGTCAGATTTAGTAGGCCGTGTCGACCCTTCGATGGCATTCCGGCAACGTCGCATTTTCAAGCAACCTTCTGGCCTGTTAAATATCGTAGGCCGCATATGGCCTTGTTCTCCTAACCACTCAACAGTTGACGCAAATCGATCTTTAATGGCCAAAGTCCCAGACGTCGATCTTGAACTTCATTTGTGCCCCTTCGACATCCAGTGCCTACTCTTTTTCGATTTTGGGCACTATCAAAACACACTTGACAACTTCTCATAACAGTTGTTGGATTTCTATTCGTATGATTAGCGATTTCTCAAAATGACAGTGTATCTAGACATCTTGAAAAAATCTGTCAAAATCTCTGATATATGCCAAAAGATTTCCTGGGAACGCCATAGAAAATCCTTGCATCAACATAGAACATCCACTTTGGATTGCCAAACAGATTCTTCATGGATTTGCAAAAAAAATCAATTGTAGGAAAAAATATCCACGAATAAATTATCCATGTTTTCATATTATATTACCATAAATAGAAAGGAAATAAATAAAAAACCCACAACAAGAGTCACCATTTTATCGATGTATTCATGTCACATATAAATGCATGTAAATACACTTAAAAAATTTAATCCTCCAGGAAGAAATATTGCCCCGACCGTTTCTGATCGCAATCCTTCACCGATTCCAGCTTGTTTATCCTGGGACGGAAGTTGTTAGGATCTCTTCGGAAAGTGATACCCAACAACTCCAAGAACCTGTTCATTCCTGCCAAGAGAGTTTGTGGAGAATGGGCGGTAGTGTTGACAGATGGCTGCCCTTCGAAGACGATGACCCTATCTGCCAAATAGGTGGCCATGATGAAATCGTGCTCCACTACAAAACCGGTCTTCTTAGCGTGAAGAATGAATCTGGAATAAAATTTGTTCATAATGTTCAAAAGATAAATGAGATGTATCATAAAAACGCGTTAGCAAGTATCAAAATGAGTATTATTTTGGGCTCATTGACTGACAAATGACAGGAAAGCCAAATCATTTTCAGCTGTCAAATTGGAACATAACCTCAGCTCTTAGAGCCGTTTGCTTCCCTTAAAATGAACCCTTCACTTGAATCACCTTGCATTTGGATGGCTAAGGGCCAGTTTCATAATAAACCCCTAAAGTACACTTTAGTTAAAGTGAACTTTAAGCTAAAGCCCACATTAAAAGTCCACCCAATTTCATAATGAAATTAAATGGGACTTTACGTAAAGGAGACTTTAGGTGAAATGTTGTATGTTGGCATAACTGAAATCGTTTCATTTGACCTAAAATAGATAGTTACAGTTGTATTTAACCACAGCCATCTTAAAATTGAAGGAGGTTCTGTTATTTTCATGTCCTGTGGATATAACGTTCAGGTTCAAATTTAAAATATACACCTAGAAATTTGGGAGAAAATAGCAATCCCAAACTGAATATTACAAAAAAAAAATGGAATTGATGATTGCGGCTGACAAAAGAGCAATAAGGGAGCATTGCCTCAGATTAACATCATTGAATAAATATAATTTTTGAATAAGCATTTATTTTCACCAATAACATCAGCTTAATATAGCAAAATGACCTATTATGATTGAATTTCTAACATGTTTCCCATTAACAAAAATTTTTTGATTATCACCTAATTCCCTTTCCAAATTATTGATAGGAAACATGTCATTGATATCAATTGCAACCATAATGAGCCGTATGGCACTAATTGTAGTCTAATTCCAAATTTCGAATTTGGAAATCTACGTTTTCATATTACGTACTCTCATTCCACCTGTGAAAGTTGATTTCGAAATAGAACACAACATAACTAACCTCAAATGAGTTGACAGTTTGGACACGAGAGATTAGGAATTCAGGGCTAAAGGATACTTTAGCTGCTAAAGTCCCTAGATTGGGCCTTTAAAGATAAAGTGGCTTTAAGAAGATCATTTTGCTATATCAAGCTGATGTTATTGGTGAAAATAAATGCTTATTCAAAGATTATGTTTATTCAATGATGTTAATCTGAGGCAATGCTCCCATATTGCCCTTTTGTCATCCGCAATCATCAATTCCATTTTTTTTTGTAATATTCAGTTTGGGATTGGTCTTTTCTCAAAATTTCTAGGTGTACATTTTAAATTTGAACCTGAACGTTATATCCAAAGGGACATGAAAATAACATAACCTCCTTCAATTTTAAGAAGGCTGTGGTTAAATACAACTGCAACTGTCTATTTTAGGTCAAATGAAACGATTTCAGTTATGCCAACATACAATATTTCAACTAAAGTCTCCTTTACGTAAAGTCTCATTTAATTTCATTATGAAATTGGGTGGACTTTTAAGTGGACTTTAGCTTAAAATGCACTTTAACTAAAGTGTACTTTAGGGGTTTATTAAAGAACTGGCCCTAAGGGTCTCTTACTTGAGTGACATTTGTGCAACTGTCAATAAAGTTAAGCAACCATTAACTTTAAGGGACGCTTAGTTAAGTAGTCATTTTAATTGGTGCAAGTGGACCTTGAGAAACATCCAAGATAAAGAAGAGAATGATTACCACAATAATGTTTAGTTTAATGCATGTCAAAATGCAAAAATAATAATTCTTTTCAAAACTTGATTGTAATTTTGTAACTCTTTTTTAAGGAACATATGAATTAAATAATATATTTTCTCAATAGTTGGCGGAAGAAAAGAATCTAATAGAAGACTCAACCTAACCTAAACTTCAGTTCTCACCTTTTTATAACCTTGGCAGCCACCAAACGTTGCTCTGAATCTAAATAAGCGCTAGGTTCGTCAATCAAATAAACATCGGCTGGTTTTCCTAAACATAAAGTCATCGCAACTCTCTGCAATTCTCCTCCAGATAAATTCTGAACTTCCTGGTCGATAATATCTTCGATCTTAAGAGGTTTCATCACATCAGTAATGAACTGGAAAAAAAAATAAAAATCAAGTAGAGGTGAAGTTTCTTAAACAGGTTAATTGTGTCAGTCTTCCGTATGTTGCAAAGAAACGTTAACTTACTTGTGGATGTACATACGCATCTCTGATTTTTTCATGAAGTAACTGCCTCACCAATCCCTGAGATTTAGGACTTATTTTCTGTGGTTTGTAGCTAATATGCAGTTGTGGTAGATCCGCTGTAAATTTATTAGAGTGTTTGCTTAAAATGATAAGTCATCAACAATTTCTGTTGCAAATTGAAAATACAAACTGGCTTGACTTAATAGATTGGACTACACTTGTTTCATTTTGTTAATTTTGAAGAAACAACATCTCTCTAATTCTGTGGTTCATTCTGACACATCTTGTAGAACTACATCGAGAGAATATCTCAGTTTCACAGTTTTCATGGTTATATTCAATCATTTTATGTTGGCCTATTGTCATTTATCTGTCAAATTCATAATACAGAAAACAGTTTGCTAATCAACATTTTTCAATCCAAAAATCATTAAATGATATTTATGACAATATTCCATTTTTTTCAATGAAAATTCAGCGAATGAGAGAAAATAATATACAGGCTTATTCAGGAATATGGCTCTATAGAATATTTTTTTTCCAGAAGTGACATCAACTTCCGTTTTTCAAATGGGATGACCCATTTTTTATTGCATAAATAGATTCTCCATTGAATTCTGAGTTTTCTGGATTCTAAAAGTTTCAATTTTCCCGGGAAAATTCTCTATTAGGAAATACGAAAAAAAAATCTTAAAATTGAACTCTGTTGAAATACAGACAACTTCCAGGTTTTTTCATTAAAAATTCTCGTTTTTGAGAATCTCTGAGAAGAAAGGCTGATGCTTCTTTTCCGATAGCGTGATTTCCAGAATATGATACAGGAGGTCACAAAATCTTTGTTCAAGTTAGAAGTGACGAAACATCAAAAAATTATTTATTTTAAATTGGAACCCAATTTTTTCGAAGCATTTTCGAAATCTTCGTCAAAAAATAATAGGAGCATACGTCCAAGACTTTTATCCCAAAATGAATATTTTTCGAGATATTCAGGAAAAACGATTTTGTCTTCAATTTTCAATGTCATTCCGAATGTGTTTTTTTACTGGAAAATAATTGGCGGTCAAGTGAAATTTTTGGAAATCTCTGTTATCGAGAAAATATTTTCTTATAGTTCAGGCAAGGTCAGTTTTTCTTTATTTTTTAAAGCTTAGGATAATTTCCGCAAATTCTTAATTCTGGAGAATTTATTTTTTGTCATGGTAGGGAAATTTGAAGTTTCAGTAATGAAATTGTAACATGTTCTGTTAATTATTCTTTCAAAAGCATTAAAAATTATTACAAATTATTTTTTGCATTCCTGAGAATTTTTCACGTTGACTTCACTAATACTCACATTGAGAACTTTAAACCAATTGTTGCTCTCGCATTACAGATGATAATTCAAAAACTTAACTCGTCTGAACTATAGAAAATATTTTCTCGATAACAGAGATGTCAAAAAATTTCACTTGACCTCTTATTATTTTCCAGTAAAAAAAACACATTCGGCATGAAATTGAAAATTGAAGACAAAATCGTTTTTCTTGAATATCTCGAAAAATATTCATTTTGGGATAAAAGTCTTGGACGTATGATCCTGTTATTTTTTGATGAAGATTTCGAAAATGCTTCGAAAAATAGGGTTCCCCTTTGAAAAGAACGATTTTTTGATGTTTCGTCACTTCTAACTTTGACAAAGAATTTCTGACCTCCTGTATCATATTCTGAAAATCACGCTATCGGAAAAGAAGCATCAGACTTTCTTCTCGGAGATTCTCAAAAATGAGAATTTTTAATGAAAAAACCTCGAACTTGTCTGTATTTCAACAGAGTTCAATTTTGAGATTTTTTTTTCGTATTTCTTCATATAAAGAGAATTTTCTCGGGAAAATTCGAACTTCTGGAATCAAAAAGACTCAGAATTCAATGGAGAATCTATTTATGCAATAAAAAATGGTTCTTCCCTTCTGAAAGGTCCTAGAACGTTCAAAAAATATACAAGAAATCTTCTTACTTGAAGGTCACTTTTAGAATTTCAATCCTGAATCTCGTGTCATATTCATGGATAACCCTGTATAATTCTCGTACAGAAGGCTCATTCTAACACTCTTTCATCCAAGAAAGTGCCACGAAGTGGAGAGTTTAAATAAAATTAATGAAATATTTCCATACATATCGTTGAGTGAATTTTGCATTGAAAAATATTGATTGGCAGAACTGTTTCCTCTCTTATAAATTTGACAGATAATGAATAAATCCGTGATAGGACCATGAAAACTGTGCTAGAATGAAATATTCTCGCCAAGAAGTGCTTTATTGAACTAGGGTGAAGTTTCACAACATGTAACACTGAAATCTCACTAAATAGAAACATTTAAGGGTCCCTTACTTAGGATTCTGCTGAGTGACAGTTGTGTAACTGTCAATAAATTTAAGTGACCATTAACTTTAAGAGAAGCTTAGTTAAGTAATCATTTTAAGGGAAATTGGTGCAAATGAACTTTAGTAGATAATGAAAATGCATAGAAGGATAATTATTAAAAGAATGTAGCACATAAAAATTATTTAAATATGTTTCATAAGAACTAAGATAAAACCTTACCTGAGCCAGTATCTGGTTCAAGATTTCCGGCCAACATCCTAATAAACGTTGTTTTACCAGTACCGTTTTCCCCAAGCAACACCAAAATTTCAGAATCCGAGAACTGACCCTTCAACACCTCCAATTTGAAATTGCCCATCGTTTTTTTCATGGCCGGGTATTCGTAATGGTTCATACGCTTGACCTCTTCTTCATTTGCCGATTCAGCGACTTTGAACACCAAAGATTCATCCCTGAATCTTAAGTTTTCCGTTGGTACAAAACCATCGAGAAAAATGTTGATACCTAGAATTTTCTTATTATTGAGCGGTTCAATTTGTGTTTGATTTTTTATACGAACCTTCCCTTACTGAAAAAGGCATAGTTACGACACCGTAGGCCCCAGGGACTCCGTACAAGCAGCAAATGAAATCGGACAAATAATCAAGAACACTCAAGTCGTGCTCGACTACAATGATGAACCTGTAAGGATTTTCAGTCACAAATTTCGGTAAACTCGTATTTAGGGTATACCACCTCAAGGGAACGTTGCCAAATTGGGCAATTATTCAGGTGTTTGTAGAATTTAAAGCCAACAAATGAAATTAACTTATATTTCTCAGAGAGTTTGAAAGTGGAGTATTTGTGGAAATTAGAATTGAAACATAAACTTACTTATCAGGATGAATCAAGGATCTTATAGTCAACGCAGCGTTTAAACGTTGTTTAACATCCAGATAAGAAGAGGGCTCGTCAAACATGAAAATGTCACCGTTTTGAATGCACACCATTGCACATGCGAACCTCTGTAGCTCTCCACCAGACAATGCTGATATTTCTCTCTCTTGAATGTGACTCAAGTCTGAAATCGAAACAATAAAAAAATTTTTTTTACAAATTATCATGAATCTTCTTACCCAACATTTTACATATTTCCGCCTGATTATTCATCTCACTCTTCCTTGCTAGTAATTGACCTACTGTACCCTTAACCGCCTTCGGAATCTGATCCACATACTGCGGTTTAATAAGGGCTTTAAGGTCATCCTCTAAAATTTTCGTGAAGTAATTCTGCAATTCGCTCCCTCTAAAATGACTCAGGATTTCGGTCCAATCTGGTGGTTCCTAAAATTCAATTCGTAACACAACACTCCGGAAAAGGTAACAAACATTCTTACCAAATACTTTCCAAGGTTCGGTTTCTGCTTCCCAGCCAATATTTTCAAAGCCGTAGATTTACCAATTCCATTGGTACCTACAAGTCCTAATACTTCACCAGGTCGGGGAATGGGTAACCTATGCAGTTTAAATGAATTTTTGCCATACCGATGAGTAGTGTCACGTTCCAAGTTACTTGGAAGGTTTATAATTGTGATTGCTTCGAATGGGCATTTCTGAAAATTAATGATTACTCCTAATACCCTGGTAAGTTATTAATATCTCACTTTGACACATATACCGCAACCAATGCACAATTCTTCCGAAATTGAAGCTATCTTGCTGTTGGGTAGCACTTCGATACATAATTTGCCCATACGAACAACAGGGCAAGATTTTTTACATTCCTGCCTACATCTCTTGGGTTTACACTTATCAGCATTGACTATGGCAATTCGAGTGAGCTTGTCACTCTCTTCCTGATTTTTTTTTCTTGACATTTTTCTGTAAGCAATCCATATGTTAAATACTTTCAATTAGGTTGAAGTCGGTCATGTTAAAAAGTAAAACTAACCTATAAAAAGGTTAATGAAAGTCTTATGTATTCAAAGTGAATTATATAGAAATTATGGAACCTACGTTTCCTAAAAACACCTTCACAATTCTACTTTAAATACCAATTCCAAAATTCAAAATAAAACTTACGAAATCTAGCACAGTCCTTACAACTGGCCAGTTTCTGTTGAAAGGAAAGGGTTGAGAACCCGTTGTTCATAGAACTCTATGGTTTCGAGCTAATTGATCTACAAAATATGCTGATTTTAACTCTTGATATTTGAATCTGTCGGTAATTGCGTCGTAGAAACAGTTTTTTTAAAAAGTATGTAAAATTAACGATAAAAAATAGTTAACAAAGATTAATAAAAAACGAAGAGCCAGAAAAATTAATGTCTATTCTGTGGTTTCAGATTTGTAGTTCGCACTGCTCGTAGTTCTCAATTATCCATGGTTTTTGGAGATCTATGGTTTTGAGCAATTTGTGTGTGCAATTTCCGAAATTCTGAAAATAGACAATCTTAAAAATGTCGAAAGTTGATTTAGAACTTAAAAAGGTAAAAAAGATATGATTTATTTTATGAATTCATCACTCAAACCTTTTTTTCAGGCTTTTGCTGAGCTCCAAGAGAAGCAAATTGAAACAAGTCAAAAGTTGAGATTGGCTGATATCCAAATAGAAAACTTGAAAAAGAATAAACAGCATGCTTTATTCACTGAAAGGTAATTATTTTCGATTGCTTTATCCTCTGGGTTACATTTATTTGCATGGTTTCAGCCAGGTAACAGCACTAGAAGAGAACACAAAAACATATGAATCAGTTGGACGAATGTTTGTAGCCACCCCTGTTAACGTTATTAAAAACAATCTTCAGAAAAAACAAAGTTTGGCTGAAGAAAAAATCAAAGTACTGGAAAACAACAAGGTATACCTTGAGAATAGCTTGAAGGAAGCAACCAACAGCTTGAGGGAATTGGTGAATCAAAAAAAGTAGTCTTAAAGTATTTATTTACATGTAAATAAAATTCAGTAAAAAAATAATCCTTTTCATTTTTCAACACCAAACAAAACTGGATCTATATCCTCGGGTTCTCGATGTGTATTATTTGTTTTTTGTAAGAGTTTGAAGACTCCTGTGCCCACAGGTGCTTCCGATCCTACAATGATATTTTCCGATACCCCGCTTATTTTATCCAACTGCGAGTAATAAGCGGCATCGAATAGGTGATCTGCAGTTTTCTCAAACTGAAAGCAAATGTGAACAATTAGAAGTGATTATGTCTCACGTTGATAATACTCACAGAAGCTAAATTCAAAACGGATTCCTTCATTTTTGCAAGACCATGTCTTGTTACTCCTAACACTTCTCCAGTGTGCGTCATTTGGGCGGCTAACAACTTAACATGTCGATGGTCAACGCTAATGGAATGGTTCTCCATTACCAACATGATTTCCTTCATTATAGTTTCTCTGTGCAGACAAAAGAAATATAAAATGAAGTTCAGAAGAAGAGAAAATAAAAAAAATTACCTTGCGGCTTCAATTCCTAACGTTTTATACACTTCTATAACATTATTAGAAGTAGTTTTTGAGGCGTCAACCCCGAATGTGGCCAATACGTCTCTTAAATTATTACCCTCAACGCATAGGTTATAAGTATTGTCATCACCATTGGCAACTACAACCCTATTGACAGTTGGATAACCCTAAAAAGCAAAATACATAAATGACTACTCAATCGCTATAGTCTATCCAACGAGAAGAGATAGCGCGCCAAAACAAGGCGTGGCCAAATTCATCGGATGAATCACTTGATTGTTGTAATACAGATCTGGAGGAAGCATTAAACGGCAGCCAATGAAAATATTCATAACCCTATAGGCGTACATTTTGTTGTTTACTGGCGCTATCACTTCCCGTTGGATAGACTATACATATTTTCATCACATCATAGATTTCAATGTTATGACATACAGGGTGTTTCACTCAAGATAATTAAGATGAAATGGGTAATGAACTGATTGTACAGGGTGGTCAGATTTCGATGTTTTAATACTACATCTCCTGAATTAAGCTAGATAGAAAAAAAGTAATATACATGTCATGTCCTCTTTTTTCGAGAAACATAAATTGCTGGAAACCGAACCGCAAGTCGCTAAGGTGTCTACTTTCCATGCTACAGGGTGATTTTGAAATTTGGCCAATTATCATAATTGGTTATAACTTCCGCAGTATTGCCGCTACGCTCTCGAAATAAAAACATCTTCAGGGCAGTTTTTTCAGTACTTTTTACCAGTGCTATCGAAATTTCAGTGCCTTTTCAAATTCTAGAGAAATTGAAAAAATTTATTTTTTTCAAATGAAAACCGTAGTGTGCTATGATGATTTTCAATAGACTTTTCTTAGACAATTTTAAAAAATGTCATGATATACTTCCGAGCTTGAATATGAAAATTCTGTAAAAACCACTTTTTGGTTAACATAATTTAAGCAGGCTCAAGTTGTATGACTTCATCAGGTGAAAATAAATGAATCAAAATAAAAACCCTCTTTGATGTTGTTAATCTAAAACTGATTTTTCGATATTAAGCTCGGAAGTATAACAATATATTTTTTTTAAATTGTTTAAGAAAAGTCTATTGAAAATCATCATAACACACTGTGGTTTCCATTTGAAAAAAATTAATTTTTTTAATTTCTCTAAAATTTGAAGGGGCTCTAAAATTTTGATAGCACTGTTAAAAAGTACTGAAAAAACTCCACTAAAGATGTTTTTATTTCGGGAGCGTAGCAGCAACACTGGGAAAGTTATAGCCAATTATAATAATTGGCCAAATTTCAAAATCACCCTGTAGCATGAAAACTAGACACCTTAGCGAATCGCGGTTTTCAGCAATTTGAGTTACTTGAAAAAAGAGAACATGACATGTATATTACTTTTTTCTATCTCGCTCAATTAAAGAAATGTAGTACCAAAACATCGAAATCTGATCACCCTGTACAGGGTGAGCAAAATTGCTGATACATGAACTACAACTTTATAACCCAACAAGATAGAGGAAAATGAATGACACATGTTCAAAATTAAGTGATGAGACATTATAAATGCTAGGAAATTATTAGTTTTCTTGGTGTTAACAGGACCTCCCTGATTGTTTGATCTAAATCCAACAGAACATGTTCAGAATACGATTCAGAGACGTGTTCTTGATCAAATAATTTTTATAATTGTGAACAACATATTCAAACACTTCAGCCATCCCAGAATGAAATTCTTCAAGAAAAACAGGATAATTTCATGTTTTCTTGAAATGAGGAATGTTCACAGGTATGCAAAATCGATCGAAACTTCGTCACAGTATAACCTATATGTATATGAAATCACTAGTTTTTGTTTCAGTCGAAAAGACCTAGTAGTTCGGATTTTACAACCCCGTGAATATTCAATTCCTCGCGGCGATGTGACGTCATACTACATTCGCATATCGCACTCCGTGAGACGAAAGGCCCTTATATTGGACCCGGCAACGTACTGAACCTCGCAAGTCGTTGGATGTAAAGTGACGTCACACGGATCCATCGAACTCATGTTTATAACTCGATATCTCGGGCGCTATTTGAAGTATTCAAATAATTTTTGGACACAATATTTTCATTTTCTACGGAGAATAGGAATATGTAGAAATTGAAAAATGTGAACATTCCTCATTATGTCTACACTGATCATAAATTTTATTCAAATAAAAGATCCCTCATTTTGACAGTTCTTCCAATCTTCTATGTTAAACAACTTCTCATAACTGTCAAAATAAAGAAAATGTCATAATAATGTTGACATGAAATAAGTCGTTTTGACAGCTCAAATAGTTTCAATAATTCTCTATTATTGCTTGTAGTGGTATATTCCTTATCAATATGATGTATTGAAGCTCTATTTGAGGGCTTATGGAGTTGAATTTCCTGGCATAAACTCACCTTAACGATGACTCCTCGCAAGGCTATGAGCAAGTCGCTTATAACGAAAGTCGCAGTCCGTTTCCTATGTGCATCGATATGAATAGATATGAGAGTTTGACTTTCAACTTTCACCTCATTCGCCTTCAGTTTTAATTTCGAGGTGCACAAGCTGTACTTGACGGTGTCCGCATTTATTTCAAGTTCGCTCATTTTTTTGAAATCTAGACAGATTATGAAGAAGAAACCCTTTCCCGTACCTCCACACTCGACGATTTTGGTTGTTATCTGCGAAAGAAACAAGAATTGAATCGAAATGAAGAAAATGGGGATAGAGTTTTTTTCCTACCTCTTCTAGTGTTGTTTTCTGGATTCTATTCCGTACTTCTTGCGCTAGCTTGTAGTCTTTGGGGTTCGTGATAGAAGCCTGAATGATTGGGGTGCTGATGTTGGGGGTAGCGTTCATGATCTCTTTCAATCTAAAAAAAAAAAAAAAATAATTTTATCCGTGGAGGTATAGTGGTATACTCTAAAGCAAGTTGCAGAATGCTCTCGTATTGCAACACGAAAGCAAAATTTCGATTATATGAGTCATGGAATTGCCTTCTATAACGAGTATTAGACGATATTTTCTTTATTTCAGTCTAGTTTTGAGAAATACTCTCGAAATTCAATGAAAAATTCAGAATATACATCCTAGTGACTAGTGACTTCTTGTATCTTGGCATTTTCAAAATTTGACAGATGACGTGTGTTGAAAAGTAATAGATTCGAAAGTCAGTACTGACAACTACAAATCGAAAGATATAACTGTGAACAATGCTGTAATGAGTTCATTACAGCCTTGCTTTTAATACTATAATGAACTCAAATGAGATACTGAAATAGAGAATAGTATATTCTGAAACAAGTTGCTGGATGAGCTCCTATTCCAGTAGGAATGCGAAATTCAAAAACATGAGTATTGGAATTGCCTTCGGAAACGAGTATTAGACGATATTTTCTCTATTTCAGTCAAGTTTTGAGAAACACTCTCGAAATTCAAATAAAAATTCAGATTAGCGACTTTTGTATTATTGTATCTTGACAGTTGGTATGACTTACGAAATTTGGATTGATTTGACTTGAAAATTGGTAGGATCTGAGGTCAGTACTGACAACCACAAAACGAAAAATATAACTGAAAACAATGCTGTAACGAGTTTCATTACAGCACTACTTTTAGTACTATAATTAACTCATTGCGATACTGAAATAGAGAAACTATAATTTGAATTATTAGAGTCAATGGATCAGATATGTTTTATCTGTATTGTCTAAATAAATAAATCAAATGCACCCACACAAAATTAAGTCTTGAGTTGTTTTCTAATTTCTCCGATACTACACCATTTCCAATTGTAAATCAGAAATCGTCAATTGACATTCAGAAAACATCAATTGTAATTCAGATTTGTCAATTGAATTTCAGAAAATATCAAATGAAATTCAATTGAGTTATCCAAAATACATTTGATGTTTTCTGAAATTCAATTGACTAATCTGAAATTCAATTGACGCTTTCTGAAATTAAAGTGACTGATCTGAAATACACTTGACAACTTCTGAATTACACTTGGAAATGGTTTAGTCTCATTTATTATTTCTATTGGTGTCAAATTATGAAGTCTTAAATCCAGGTATGTACCAAGGGGGTATCCTCTTTTTTTTATGTTGTCTTTATGTTTATAAACCTCAATGTCTTCCATGTTCATCCTAGGATAATACCTTTTGATATTCGAAATAACATCTGCCTTTGAGAAAACTATACTGTGCCCATCTGTTAAGGCATGTTCCGCTAGTGCGAATTTTTCTGTCTGATTCAGTCGACATCATCATTCATGCTCCTTAATTCTCGTATTGATACTTACTACTATAGAAACTATTTTCTCGATAACACAGATTTCCAGTAAAACAACACATTCGGATGAGATTGAAAATTGAAGACAAAATCGTGTTTCCTGAATATCTCGAAAAATATTCATTTTGGGATAAAAGTCTTGGACGTATGCTCCTATTATTTTTTGACAAAGATTTGGAAAATGCTTCGAAAAAATGGGGTTCCAATTTGAAAAGAACGATTTTTAGATGTTTCGTCACTTCTAACTTTCCTCCTGTATCATATTCTGAAAATCAGCTTTCTTCTCAGAGATTCTCAAAAATGAGAATTTTTGATGAAAAAACCTCGAAGTTGTCTGTATTTCAACAGAGTTCAATTTTGAAATTTTTTCCTCATTTAAAGACAATTTTCTAGGGAAAATTCAAACTTTTGGAATCAAAAAGACTCGGAATTTAATGGAGAATCTATTTATGCAATAAAAAATTGGTCTTCCCATTTGAAAAACGAAAGTCGATGTCACTTCCGGAAAAACCGGAAGTCCTAGAACCTTCAAAAAAATATACGAGAAGTCGTCTTCTTACTTGAAGCTCACCTTTAGAATTTCAATCCTGAATCTTGTGTCTTTCCGAAAAATATTCTATAGAGCCATATTCGTGAATAACCCTGTATACATAAAGACAACATAAACAGAAAAGAGGGAGCCCCTTGTTACATAGAGCATGATTGCCTAAGTGTTTGCCTTTCCCCAAACGGCGGAAACATGATACAAATGCAAAAGGAGAAAATTCTCCTCAAACTCAAAAATGATTTACGAAAAAAAAAACACCCCTTTTACAGGGTGCTTGATTCATTTAAACAATGATGGTTATCCTACCCCAATTTTCTAGAAAATATATAAAACAATACAGCCGCTAGATCCCCAGATCTGATTCCAGTTGACTATCATATCTGGGGAAGAAGGTAAATTAGGAATTTTTGTTTTTTACTCCCTTTAGGCATTTTAGAAGAAGCTTATACATACCTAGGCACACCCTGCGTAATGTTCATACTGGCAACGCCGGCAAAATGAAAAGTTTTCAAGGTCATCTGGGTACCAGGTTCTCCTATACTTTGAGCGGCAAGAGCTCCAACAGCCGTACCAGGCTCAATCACCGATTTCAGGTATTTCTGGCCACAAGTTTCAAGGAAAGTGACGAGTTGGCTACACGTTAACCTTTCAACCTCCTTCGCAATTTTATAACCTCCTAAGAATTTTTCAACCCTCTCCACTTTCTCCTCGATTTTTTTCACGAATTTCCTGAAAAATATTTTGTTTTAATCTTTTCAACAACTATAACAACTTGACCATACTTCAGTTCATCTTTGAAATCTTCGCTGCATTCGTTAAGTGCATCGGTGCTCATGAAGGCACTGGTCGCCCTTTTAATTTGATCACTTGTCAAGGGTTCTTCGTCCCTGTATGGGTATTTGGCCTTTATATGGTTCAAAACTCTTTCGAAGTTCACAGGAACACCATCACCTAAAAGAGATGACCAATTGAATATATTTGCGGGTACTAGACTTGATTCAAGTAAATTAGTCCCATGATATTTGAGGTTAGTATTTTGTTTACACATCTTTAGCAATTTACAGATTGAATAATGGGAAACTTGAACATGTTGAAGTATTTGAGGCCTATTACAAATTTTCAGAGAGTTTATTCACGAATATGGCTCTATAGAATATTTTCAGGAAAGAAATAAGATTCAGGATTGAAATTCTAAAGGTGAGCTTCAAGTAAGAAGACGACTTCTTGTATATTTTTTGAAGGTTCTAGGACTTCCGATTTTTCCGGAAGTGTCATCAACTTTCGTTTTTCAAAAGGGATGAACCATTTTTTATTGGATAAATAGATTCTCCATTGAATTCTGAGTCTTTTTGATTCCAAAAGATTGAATTTTTCCGAGAAAATTCCCTTTGAATGAGGAAATACGAAAAAAATCTCAAAATGGAACTCTGTTGAAATACAGACATCTTCGAGGTTTTTTCATTAAAAATTCTCATCAGAAGAAAGGCTGATGCTTCTTTTCCGATAGCGTGATTTTCAGAATATGATACAGGAGGTCACAAATTCTATGTCAAAGTTAGAAGAGACGAAACATCAAAAAATGTTTTTTTTTAAATTGTAACCAAACTTTTTCGAAGCATTCTCGAAATCTTCGTCAAAAAATAAAGACTTTTATCCCAAAATGAATATTTTTCGAGATATTCAGGTAAAACGATTTTATCTTCAATTTTCAATGTCATTCCGAATGTGTTTTTTTACTGGAAAATAATTAGCGGTGAAGTGAAATTTTTGGAAATCTCTGTTATCGAGAAAATATTTTCTTATAGTTCAGACGAGTTCAGTTTTTCTTTATTTTTTGAAGCTTAGGATAATTACCGCAAATTCTTAATTCTGGAGAATTTCTTTTTTGTCATGGTAGGGAAATTTGAATTTTCAGAAATGAAATTGTTACATGTTCTGTTAATTATTTTTCCAAAAGCATTAAAAATTATTACAAATCATTTTTTTCTGTATTCCTAAGAATTTTTTACGTTGACTTCAATAATACTCACATTGAGAACTTCAAACCCATTGTTGCTCTCGTCTTACAGATGATAATTCAAGAAGAAATATTTTTCTCGATAACAGAGATCTCCAAAAATTTCACTTGACCACTAATTATTTTCCAGTGAAAAAACACATTCGGAATGAGATTGAAAATTGAAGACAAAATCGTTTTTCCTGAATATCTCGAAAAATATTCATTTTGGGATAAAAGTCTTGGAGGTATGCTCTTATTATTTTTTGACGAAGATTTCGAAAATGCTTAGAAAAAATGGGGTTCCAATTTGAAAAAAACGATTTTTTGATGTTTCGTCAATTCTAACTTTGACAAAGAATTTGTGACCTCCTGCATCATATTCTGAAAATCACGCTATCGGAAAAGAAGCATCAGACTTTCTTCTCGGAGATTCTCAAAAATTAGCATTTTTAATGAATAAACCTCGAAGTTGTCTGTATTTCAACAGAGTTCAATTTTGAGATTTTTTTTTTCATATTTCCTCATTTAAAGTAAATTTTCTCGGGAAAATCCAAACTTTCGGAATCAAAAAGACTCAGAATTCAATGGAGAATCTATTCATGCAATAAGAAATGGGTCTTCCTATTTGAAAAACGAAGGTTGAAGTCACTTCCTGAAAAACCGGAAGTCCTAAAACCTCCAAAAAATATACGAGAAGTCGTCTTCTTACTTGAAGCTCACCTTTAGAATTTCAATCCTGAATCTTGTGTCTTTCCTAAAAATATTCTATAGAGCCATATTCGTGAATATCCCTGCATACCTAACATAACCTCGATTCAAATGACATTTGAAATTGACATTAAACTCATTTTTCAACTTACCTTCCATATATGTTGGATCCAAGCCATCTCCACCATATGACATTTGTACAATATCACTTTCGGCATTTCTTACAGTATTATCATAACTTACTACCAAATCTTCCAGTACCTGAAAACGAAGAAAACAATTACATTGATTGAAATTGAAATTTAATGAACAAAAAAATAGATTCCATTGCAAACTTGAGCATTTCTGTTCTTTAAAATATTACCTTCACTAATCTTCTTTGCATGTAACCAGTCTCGGCAGTTTTAACAGCTGTATCTACTAGACCTTCTCGTCCACCCATCGTATGGAAGAACATTTCTGTGGCGATCATACCTGAGTAGAAACTATTTTCAACGAATCCCTTCGCCTCTGGTGACTTAGCTGAAGAATTGATTTCAACACGAAAAAAATTAATTTACGAAAAACTTTGTTTCCTTGAAAAGTCACAATCAATCGAAAGATACTTACACATATGCATAAAATGTGGTAAAGAACGGTTATCAAATCCATCAGGCACCCTTTTACCGTTAACAGCTTGTTGTGCAACGCAAGACACCATTTGTGAAATATTAATGACAGAACCTGCAAATAAAGAATAAATAAAAGATATAAATATTTCATCAACATTACAAAAGTACTACACTCAAAATAGCTCCAAAACAATAATATTGTCTCGTGATAAGAGATAAAAATAATTAATAACAAACTGATCAGGTCCTACTTTATCTTCAGTAATGGCCTTCTAAATCTAACAGGCTGGAAGGTTAGACGTTGCCGTTGTTACCATCAGAGTGTCAGGTACCACGCGTAGATATAGAGAATATACGCCTTCCTTATGCAATTCGCACTGTTTTCGATATAACTTCGAGTTTATTTTAATTCACAATGAAATAAACAACTGTAGGGTGGAAAACAAAACAGCATTTCGTTTATTTGTAAATAATTTCTAAATATTTTACCGCAAATAATCCAGAAATCACTACGAGTAGGTATCTGTTGTATTTAGTTCCACAAGATTACAATCAGAATGGAAATCATTCTACTTTCTGAAGCGAATAAAATGAATGAATGAACATCAATAGAGTAAAAAAAGGATTTTTTCGCACTCGAAAACTATTATATTCTGTCTGCTGATCTTTAAACTTGAAATGAATCCTTTAAAACAGAAATTCAACAAGAATAAACTCTGAATGAATGAAAACTCTAAATACAAATCTAAAATAAGTTATATAAAACTAAAACCAAACTCTGAATAAATAAGAACAATTCTGATAACTAACGACTAAAAGTTAGTAATTTCCTCTTGGAAAAAGCAGTTGCTGGGATTCTATCACTAACCATTTTGCAATAATTATTAAAGAAGATGTTACTCAAAATTTGGTAGAATTTGCTTAATATAATTTCAGAAGACTGCTGACATAGTTAACATTTGTCGTGATAAACATCCCAAGTACGTTGGAAATATTTCATCAATAAACATTTCAAAACGTTTCTCTGATTATCCGCTTCACTTCATATTTGTCAGTACGAATAGTGTTGAAAACTTGGTATCGACCTATTGCACATTCAAATAAAAATTATGAGGGATTCGTTACTGAACTGCGTGTTAAGTGAAAAAGAGAATCACTTACAGAGACGTCTTGATCTGATAATTTAGATCTCACCAACTTGGTACAGGCGTTAACCCATTTTCTGCCCCTCGCGGGATCTTTCGGAAATCTTAATATCGACACCCTCTCATTATTAGAGTTATAGTTGCTTTTGCAATCGGACACTGCATGAGTACGGAACCATAGCATTCAAATCGAAGATTTCCAAATGAAATTTTAATAAAAATCAAAATTAAAAACCTTCCTGTTAATAATCCTTCCGGATATGAACACTTACAGCCGAGAAATTTAATCACTAACCCGATACCGACTGTTCTTGCAAGTGCAACACTTATTTTCACTTGATTTATTGATTGAAAATCCGAACACGGCAAAGAAACACAAACCTTTTTACAAACTTCCCGGTCGAATTTCTAATGCGAACTACTGGCAACTGAAAGATCGTAACACTCCGAGCGTCCGATCGCGACCCTCTGATGGCATTCCGGCAACGTCGCATTTTCCAGCAACCTTCTGGCCTGTTAAATATCGTAGGCCGCACTTTTAATTTTTATATGGTTGCTTTATCATTTTTTCAACTTTATTTATCTGTTGTTATAAATCATTCAAACACACTTTGTACAAATTCTAGTTATTGGCAAGTTATATGTTGTACTAAATTCAATCTTTTACCTTTTGATCCGGAAAGTGTCATGATCAGAGGAGCATTTGACGGTGGTAGCTCCTCCAAACAAACTTGTCCGCATGAATCTCTTATAGAAGATAATTCGTTCAACAGCATACTCTCTAAAGATTCTTCGGCTGTACAACCTGGCTGACATTGTAGTCGACCTTCTTTCATGTCTCTGATCATTTCGTCACATTTTATATACCTGAAGCAAAAAAATAAAAATAAAAGAAACATTTATAGAAATAAACTGAGTAAAGATTTATATTTATTTGAAAAAAGTAAATATTTTCTTGTTTGAGTTTAGAAAAGAAGGCGAACAAATCAATGATTAAACAAACTCAACCTAATGTATCTGAAACAGAAACAAGATCAATAAAAACAAGAAATCACAATTATATTCGACTTAACGTTTTGTGTCTATTTCCTCCAAATGCAGCTATTCTACTGTTTAAGGCAAAATCCATCAGTTCAATTGAACAATTTGAAGAAATTCAACTCTTATACAAAAGTTTGTTTTTTTTTTCCTTTTCTAATATCCTTGAGAAGAGGTTATGAAATATGAAATTGTTTAATAAATATAAGTGGAATTATATTTTCTTCGTGAGAAAAAATTATTCACTTTCTCATCTATTAGGTTCATCTCTACAGAAAATATCACTTAGTTTTGACTGACAAAATTATTGATCAGTAAATCCATGAAAATTTCATCCCAGATAGGATTTTGACTTACCCATTTTTGAGCACAGATTTCCTCCTCAACAATAAACTCGGACCGGGAGAAACATCACCAATACCAATTGAAAAACCAGTATTCATCAAATAATATGATGAAAGTCGTGCTAAAAATATGGAAAAATTAATTTATAATTTTAATTATGTTAGTAATTTCATTTTATTATATTATATACCTATTCTCGACATCACTCTTATCGCAAATTCTGTTCCATAATCCTTCAATATAATATAAAATATATTCTTTTCTTTTCCTCCGCTGCCTAAGTTGGCTTTGGTCAGGGTGCCAGCAAGAAGCTCAGAGTTTCTTATCAACACATAAGTGTCCTTAGTGCAAAACTCCCTTTTTTGCTTATCCGATTTGCCTGGAGCGATTAAATTAGCTTTCACTGGATTCTGTTTGTTTGGACGGAACACTAGACTTATTATTTGCTTTCCGGACCATAAACGCTTGGGCTGAAATTTCAATATTGAAATTATACATTGTAATAGCAAATTAGGATTTTTGTGAAACTGGCCCAGTACTTCAAGAAGTTTTTGTTATGCTTAATTGTGCTAGGTTAGAAAATATGAAAAATCATTAGATTGTAGGAAAAACAGCAATCCTGGCAACAATGTGTTGGCCCAGCACTGTATTTTCGGGAAATTTGTTGTTGTACTGAATTGTGCTAGTTTCGTGCTGCTTTGTGACATTTTTTTAATTCCATACGACTTTCAAGATATTTTACAAACACATGCTTCTTACAACATATTTTGTGAAATATCTTGAGAACCGTAGGTAATAAAAGAAAAATTAAACGGCACAAAGAAGCGCAAACCTAGCACAATTCAACATAACAAAAATTTCTAAAATCACACACACTGTTGCCAGGTATGCTGATTTTCCTGAAATCTACTGATCTTTCTTATTTTCTCCATAGGGAGGAAAACCAGTTGATTTTTTTCTGAAAATCTGACCAGCACGAGTCGGCACAATCATAATAAATCAATTTTTGTCGGGAAAAAAGAAAAGTACTGGATTGACATTTTTTTCATTTTCGCCATTTGCCAGAAAATATGAAAAATTTTCGTGAATTATTTACGTCACAGGACAGCACAAATATGGCTCAAATTTTTCCATTCATTTGTAAGAAGAAAAAAGCGAAAATGCTGGGCCAACTTTTTTCCGAAAGCCTGTCTTTTCCCGAAAAATCGAAATTGAAAAAAAAAGACCCAGCACATTAGTTTCTTTTCTAACAAATGAATGGAAAAATTTGTTCTACATCAGATCTGTCTTGTGTCATAAATAATTTCACAAAAATCCTTCAGATTTTCTGGCAAATGATGAAAATGAAAAAATTTCAGTTTGGAACTTTTTCCCTGACGAAAATTGTTTTATATGATGTGACGGTCAGATTTACAGAAAAAATCAACAGGTTTTCCCCCATATGAAGAAAAAAGAAAAATCTGCAGATTGTAAGAAACTCAGAATAGCTGGCAACAATGTGTGTGGAGTTGGCCCAGCACTTCTGGAATTTCGAGAAAATTTTTATTGTGCAGAATTGTGCTAGGTTTGTGCTCTTTATGCCATTGACAGATATTTTACAAAATGTGTTGAACATGCACATGCTTCTCAGAACATATTTTGTGAAATACCTTGAGAACCGTATGTAATAAAAGAAAAATTAAATGGCACAAAGAAGCGCACACCTAGCACAATTCTGCACAACAAAAATTTCTAAAATCCAGAAGTGCTGGGCCAATTTCACACACACTGTTGCCAGGTATGCTGATTTTCCTACAATCTACTGATCGTTCTTATTTTCTCCATATGGAGGAGAACCTGTTGATTTTTTCTGAAAATCTGACCAGCACAAGTCGGCAGAATCATAAAAAAAATCAAGTGCTAGGTTGACAATTTTTTCATTTTCGTCGTTTGCCAGGAAATCTGAAGAATTTTCGTGAAATTATTTACGGCACAATACAGCACAAATATGGCACAAATTTTGCCATTCTTTTGTAAGAAGAAAAAAAAAAAACGAAAATTCTGGGCCAATTTTTTTAAAATTTGATTTTTCATGACAGACTTTCGAAAAAATTCGAACGGCATAACTCATGTACACGTGAAGCACATTTTTTTTCAGTCATTGGAATACAATTTTTCGAAAAGTGAACCACATGAGAACCACATGAAAAAAAAAAACCTAGCACAATTCAGCAATTAATCAATGTTATCATTAATTCCGGCTAATTACCTTGATGATGCATGGAGGGGGTAATTGAATGTCAATGAAGGTGTCGCTACTAGCCAATAAGGAAGCAGCCAACTGCGTCGCATGACCCCACTCGAAAAAAGTGTCTTTCCGGCTCACTAAATAAGAGCCCGTTATGAAATCTTGAATTGCCGCAATCAGCAATTCACCGTTCCTAGGAGTCACTAAATTATGTTTGTTCTGAAACAGAAATTCATGCAATCACTATTCACCCTTCAACAAAAAAAAAAAACAAACTAACCGCCATCAGAATTGCAGCTTCTGCCTTTGCTTCTACCGTTTGAGGCAGATGTAAGTTCATTTCGTCACCGTCGAAATCTGCATTGTAAGGGTTGCAACAACATTCGTTAAACCTGAAAAGAATATTTTATAAATATCTATGTGAAAAAATTTGAAAAACAAACTGACTTGAAGTCAGAAACTTGCACAACTAGAAGCTCAGCTCATAAAATGACGTTATTTGTCACCTTGAGTTTGATAAGATTTGAAGCCGAGCTAACAGTTGAATGCTCCTAGTCATGACAAATATGTATAGATTTTTTCTTTGTAAGATCTAACCGGGATAGTTTTCATTTCAATACATTAACCAGAAGTAAAACTTGCTAATTTGAAGGGTCAATACAAGAAAAGGTATTACAAATATAGATTTAATTATTTTTTTATAGTAGACATTCTGAATTTTTGTCCAACAAAACTTCT
Source organism: Hippodamia convergens (assembly GCA_038502775.1). Classification (NCBI taxonomy): domain Eukaryota; kingdom Metazoa; phylum Arthropoda; class Insecta; order Coleoptera; family Coccinellidae; genus Hippodamia; species Hippodamia convergens. Next base: position 25,837,970 of record CM076608.1, read on the forward strand.
TTCGAATAAGACCCTCCCCACCACTTTCTGACCACGCCTCCTTCAATGGCGCCCTATTCAAATCAGCAAGTTTCCCTGCTGCGTCATGTGTAAAACAATTGGTAAATCAAGTAATCGTTCAGTTCAAGTATCGAGCAAACGCTAGTATAAAAAAATCTTCTCACCTCAAAGTTCTATGATCGTGGATTTCGCCTTGTGGGACATAATGGACAATCTATGTAAACTTGGTTGCCTGTTGAACAGAACTATGTCGTCATCGAATAAATGTCGTTCTACCAAGTCGCCAACCTAAAATATATGAACCATTTGAATGAACTAGCGTTAGAATAAGTATACTGTAAGAGTTTTAAACATTATTTTCTCTATTTCAGTATCGTAATGAGTTCATTACAGTACTAAAAGTAGTGCTGTAATGAAACTCATTGTTTTCAGTTATATTTTTCGTTTTGTGGTTTTCAGTACTGAACTCAGATCCTCTCAATTTTCAAATCAAATCACTTCCATAATCTGTCAAATTCGTAACCAACTGCCAAGAAACCACACAAAAGTCACTAATCTGAATGTTATTCGAATTTCGAGAGTATTTCACTAAACTTGACTGAAATAGAGAAAATATCGTCTGATACTCGTTGCAGAAGGCAATTCCAACACTCATGCTTTCGAAAACTCGCTCCTTCGTTACTTGTTTTCGAATTTCGCATTTGTGTTTGAATAGGTGAATAGTTTCATTGAAATGAATGGAATATTTCCAAAAACACCGTTTAGTGATTTTTGCATTGAAAAATGTTCGTTGGCAGAACTGTATTCTTTAATAAATTAGACAGATAATAAATGAAGTCGTGACAGGAGGTGACACAAAATGATTGAATATAACCATGTATGTATTTCATGTATGCCAACTGAAACTCTCTCAGTGACATTCTAGTTACAAAACCTTGAGAAAATGAAATCATGGCCAACAGAGTAATTTGAAATAAGTGAATGGAGTACAATAAAACTCTTTCCATACCTGATGGAAAGGGAAAATAGTTCATTTGAACGAAAAATCGATAAAACAAAAACACGAAGTGGAACTGAAAGTGATATAGACGTATACTCCATTCACTTTCATAAAATCACATATGAGGTCATGGTATCGTTTTCAGGAGTAAGTGCACCTGAATGAAAAGTCAGTGCGCACACAGAATATATCGTTAATGAAACAAAATGACGTTGCCAGTTTGCTCATTTGTTTACATATTGTTCGAAATCGGAATACTGCAAATAACTAGTAAAGGAATCCTTTCTATCAATTCATATGAACGTTAATTATTTTCGTCCATCACATCTTTTCCAATTCATTCATTTCCCGAATAAATTCACATTTGGAGAAATACGTAATTGCTATAAGAATGTAGAAAAGGCAACATAGTGTTGACTTGGAACATGAAAATATTTTGACAAGCGTCATAACCTCCATTTTCTTTCGATACAGAGGGAATGTGTCAAATTTCCAAGGCCAGAGGTGTGATTTTATATTTGTGAATGGAGTATAGTTTACACTATCAGTTTCGCATCAGTTCAGTCCGTTAGTTTGATGAATGATGTCAAACTGATGAACTGACTGTCAATCTCACATGATCATTCACGGCCTTCTAAATCTAACAGGCCGGAAGGTTAGACGTTGCCGTTGTTATCATCGGAGTGTCAGGTAGATATAGAGAGTATACATACGCCTTTCTTTTGCAATTCGCACTGTTTTCGATATAATTTCGAATTTATGTCAATTCACAATGAAACAAAGAACTGTAGGGAGGAAAACAAAACAGTATTTCGTTTATTTGCGATTAATTTTTAAATATTTTACCGCAAATAATCCAGAAATCGCCACGATGGGTTATCTGTTGTATTGAGTTCAACAAGATTACAATCAGAATAGAAATTATTTTACTTTCTGAAGCGAATAAAATAGGTGAATGAACATCAATAAGGGAAAGAAAAGTATTATTTCGCCCTCGAAAACGATTATATTCTGACTGTTGATCTTTAAACTTAAAATTTATCTTTCAAAACAGAAATTCAACAAGAATAAACTCTGAATGAATAAAAACTGTAAATGCAAACCTGAAGTAGGTTATATTAAGCTAAGAATAAACTCTGAATTAATAAAAACAATTCTCATAACAAACGACTAAAAGTTAGCAATTTCCTTTCGGAAAGAGCAGTTGTTGGGTTCTATCACTAACCATTTTGAAATAATTATTGAGGAAGATGCTACTCAAAATTTGGTGAAATTTGCTTACTATAATTTCAAAAGACTGCTGACATAGTGAACATTTGTCGTGATAAACATCCCAAGTACGCTGGAAATATTTCATGAATAAATATTTCAAAACGTCTCTCTGATTATCCACATCACCAAACTTCCCTTCATATTCCGCAGTAAGAATAGTGTTGAAAACTTGGTAACAAACTATTGCATGTTCAAATATTGTGAGGGACTCCTTAACGAACCGCGTGTTAAGTGAAGAAGATAATCACTTACAGAGAGTCTTGATCTGATAATTCAGCGCTCACCAACTCGGTACAGGCGTTAAACCATTTTCTTTCCCCCGCGGGATCTTTCAGAAATCTAAATACCGACACTTCTTATTAGTAGAGTTATAGTTGCTTTTGCAATCGGGCACCGCACAAGTACGAGCCATAGCACTCAAGTCGAAGATTTCCAAATGAATTTCAATAAATATTAAAATTAAAAAACCTTTCTCTCGATAATCCTTCCAGATATGAACACTCAGAGCACTAACCCGATACAGACTGTTCTTGCAACTGCAACACTTATTTTCACTTCATTTATTGATTGCAAAACCGAACACGGCGAAGAAACACAAACCTTTTTACACGCTTCCCTGTCGAATTTCTAATGCGAACTACTGCCAACTGCAAGGTCGTAACACTCCGAGCGTCCGATTGCGACCCTCCGATGTCATTCCGGCAACGTGGCATTTTCAAGCAGCTTTCTGGCCTGTTAAATATCGTAGGCCACGGATCATTCGACCAGAGAGCAAGAATTTGTGGATTTTGAATTTGAATATCGAAGGAATTTCGAAAGACAAGTGTGATTACGTCTCCAAATTAGCTGATGAACATGGTATCGAAGTGATTCTTCTGCAAGAAACCCACGGCAGCAGAAAAAAATCTTCTTGAAAGAGGACAGTTGAAACGTTATGTATTAATTGATTTTTTACCCGAGTCCAATATACGGTTAAGTTTGTTTATGTTAAGAAATTATCAGTTCGTAATGTTCAACAGTTTCGGAAAGGGGAAATTTATGGAGTTTTTTTCATTTCTTTCAAATTTTGTGACATTTCTGTCATAAATATTTATGAAACCTCCGAACATTATTTGGCCAAGAGATCTGAATGTTGATGTTTCTAAAGTAACAAATGCATTTCTAAAATGGGTGGTTAATTTCAAAATAATTTGATTTTCTGAATGATCGGTTTCTTTTCTGTTTTTGTCTTTGTTCATTTCAGATCAAGAATTGCGAGTCGTTTTGGGAAGAATCTGTGTATCCGAGCCCATCGACGGATAACATGAAGATGATCACACTGATGTCTTTCAAGATTTTCCTGATATTTAATATTTTATGTTATTTTTTTTTTTAACAGGGGGACAGGTTTTTTCAGCTGAGGTTTTTTCCCTGGCTCTATAGTCTCGTATGATACTAGTGATGATAGTATCGTATGATTCTATAGTGAAATGTTATGATACCCGTTCTTTTTTTTACCTCAGCTTAGGTACTTTTTGTTTCAACAATTATTGTATTATTTTAGCTCTCTTTCTTCATAAAAAAATATATATTCAAACTGTCATCAGTTTAGATGTCAAAAAATGCAACAGCAACCATAGAGAAATAAATTATTATTAAAACATGCGACTCATTTAAATTTCACTTACCCACAACTCATGCGCCAACTTTTCCCTATTACCCGTACTTCAAAAACTTCTTCAAATCCGTTTTCTTTGTTGAATATAATTCGCTCCAGGCCACTTGTCCGGTCCGTTCATGACTAGCTGCCTCATGAAATTGATGTTGGCGGGAAAGACCTTTTCGGGAAAAAGTCAGAATTTTCGCAATATGCTTCGGAACGCCGACCTGGTCGATTTCAAGGTTAGGATCGGGCGAAATAACCGTTCTGGCCGTGAAGTCGACCCGCTTTCCCGAAAGGTTCCCGCGGAATCTACCCTGTTTTCCTTTCAGGCGTTGAACCAAGCCTCGACCGGGCTTCTTCGACTAAAAAAATTGTTTTCGTTAGAATTTTTTACAAACGGTGAATCTTCCAACCATGACATTACCTGCATCATTGCGAGAGGAACCCAGAAAGTTCACTATTGAAAAAGAGAGCGGTTTGAAGTTGTAAAAACTCCCATCCTCCAAAAACATATTCACTGAAGCATCCCGATTGTATGTGCTTGCGGATGCACTCGTTAATGAATAATATCTCGGATTGTTTAACTGATAAGTCATCTTCATTCCTGCAAAGTAAGTTAATTAATAGCAAAAAAATGTTCGGTTTTCTTGTACATGGTGGTCAGATTTCAATGTTTTAGTACTACATCTCCTAAATTAAGCAAGATAGAAGACAAGTAACATACATGTCATGTTCTCTTTTTTGAGAAACATAATTTGCTGAAAACCGCAAGTCGCTAAGGTGTCTAGTTTCCATGCTACAGGGTGATTTTGGAAATTTGACCAATTATTATAATTGGTTATAACTTCCGCAGTATTGCCGCTACGCTCTCGAATTAAATACATCTTTAGGGCGGTTTTTTCAGTACTTTTTACCAGTGCTATCGAAATTTCGGTGCCTTTTCAAATTTTAGAGAAATTGAAAAAATTGATGATTTTCAATATACTGTTCTTAGACAATTTCAAAAATATATGTCATGATATACTTGCGAGCTTGAATATGAAAATTTTGAAAAGCCACTTTTCGGTCAACATAATTTAATCTGGCTCAAGTTGCACGACTTCCTCAGGTGAAAAGAAATGAATCAAAATCAAAACCCTTTTTGATTTTGTTAATCGAAAACTGTTTTTTTGGAATTTTCGATATTTAAGCTCGGAAGGATATCATGATATATTTTTGAAATTGTCTAAGAAAAGTCTATTGAAAATCATCATAGCACACTATGGTTTCCATTTGAAAAAAAATAATTTTTTTAATTTCTCTAAAATTTGAAGGGGCACAAAAATTTTGATAGCACTGGTAAAAAGTACTGAAAAAACTACACCAAAGATGTTTTTATTTCGAGAGCGTAGCGGCAATACTGCAGAAGTTATAGGCATTTATGCAGATAATTGGCCAAATTTCAAAATCACCCTGTAGCATGGAAACTAGACACCTTAGCGACTTGCGATTTTCAGCAATTTAAGTTTCTCGAAAAAAGATAGCATGACAGGTATACAATTACTTTTTTCTATCTCGCTTTATTCAGGAGATCTAGTACTAAAACATCAGATCTGACCACCCTGTACTTTTCGTGAGTGACCTTGAGGCGTCTCGAATCAGCAACGTTGCCAGATTGGGCAATTATTCAGGTATTTGAGGAGTTAAAAGCCAACGAACGAAATTAACGTCTATTTCTCGAAGAGTTTGAAAGTCGTTGTATAGTGAGAGTATTTGTGGAAATCGGAATTAAAACAGTGGATGATTCATGATCATTTGGATGCTCACAAATTGTGAATCTAGTCGAAATAATGAGTGGGAATTACACATGGATAAAAGGAGAAAAATTGTATTTTCGAGTAATTTTTTAGGAAACACACATCAGTGAAGGTTTCTTTTGCTTATTGTCTCCTTCTTTGTAGAGCTTCGAGCTAAGAAACTCAAAATTCAAAATAAATTATGTGAAATTATTTTATCCCTTTTCATCTACTGAATACATCCTGAACTTTATTCAAAAATAATCTAATTGGTTAAGTTTATTGATTTCTTCATCGCATGAACACCATTAAATATACACTTCTCGCAACAATTAAAGGAACAGTAAAATTGCCTAAAATTTCAGAAGGCCTTTATTTTACGATTGAAAAGAAACAGTTAAATTTTGGTCCGAAAATATCGGAAAAATTTCTTTCAGTGGGAATTTCTATATTTTTCTCGATATTTTCAGAACCTAATTCACCAGTTTTTTTTGCAATCGTGAAAAAAGGCGTTTTCAAATATTCGAGATTTATGAAAAATTTTCTTCAATTTTTTTATAATCTCCAAAACATTCAAAATTGAGTAAAAAGTGAAAAAAATCAATAATTGATTCTTGAAAAGAATAGGTCAACTTTAAGGAACGAAAATCTTGTTTCCTTAATTTTTTCAGAATTTCAATCAATCGGTTCAGGAAAACCTCTGAATCGATCTACCGATTTGGAAGGGTCTTTGGGGTACTTTAGGCTGCAAAATTGTCTTATAACCTTAGCTCTTCCCCCAATATTGACGAAGATACAGTCTGTTAACCAGCAAATGGCAAAATGGCATGTTCTTGCCCTTTTTTCATAATAATTATAGGTGAAAAAAATTTTTTTTTAATCAAAAATGAAAGATTTTGTTGGAAATTTTCTGAAGAAAAAGAAATCGGCTCTCGGTTTGCTAGGCCTCCAGTATTTCTGAGATATCGGCAGTTGAGTGAAAAAGGGTCCTGCAGCATTCAAAATTGGATATCTCGAAGACAAAAGGTTATTTCCGAGGGTATTGAAAAACAAAGCTGAATGAACAGGCTATGCGTCCTTTGCATCGGACTAGCTCAAAAAAATTTTTCCATGCGCGTAGATAAAAAAATTGAAAAATAAAAATTTTTCTTCGTGCTTTATCCGAGGATTGCATGGCTACCCGTACTCTGAAAAATTGTTAACTAATAAAATCAGAAACTAAAGTCTTCAAGCTTCTAAAGTTGATTTTTTTTTTTTTCATACGATCATTTTTTTTTTTTTTGAAAAACACCAAAAAATTTGGAAATTTTTTCTGTTCCTTTAATTGTTGAGAGAAGTATAATTATTCATTTACATCAGAATATCGACGCCTTTGAAAATTTATAGAGACAATCATCACAAGTCGAATTAGTAAGTGAAGTAAAAACAACAAATCAGTTGGAGAAAACTCAAATAATTGCAAAATTCAAACGCAAAGACATTAATTCATATTATCCTTTGATCTTTACTCTGTCAAAAATCTTTTCAGTTAAGTCCAAATCCGTTCCCAAAGATTTTGATTTCTGCACAACCTGGCAACAAAATTGACATATGACATTGATCGCGCGAGCGCATTTGCACAATCTGGCAACAAAATTGACATATGACACATGCCAAAAGTACAAGATGTTGAAATCGTTATACTGGATAATTTCAAAATGGAAATACTTACGTTCCTGCTTTCAACTCTGATATTACTGAGGGCCTAATTGCAAGAGGGGGGACTAACATTCGTATTAAAATCAAATCTTCTGGCTTACACCTGAAAACGAAGTTGGTAGATTAAAGTAAAGTATGATTCAGTATGACCTATTTTACCTTTCAAAATCCATTCCTAACAGCCACATATCTTGTTCTGATATTCTTCGAAATAATGCTCGTACATCAAGGGGATTCAAAGTTTCAGTCAGAGAATCTACTATGCAATTCTGTAGATTCGGATTGGAGGCTATACATCTTTTGATTCTTTCTACAAAAATGGATTTTATGTTACAGTAACAAAAATTGAAATGTCAGTTTACAAGAACCTAAACCTAACCTAACCTCAACAACTTGAAATATTATAAACCGTTGAAAATTCCAAATCATTCATATCAAAACACATAAAACATTCATTAGAAATTAGTGTATTATTTTTCCTACCTATTTCTTTTATTACATATTCGTTCTTTTCATTTCCTTTGCTTATTTCGTGCACTATCTTCAGGACAGATCCAGTGGTAGCTCCTTTTGAAACAGGTGCTTTTTTGACTACCCCATTCACCTTCGAACAATATGGACACTTCCTCACTTTTTTACACAGGTCTCCTACTTTTTTACGCAGATTTTTCTTCACCATATAAGTTAAGCGGGGGCTTTGAAATCTAAAATATCAATCAAATCGCTGCACAAATTGATAATATAGTTATAAATATACATTTAGTAAAAACTATGTCAAGGTTTTATATGCATTTTCCTCAAGATAAAATCTGCAAAATGTTAACAATGTATGAAAAATCGATAATTGTTGAGTAATAAAAAAATCTCTCACTCACCTTCTTCGATAAAAATCTTTGGTATCCTTATCTAATAGGACGCTTGCACAACGTTTGCAAACACATCTCAGTATATGTAATATATGGTTGAAATATCCAACATGAAAAACTGGTAGTTCTAAATCAATGTAACCATAATGACCCGGACATTCAGTTAATGTTTTTCCGCATGTCCCACATTTTTCAACATTAGACAAGCTTCCCTAAAACAGAAAAAACTAGACAAACTAGTAACCTAGACCGGCAAGATAAATATTTGAATATCTCAGAAAAAACCTACAAATTTAAGGTATCATACACCAATTCCATTTTGATTTTACTATTTGGAGACTATAAATGGCTAGAATTGCTTCTTATGGATTCAAAAACACTCATGTTGCTTTCAATAAAATATCAAAGGCAATTGTACTCACCAATCTCCTATCTAAGACTCCATAAGGCACTGGATTTCTCGGTCCGTCGTCATACATGCTAGTCTTAAAAATTTGTATACGAGCCTGCATTTGCATACTTGCGGGACTCTCCACACAAAACCTGATGCCGGAACTGAAATGAAAACATTAGAACATCAGATTTAAAGTTACACTAACCTGGTTATGCCTTCAGTGTTCATTCGTAATTTCTAAATTCTACCATAAGATGAAAACAGTGTACTTGAGTTAATGTCAACAAATTTTTTCAAAGTTATGGGTGTATGATAGAATTTACGTTCAAACACTCAAGTCTTCGGTATCTAGTAGAGTTTTACATACATTGATTTAGCAACATCGGTTTTGTCTAAACTGGTCCTTAGTCATTTTGTTAAACAAATAGGATCAGCCTGAAATAAATCACACTTCACTAGTAAAATAGAGTCAATTTCTCTCTTGCACTGCTTTTCTTCAGATCATCACAACATAAACTTGAAACATCAAATAGTTGTAGGTTAGATGACAAATAACATAGAATAGAACATCCGGAATGATTGATGGCTTTTGGTGAATCTTTTTCTTTTCAGGAAAAACTAGCAATATTAGATTCTTCTAAGTTTATTTGTAACCATATACGTTAATATATAAAAAGTTGAAATGAGATATGAATTCCAGAATTTATAAAGAAATGAAAATCGGGTCTCTGATTCCTGAAATAAAATCTACTATAGGCGATTCAACTTCATCTCGAAACCACCTAGCGGCAAAAATTTCAAACTAATTGTGAGTATCCCTTACTTTGAGATTGTACTGATTTCACAGTGATTGTTCGTGTATTTACTTTTTCTACAGTTGTTGGTGAGAGTTGAAAGCTTCAAAGTTCATTTTCTACTTCTCGTTGATTTATTTGTGTTTGAAAATGAATGATATAAGAAGCAATATTCCGAAAATCGGAGTTTAATGGATGTAAACGTCGTGCTAACAAGGACCATGTTAAATGCTGAAAAGAAATGCAGTTCCTACAAAAAAACTTCCTAAGGGATCTCATGAAACCACTACCATACAGAAAAGACCGACTATAATCAAATATGAGCCTGCATAGCCAATTGTAATAATTTTTATTTGCATAATGTTCTTTTCAATTAAAAGTAATTCATTTTCTGTTGAAAATCAATTATGGATCAATGGGAGATCCAGAAATTGACAAAGAGCTCCCTACACAGGTAAAGAACTGAAATATTCTCATAGTCATTATATTTAAGTTATAATTTCAGGAAATATCCAGAACAACCGACGAACGGTTGGCTGCGGAAGCTTAATGTGGTTTGGCAAAAGTTAAGTATGAAGATGTTGCAGTTGATAGTTTGAAAATTCGGAAAATATGTGACAATACAATAACTGGCAAAAACTTAAACAGCATAACAGGGATGAATTCTTTTCATATGCTAGACACAAGCAAGAAATTCTGCAGAAGTGAATACCTATGTCAACTTCGATTTTTTCAGATGATACGTTTTGAAAGTAGTTCCTTATCAGTATGTACTGTTCAAATATCTTTTGATTACTTTGTTCATAAATTTTACTTTATAGTGTCCAAATTATATATACCAAGTGAGCCCAAGGTGTGTACCAAGCTTTCTGGGGTTAATAGTACATTGAAAAATAAGTAAAGATTGTTAAACTCATGGACCAAAATGCATATTGAGGGAGATATATCCTTCCAAAGTTGATGAAATTAAAAAATTCTCTGCATAACTTCTGAACGGTGAATACCACCAGATTAAAATTTCGTGTATAAATGTCCCTGAATACATTTTTTTATTACACTTCTACATTTCTGATACTTTCACCCTCAGAAAGCTTGGAATACATTTTTGACTCACCTTGTATACAAATGTCTTCTAGTTCTTTAAAAAAATTGAAAGTATAAAGGTATGTCAGAATAGAAACCTGGATGGTTGTAATTGTTTAACATATGTTATTTCATTGGCAATTGTTCAATTATGGGAATAAACTTATTGTTTATTTGTTTTGAAAATTTGTTTCATCTTCATGTTAACAAGGATTTATTAGTATCTTCAGTTACTTGACGAAAGTTTTCATGAAATTTGATACAGATATAAAATCCCAATTACATGTTTGTTATTTTGCATTATGACCATTACATCCCATAATAACACCAGCAATTTACGGGACCCAAGCCTTTGTGATTGCTTCTCCTATAATGTTAAGTAAATGAAACCTATTTTCATAATTTATTTGTACCCATCTTCTAAGACACTCCTACTTTTTGGAACGGCTCCCAAATATGTGAATTATTCACTTAAAGTAAGGAATACTCTAGTTTCGTATGAATCCATCATTCAACTTAAGAATATATTATATTATAATATATTAACTCGCTCAAAGATCTTCATAAACAAGAAAGTACAACACAAAGTGTTTCAGCAAACTCAATATTTACAGAGGGCGCAACCTACCCTTGAATCGCGTATCTAACATGAAAATGTATTAGTTCTATGTTCTGAAACTGAACCTAAAATTGTCAACATCTAAGCTCTTCTATGATCAGTGCTGATAAATTTCAAAATATTTATTATTTACCTTTTCAAAGAAGACTTTGTAATTCTAGTAGTCCAGTTGCGCAAATATCAATGAAAAAGTATTTCCTGAGTTGAATTAAAAAACACAACGCCTTTATTACGAAATCTCTTTTATATCAATCTGAAGAAAAATGGTAATGGAATCCAAAACCACCAGCAAAACAAGTTGTTTAAAAGCTTTGTTACTTCGTGCTTGGAGAGAACGATGGACTGATCTCCAGTGGGGTATAAATATAAAAACAGTCCTTCCTCGAGGTGTCAGTGGAGATGTATATAACTTAGCCGATTGCATACTACAACAAGCTGTTGTTGGAGCCGGTGCAAACCAATTAGTTCTAAGTTATCTTCGTCATTCTCTAAGCGCTCAGCTAGTTTCCCATGCTGCTGTGCTTAAAAGATTGAGCAAATACAACCAATTCAGTAAAATATTCTGCGTATGCAGTTTGTTAGAGTTCTTGGAGAAAATGATTCCAGGAGTAACATGTTGCAGTAAATTAGAAGAAACCGAACTCGCCACTGCTATACTGTCCACGGCTTCTTGGTTGCTTAATATCATACAAAATTGTAGAGGACCGTCAGAATTAAATCAGAGAGCTACAATTTTGGCGTCTTGCATCTTAAAAACTATTTTGTGCAATGATTTCTACATTTCGATGATATGTTTGGCAAGATATAATGACACAGGTGGGTGAATATCTGGAGTAACTTTTTGTCTTGAAGTTCCAATTCAATTTCAGAGTTATTTGCTGAAACTAGTCAAAAATGCTCAGAGGTTCTGTCGTTTCTGCCAGAGTCTGATGAATGTTATCAATATGTGAAAAAATTAGAAAACATAGATGTCCACATGCTTTCCATGAATATACAAAGTGAAATGTGGCCTGGCTGTCTCATACCCTATTGGTTAGAAGTTAAACTAGTAGGAAATCCAGCTGCTTCAACAATTACCCTAGTTGAACAACTCAGGTTATTCCAAAAATTGAAAGGATATAACGATGCAAGGTATGTCATTCGTTTGAGAAATTTGATATTCAATCTGTAATTTCTGATTTATCGTATTGAGAAATTGATATAAACGATTCCTTGTCAGTTAGTGTATTGAATTTTCCAGATTATTTGGAGAGTTGATAAGAGGAAGCCTGTTGGCTCTCTACGATGTAAACGAGACTTCATACGAAAGCCAATGGGGGGCGTTTGCCTTCTTGAAAGTCCCCAATATTTTATCCGAGTTAGCGAAAAAATCTGACGGCTGCAGCGTGGTGGATTCCATTGAACTTCTTCTCCAACACACTCCTCTACTTGATGCGATGGACGCCAAAAGCTCTTGTTCGAATCTGGAATGCCTCTTGGGCGAACTTGTCAAAGTTAGGTTATTAACAGACGTACAAGTTAAACATCTGCTGGAAAAACGAAAAATGCCCAAACAGATAAAACTCGACAATGGTAATGGTACCGCAGGTATTCCGAAAGTTATTATTTGCGCTGAACCAACGCTCAACGGAATTTTGAAGACTTTGTCCACGGATTATCACAAGGTGAGTTTTAACGCCAACAAAATTAGTTATGTAGATGGGGCTGATTTCTTCAATTTTGTTGAATGGCTGATATTTAAGGTGTGTAAAGTTGGCCCATAATTTTGGATTTTCGAAATTTTTTTGTTTTTCTGAATTGTGCTAGGTTTGGAAAAAAATTGGCCCAGGATTTTCGTTTTTTCTACTCACAAATGAAAGCAAGGGCGTCGCTAGAGATTTTTTTGGGGGGGGTAAAAAAAATTTGGATATAGTATATTGTCATGATATGTTCCTATGTAATGATTGTATGACTTATTTCTCGAAGGTAAATATTTTCCTGGGGGGGTAATTACCCCCATTACCCCCTCGTATCGACGCCAGTGAATGAAAGCAATAATTTGTGCTGTCTTGTGGCGCAAATAATTTCACGAAAATTCCTCAGATTTTGTCTCAATTCGAGATATTTCAAAAACCGAAAAAATGGCCCAGCCTAGAACTTTTCCAAAAATAGGATATCGATGTCTGAAAAAAATTGTGCCACACATGTTTTGAGTTGTGCCGTTCGAATTTTTCTGGAAGTCTGCGTCGTTTACCAAAAATCGAAATTGAAAAAAAATTGGCCCAGCACTTTCGTTTTTTCTCCTCACAAATGGATGAAAAAATTTTTGCTACATTCGTGTCTTGTGCCGTAAGTATTTTCACGAAAATTCTTCAGATTTTTTGGAAAATTACGAAAATGAAAAAAGTCAGCCCAGTACTTTTCTTTTTTTATGACGAAAGTTTTGTAAGATTATGTCTCAAGTATGCCAACTTGTGCAAATCAGATTTTCAGGAAAAATCAACAGGTTTTTCCCTCATATGGAGAAAATAAGAAAATTTTTGTCCAAAAAAAGGCTGGGCTAACTTTTTTTCATTTTCGTAATTTGACAGAAAATCTGAAGGATTTTTTTGAAATTATTTACGGCACAAGACGGATCTTATGTAGCACAAATTTTTCCATTCATTTGTTAGAAGAAAAACTAATGTGCAGGTCTTTTTTTTCAATTTCGATTTTTCTGGATAGGACAGACTTTCGGAAAAATATTGGCCCAGCACTTTCGTTTTTCTCCTCACAAATGAATGAAAAAATTTGTGCTACATTCATGTCTTGTGCCGTAAGTATTTGCACGAAAATTCTTCAAATTTTTTGGCAAATTACGAAAATGAAAAAAAAAGTTAGCCCAGCACTTTTCTTTTTTTCCGACGAAAATTGTTTTTCATGATTGTGTCTAAAGTGTGCCAACTTGTGCGGGTCAGGTTTTCAGAAAAAATCAACAGGTTTTTTGCTCATATGGAGAAAATAAGAAAATTTTTGTCCAAAAAAAAGCTGGGCTAACTTTTTTTCATTTTCGTAATTTGACAGAAAATCTGAAGGATTTTTGTGAAATTATTTACGACATAAGACAGATCTTATGTAGCACAAATTTTTCCATTCATCTGTTAGAAGAAAAACGAATATGCTGGGATTTTTTTTTTCAATTTCGATTTTTCTGGATAAGACAGACTTTCGACAAAAAATTTGCCCAGCACTTTCGTTTTTTCTCCTCACAAATGAATGAAAAAATTTTTGCTACATTCGTGTCTTGTGCTGTAAGTATTTGCACGAGAATTCTTCAGATTTTTTGGCAAATTACGAAAATGAAAAAAGAGTTAGCCCAGTACTTTTCTTTTTTTCCGACGAAAATTGTTTCTTATGATTGTGTCTCAAATGTGCCAACTTGTGCGGGTCAGATTTTCAGAAAAAATCAACAGGTTTTTCCCTCATATGGAGAAAATGAGAAAATTTGTATCCAAAAGTAAGGGCTAATTTTTTCTCATTTTCGTAATTTGCCGGAAAATCTGAAGAATTTTCGAGAAAATATTTACGGCACCAGTCAGCTCTAATGTAGCACAAATTTTCCTGTTCATTTGAGAGGAGAAAAAACGAAAGTGCTGGGCTAATTTTTTTTTCAATTTCGATTTTTTGGAAAACTAACAGACTTTCGGACTTTTCAGTACTGGAATCCAATTTTTTCAAAAGTGCTGGGCTGGAACATTTTTTCAGTTTTTGAAATATCTTGAGAACCACATGAAAACATTACGAACATTGTTATTTGACTCCTTGAATATAGCGATCAGACCTTTTTCTGCAATTTGTATCTGTTTTCCAATCAAAGGTTCTAATGAAAAAAGTTGTGTGTTTTTTTTCATATTTGAAGCAGAAAAGGAGATGAGTAATTGAAATTCATCCTCAATGAGTTTTAATCATCGGAACAATTAAAGAATTTTAAACAGGATTTTGTGGTAGATATTTAACTTTCTTCCTCACATTTAGTTTTGATCATCTCGTTATTCAAAATAGATAATACAGGGTGTTTCAAAAAAAGTGTGACCCCCTCTCTAGGATAGATAGAAAACTGAAAAATAATAGGGGTTTGTTCAGTGAAAACTTTTCGTATCGCCATCCATATTCAATATACAGGTCGTTGAAAGAGAAAAAAACATACGCGTGTTAGAAAAAAATTTACTAAAAATATCATATCAGAGGATCTTTAAGGACATCTTCGTGATCAGAAGAACATCTTCATGTAGTTCTTCAATGGGCAGCAGAGAAAAACAGACTCTTCACCAATCTACTTGAAATTCTAGATCTGAAATAAAAAAAGACAAAAGCAGAAAAAACTAGTTATTATAATCAATTGAATTGTTCTTGAATTAACCACCCATTCCATAAATTCTTTCTTCATAAATTAGTTATGACAGAAATGTCACAATGTTTGAAAGAAATGAAAAAACCCAATCAATTACCCCTTTTTGAATTGCTAAACATAAGAACTTATAACACAACAAGCTAAACCGTATTTGAACTAAGTGACAAATCAATGAGTACATAACTTTCAATTGTCCTCCTTTACGAAGAAGTTCCTCTGTTGACATGTGGGTTTCTGAGATCTCAACACCATGTTCAGTGGCTAATTTCGGAACGTAATCACTCTTGTTCTTCGAATTCCTCCAACATTCAAATTTAAATTATCAGCCTTGCTCTCTGATCTTGAGGGTACTTTCGGGTCAGGTACGACCATCCTAGTGATGATTTTTCGGAACTTCAGATGTTTGAAGACCGCTACGGGACCCTAATGAAAGGAAATCATCTCCCATAGATAGAATAGAATAGAATAGTTTATTCGTCCTGAAAGACATTTAACAATGTATAGGACATGTCATTGATAAATTGTATGTGATAATTAAGGTTGAAAATTTTATATGTAACATGGTCTTTTGTAATGGGGTTGATCCCGTATAAATAAATAAATAAATAAATAAATAAATAACTAAGCTAAAGAATATCATTTAGATATTCTTCTACACTATAATAACATTTTTCTAATAATATAGTTTTGACAGATTTACGAAATTTTAAGATGTTCAAAGGTTTCAAGTTATTTGGCAATTTATTGTACAATTTAATACATTGATACAAGGGTGACTTCTCAAATTTGCTTGTGTTATGGTTAGGAACCGATAAGATATGCTGGTTTCTTGTACCATAAGTATGAAACCAAACATCTCATAACACGGGAAAACCGAATATTTTTCGGGACCAAAAATTACGACATATTCCGAGAATTGTCAAAATGACAATACGAATAAAGATCCATTTTTTTCCAGGACGCACTGCTCGGGATGTTACACCAAGTTCTGGCTGGGAAAAGTTTCGAGCTAATCTTGGCCGTGGCCACGGTTCAAGGCCAACTCGGAACTTTGGTCAGCAGGCTGGTGCGCTTCAACGAATGCTCCAAATCCGGCGGAGACAAGAACAGGGCTCAACTGTTCGACATCAGCTTCCTGATGCTGGTTGCGATCGTTCAAAACTTCGGAGCCAGCACTGTGTTCGATGCTGATGGTAACTCTTTAGTGGAGCAGTGGGTCAAATCTTGCATGGTCGAGAGGAACAAGCCGAAAGCTCCAGAGCAACTGTTAAGATTGGGCGATCCGGCCATGATAGAATCTCTTCTGCAACAGTTCAACGCTGGAGACACCGAGATTAAGGTCAATGCAAAGTGGCAAGATGTCCTTTTCAACATTCCAGGGGTTATGCATGAAGTATTGGGTGAGTTTGACAGTTGAGTTTATGTTAGGTTAAGTAAAGGAACAATTTTCAAACAATTTCAGCCGTTCTCCTACGTTTTTATATCAAGTCAAGTTGGGAATGACATTTAGAGATTTTTGTAAATGAATTCTTCCATCAGTGTGACGAAATATATAGGAAGTTTGGGTGGGAAACACACCTGGTTCTTGCTTTAAGTATTCATTCTGAAGGCTATGATTTCGGTTTATAAAAACATCATCAGGCCAGCTGAAACTGTTAACTTGAACAAGAACCAAGTGTTTCTCTCACTCAAACTTCCTAGATATTAAGAGAGTCTTCCGGGCTTATTGGCCGTGGTCTATTAGGAATTATTTCACCTAATGTTTCGCCCACAACTGCGGTAGGCATCTTCAGAGGATTCTTGGTCTGAGGTTGTAACTCGACCGCTGAATTTCCGAAAGTGATGCTGGATTCGATCCGTTGGCCCAACTTATACCCTGATCATTGGCGGGAAAAGGTAGTGGGTTTACGCGCGCGATGTTGATTGGTTCATCGCTCCCACTTGGTATTGGCTTGATTTTGGTCTTTTCCAACACCGGCAACAATGCGCTATGTACCAAAGGAGTTTCTGCCCTTCTGTACATGTTGTTCTTATGTTTATATATCTCAATGGCTTCCGTGTTCATCCTAGGATAGAAACTTTGATGTTCGAAATAGCTTCTGCCTTTGAGAAAAAATATTGTGTCTATCTGTTAGAGCATGTTCAGCTACTGCGGATTTTTCTGTCTGATTGAGTCGACAGCATCGTTCATGCTCCTTAATTCTCGTATTGATACTTCGTTTCGTTGTACCAATGTAGACTTTGCCGCAGTCACAAGGTATCCTGTAAATACCGGGTTGAGAGAGTGGGTCGACTTTGTCTTTGGTAGTTCTGATCATTTGGCTAAGTTTTTGAGTTGGCTTAAAGACATTCTCTATATTCTGCCTCTTCAGTATTCTACCAGTTCTTTCGGTGACCTTAGGGACGCATGGTAAGATAGCTCTACCATTGGGGGTGAGTTGTGACGTGTTATCATCACATGTGGAATGTTTTGGTCTTAGTGCCCTCTGAATTTCCTTAGCATTATATCCGTTAGCGACGAATGCATGATGTAGATGTTCAAGTTCATCCTCCAGAAATTCCAGCCCGCACACTTTTTTATGGGGATATTTGAAATATAAAATTCACGTCCTCAAAATATTGAAGAAATTAAATTCAGAATAGGAGACGAAATTGAGAACCTCAATATATTACATAAATGTTAAGGAAAATTCTCAAAAACTTTAAAAAAAGATATCGACTCTGCCTAGTAAATAGGGTTCATTTGAATCCCTGATTGAACTTTCAGTTAATAAATAAATAATATAAATATCATGTGTCATTATCCACGGTTCCTTTGATATAAAAAAATCGCATCGTTCTCGTGCGGCATTCCACAACTGCGTTTGATTTAGAAGAAAATATTTATATTTATAGAAAACTGCCAGAGATACTCTCAATAAGATGTATTATTTGAAATCAGAAGAAAGAGCTCTATTGGCGTTATTCGCAAGAAATAAAATTATTTCCTATTTTTTTTTCGATTTTATCAAATTTTTCAGGGTTTTATGTTATTTTATGTTAACCCCGCCCTAGAAGAATCCAACAAAAAAACTTTCATAAAAAACAGTTCATCCAATCTTGAGTTAAAAATGGTGTAACCAACAATATGGCCGACTGAGTTTTATATATTAAGATGTGCCTGAGCACTGAGAAAAAGACGTCTAAAGCGTACTAAGTTGGGCATAACATTCGAATACCGACAACGTTTCAGAAATGTGAGGGTACGAAGTTGGTCTGCCTTTCTCTTCCTCACCAAGTCCAATCGTCGAATGGTTAAGTGAAGGAAGAATTTTACAAACAATTTCAGCCGTTCTCCAACGTTTTTATATCAAGCTAGGTTGGGAATTGTGTAGGTTATTCGCATTTTTCGTTCCAGTCGCTTGGGAACAAGGGGCACTGGCAGCTTCAGATGTCAAACGCATCCTAGACGCTCTTAGGGGTCGGATGTGTTGTTTGCCTCTGGCGGCTGCAGCTTGGCTTTGTGCCTACATGCGTACCGCTCAGCAAGATACCCTACTGAAGCCCATCAACATGGTCCAGCAATTGCTGACGCCGCCCACTACGGATGAGGAGAATTTGGGAGACCGTTGGCAGCTTACCTGCGAAATTATACGTAAGATGCAGGCTGATGTACAGTTGCCGTTACAGGCCAAGAGCAACCATCATCTAGTTTCGAGGCAACCTGCGGTAAAACAGCTTCATCAATTGTGGACTAAGGTAGGTTGATTTGCGTGTGATATACTGACTGACGAAGAAACTGCAATACCCAGAAGGAACTGTTTAAATTTCAATTTTTTTTGGTAAAACATAGAGAGTATAGCAAGGAGTAAATGATTGAAATTTGGAGAAAAAAAAAACGAAAGGTTTACAATAATTAATAACAAACTGATCAGGTCCTACTTTATCTTCAGTAATGGCCTTTCAAATCTAACAGGCCGGAAGGTTAGACGTTGCCGTTGTTACCATCGGAGTGTCAGGTAGCAGATATAGAGATATAGAGAGTATACTCCTTTCTTATGGAATTCTTACTGTTTTCGATATAATTTCAAATTTATTTCAATTCACAATGAAATAAAGAACTGTAGGGTGGAAACAAAACAGCATTTCGTTTATTTGCGAACAATTTCTAAATATTTTACCGTAAATAATCCAGAAATCACCACGAGGAGGGATCTGTTGTATTGGGTTCCACAAGATTACAATCAGAATGGAAATTATTCTACTTTCTGAAGCGAATGAAATAGGAGAATGAACATCAATAGAGGGAAAAAAAGTATTATTTCGCCTTTGAAATCGATTATATTCTGACTGCTGATCTTTAAACTTAAAATAAATCCTTTAAAACAGAAATTCAACAAGAATAAACTCTTAATGAATAAGAACTCTAAATGCACACCTAAAATAGGTTATATAAAACTAAAAATAAACTCTGAATAAATGAAAACAATTCTGATAACTAACGACTAAAAGTTAGTAATTTCCTTTCGGAAAGAGCAGTTATTGAGATTCTATCACTAAACATTTTGGAATAATTATTGAGGAAGATGTTACTCAAAATTTGCTATATATAATTTCAGAACACTGCTGACATAGTGAACATTTCTCGTGATTAACATGCCAAGTACGCTGGAAATATTTCATAAATAAACATTTCAAAACGTTTCTCCGATTATCCACTTCACCAAACTTCACTAAATATTCGGCAGTAAGAATTGTGTTGAAAACTTGGTAACAATCTATTGCACGTTCAAAAAAAAATTGTGAGGGACTCTTTAATGAACCGCGTGTTAAGTGAAGAAGATAATCACTTACAGAGACGTCTTGATCTAATAATTCAGAACTCACCAACTTGGTACAGACGTTAACCCATTTTCTTCCCCTCGCGGGATCTTTCGGAAATCTAAATACCGACACCTCATTATTAGTGTTATAGTTGCTTTTGCAATCAGGCACCGCACAAGTACTAGCCATAGACCACAAATCGAAGATTTCCAAATGAAATTTCAATGCATTCTTAGTCCGCGGTCGCTGTCATCGGATGATGATCAAGATTCAATTCCGAACACCAGGAATCTTCATGGGAAATCATTCTACATTTTTCCGATAACTGAACAAGAATTAACGAAAGTTGTTTTAGCAATGAAAAATACGAGCTCTTATGGTTATGATGGTATTCCTATTGTGGTCATAAAAAAATCTGTTCACCTGATAGCTAAGCCTCTTGCACACATTGTATATCGTTCTTTTTGTGAAGGCGAATTTCCAATTGCCTTGAAACAGGCTATTATTAAACCACATCATAAGAAGGGAAGTGTTGACGATATGAACATTTTTCGACCGATAAGTTTACTCTCATCCTTTTCAAAAATATTTGAGAAAATTCTGGTTAACAGAATGCTTTCTTTTATGAATAAGTTTGGAATTTTTTCTAAGAGCCAACACGGTTTTTTAAAGAAAAGAAGCACAACTACTGCCATCTACGAGTTGACATGTGATATAATTGAGGCTTTGGAGGGAGGTGAGATTCCTATTGGACTTTTTGTAGACCTTTCCAAGGCTTTCAATAGCGTGAATCATGATAAACTTCTGACGAAACTTTGCTCTTATGGAATAAGAGATCGTCAACTTATGTTTTTTAGTAGTTACTTGAGGGACAGAAGTCAGAGAGTACGTATAGACTGTGGTTCCGCTGTGTACATGTCGAAACAGGTTACTCGTACTATGGGAGTTCCCCAAGGGAGTACTTTGGGGCCGCTTTTATTCATTTTATATATAAATGACCTTACCAATTCCATCTCCGATCCTATGGAAACCGGTCTCAAATTCCTACTATTTGCAGATGATGCAAATGCTCTCATCAGAAAAAAAGATATTGAGTCTAGCATTGAAAGAACAAGGTCTGTTTATGATGAAATTCATAAATGGTGCAATAAAAACGATCTAATTCTAAATGAGAATAAAACTGAATGTGTCATCTTCAAAACCATTCAGAGAAAATATCAATATCCCCAAATGTTGAATATTACCAATTCTAATAGCGTAGTAGCGACGTCAACAAAATTTTTAGGAGTCACAATTGATTGCCATCTCAATTCGTACGAGCATATTGATTTACTTAGTAAAAAACTTAACGCAGTTTTATATATGATAAGAGTGTTATCTCGTCAAGTAGGCAAAGAGCTAATAAGAACAATATATTTTGCAAATTTTGAATCTCTTCTCCGCTATGGTCTCATCATTTGGGGTGGAAGCTCCGATTTGAACAAAATTTTTGTGTTACAAAAATATGCGCTTAGGACTATGTTTGGTTTGGGATATCGGGAGTCATGCCGAGGTCATTTCAAAGGTAATAACATTCTCACTCTTCCAGGGCTCCATGTTCTGGAATGCTTGTTGTTCGTGAGGAAAAATACTCAATATTTTGATGATGCGACGAATAGGAATAAAACAAGACGTACCGTTCCTTTTATATATCCGAAACATGGTATGACACTGACTGAAAAAAACACCAAATATATGTGTATAAGACTTTTCAATTGTTTGCCGAAGTGTTTCATTAATATTAGTACTGTAAATAAGTTCAAATGTGAAATATGTAAATTAATTTTGAATATGGAGCCTTATTCTGTTAGAGAATTCCTGGAATTTCCATTTGAAAACTGTGTACAATCACTGATTTGATGGTATATTTTTCGTTTTTCTTTTGACGTTTTCTCCTTTCTTTTGTGAACAAATGATTTTGAGAATAAACTTTATATTATTATTATTATTATTATTATTATTATTATTATCAATAAATATTAAAATTAAAAACCTTCCTGTTGATAATCCTTCCGGATATCAACACTCAGAGCCGAGAAATTTAATCACTAACCTGATTCAGACTGTTCTTGCAACTGCAACACTTATTTCTACTCCATTTATTGATTGAAAAACCGAACACGGCGAAGAAACACAAACCTTTTTACACGCTTCCCGGTCGAATTGCCAATGCGAACTACTGGCAACTAAAAGGTTATAACACTCCGAGCGTCTGATTGCGACCCTCCGATGGCATTCCGGCAACGTCAGAAAAAAATTTAAATTGACACAGCTTCTTCTGGGGGTTGCAGTTTCTTTGTCAGTATGATTTGTGATGTTTTTTTCAATATTTTTGGTGATTGTTATAGGGAATAACCAGGGGTTGGCTAGATCATACATCCGCAAGAGCTGTCCATTGTCTGTTGGAAACTGCAGGTTCTTCATGGTTGGTACCGTCGGTAGTCCACGAGTTATGTAAGCTTCGATACAGAGACCAATTGGCGAAGGGTGTGGACTTAGCTCTTGCGATATTCCACGTGGACATTGTCAGCTGTACCTACGAGTTGTTAGCTTACGTTCTGCCACAGTTGATCTACAACACTTTGCAAGCTGATTTGCTGAAGGAGCCTCAGATGCCAGCACTTGCTCGTTTGACGAGTTATTGCATTTACACTGCTTACGATGCATTGTCAGGGGTTAGTTCAAGTGATTTTCTAACTAGATATTGCATAAAAGTTTTTCGAAGGAGAACTTATTCCTCAATTTGTAAAAGAGTAATTCTTGGAACCATTTCCTGAAAATTTCTACTTTTAAAATGAAATCTGTACTCTATAACTTTAAGAATTATGCTCAGATGTAAGATCCATTCACCTTTACGCGGCCTACGATATTTAACAGGCCAGAAGGTTGCTTGAAAATGGGACGTTGCCGGAATGCCATCGGAGGGTCGCAATTGGACGCTCGGAGTGTTACGACCTTGCAGTTGCCAGTTGTTCGCATTAGAAATTCTACCGGGAAGCGTGTAAAAAGGTTTGTGTTTCTTCACCTTGTTCGGTTATTCAATCGATAAATAAAGTGAAAATAAGTGTTGCACTCGAAAGAACAGTCTGTATCGGGTAAGTGATTAAATTTTTCGGTCCTGAGTTTTCATATCTGCCGGGATTATCAACAGGAAGGTTTTTAATTTTGATATTTATTGAAATTTCATTTGGAAATCTTTGAGTTGAGGTCTATGGCTCGTACTTGTGCAGTGCTCGATTGCAAAAGCTACTATAACTCTACTAATGAGGTGTCGGTATTTAGATTTCCGAAAGATCCCGCGGGGAAAGAAAATGGGTTAACGCCTGTACCGAGTTGGTGAGCTCTCAATTATCAGATCAAGACGTCTCTGTAAGTGATTATCTTCTTCACTCAACACGCGGTTCATCAAAAAGTCCCTCACAATTTTTATTTGAATGTGTAATAGGTTGTTAACAAGTTTTCAACACCTATTCTTACTGCCGAAAATGAAGGGAAGTTTGGTGAAGTGGATAATCAGAGAGACGTTTTGAAATGTTTATTTATGAAATATTTCCAGCGTACTTGGGATGTTTATCAAGACAAATGTTCACTATGTCAGCAGTCTTCAGAAATTATATCTTCTTTAATAATTATTCCAAAATGGTTAGTGATAGAATCCCAACAACTGCTCTGTCCGAAAGGAAATTACTAACTTTTAGTCGTTAGTTATCAGAATTGTTTTTATTTATTCAGAGTTTATTTTTAGTATTATATGACCTATTGTAGGTTTGCATTCAGAGTTTTCATTCATTCAGAGTTTATTCTTGTTGAATTTCTGTTTTAAAGGATTCATTTTGAGTTTAAAGAAAAGCAGTCAGAATATAATCGTTTTCGAGGGCAAAATAATACTTTTTTTCCCCTCTATTGATGTTCATTCACCAATTTAATTCGCTTCAGAAAGAAGAATAATTTCCATTCTGATTGTAATCTTGTGGAACTCAATACAACAGATACCTCCTCGTGGTGATTTCTGGATTATTTGCGGTAAAATCTTTAGAAATTATTCGCAAATAAACGAAATGCTGTTTTGTTCTCCACCCTACAGTTCTTTATTTCATTGTGAATTGAAATAAATTCGAAATTATATCGAAAACAGTGCGAATTGCATAAGAAAGGCGTATACTCTCTATATCTAAGCGTGCTACCTGACACTCCTATGGTAACAACGGCATCGTCTAACCTTCCGGCCTGTTAGATTTAGAAGGCCATGACCTATATAAAATCACTAGGTTGGCCTTGGAATTTTGACACATTCCATCCTGCATCGAAAGAAAATAGGAGGTTATGACGCTTGTCAAAACATTTTTGTTTCGTTTTCCGTTCTACGTAAAGTTCCTAGCAAGTACGTCTTTCTTAGAATGTGAAGATTATATGAACTGATTGAAGGGATTCTTTATCTAGCTATTTCTATGAAAATACAAGAGATTAGTGTTCAAATATATTGCGGAAAACTGGCAACGTCGTTTTGACATTAACTACAATTCATGTGTACCAACCGAAATTTTTTTAGTGACAGGAGTGTTTAGGACCTGCAGCACTAATTGCTTGTTGATTTCAGATGTGCGAGGAGCCCCCATTGAAAAAAATGTGTCCGATGGACGGATCTGAAGAAATAACCACAGATAACCTCATAAACAAGTTCCGGCAACTGTTCATAATGTTCGACGGTGGAATTCAAGATGGCCTGATCACCCAACAAACTTATTTCGCGTTCCATCTGATTAGGTGTTTGGTCGAAGTCAGCAGTCCATCTTCGAGTTCTATTTTGTCTGCCATTCCTCCTGCTTTGATATCAGATCTGCTGAGGACTTTGCCGAAGAGTTTAACTATTCGTTGCTGTTGAATCTGCACGACGTCAGGACTACAAGTGGTAAAATTAACATGGCGAGGGACTTGTGTATACTCAGGAATCATTATTTGAAAAGTATACCGTCTACGAATAGTTTTTAGGTTAGAATTGGTTTATTCCAGAACTAATCCAGTATATTTGGCTGGATAGGTTGTTTATGGGACTTTTATCGATCATATCAACATATGCATTGTAGCCGATATAAAAAATGTATTTATTTACACAACTTGATATTTTTTATCACTATGATGACTTTAATTCTGAGGATGAGATAAAAGTTCAGTGACTGAATGTGATGTTCTATATGGGGAAAGATAACTTTATTTAATTCCAAACTATTAAAATAATAAAAAAATGTAGATACTGGTATAATTTGTTTTATTTCCTATTCAAACATCAAAATATTAGATTAGAATTTTTCAAAGCCATACTCACCCTATGATGGTATCTCTTTAATATAAATCTTCACAATCTCACAAAAGAATGAAAAAAATGTGTGCTCTCTTGTGCACTAAGTATTTCCACGAAAATTCTTCGAATTTCTTGGCAAATTACGAAAATGAAAAAAAGCAGCCTAGGTTTTTTCTTCTTTTTCCGATGTAAATTGATTACTGTACCAACTTGTGCCGATAAGATTCTCAAAAGAAAATCAACAGGTTGTCCCTCATGGAGAAAATAAGAAAAATCACTTCACAACAGTGTGTGTTTAGAAGTGCTGGGCTAACTTCATACACACTGTTGTCAAGTATGCTGATTTTCCTACAATCTACTGCTTTTTCTTATTTTCTCCATATGAGGAAAAACCTGTTGGGTTTTTCTGAAAATCTGACCAGCAGAAGTTGGCACAAACAAATAAAATAATGATTATAATAATAAGAAAGGAGAATGATGCTCGGCTGGCTTTTTTTATTCTCATTATTTTATTTATTCTGAAGAACTTTCGTGAAAAGATTCACAGTATAGGACAGCACAAATTTTTTTATCCATTTGTGAGAAGAAAACATGAAAGTGTTGGGAAATCTTTTTTTTTTATTTCGATTTTTCTGGAAACTAGACAGTCTTGCAAAATTTCAACGGCACAACTCAATTTTTTTCTGTCATTGCAATCCAATTTCACAAAAAATCATGGGCTTGTCCATTTTCAGTTTTTGAAATGTCTCGAGAAACTCATGGAATCAAGAAAAGAACAACAGCATAAAGCACCCCAAACCCAGCACAATAAAAATTTTCTCAGAAATCCAGAATTGCTGGGCCAACTTTACACACACTGTTGTCAAGTATGCTGATTTTCCTTCAATCTACTTATTTTTTTGCTCCATGTGAGGAAAATCCAGTTGAGTTTTTCTGGAAATCTTACCGGCACAAGTAGACAATTATATAAAACAAACTTCATCAGAAAAAATAGAAAAATGCTGGGCATTTTTTTTTCATTTTCAGTATTTGCCAGAAAATCTGAAGAACTTCCTAAAAATATTTACGGCACAAGACAGCACAAAATTTTCCATTAATTTTTGAGAAGAACAAATAAAAGTGCTGAACTATCTTTTTTTTCAATTTCGATTTTTCTGCAAACTAGACAGGGCACAACTTATTTATGTGTAGCACAATTTTCTTTAGGTATTGGAATCCAATTTATTGAAAAGTGCTTTTTGGTTTTAGAAATAACTCGAGATCCACATGGAGTTAAAAAAAAAATAC
Organism: Hippodamia convergens; assembly: GCA_038502775.1. Taxonomy (NCBI): domain Eukaryota; kingdom Metazoa; phylum Arthropoda; class Insecta; order Coleoptera; family Coccinellidae; genus Hippodamia; species Hippodamia convergens. The sequence continues at coordinate 25,864,910 of CM076608.1, forward strand.
AACAGCACAACAAAAATTTCGAAAATCCAAAAGTGCCAACTTCACATACATTTGTGTAAATCCAAGTTTGGTCGAATTTTCGATAAATCTGAAAAATTTCGGGGTATAATAAGAAAAGAGAAGATTAATTTTAACATTTATTGGATATTCTTATACATCCACAGAAAAAAAATGAGGAAATAAACACTAAAAGAATAATAAATTGCAAACCAATGAAAATCATTACACAACTATTATAATACTGTATTACATACAAGAAATGCACTTGCTGGAAACTTACAGAAGAGTATAGAAGTGATTATTTCATTTAAGATGTCTTCTTAGAAGGCCATTTCGTAAATTCAGTTTAACTAAGTAACAAATAAATAAGACTCATCATTCCTATGTGAGGTTTTAAAAATCACTGGGCAGTTTATATTCACCAATTACCTCTTGAATTGAAAAAAACAAATTTCGAAAAATATTAAATATTTTTAAAATCGTTAATCGTTGAGATGCAATGGCGCGAATGATAACATCATAGAATAATTTGATAACTTTTGTGCAGAAAATGCACTCAGTCCGATCAAAGAGTTACGCTACTCCTCTTTTCAAAACGAAAACAAAATCAGAAATCCTCGTTCAAGGTTTCCACATGTCCTATTTGTAAAAACCTCCTTAAAAAAAATATAGTTATTTCAGTCTTCTTACAATATATAACTATATAGAAAATATATCACATTCAACCAATGTAATACAATGTACAAACTGTCTACATTCTTGTGAGATTATAATCAAGGACGAAAATCAACGAGTATATCTAGACTTGTATAATTGTTTCTTGGTAAAGGTAAATTTTTATGAAAAAAAAAAAAAACAAGTTTGGAAATAAACGTCCAAGGTTGATTGGAATGTCGAAATGAAACTGAGATTCTGAAAATCACTCACAGAATCGACACGTTGTACATTTCTTGGCGTACTCATAGACACGGAGGAAAGTTATGATTATTCTGTTGCTACCTTTATTCGCTAATATCACAGATGTACGTGAGCTACACAGCACCACGCTTAAACGACAAACGAGTTAATACTTAATACTACAATATGTACACCGCGCTCGAGTCATTCATACACTCAAGCAATGTACTTCTGACAAACAAATGCTATTAAAATAATAGGACGACCTCACTTTATGACATTTTCAGATTCTTATCTTCAAGAATTTTTCAATAATTATTGCAACAGCGTAACGAAACGAGGGCTCTTTACTGCAATCCCTAATAATGTTCGGATCATTAGCGTTGAAATAATAAGTTAACTAATGACCCCGCTAAAGAATAACCTCTTCAATTTCTGATAAGTACGGTATGTTTCGATGGGAATTTTCAATATCACAAATCTTGACTAGGAACTTCAAGCGGCACGCTCTTTCAACTTTAACAACAAGTTCCTCAGAATTATGATTTCTATTTTATCACAGTTATTTGAAATCAAAATATTGAACGATTTCATGATAGAGAGAATATTTTTTTATGTATGTATATAAATTTAGATTTCTACACGGCAGAAAAAAACAATTTTTCCAATACTGCTAGGAGTATTACTCGATCAACAGAATTTTGGTCGTTTTTAGACTTCAACCACAAAGCCATCTAGAGAACAAATAAAAATAAATAACTAAAGTATAAAATAACAAACTATTTCAACTTTGAATTAAAAATCCGATTTTAACGTAAATGACTAGTTAGCAAAAGTATTTCAAATGCTGTAGCAGTGTAACGAGAGCCCCGTCATAAAGAAATGTAACTTTCCATGTTCGAAATAAGCTAGGTTAGGTTGCCGATTACTAAAAATTTCTAAACAAATTAATTCGTTATTTCGTTCCGCAACCTATTAAATTTTTTCTGGCCAAAATCCGACATATTAAAACAATGTCCTCATTACGAATCTTGAATCAAGTAAAAAATAGTCGTTATCTGAGGTTTTGGTTCCGATTGCAGTGATATAATCATATATTTCCATAGGAAAAACATCGAAAAAGGGAACATGAGAAGTTACAGATGAGAGCAGATAAAACAAAATCGTTCTGCATGTTTTTTAGTGTCCACCATGTAATTCCGGTTTAACACTGCGTAGGAGTGTAATACGTATGCAAACTACTAACAAATACGTCCGAACTCCCCTTCTATATGTTTCGTGCATTTCAACAGCATACAGAGACAGTTACTGTTTTACTTAAATTACAGTTTTCTCAAGAAGGAAGAACATACATTCATTAATATAATTTGTAGAATACTGGTGGATAAAAATGACAGTTATTTCATAATTTACAGTTAGTACGATATTCACATTGTTTTCAACAGCTTCATTAAGACCTGGATAATCCTAATAGTAAATTTAAGAACCAGCATACCATGCATGATGAATTTTAACCACTCGATATGCGGTGGAATAAATTTTTTTTAAGTTGCAGTAATACATCGAACACCCAAATATGTTTAGGTAGGAATATTCTTCAGCTAAAATTTTGTTGTTTCGAGAAAGTTTTCCACCTTGTTTCGAAATTTCTTTCGTTAGAATTCCTTCTATTATTTGTACCCATTAATTAAATGCCAAGAAAAATCTTATCGGAGAATAATAGTTGATAATAATAATTTGAAACATTAATATACTCTGAACTACATGCTACATCAAAAAACCACACTGAAGATAAAGAGCAGAGTAGACATTACCGTAAATTTTCATTATACCTACGCTTATTGCTGTACAGCGGCAGTAGGCTGGGTGAACTGGTATGTAGCATATTGTACAGCTCCTGGATATTGGCTGTAGGGTGCGCTTTGACCTTGACTTATAGACTGGTAGGCGCAAGGGTTACTGGCACTCGGTATCCTGTTGCTCTGGAAGAATTTGTGGTTCATAATGGACTGCATTGGGTCTGGGCCACCGGTTTGTTGCATCATGTACGGTTGCGCAGGCATCTGGTACATGTTTGGATTTCCGGATTGGTTGAAGTTTTGCCTTCCGTACCTCTGTTGCTGACCGTTGTATCTGGTGTTGCCACCTGAAAATAACATTACGATAAGGAATGACATTTGAAAATTGAGGAAATTTAAAAAAATACAATATCTTATAAAAGTATTTATCAGATGAGAAATTAAAAACTTTTCAGATTGAATAACGAAAAAAACACCAATTTTCATTAAACTCAACTAAGCGTCTCGTAAATTTAAAGGTCGATCAAATTTATTGACAGTTGCAAGACTGTCACTCAACAGTGAGGGACCCTTGAATGAATGAATGGATGAACTAAAGCCGGCACGATTTCGTGCTGAAATGAAAGCTTGCAAGAATTTTTGCCGCCGTCGAATTCCATGCTAGAGTTGAATTTCCTTACGAATGTTACCAGAGCACGCCATCTGCTTAGCTTCCGTGCCGAAGTGCACTTCGGTCCGCGAATTGATTACGAATGCACCTTTAGAGTTAACTGTAATCAGCTCTTGTTAATCGCAAAGAAAAAAAATTGTGTGGCACTCGAGGATTGCCGTGGTAAAGCTATTGCATAGCATCTATTCAAAAATAAGAAGATAATATTGTTGATCTGAAATATTTATTTATCTTACAATATATGTAGGTTATTCAGGAATGTTAAATCATTGAAACTATAGGTTTATGGCAACTGAAATAAGAAACATAAGTTTGAGACTTAATGTTTTCTATATATCTGGAAAATATCGCGTCAATAGTGGTCCCATATTTTGTTGTAGATTCTTGTGGATCATTATTCATTTTAAAATTCAATTTTTCCGAAAGAAAGATTTTTTATCAGCGAAGCTAATGTTGAAATCGCCAGCCAAGAAGAGTGGGAATTTATTAACATTTGTACCAAGTATTTTCGACCCTTCTTCAGTGTACTCCAGTAAAGTGCGATGAATAAAATGCTCTACCTCGCCCAATTTTGGATTTGGAGAAATGTAAATTGCTACCATGACTATGTGTAGGCCATTTCTAAATTTGCATAAGAATGCACAAATATCTCCAACAAGTGAGCGTCTAACATTAACATTGCTAACGTCTTCAATATTTATTTCAATATTCGGAGTCATAATATCCGTAACATTATTACTATTTTGGTAAATAGCTACCCCACCTTTTGGAACAGTATCTCGTTTGAATTGAACAATACAATTGCAATTAGGTATTTCAATTGGATTATCACGCGTCATGCATGTTTCGGTAAGAAGTAACACATTGGTTTGTCTCATAACTGAATCTTGTAAATCGTATTTGTGACTACGTAAACTTTGGCAATTGAAATACCATTTCAATTACAAATGAAAGCTAAGACACTTTGAGCTATCGTCTGAACACTATTTGAAGACCGTATTTTGAATTCTTGCAACAAAGATGCAGTCGATGCAGCTTGCCTTCGATTATGATAAAACTTAAATGCAGAATTATCATTTTTTGTCGTAATATACAATTTTTCAATATTAGTCACCTGAGAGAGTGCAACATAGATGAGTTCCTGAGAATGTGATTTACTATACTGATATACTATTTCGTCAAAAGTTCCACCTTGCGACTTATGTATAGTTAGAGCAAGAGTTGATGTTAATAGAAAATGTTTGCGTTTGGCTATCATATATGATATGAAAGCTTACATGAGATGAATCACTTGAATGTTTTCTGTTTTTTTTGTTTATTTTCTTTTGACACTGTTTCACTTCACTCTCTACTGAATTTGATTTGAAATAAAGACCAATTTATTATTATACATTTTCTATCCGATGTTAATGAAATATTTGCCGTTCGGAATTCAATGGGAACAGCGAGATTGCCGACTCCATTTTGCACAGCTAGAGTGGCTGCACGCATCCGTCTAGTTAAAAGCACCCAAACACCGTGTCGAAGTCTGCTGAACTGAACCAACGATACACGGCTGTGTTAGGTTTTTTCGTTACGGAATTTCTACATTCGGTCGCTGCGCTCAAAGCCTGAGATAAAAGCTATGCAATAGCTTAAAAATTCTATCGCTCACCATAATTGTTGCGGGGTCCGCCTGCACCCTGTTGTTGGTGCTGGAACACCTGACTGGGTGGACTGTAGGAGTTCTGGTAGCCTTGCCCGTTGTTGAACTGCGAATTCTGATAGGCGAACGAGTTGTTGAAGGTCCTCTGATTCCTGTGATCGTTCCTCATGCCGCCGTTCATCATGTTCTTTTGGTTGTTCTGTTTGTATTCGATGGCGTTGCTGTTGTAGTTCTTGTTGGTCCACGTCTTGACGCGGCCGCCTGAGTTGCTCGAGTTGGGAGAGGAGTTGTCCCTGGAAAATAAGGGTAAAATTACTTGAAGGTTTAATATTTTATTTGAAAAATTCAAAATGTATTATTGACCATAATCATCGGCTATCGGTTGCACTGGCGTCGATACGAGGGGGGTAATGGGGGTAATTACCCCCCCCAGGAAAATATTTACCTTCGGGAAATAAGTCATACAATCATTATATAGGAACATATCATGAACATACTATATCCAAATTTTTTTTACCCCCCCCAGAAAAAATCTCTAGCGACGCCCTTGATCGGTTGCAGCTTTTTGAGTGTTTTGGGGTTGGCGAAAATGTGCGATTAAACATAATGACATTCCTCGTAGATGTCAATTGTCATTACTTACTTATTGGACCTATTTGAAATCTGAAAATTGGGAATGATATTGTTCGATATTATCTACTGAGCCAAAATATTCTTTTAGCCTGACATTTTCAGTTATACAGGGAATGAAAAAAAAATTATTTTTTTTTATAATTTCGATAAGAGTATTAAATTCTGAATACATTCGTTTTTAAATCGTTGCATTCGTGGAAATACTTTTCAAAATATCGAGAAAAAAACTGTAGAAAAATGGGAGATAAGAGTATTCAGTATTATGTTTGTTATTCCTAATCTAGATATCTTAAGCACAAACCGTTTTCACATTTTTGAAATCGAAGACTGTGGAAATATTTTACATTTTCAGAATTTTGAAAAACTCATCACAGGGTGTTCCAAATGTTGGGTCAAAAATTGGGATCAAGATTGGCCCATAACTTTCGTTTTTCAAATTAGAACCCTAATTTTTTATTATTGCGTTTGATTATGTAAAGAAAAATGATGATATTGTCTCAAGATGTTGATCCTCCTAAAATTTATAATTCTGGAGTTATTTAGGATTTTCTGATTTCATGTTGTACGTTGCGAAAAATCATGAAATCTGTTTCATATCAACAATGGCAAATTCAGAGAAGAGTTATTGGAATAATTTATTTTCTATGACCAAGGTCATTGTTGATATGAAACAGATTCTATGAATTTGACGCTACGTACGACATGAAATCTGGAAATCTTAAATTACTCAAAAATGATTAGTTTTAGGAGCATTAACATGTTGAAACATAATCATCAGTTTTCTTCGCACAATTCAACGCAATCATAAACAATAGGGTTCTAATTTGAAAAACGAAAGTTATGGGTCAATCTTGATACCAATTTTTTACCCAACAATTCGAACTGTTACGAATTTTTCAAAATTCTAGAAATGTACAATATTTCCACGTTCTTCGACTTCAAAAATGTGTAAACGGTTTGTGCTTAAGATACTTAGAATAGGAATAACAAAAGTGATACCGAATACTCTTATCTCCCTTTTTTCTTCAGTTTTTTCTCGATATTTTGGAAAGTATTTCGAAGAATGCAATGATTTGAGTACAAATGTATTCAGAATTGCACACTATCAAATTCGAAAACAAAAAAACAGAAAAAATTTTTTTTTCACTCCCTGTATAACTGAAAGTGATCAGGCTACAACAATATTTTAACTTGGTAGATAATGTCAAACAATAACACAATCCCAATTTTCAGATTTCAAATAGGTCCAGTTCTCCAGAAACGCCTAATAGGCCGTCGAACTTTGGTAAACACTGTATAGTAAAATCATTCGAAGGTTTAAAATTTTATTTGACAAATTCAAAATGAGCATCATCAGTGAAAATTAATAAAAAATCACAGCCTTCTAAAGTACAAGCCAGGAACAAGGAAATTCGGCAACGTCGCACGTAGGCCTACCCACGGAGACTCGTGATGCGTACTGGAGAATTGATATATTCAGTAGAGAGTTTTGTTTATAGTGTAGGTACGTGTTTGGATTGTGTTGAAAAATCGTAGTGTTTTAGTGAATGAACGACTGGAAATAAGTGCACTTTAAGAGAACTAAAGAAATGTTTTTAGTGAAGTGCAATGAAAGTTTCGTCTGATTTTCTTCACTAACTTGGGATCATCTACTGGATAGGTTGGAGGTTAGGTTAGGATTTCAATTGCGATGAAAATAGTTCCGATAATCATAGGAAATTAATTTCAGAGGTTTGTTCATTTCAGATTCATATTATTTGCAAAATAGCGACATGGATAACTCCGCCAAAATTTATGTTTCAGAATATGTTGCTCCTTGGAGCAGCAACTGAGACTTGCAGATGTGGAACTAATGCGAAATCAATTTCAAATTCACTTTGTTCGGTTTTTGCAAATTAACTCTTGAACAATTTCGTAAATAATAACAATAATATGATATATGTCGAGCAAACGGAGAAGAAAAAACACTTGGGAGATAGGAAAAAGTTACCATTACCTAAAGATAGAAAATTATCATCCTTAGAATGAAACTGTCTAACTTTTCATAAATATATGCATTTCCGTTTCTATTGCATATCATTTTTATGTTGAAAATTTCAATATTTGTTGTGTAAACATCTTATATCCATTTATTTTCACATTTACTTGGATGTCTACATATATTGATGAGTTATATGAGATTGTGAGAATACTTGTTTTGTTCACGTAGAGAATATGATTTAATTTTTTTTGGCAAGAGTTGGCCCTACACCTTCCCGTGGTTCTTGCTGAACAATGAATTGAATATCCAATTCTCTTCCTAACTTTCAATTCAGAGAATTACCTTTTAATTCCAACCAAGATTCAAACACAATCGTGAGATTTTTAATAGGAGTAATTAAGATATTCAATTTTTTGACTAAGTAGGGTCTTATGTTTTTATTTCTTCTAGCAAAAAATTCATTTGATGAATTTGCAAATGATTTGAATTCTAAATAACATGATATCCCGCGCTACCGCATCGGACGAGTATACCTACGGTTTGCCTTCTCATACGGCGTTGCCAGACTTAGTTCCAGGCTATCTCTATAGACGGCTGTGTAAAAAATGCAGGTAATTTCATGAGTATATCAAGGTTTATTTCTATAGAGTGGTAATCTTGTATTTTCGGCATTTAAGAAACTCGGAACTGCTCACGCGCGAACAATGTCATATGTCAATTTTGTTGCCAGATTGTGCAGAAGACAAATCTCATCTTGCGGTCCATGTTGGAAACGTAAGAAAGATACGGCAGACCTGTTAAACGATGAAAAAATCAAGCGAAACTCACCTATTCCTGTTCTGCCAACGATTCTTGTTGTTCTGACCGACGCGAGAATTCTGTGCAAGATCAGCCAATTCGGGACTGATGTGTTGACCCGCCTCTTTCAGCACAGCGATCAGATCCTTGCTCTGACGAGCATTGGCAGAAGTGAAGAAAGCATACGCCGTTCCAGTCTGCTGACACCTCCCAGTCCTTCCAATCCTGTGCACGTAGTCCTCGCTAGAGTTGGGATAGTCGTAGTTGATGACGTACTTCACGTCGTCCACGTCCAGACCGCGAGCGGCGACATCTGTCGCCACCAGGATCCACGACTTACCGCTCCTGAACTCGTTCAAGACGTAGTCCCGCTCCGGTTGCGACTTGTCCCCGTGTATCGATATGGCGGAGTACCCCTCGCGTCTGATGGCCTTCGTGATGTCGTCCACCTTCTTCTTAGTCTCCACGAACACGATTATCTTGTTCAGCCTGTCTGATCCAATTTCTTTGAGGAGTTTGATTAGTTTTTCTTCTTTTTCGCTTTCTTCGCAGACTTCGACGATCTGTTTTATGTTGTGGTTCGCGGACAGGGCTAGGCCTCCAATGTTCACCTGAAAATGGAGATTTTATAGAGACTCCACCAGAAGATATCTTAAATTTCGTTTCCAAATAGTTATTCTAAAATAAGTTGCAGAATGAGCTCCTATTCCAACACGAATGCGAAATTCTAAAACGAGTTTTTGAAAGCATGAGTGTTGGAATGGCCTTCTGCAACGAGTATTAGGCGATATTTTCTCTATTTCAGTCGAGTTTCGTGAAGTACTCTCGAAATTCAAATAAAAATTTAGATTAGTGACTTTTGTATTGTATCTTGGCAGTTGATGTGACTTACGAAATTTGATATATTACGATAAAATCGGAGGCCAGTACTGACAACCACAAACGAGAAATGAAACTGAAAACAATGCTGTAATGAGTTTCATTACAGCATTACTTTTAGTACTGTAATGAACTCATTGTGATACTGAATTAAAAAAACTATATTTTGCGCTCAATTAAGCGAGAACATCTCCTGAAAGATGCGTAATATGCAGATTCCGATGTATACTCCATTCACAAATGTAAAATCACACCTCTCGCCTTGGAAATATGACACATTCCACTCTAGAAAATGGAGGTTATGACGCTTGTCAAAATATTTTTATGTTCCAAGTCAACACGATGTTGCCCTTTCTACATTCTTAGCAATTACGTAGTTCTCAGAATGTGAATTTATTCGAAAAATGAATGAATTGGAAAAGATGCGATGGACGAAAATAATAAACGTTTATATGAATTGATAGAAAGGATTCCTTTTCTATTTATTTGCAATATTTCGATTTCGAACAATATGTAAACAAAGAAACAAACTGGCAACGTCATTTTGTCATTAACGATATTTTCTGTGTGCGCACTGACTGATCAGGTGCACCAACTATTGAAAACGATACCATGACCTCCTACGTGATTTTATAAAAGTGAATGGAGTATATGTGTGACGTTGGTCCAGCACTTTTGGATTTTTGAATTTTTTTTTGTTGTGCTGAATTGTGCCGGAATATTGGATTCCAATGATTGAAAAAAATTGTGCTTCACATGTACTGAATAAGCCGTTCGAATTTTTACAAAAGTCTGCCTATTTTTCTGAAAAATCGAAATCGGAAAAATATGTGCTATATTTGTGCTGTCTTGTGCCTTGAAAATTTTCTTGAAAATTCTTCAGAATTTCTTTCAAAAATAAAAGTGCTGAGTTATTTTTTTTTCATTTTCGTAAAAAGCCGGAAAATCTGAAGAATTATCCGGGAAATATTTACAGCACAAATGCAGAACAATTTTTTACATTCATTTGTGAGCGGAAAAAATGCAAGTGAAAGTTCCGGGCTATCTATATATTATATTTTTCAATTTCTATTTTTTCGGAAAACTAGACAGACTTTCGGAAAAATTCCACAACTCAGTACATGTAGAGCTCAATTTTTTTTAATAATCGGAATCCAATTTATCGAAAAGTGTGTTGGGCTGGCACATTTTTTCGGATTTTGAAATATCTCGAGAATCACATGGAAGAAAAAAAATTTCGACTCCACCAAACAGCACAAACCTAGAAAAAATTCCGCACAACAAAAAAAAATTCTGAAAAGTCCACAAGTGCTTGGCCAACTTGACAAAGATCAGATTCTCTGCATCGGATACAAGTGAGGACAGATAATCAAAAAACCTCACAACGGAAAATGAAATAAAAAAGTAAATACAATCAACATTCAACATTAGAAATGTCTGAATATCTGAAACTCTCAAGATGAAAAAAACTAAAATAAACTCAAGTTATCGAATGATTCAAGCACTTTCATTTAATACTAGCTCAAACCCGCGGCTCCGCTCGCGTAATATTTCAATTTAAAACGGTACTGATAGGTCCGTAACCCCACATTCATAACCTCGTATCGAAGGAGAGACAGTCACGTGACTACGTGACAAAGCGATCTCGCGTAGATTCAATAATTTCTTCCTCAAATTCGCATTCGTTCAACCTGCGGTAAATTTTTAAGTATCCATAAAAGAAAATAATTTGTAAAAAGCATTTTTCATCAGGAATAAATGCCGCAGATAACAATCACATTCATTTTTATATGAATTCATGCCATGCCAGTCGGAGCCCTTTTCAAATTGAACATTATTTTGAATTGAACTGCAAATGTTAAAAATGGTTCTCGTGGGTTGTCCTCAGCAGTTAGGCATATGCTGTCGCGGACTTTTTTATAGAACTTTTTGAGCAGTACAAAATTGTCTCTGACTATGTTTTTCTTAAAGTTTATCCAGCGACGGCAGTAAAAGCCTGAAAAAACCGGGTTAATTACCGACTTTTTCATGAAAACTCGATATTTTTTCTCATTTCTTCGTGATATAGGAATGAACCCTACATGAAAACCGCCAAAAAGAAATTCTCCACATTAAAGTGAAAGTTTCATCAAAATCGGTCATCTGGTTCTCGAGTCCATAGGGGACAAACAAACACACAAACACAAGGACATTCACATTTATAATATTAGTATAGAGTATAGATTAGTATGGATTAGATAATGACAAAAAATTAAATGTTGATGAATCATAAAAAAAAATTAAATAAAAAAATGAAAAAAAAAAAAAAAATTAATATTTTACCTGAATATAGTCCACCAAGAATTCCTCTGCTAAAGCCTGCACCTGTTTTGGCCACGTTGCAGACCACATGAGGACCTGTCGGTCAGGTCTGACCTGCTGGATGATCTTGCGAATTTGAGGTTCGAAACCCATGTCCAGCATGCGGTCAGCTTCATCCAAAACCAAGTACGTGCATCTCGCGAGGTTCGTCGTCCCCTTTTCCAGAAAGTCGATCAACCTTCCGGGCGTCGCGATGACTATTTCCACCCCCCTCTCCAGATCCCTCGCCTGAGGTCCTGCAACAACCGTTCAACGTGACAACAATTCAATTTCAAACATTTATTGTTGACCCAAAGACAGTTTACAAAAAACTGGCACCAGGGCCTACAAAATACTATGATTTAGCCTGTTCAACTAAAGATAAATTTTATAACATTATTAAACTATACAGGGTGGCCATTTGAAAACGAAACAGACGAGATTACAGACGAAATAAATTTTTTCGATAGAAATGCTCGGACAGGTCGATTTCTGTTTCGAGGGAGACAACTTAAGATGTAGGTTACGGACGCATAGCGCTTCAACCCTTGCTACTACAATCCTCACCCCCAATTTTTGAATAGGGAAGATGGGGTGAGTGATTCCTCATTTGGAAGGTTTTTCACAAAAAAACACTACAAGTGCCATGAAAACACCACTTCATTTTCAAATGCTTAGTCAAGAATATTTCGAGAACTAATGCATAAAATGAAAAAACAATTACTGTGCTGAAATCAGTATAAAATTACCTTTCAAATGAGGTATCACTCACCCCATCTTCCCTATTCAAAAATTGGGGGTGAGGGTTGTAGTAGCAAGGGTTGAAGCGCTATGCGTCCGTAACCTACATCTTAAGTTGTCCCCCTCGAAACAGAAATCGACCTGTCCGAGCATTTCTATTGAAAAAATTTATTTCGTCTGTAATCTCGTCTGTTTCGTTTTCAAATGTCCACCTGTATATTTCAAACAAAAAGCTAACAATGACCTTCGTCCCGACATTAACCGCCTAAAAAATCACTAACTACTAACATCAGTTCGGTATCTGGAAGAAGAGGCCACAAGTTTTCGAAACTCAAATAAAGGCCTAACTGCAATAATGGATCCTGTAATAAAAGATCCCTCAACATTGGTAGGATATTTGAGCTGTCAAAACGACTTAATGCTTGTCAACTTTATTATGACATTTCCTTTATTTTGACAGTTGTGAGAAGTATGGCTGTCGCCTTTTTGAGTTGGAGGACCGAATTTTATTTTGTGAATGCGCACGAGTAAATGTTAAAATAGGGGAAACTTTATTAAAGTTAAGTATTGACTATATCTTGCGAAAAAAATTTACCATTTAAAAATATCTTGAAATTTTAAATGATCAATTGATTCTATCATACATACACTCCCCGTCAATAAATTCCGGACAGGCAAAATTTTTGTCAAATTCAACACCCTGTATCTTTTTTCGTGGTTATCCGATTTTGTTGAAATTTTCACCAGGTATAGTATTGGGTCTTGTTATATCAACCTGAAATTTACTTTGCGAAAATACCTATAGTTCATCCGTTTTACAGGATGAAACAAAACCTTGTTTTATACCCTTCATTTCTAAACACCCATGGTGAATTTGAGGCGAAAAATGTGATATCATTCAGTTTTAATTTGAAGTGTGACCCTTTCTTAACAAAATGTTATTTGATTTACGTCAGTATCTGCTTTTAAAAAAAAGATACACATTTTCAAAGAAAGTGTTGCATTTTTTCAATTTTTATAACAATTTAAAACATTTCAATACCTTATCGACTAGTAAACATAAACAAACATCTGAAAATTAATAGCGTGTATTTCCACCTCGCTCTCTCATCACTCCTACCATACGACGTGGCATACTTTCAATGCATTTCCGAATTGCTTCTGGGGGAATATTTTTCCGTTCTTCAAGAACGGCTGTTCGTAAATCGGGCAAAATGTTGGGCTGCCGATTTCGAACATGTCTACCAATACATGGTCAATTGGATTTAAATCCGGCCTTCTGGCTGGCCACACGAATCGTTGAATATTCGCCTCTTCAAAGTATTCTGTTATAACCCGTGCAACGTGAGGCCTAGCATTGTTCTGCATTAACAGAAACTGTTGCTTCCCCCAGAAGGAATTCGTAAATGCATTGAAAGTATGCCACGTCGTATGGTAAAAGTGATGAGAAAGTGAGGTGGAAATACACGCTATTAATTTTCAGATGTTTGTTTATGTTTGTTTACTAGTCCATAAGGTATTGTTATGTTTTAAATTGTTATTTTTTTGTACTTTTCAAACAATTTGTATGACGTTTTCAGTGTTTAATGAACAAAAATTTCCAAATGCAATCTTCATATCACCTATAATATGATTTTGGGACTCAGGAGGATAAGACCGAGCTTGACTCGAAAACTCTTGTGGTGCAAAAATTCGACAAGTTACCTTTGGGGGAGCCACCGAAGATGCAGGTGTTCCTGATCATGGTGGAGGCGCCAAACTCGTGGGCGACCTTCTGGATCTGTTGCGCCAGTTCCCTGGTTGGAGCTAGGATCAAGGCTATGGGCCCCTCTCCTCTCTGCGGCCTTTGCTGATGGTTGATGTGTACTGTGGCCGGCAGCATGTAAGCCAAAGTTTTTCCCGACCCTGTTTGAGCTATTCCAACTAGATCTCGACCGGATAGAGCGACTGGCCAGCCTTGGGCCTGGATTGGTGTGGGCTCGGCAAATCCTGGAAAGAAATTTGGTTGAGAAAAAAAAAGCTCCGAGTTTACTAGCAACTGAACTGATGTTCTCACGAAATGTTAGAATACTAAGCATATTTCAGTGTTAAAAGACATAGAGAATGAACTGAGTGATCCCTTTATACAGGGTTATTCACTAATATGGCTCTATAGAATATTTTTAGGCAAAACACAAGATTCAGGATTGAAATTCTGAAGGTGAGCTTCAAGTAAGACGACGACTTCTCGTATAGATTTTATAGCATAAATAGATTCTTCATTGAATTCTGAGTCTTTTTGATTCCGAAAGTTTGAATTTTCCCGAGAAAATTATCTTTAAATGAAAAAATACGAAAAAAAAATTCTCAAAATTGAACTCTGTTGAAATACAGAAAACTTCGAGGTTTTTTCATTAAAAATTCTTATTTTTGAGAATCTCCGAGAAGAAAGGCTGATTCTTCTTTTCCGAAAGCGTGATTTTCAGAATATGATACAGGAGGTCACAAATTCTTTGTCAAAGTAAGAAGTGACGAAACATTAAAGAATTGTTTTTTTCAAATTGGAACCCCATTTTTTCGAAATCTTCGTCGAATAATAATAGGAGCATACGTCCAAAACTTTTATCCCAAAATGAATATTTTCCGAGATATTCAGGAAAAACGATTTTGTCTTCAATTTTCAATCTCATTACGAATGTGTTTTTTTACTGGAAAATAATTGGCAGTCAAGTGAAATTTTTGGAAATCTATGGTATCAAGAAAATATTTTCTATAGTTCAGACGAGTGAAGTTCTTGAATTACCATCTGTAATGCGAGAACAACAATGGGTTTGAATTTCTCAATGTGAGTATTAGTGAAGTCAACGTAAAAAATTATCAAGAATGCAGAAAAAAATAATTTGTAATAATTTTTAATGCTTTTGAAAGAATAATTAACAGAACATGTAACAATTTCATTACTTAAAATTCAAAATTCCCCTTCCATGAAAAAAAAAATTCTCCAGCTTTAAAAAATAAAGAAAAACTGAACTCGTCTGAACTATAAGAAAATATTTTCTCAATAACAGAGATTTCCAAAAATTTCACTTGAAGGCTAATTATTTTCCAGTAAAAAAACACATTCGGAATGAGATTGAATATTGAAAAAAAATCCTTTTTCTCGAAAATATTCATTTTGGTATAAAAGTTTTGGACGTATGCTTCTATTATTTTTTGACGAAGATTTCTAAAATGCTTCGAAAAAATGGGGTTCCAATTTGAAAAAAAAAACGATTTTTTGATGTTTCGTCACTTCTAACTTTTACAAAGAATTTGTGACCACCTGCATCATATTCTGAAAATCACGATATCGGAAAAGAAGCATCTGCCTTTCTTCTCGGAGATTCTCAAAAATGGCAATATTTGATGAAAAAACCTCGAAGTGGTCTGTATTTCAACAGAGTTCAATTTTGAGATTTTTTTTCGTATTTCCTCATTTAAAAAGAATTTTCTCGGGAAAATTCAAACTTTTGGAATCGAAAATACTCAGAATTCAATGGAGAATCTATTAACAAAAGTTGATATTACCAGAAAAACCGGAACTCCTAGAAACTTAAAAAAATATACGAGAAGTCGTCTTCTTACTTGAAGCTTACCTTTAGAATTTCAATTCTGAATCTTGTGTCTTCCCTAAAAATATTCTATAGAGCCATATTCGTGAATAACCCTGTATTGTGAAAAATTTTTAGAACAGAGAAAAAGACTTTCGCTGTTTTGTTCAGTTTCCAAAGTTGATAATGAACTTCTTCAAAATAAGAAATTACCTTACTTTGAGAAGTTATCAAAGATGGATTGAAATCTTCATCCTTCAAATAATTAAAGCAACATGAATATACTGACTGACAAAGAAACCCAGCACCCAGAAGGTGCTATTTAAATTTTAAATTTTTTTTGGTAAAACATCTATACTTAATATAAATGAATGTCTGTGTGTTTGTTTGTTCTCTATGGACTCAGGAACCAGATGACCGGTTTTGATAAAACTTTCACAATAATCTAAAGAATTTCTTTTGGGAGGTTTTCAAGTAGGGCTCATTCCTATAACACGAAGAAATAGGAAAAAATATCGAGTTTTCATGAAAAAGTCGGTAATTAACCCAGTTTTTTCAGGCTTTTACTGCCGACGCTGGGTAAACTATAAGAGATAGAGAAACATAGTCAGAGACAATTTTGTAGTGCTCAAAAAGTTCTATAAAAAGTCCGCGACGGCATATGTCTAACTGCTGATGACAATCCACGATAACCATTTTCAGTTCAATTAAAAATAATGTTCAGTTTGAAGAAGGCTCCCGACTGTCATCAAACGAATTCATATAAAAATGAATGTGATTGTTATCTGCGGCATTTATTCCTGATGAAAAACGCTTTTTACAGTTTTCTAATGGATTCCTCAAGAGTTACCGTAGGTTGAAAGAATGCGAATTTGAGCAAGAAATTATTGAATCTACGCGAGATCACTTTGTCACGTGCCTGTCCCTCCTTCGATACGAGGTTATGAATGTGTGGTTGAGGACCTATCAGTACCGTTTTAAATTGAAATATTACGCGAGCGGAGCCGCGGGTTTGAGCTAGTTCACTTATATGGCGATAATTTCTGCGTATACGTATTTTGGGCCTTTTAACAACAACTAAACATCTACTTCGGATCTCCTTGAACAGCTTTTTGGTTGTAAAATTTAAAAAATTTCCAAAAATGACTACAATATTCAAGAAATAAAAAATGTTTTCATGAAAAAACCTTCACGATTTTTTTTTCTCCAAATATGAATCATTTATTCCTTGCTATACCATCTATATCTATTGAAATATTGTCTGGGAGGTCTTTGCATATTCCTGAAAACTTAATTTGGGTTTTCTCTCCCAGTCTCTGAAACAAGAAACAATTATATTATTAAAAAAAATTTTCTAATTGTTTCTTGTTTCAGAGACTGGGAGAGAAACCCCAAATTAAGTTTTAAGGAATATACCATCTATGTTTTACAAAAAAAATTAAAAATTTAAACAGCTCCTTTTGGGTGTCGCAGTACGATAAAAGATACTCAAAACTAAACCTTACCCAGTTTGATGATGCTATTCATCAAGTAATCCGGAAAACTTCCCTCTTCAAACCCGAAATTCGGCTGAGGGACAGAATTCCCCCTCACTATAATATCGTTGGCATCCCTGTATTGATCGATGTCTTCTGCAGATCTGTTTTTCGCGTTCTGATGGAGAATGTAAAAGTTTTTCCTGAACGGTTTGAGTTCTGTCTGGGTCCAGTCGGGCTGCGTCAGCAACTGTTCATCTTGTGTCTTGTACTTCTTGTTGATCATTTGGGAGTTGGGGCCCCCGAAGTCCTGGACTGGAGCTATGTTGTGCTGAGACGGGCCACACCAATAATTCGACTGTTTTCCGTAGTGATGCTCGTTGCGCTCTGGTCTTGATCTGTTCCTTTTTTAGAAAATATCAGGTGTTAGTCGAACGTTTTTGTAGGATTCGAAGAATTATCAAAAGTATTTCAAGAGATTGTGAAAACTCAAATACAGGCTTAACTTGATCAAAGGATCCTGTGATGGAAGATCCCTTAACGTTGGTTGGATATTTGAGCTGTCAAAAAGACTTAATTCTGTCAACGTTATTATGACATTTCCTTTATTTTGACAGTTGTGAGAAGATTGGGAGAACTGTCAAAAAAGGCATCTTTAATTTAAATATGGCTGTCTTTTATTCATGGAGGTAAAAAACCTCCATGCTTTTATTTGAGTTAAGTACAGAAGGAGTATTTTATTACAGGCTACCTTAAAATCTTTTTGAATGCGCATGAGTAAATGTCGAAACAAGGGAAACTTTATATAAGACAGACCTCTATTAAGGCTGGTACATTTTCAAACTGACTCTGGATAAAAATCGAATTATCTAAAACTCACTATAAATGCAAATAAACGAAATTTTTTTATTCATCTGAACCAGTTTCATTTGGGTAAATTAATAAGGAAGGTGAAAAGAATTACATTAACAGAATTTCGAAACATCAAACAATTCCATTTCTGAGCTTCCATACAAGCGTACCAAGTTCGACGACCTATTAGGCGTTTCTGGAGAACTGGACCTATTTGAAATCTGAAAATTGGGATTCTGATATTGTTTGACATTATCTACTTAGCTAAAATATTCTTGAAGCCTGACCACTTTCAGTTATACAGGGAGTGAAAAAAAAATTTCAAAAATTTTCGTTTTGTTTTCGAATTTGATAGAGTATGCAATTCTGAATACATTCGTACACAAATCGTTGCGTTCGTCATAATACTTTCCAAAATATCGAGAAAAAACTGAAGAAAAAAGGGAGATAAGAGTATTCAGTATTATGTTTGTTATTCCTAATCTAGTTATCTTAAGTACAAACCGTTTTCACATTTTTGAAGTCGAAGACTGTGGAAATATTGTACATTTTCAGAATATTGAAAAATTCATCACAGGGTGTTCCAAATGTTGGGTAAAAAATTGGGATCAAGATTGGCCCATAACTTTCGTTTTTCAAATTAGAACCCTATTTTTTTATGATTGCGTTGAATTGTGCGAAGAAAAATGATGATTATGTTAATGCTCCTAAAATTAATAGATCTTGAGTTATTTAGGATTTCCTGATTTCATGTCGTACGTAGCGTCAAATTCATAGAATCTGTTTCATATAACTCTTTTCTGAATTTACCATTGTTGATATGGAACAGATTTAATGATTTTTCGCTACGTACGATATAAAATCAGAAAATCCTAAATAACTCGAGAATTATAAATTTTCGGAGGATCAACATATTGACACATTATCATAATTTTTCAACGCAGAATCCAACGCAATCATAAAAAAAATAGGGTTCTAATTTGAAAAACGAAAGTTATGGGCCAATCTTGATCCCAATTTTTTAACCCAACATTTGGAACACCCTGTGATGAGTTTTTCAAAATTCTGAAAATGTACAATATTTCCACAGTCTTCGACTTCAAAAATGTGAAAACTGTTTGTGCTTGAGATATCTAGATTAGGATTAACAAACAATACTGAATACTCTTATCTCCCTTTTTTCTTCAGATTTTTCTCGATATTTTGGAAAGTATTATGACAAATGCGATTTGACGATTTGAGTACGAATGTATTCAGAATTGAATACCCCATCAAATTCGAAAACAAAAAAACAGAAATAAAAAAAAAAAAATTTTTTCACTACCTGTATAACTGAAAATGGTCAAGCTCCAAGAATATTTTAGTTCGGAAGATAATGTCAAACAATATCATAATCCCAATTTTCAGATTTCAAATAGGCCCAGTTATCCAGAAACGCCTAATAGGCCGTCGAACTTGGTACACCCTGTATAACGCCAAATTAAATTAAAATTCACTATTTCATGACATTTTCAAGATAAGGAAGTTGAGAGTCAGAAAAAGTTATAGGTATTTTGGTGTCACCGTAACTGTTCACTTTTTTTATCGAATATTTATGAAATTCAATTCACCTTCATTGTTAGCACTCAGAACTTTGGAAAGTTCATTGGTAATATTTCTACAAATTAAATTTTTTTCATATATTTATATATTCTTAGCAAGAAACAGGTAATATTTCTGTAAATAAAAAATGTTTAGTGAAATATAAAAATTATAATTTTAGAAAATTATGATTTTGCTCATCCCTAGAACTGAATGCACAGAAATATACAGTAGATAACTAAAATTTAAGGGGCGGTGCTCATATTTATACAATTTTTAGCGTCAAATAAGTCGCATATCCGTGCAAGCGGTTGAATATTAAAGGAACTTATGTATTAGAATGATAGAAAACTAAACCAAGGCAAAAAAAGGTCACACTAAGTTTAAAAGATGCCACGTGAAAATTAGAGGTGTAATTCAAAAGTCTGAAAACGGTGAATTCATTTCGCGCACAGGTTAAAAATCGAAATTCTGACACTGCAGTCTTCAAAAATTTTGCCCAAGGAATCAAAAGGGCCACAGAAGGCCTTATAAGATATGAGGAAGAACTTTGAAATTTTAAATGCAAACCCATCTTTATCATTGCAGATTCGGATTGAGCGAAAATTTGGTCATCAGAATTGGTTAAAAGCAAAAATCTTTCGTAAATTTTTTCATTAAAAAATTCAGGGTCGTCAATCTGATGGGTTCACTTGAAATTACTCCCAGTATCAGTATTCGTATTTTCCACCTGTCCGCGAAAAAAATTAAATTTTTTCTGAACCACCCGGTATATTTTTTTCCAAAATCGACTCTCTCCCAAGCTACAGCCTTTTTTAAGACGTTGATGAGTTGAGTGTCATGTTGAGATATTAAAAAAAAAGAATAAAACGTCAGAACAAATGTTTATCTTTTTCATTTAAGGGATATATTATAAAAAAAAGTTTTACTTTCTAGCGACTCCACCCTCATCTAAAAAAGTAGTTCTTGCGTACTATCTCATTTCGATAAATTGAAAATAATTTTTGGTTAATGTCGATACATTATTCTGGTGTTACAGATTCAATTCATCGACCTGTTCTGAAATAGAAACAACAAACCTGAAGGGATGTTTGTGTCAAACCTATGAAACTTTCTAAAAATATTCCGAATTCTAGGTACTCTGAAGAAAGTCCACAGCATTCTGAATAGAAAGAATTATTCATAAGAATGGCAGGAATTTGTTCAGGTAAAATTTTTCGAATATGTACGTGATATTTACGTACAATGAACACGGTTTATTCACCAAAATCTCCTAGTTTCACAGAGTTTTGAACAGTGGACGTATTCTCTGTGTTTTGGGTCAAATAACAACCAATTTTGCCTCATTTCTGTGTTTGACTAGCACCTAATTATTTCTTCGGATATAGGACAAATAAAAAGAGGAAATCGAGGTGGCATTGAAATTTTGATTGCTTGTTCATACTCAGTTTAAATCCAGGTAAATATTAAGATAACACTTTGTTTCAGTAAATCTTTTCTATCGTGTCTATCGTTTGAGAGGTCTCTGACGAAACTTCCGAATTACAGAATTCTCATAACGAATATTGAACAGAACGTGAAAGTCGTACGAATTCTCATTCTAGCGGTTAGACTCCATTAATAAAGTGATAAACTCGTAATGGGGATAGATAACCGGAATGACTAAATATGGCGGTCATTAGCCGCCATTTTGTGAATTGGAAATGTTGCGAACCATCCATATCAGCAAAATATGGCATAACAAATGTGTTATCAAAATGTATGTGTCATTCCTCCGCTATCATGAACTAGGAAATCTCGGTACTTCTAATTTAGTCATTGTTGGAATTCAATTAAAACCAGATTTTTTCGAATGGAAAAGAATACAGGGGACTAAATATCCAATATATCATTCCATAAAATCGAATATTCCACTCGAGAACATAGGGAATTAATCATATATGAGCCTGTAAGCCCAGAGTTTGAAAATCAATACAGCAATCAGTTCCTGAATTTACGAAAATTGCTGGCCAATTAGAAATCTTTCGGAAAAAACATTGTTCCCATTATCGTTGATGAATGAATAGCATTATAGAAACCAGGCTGTATTACGTAGGAAGATTTCGAGACCTGGCAAAATGGCCACGTCAGTCAGTAACTTAGTATTAATTCGAAAACACATTCAAGAAAATCAATTCAAAATAGAATCGGTAAAATTTCTCACCGATCGTTTCAAGAAGAAACTTACATATTATTCGTTGAATATACACTGTACTGCATTGTGTAATTAGTTAATTGGGCCACTTCTTTGAAATGGCTTCTAATCCTTATGAAATCTGCAAAAAGAGAATATCTCAAGAGAATTGAACAATATTATTGTCGTGTAAAGTTCATGCCATGCACTTGCAATTTCTTATGTATTTTATAGCAAACACTAGCTTTATATCGTGAAAATCGGTGCTATTTTCAGGCAGCCTCACCTAGCTTGCTCCAACCAGAAGCGCGAACACCTTTTGCTTGACGGCGCTATGATCTGCGTCAAACAGGCAACAGCCGTCTTGCGCTTGCGCGTAATAATTTCGGGAACCTGCATCCGTTTCCGGGTTTTTCAAATTTTACTGATATTATTCAAATTTTATACTTACTGCTGATATATTTTTTAATATTTTCATAAATTTAATAATTTTTTTAGTGATTCTCTTATGGGTAAGAATATTCATCATTATATAAAATGAAATTTTTTCTTGATGGAAAGAAACGAAAAACCATTTTTCGATCTATGCGCAGAAACAAGAACTTTGCGCATTCCTTCCTCCCCTCCTACAAAATTGTACATCGAATACCGATAATTTCCAGAACTTCTCCGCCTTTGTCCTCTCGTCTCGATCGTTTGAACAGATAGGTCGTCGAAAAGTACTGGTTTGTCCGGTATATTTCGTTTTGTGTACTCAAAACATTCAATTTATTAACGCCATAAGACTACCTTAGAATATCTGTAACTTGGTCGATCAACTAAAATTCTTCAGAGCAGAAAATGTAAGTATGAGTTTCTGTGGCTTGTAGTTTGACCGCCATTTTGAAATTTGTCATTTGTGTAGATTATCAATTCTCACATGATTTATTCGAATTTTCACCCATAATTCGTAATACAATTATGTTTCGTAATAGGTCCTACGGAAGTAGACATACTGGTGGAGGCAGTGGCGGCGGTTTTCGTGGTGGAAACAGCTCCAGCGGTAGCCGTATGAACGGAGGTGGTTCATTCAACAACAACAATAATCAAAGAAATGGATTCGAGCGTGGAGGCGCGAACAGTTTCAAAAGTAATAGTGGCCCCCCAAGCCGTGTTGGTGGTGGAAGACCACGGGGAGGTTTAGGAGGCTCCATGGGACGCGGAGGAAATCGAGGAGCAGGTATAGGAACATGAAAAAACTGTTTATACCTTTCGGGTCAAGCTCAACCGAAAATGTATAATTTTTCTGTGCATGGGCATTTCCTTACGTTAAAATTTGGGCCCATTGCAAGGTATGTTGTTTTCTAATCAGTAGGTTTTTGGATTAGCTTGATAAGCCTCTCATTTTGGCATGATTCTGCGTTGCTTATCAGTGGAACATGAGTGCTTATGAAGAGGTATAGTGATTTGGGAAATATGCCTTCGGTGTCTACACGAATCAAGTCTAGATCCCATCCTCAAGTTTCCCTACATGAGCTTCCTTTTTTGTGGTATTTAGAGTTTATTTTTCTCTGTATTTGTACTTTAAATATTCGAGCGATATAGAACATGTGGTTAATTTAATTTCTTTTCAGGTGGTAGTGGAGGTCGTTCCTTCACATCTTCACGGTCCATGCCCAAGGGTGGTAACCTTGGGGCGGGCAATAGGTTACGGAAAATCAATTGGAGTGGTCGAAATCTGCGTCCGTTCAAAAAAGATTTTTATGAACCGCATGTGTCTGTTGCCAACAGATCGTCTTATGAGGTAGATCAATACCGCAGATCGAAAGAGGTCACAGTGGACGGTAATCATGCTCCAAATCCAATCCAGCATTTCTCAGAGACTAGTTTTCCTGATTACGTCATGGAAGAAATCAAGCGACAAGGTGAGTTGATGTTTTTATTTTTGTAAATATTGGATTTATCCTCTCATTTTGGCATGATTCCGCCTTGCTTATCAGTGGAACATGAGTGCTTATGAAGAGGTAAAGGGAAATATGCCTTCGGTGTCCACACATGTTGAGTCTGGATCCCATCCTCAAGTTTCCCTACATTTTTTTTATTTTAATAATGTTTTTGATAAGCTCTGTAACTGTGTCCCAATTGGGTGAGACTGCACTGTATCTCAGCTTTTATTGAAGATAGAAATTTCGCAATCCTGTGTCACTTTTTTGTGAAACTTTTGAATCCACAAGCAGAAATATTCCGTTTTCTTTCGTTCCTGGAATACAGGGCGAAAACGAAAATGTTCACTTTTTTGAGATATAATTATTTCTCAGGCACAGTATAAGATAGAAAAAAACACTGAAAACTGCATTTAATATAGATTTTTACATAGAAGTCACTGGCGTAGTTAAAAAAAAATTTTTGGAGCTCTGCTTTTGAGATTGAGCACAACTGTGGAATTTTTCAGATGGAACACCCTGTATATTTTAACTTCAAATTCTTTAATTAATAAATTGATGCATCACAACCCAACCTTTAATAAAATTCAGCTTCAAAAATCAGAAGAATCCATATTTGCTTGTTTTTTTTATAGTATACAATGATACAATGAATTCTTTCACACATTCATTTAATTAATATTTTTTTAAACGCCATGTGATTTAAATTTATTCATTTTATCATATTCACATAAACTCAAAATATCACTTGATAAAATAAACTTGAAAATGTTGAAAACTGAAGAAATTTCAATATTTATATTGAAATTTTTTCATGTACAACCTTGTACACCTTGAATGAATTTTGAAATTCAGAAAAATCCATATTAATGTTGGTTTTTTATATTAGTAAGACATGAATTCTTCCACATGCATAAAAATTTAACATACATAAAAAAATTTCAATATAAATATTGAAATTCCTTTCGTTTCCAACAATTTCAAGTTTATTTTGACAAGTGACATTTTGAGTTTATGTTTGAATATAATGAAATAAATAGGTTTAAGTCACATGGCGTTAAAAAAATAATTATTAAATGCATGTATTAAAGAATTAATATTAAGGAAAACAATCAAATAAGGATTCTTCATAATTTCGAAGCTAAATTTTTTTATAGGGTGGGTTGTGATACATATCAATGTATTCAGAAAAATAAATGCTAAATTTGACGTCAAAATATACAAGGTGTTCCATCTGCAAAAATTTCGCGTTTGTGCTCAAAAAACAGTGCTCTGAAAAAAAATTCAACTACTCCACTGACTTCTATGTGAAAATATATATTAAAAGCAGTTTTCAGTTTTTTTCTATCTTATACACTGCCTAAGAAATAATTACGTCTCAAGAAAGTGAACATTTTCTTTTCCGCCCTGTATTTCAGGAACAAAAGAAGTTGGAATATTTCCGTTTGTGGATTTAAAAGTTTCACAAAAAATTGATAAAGGGTCGCGAAAACTGCATGCCTCTATCTTCAATAATAGCTAGATACAGTGCAGTCTCACCGAATTTGGGACACAGTGTACTTTAGGCATGTGACCTTGAGGCGGTTCCATATGAAGCAGCAACGTTGTCAGATTGGGCAATTATTCAGATATTTGAAGAGTTTAAATCCAACGAACGAAATTAACATCTATTTCTCAAATAGTTTGAATTTAGTTGTAGAGTGAGAGTATTTATGGAAATTAGAATTAAAACAGTGGATGATTAAAGATCATTTAGGGAGTCACAATTTGTGAATCCAGTAGAAATAATAAGTGGGTGCAATCTGAACAGGGTGGATTTACACATGGAAAAAAAGGGAAAAATTGTATTTCCGAGTAATTTTTTTTTAAACCCTTTTTGTAGAACTACGAGCTAGGCAACACAAAATTCAAAATAAATTATGTGAAATCATTTTATTTCTTTTCATCTGCTGAATATATCCTGAAATTTATTCAAAAATAATCTAATTGGCAAGATTATTCATTTATATCAGAATGTCGAAGCCTTTCAAAATTCAAAGAGACAATAATTTCAAGTCGAATAAGTAGAAGAAGGAAAAGCAAATCAGTTTGAGGAACCTCAAATAATTGCAAAATTCAAACTCTAAAACATTATTGATCTTTTCTCTCTCTAAAATCGTTTCAGGCGACGTTAAGGTTAAATCAAAATCCGTTTCCAAAAATTTGGCTTCTGCACAATTTGGCAACAAAATTGACATATGACATTGTTCGCGCTTGCGCAATTTGGCTCTGAGTCCCTTACATCCCTAAAGTACAAGAAAATTACCTATTTGGATTTATCCTCTCATTTTGGCATGATTCCGCCTTGCTTATCAGTGGAACATGAGTGCTTATGAAGAGGTATAGCAAATTGGGAAATATGCCTTCGGTGTCCACACATGTCGAGTCTGGATCCCATCCTCAAGTTTCCCTACATTTTTTTATTTTTATACAGAAGTTTTTCGATAAGCTCTCATTGGCTGAGATATCATCTGCAAGTCTCGGTTATTATAGTTTTCGAATTCAAACTAAAACTTTTAGTTTATTTGGTGATCTTGTACTTTCGGCATGTGTACTTGAAGCAGCAACGTTGCCAGATAGGGCAGTTATTCAGGTATTTTAATAGTTTGAAGCTTATGAACGAAATCAATGTCTATTTCTCGAAGAGTTTGAAAGGAGTTGTATAGTGAGATTATTTGTGGGAATTAGAATTGAAACAATGGATGATTCAAGATCATTTAGGGGCTCACAAATTTTGATTCAACTAAAATAATTAGTGTGGGTGCAATCTGAACAGGACAGAATTACACATGGAGAAAAGGAGAAAAATTGTATTTTCGAGTAATTTTTTAGGAAACTCACATGAGTGACGGTTTCTTTTGGTTAGTTGTCTCCCTCCTTGTAGAAGTATCCTGAAATTTATTCAAAAATGATCTGGCAAGATTACAGTTTATTGATCACACCTATGAACAACAACAAATATAGTTATTCATTTATATCGGAATGTCGTCGCCTTTGAGACAATCATTTCAACTCGAATTAGTAGATGAAGGAAAAACAACAAATCAGTTCAAGAAACCTCAAATAATTGCAAAATTCAAACGCAAAAACATTAATTCATACATTTGAGATTATCCCATGATCTTTTCTCGGTCAAAAATCTTTTCAGACGGCGCATCAGTCTAGTCCAAATCCGTTTCCAAAGATTTGACTTCTGCACAATCTGGCAACAAAATTCAAATATGACATTGTTCACGCGTGCGCAATTTGGTTCTCAGTTCCTTACCAGCCTAAAGTATAGTTGACTTATCCTCTCATTTTGGCATGATTCCGCCTTGCTTATCAGCGGAACATGAGTGCTTATGAAGAGGTATAGCAAATTGGGAAATATGCCTTCGGTGTCTACACAAATCGAGTCTAGATCCCATCCTCAAGTTTCCCTACAACGAAACACTCTAAAACACTCAAATCCAGCTACAATTCTTCGAAGCCAACTCACTCTAACCTAACTTTTTTATTTCTAGGTTATGACGCGCCTACAGCAATCCAAGCTCAGGGCTGGCCCATAGCAATGAGCGGCAGAGACTTGGTCGGGATAGCTCAGACCGGTTCTGGCAAAACGCTGGCCTACATCTTGCCGGCGATCGTTCACATCAACAATCAGCCACCGTTGCAGAGAGGAGACGGTCCGATAGCTCTGGTTCTGGCACCAACTAGGGAATTGGCCCAGCAGATTCAGCAGGTCGCTTCAGATTTCGGAAGAACGTCTTATGTTAGGAACACCTGTATATTTGGAGGAGCTCCGAAAGGGCCTCAAGCGAGGGACTTGGAAAGAGGTTAGTATCTGTTTGACATTTGACAGTTCTCGTTTGACAAGTGACAGTTTTGGAGGTTACTGTTGCTAATTTTTACAAGTTGAATGAGGAAGACTAATTTTGATGGAATTTCTAGTAAACGAGTATTGTTTTTCACTGGCATATATCCAATTTAAAGCTTCATTTATATGACATCATGATATACAGGGTGTCCCGTGAGGAACTTTACATACTCCTACCATATATAGGGTTGACTATCAGCATCACGAAATGGCCACTTAGAAATGTCTCATATCTTTCCTTGCCAATATACAGGATGATTCATTCTTTCTACTATATTTCTGGCACTATATCAGAATTGAATAATTGCTATATAGGGTTGTTCAGGAATATGGCTCTATAGAATATTTTTAGGAAAGACACAAGATTCACGATTGAAATTCTGAAGGTGAATTTCAAGTAAGAAGACGACTTCTCTTATATTTTTTGAAGGTTCTAGGACTTCTGGTTTTTTCGGAAGTGACATCAACTTTCGTTTTTCAAATGGGTTAACCAATTTTTTATTGCATAAATAGATTCTCCATTGAATTCTGACTCTTTTTGATTCAAAAATTTTGAATTTTCCCGAGAAAATTCTCTTTGAATGAGGAAATACGAAAAAAAATCTCAAATGAACTCTGTTGAAATACAGTCAACTTCGAGGATTTTTCATTAAAAATTCTCATTTTTGAGAATCTCCGAGGAGAAAGGCTGATACTTTTCCGATAGCGTGATTTTCAGAATGATACAGGAGGTCACAAATTCTTTGTCAAAGTTAGAAATGACGAAACATCTAAAAATCATTTGTTTCAAAATGAAACCCCATATTTTCGAAATCTTCGTCAAAGACTTTTATCCCAAAATGATTATCCAGTTCTCCAAAAACCTCTAATAGGTCATCTAACTTGGTACACCCTGTATATTAACTAAGATGTCAAAATTCTGATTAGATTTTGAGAATATGAGGAATGTTTGGTTTAATCCACTGCAGGTTGCGCTATTCACGAATTATGACAGTTTCTTGTCAAATTGTTTAGTCTCATCAACTTAGTAAGGTTTCAACAAAACCTTTTCCTTAATTCATTTTGAAGATCTTTGTGTTGAAGATCTTTTTCATGTTCTTATTTATTCAGCATTAGTTTTTGAATGAATATTATCGTCAACAGATTACAATGATGTTCTTGAATTTCTTCACCTGAAGTGTTTGTAAACACGAGAATAATGAAGACAATTGACCCTGAGTAATCTGTTGATTATAATTGTGAATGGAAAATATTGTAGAAGTCAAATTTTTATATCAACTCAGCAATTTTTCCGATATTTGAAAGAATTGCTTCAGATTGTAGATTTTCATAATTCATTGTGAACATGAGTTTATACAGGGTTATACACGAATATGGCTCTATAGAATATTTTTAGGAAAGATTAAAGATTCAGGATTGAAGTTCTAAAGGTGAGCTTCAAGTAAGACGACGACTTCTCGTATATTTTTTGAAGGTTTTAGGACTTCCGGTTTTTCCGGAAGTAACATCAACTTCCGTTTTTCAAATGGGAAGACCCATTTTTTATTGCATTAATAGATACTCCATTGAATTCTGAGTCTTTTTGATTCTAGAAAGTTGAGTTTTCCCGAGAAAATGGATAAATACGAAAAAAAATCTCAAAATTGAACTATGTTGAAATACAGACAACTTCGAGGTTTTTCCATTAAAAATTCTCATTTTTGAGAATCTCCGAGAAGAAAGATTGATGCTTCTTTTCCGATAGAGTGATTTTGAGAATATGATACAGAGGGTCACAAATTCTTTGTCAAAGTTAGAAGTGACGAAACATCAGAAAATCGTTTTTTTCAAATTGGGACCCCATTTTTTCGGAGCATTTTTGAAATTTTCGTCGAAAAATAATGGGAGCATATTCCAAGACTTTTATCCAAAATGAATATTTTTCGAGATATTCAGGAAAAACGATTTTGTCTTCCATTTTCAATCTCATTCTGAATGTGTTTTTTTTTACTTGAAAACAATTAGCGGTCCATTGAAATTTTTGGAAATTTTTCTTATCGAGAAAATATTTTCTATAGTTCAGACGAGTTAAGTTCTTGAATTATCATGTGTAATGCGAGAGCAACAATTGGTTTAAAGTTCTCAATTTGAGTATTAGTGAAGTCAACGTAAAATATTCTCAGGAATGCAGAAAAAAACAATTTGTAATAATTTTTAATGCTTTTGAAAGAATAATTAACAGAACATGTAACAATTTAATAACTGAAAATTCAAATTTCCCTACCATGACAGAAAAGAAATTCTCTAGAATTAAGAATTTGCGGAGATTATCCTAAGCTTTAAAAAATACTGAACTCGTCTGAACTATAAGAAAATATTTTCTCGATAACAGAGATTTCCAAAAATTTAACTTGACCGCTAATTATTTTCCAGTGAAAAAAACACATTAGGAATGAGATTGAAAAGTGAACACAAAATCGTTTTTCCTGAATATCTCGAAAAATATTCATTTTGGGATAAAAGTCTTGGACGTATGCTCCTATTATTTTTTCACGAAGATTTCGAAAAAAAAATTTTTCATTCTTTGTACAAGTGAAAGTGGTCAGGCTTCAAGAATATTTTTATCCGGTAGATAATATCGAACAATTTCGTAATCCCAATTTTCAGAATTCAAATATGTCCAGTTCTCCAAAAACTGATAATAGGCCCTCGAACTTGGTACACCCTGTTTATTAACTAAGATGTCAAAATTCTGATTCGATTTCGAGAATATGAGGAATGTTTGTTTTAATCAACTGCAGGTGGCGCTATTCACAAATTATGACAATTTCTGGTCAGATTGTTTAGTCTCATCAACCTGGTAAAGTTTCACCATAACCTTTTCCTTCATATATTTTGAAGATCTTTATGTTGAAGATCTTTTTCGTGTTCTTATTTATTTAGCATTAGTTTTCGAATGAATATTATCGTCAACAGATTACAATGATGTTCTTGAATTTCTTCGCCTGAAGTGTTTGTAAACACGAGAATAATGAAGACAATTGACCCTGAGTAATCTGTTAATTATAATTGTGAATTGAAAATATTTCAGAAGTTACTAAGTCAAATTTTTATATCAACTCGACAATTTTTCTGATATTTCAAGGAATTGCTTCAGATTATGGATTTTCATAATTCATTATGAACATGAGTTTATACAGGGTTATCCACGAATATGGCCTTCTAGAATATTCTTAGGGAAGACACATAATTCAGGATTGAAATTCTAAAGGTGAGCTTCAAGTAAGAAGACGACTTCTCGTATATTTTTTGAAGTTCTAGGACTACAATTTTTTCCGAAAGTGACATCAACACTCTTTTTTTTAAATGGGAAGACCCATTTTTCATTGCATAAATAGATTCTCCATTGAATTCTGAGTATTTTTGATTCCGAAAGTTTGAATTTTCCCGAGAAATTTCTCTTTGAATGGGGGAAATACGAAAAAAAACTCAAAATTGAACATTGTTGAAATACAGACAACTTCGAGGTTTTTTCATTAAAAATTCTCATTTTTGAGAATCTCCGAAAAGAAAGGCTGATGCTTCTTTTCCGATAACGTGATTTTAAGAATATGGTACAGGAGGTGTTTTTTTTTACTGGAAAATAATTAGCGGTCAAGTGAATTTTTTGGAAATCTCTGTTATCGTTAATATATTTTCTTATAGTTCGTATTTCAGAAGTATTTTAACATAGTTGAATTTTGAGATTTTTTTTCGTATTTCCCCATTTAAAGAGAATTTTCTCGGGAAAATTCAGAATTTTGTTATCAAAAATACTTAGAATTCAATGGAGAATCTATTAATGCAATGAAAAATGAGTCTTTCCATTTGAAAAGCGAAAGTTGATGTCACTTCCGGAAAAACCGGAACTCCTAGAACCTTCAAAAAATATACGAGAAGTCGTCTTACTTGAAGCTCACCTTTAGAATTTCAATCCTGAATCTTGTGTCTTTCCTAAAAATATTCTATAGAGCCATATTCGTGAATAACCCTGTATAAATGTTCAGTCTATTGTTTAAAGTTGAATTCCGAATTCCATTTTTTTTTTCAATCTTTTCCTCCCAAGAATTTAAGTAAGCACCCTACGTTTTTCTAAATTTCTTCGTTACAATTGAAGCTTTATAGTAGTTGAGAATATCAAACTTTTTCTGAATAATCGCTTGATCGACAAAGAAGAATAAATGACATTGATCATCTTCTTATAGGTGTCGAGATTTGTATCGCCACCCCCGGCAGACTGATCGACTTTCTAGAAAAGGGCACCACCAATTTAGAACGTTGCACTTATCTCGTCCTAGACGAGGCCGACAGAATGCTGGATATGGGTTTCGAACCGCAAATTCGAAAAATAATCGAGCAGATACGGCCGGACCGTCAGACTCTCATGTGGTCTGCCACGTGGCCTAAAGAGGTCAAGAAGCTCGCCGAGGATTATTTGAACGACTACATTCAGATCAACATTGGATCCCTTCAATTATCTGCTAATCACAACATCTTGCAGATAGTGGACGTTTGTCAGGAAAATGAAAAGCCCGAAAAGTAAGTTTCAAGATTTTACCATCTATCTATACTGAAATCATATAATCAATATTTATTTGCTGGGCAGTTAGTAATAAATATTTGTGTATTGTGAATAGCAGCAACTGATATGAATACTCTTTTTTGTTGAAAGCTTGAGTAAGAAAAAAGAGTATTTATATCAATTGCTGCTATTCCCAATACTGTTTATACTAATATTATAAATGTTAATGTCTCTGTGTTTGTGTTTGTTTGTCCTGTATGGATTCCGGAACCAGATGACCAATTTTGATAAAACTTTCACTATAATGTAGAGAATTTATTTCGGGAGGTTTTCAAGTAGGGTTATTCATTTCATTTTCATTCCTATATCACGAAGAAATGAGAAAAAATATAGTTTTCATGAAAAAGTCTGTATTTAACCCGGTTTTTTCACGCTTTTACAGCCGACGCTGGGTAAACTATAAGAGATAGAGAAACATAGAGACAATTTTCTAGTACTCAGAAAGTTCTATAAAAAAGTCCGCGACAGCATATGTCTAACTGCTGGTAACAACCCACGATACTCATTTTTAACATTTTTCAGTTCAATTCAAAATAATGTTCAATTTGAAGAGGGCTCCCGACTGGCTTAGAATGAATTCATATAGAAATGAATGTGATTGTTATATGCGGCATTTATTTCTCATGAAGAATGCTTTTTACAGTATAGTTTTCTAATGAAGTCTTCAAAAGTTACCGCAGGTTGAACGAATGCGAATTTGAGCAAGAAATTATTGAATCTATTAGAGATCACTTTGTCACGTAGTCACGTGCCTGTCTCTCCTTCGATACAAGGTTATGAATGTGGGATTGCGGATCTATCAGTACCGTTTTAAATTGAAATATTACGCGAGCGGAGCAGCGGGTTTGAGCTAGAAAATATCGGCCTAACTTTTTGTTTAGGTTTTCGTGAAATAAGGCAGTTTCTGTTAAATATAAAATATTACACTTTGGTGAATTACATCTAAGATGGCTAAATACATGGTGTATGTTCTGTTAGGATTTTGTTTTGCAAATTTGAGAATATGATGAATGTTTCTTAGAATCAACTATAGGTGGCACTATTCATAAATTATAACAGATTCTCAGTAATTAATTCAAATATTCGAAAATATTCTGGTGTGGATAGTTTTCAAAAAATAATTAATGGTGTTATTGACATTTTCGACAGAATACCACTTTTTTCTATCGACGTTTGAAAATATCCATACTTTTCTAATATTACAGGTGAAATATAGGTATTTTCTACTAGCGAATGAATGGATTTAATATTCTAGATTAGACCAAACTGAAACTATGATGATATTTGAGGCTTGAACAGGCAACTCCCAACTAAGGGGCGCTTTAACCTCTCGAAATTGAATAAAGAAAAGAGGGGTAGTGATAGTTGATATGAAAAATCTTGGAAGCCTCTTCACAACGGTGCATAAAAAACGTAATTTTAATGAACCGTTTTCACAAAAGCTCAAATGAGCCTCCTTGATTATTTTGATTATTTTTAGAATGTGTAATCCCATTTTTACTGAGCTCTTTTTACTCTTTTTACAAACTTGAAAAATCACATTTTTTAAAATTAATTTTTTTATTGCTTTATCATGTTTCAATCAAAAAATAATAGCTGCATTTTTAAATCAAATGATTCAAATTTTCCTCCATTGTCTTCCGTAAAATAATCTTGACTGTGAACCGTCCATAACATAGTTCAGCATAATTTTTGGGCGTAGTTTGTCAAAATTCTCAGGCCGAGGCATAAAAATTCGAGTTGATAAATTAATTTTTGCGAAAATGGTCCATCAAGAGTACGTTTTTCATAGTTGCTCGTTCAAGCCTCAAATATACATCAAAAGATGTCCCCCTAACAAAATTATTCGAAGTGTTTCGGGAAATTTTTCCAATCACTATGGGATAAGATATATACGGGGTGGCTCGTCTGAGAATAAACTCCCTGTATATTCCTTCTGCTCCAACTTTGCTGAACTTTATTTTAAAAATCAATAAATTTTAGAAAGGTTTCTTTTATATCTGAAAAAAAAAGGTTTCTAGGCAGTTCATCTGTTCAAACAACAATCAAATTTTTCATCAGAAAATAGATCTGAATGACAACTATGACATTGCGGCGCCGCCAGGAAACATTCCTAATATTCTCAAATTAGTCTAATGTCATTCCATTCATAAAGTATTGAAATAATTTTGTTGAATTGTGTTTTATCTCTGCATTGTATTTCACTCGCAAACCTCAACTTTGGTTAAAATTAATATGACAAGAAACAGCTACTTTCACATAATGGCATTAAAAATTCCCAGTAAATCTATATTTTTAATGATGAGCATATAATCTGATAATATTTGATGAAATAACATTGAATACCTCTAAGAAGAACTGACTTTCCCAGAAACAACTGTCTTATCATAATTTTCCTCTTAGCAAGTTTGTCACGTTTCCCCCTTTTTCCAGGCTGAACCTACTCCTTCAAGAGATCGGCAACAACGCGGAACCCGGTTCGAAAATTTTAATTTTCGCCGAAACAAAAGTCAAAGTCGAAGACATCACGAGACAGCTGAGGAGATACGGCTGGCCGGCAGTCTGCATGCACGGGGACAAGAGCCAGCAGGAGCGAGACTACGTCTTGAGGGAGTTCAGGAACGGGAAGTCCTGCATTCTCGTGGCTACGGACGTAGCCGCTCGCGGTTTAGGTAAGTTACAATTTTTTTTTGCGAATGTTTACGGTCGTATATTTTATTTGATAAAGAACGATTTCGATTGGAAATTTTTATGTTGACGGTGGGAAATTTGACTGTGGTTGAACTTGAGTGGTTGTTGAAAATTTTACTTTCGTAGCGTTTTTAATGGTGGAGGTTTCATCGAAAGAACTTGAGATTAACGGTGATTATCTTGTTTTTTGGCATCAAAGTAGCCGCGGATTTACCAGACTGGTTTTATTTGAAATGTACATTTTTTGTTTCATCTAGTCTTCAGGTATGTAGTAATTCGTAAATTCCAGTTGACGAAGAATAGAAAATCATTGATTTAACATGAAATACAAGGTGGTTTCATAGGTGAGGAAGAACTGTACAAAATAGATTATTACAACGTATGTTGCTCAAAAAAAATATTCAATATGATAAAAAAGAGAAAAAATCTTAGGCTTCAATACCCTAATGTTTCTCTCAAATGCATCTCTTTTTTGGGATATTTTACAGCAAATAAACTACTCGGCTCTTCAGGATCTGTTCTAAGCACTAGCAAATTTTTATCATTCCACTTCTTTCCTGAGAGGAATTCTTAAGTTCAAAATAGGAAAAAGAAAATTGCTGAAGTAAAAAGCCGTAAAATTGATACAAATTGTTCACAGAAATGATTGCCTTTTTCAATCCGTTGTCTTATTTCTTCCGCACTATTCACCACGCGATCAACTGAAATCATTTAAAGCCACTATTTGAATAAATATGCGGAATTTTTCAGTTACTTTGCGAAATTCGGAAGAATCTTTCTCATATTGACCTATTTTGACGTGTTTTATCAACTGTCAAAAAAGGCTCACCTTCAAAACCACCCTGTATACTTCAGAGCAGCCCAAGAATAATATTGCATATGTATTCATAGTTTATAACGTAATGTTGAAAGTTATAAAAAAAAATTGAGTCGCAGAGAAGTATTTGTAGACAGATAAAGAAAATCCTTATGGAAACATAGGAATGTGAATGTTAAATTTGAATGAGCTCAAAGTCTAGTAGAACAGTGGAAGAATCGAAATATCATTGCGGTTCGATAACAAATAAGGGACTGGACTGTCGGAATGGCAAGTCTCGGCTGCCGCGAATTGCAATGCACGTTAGTGGCATCCGAACGTCAGATGTGATAGCTAGACGGTTTGAAAATAAATTAGATTCGCGTAAATTAAAATGTTCACTGTTAAGGAGAAAATTCAAATCATAAAATGGTACTTCGGTGGTCAATCTATTGCGGAGACAATAACTTCTTTCATTGTTGCCTTTGGAGATAGGCCGATACCTTCAAGTTCGGCTCTCCAACTTTGTGCCAAAATAGCAAGAATGACTAATCTTCCCAGAGATATGAGATTATATCTTTGTAATAGATTTGGCTACTGTTTGGAACAACAAGTTGGATTATTCGAATATTTAATTTGAATTTGTCGAACTTCAATTTCGCATGTTGTATAATGTGTTTTCCTTTTTTTTTATAGTATTAATTGTTGTTTTTTAATTTCTTCTCGAAGAATGTATTTTTGTTCTTCAAATTTGTCTTTTTTCTAGAATTTATTTTATTTTCAAACCAGTTTTGGCGAAAAAGAATCTGAATACTAATTTCCACAGGAAATATTGGTATCATTCTTTGGGCAAATGAATTCCTCGCGTCAGGGTGGAATAAAATTGTCGTATTCATTTACAACAGCTATTCAATACCCATACCGCGTTTGGAGTGTTACTGATTAGATTCGACACTTCGCATACCATACGTTGTGCTCTACATCCCCAACCAACCTAATCTGTCAGCCCAGCCATTTATTACATATCACTTGCCTCTCAAGTTTTGATTCTGCCACTGTTCCACTAAAATATGGCCCTGTTCGAATTTACTATAGAAACTGCGATGTTTCCGATTTTGTTTTCCCGATTTATCTGTCGCCAGGAACAGG
This sequence comes from Hippodamia convergens, assembly GCA_038502775.1. Taxonomy (NCBI): domain Eukaryota; kingdom Metazoa; phylum Arthropoda; class Insecta; order Coleoptera; family Coccinellidae; genus Hippodamia; species Hippodamia convergens. The sequence continues at coordinate 25,901,996 of CM076608.1, forward strand.
ACATTAGGACGAGTTAACATTTGAAGAAAGATTTTTTCAAAAGAATTATTCTTCCCACGAAAGACTGGAGGAGAACTGGTTCAATTCAGAAAATTGCCATTTGCCTTTCATCTGCTTTAATTACGGGCAAATTGTGACATCGTTATTAAACAGTCTAATGAAAAAATGCATCCATTCTCACATTTATAGTAGTAATAAGGATTTGAAATGAACATTCATCAAATCATGCACGATCTACTCGATCGAATCTGGATTAATCAGTCTGGGTATCCCCTTTTTTTGTTTCAGAGGCACATGCAGGATGAGCGTATTCTAAATAAAGAAAGTGAAAGCGCGATTGCTAAATGCGTTATCGAAAAAAAAATACGCCTCAGATGCGTTCTTCTAAAAGGATGCAAATCTGCCTCTTGCGGTGCCTCTGGCTGGCTACTTGTGCCACGTGGTCGGCGCAGTAGTTCACAGTTGAGGTGGTGGATGACCGATGGAAGATTTGATGTGACCCATGCCTCACATCAAAGATGGCACATGTTTGTTAAGGACACACTTATTTCCCCGACTCCACTCTCGATCCCCTAACCTTACTTTCATCTGTCATATCTGTCATTAATTGACAGATGACAGCCTCCATTGAAACGAATAAATGTGTGCCTCGGCTCAGCTTCAATCGTCGTGGGATGAAGACACAAATAGCCGAGATATCAAACAGATGTCATTCAAATTTATATTTTGAATTTGTCTTCCTGTCGGTCCTGCAGTGTACTTCGACTTAAAATGTACAGAGTGCGCAATGAACATGTGCGCACGGAATCTGTCCACTGCAGCAGGTCCATCCCTCCAGTACTAGCTGCGATTTTTAACGAACTCTGAAACGCTTAGTTTTATAAAGAGACAAATCACTGTGGAATTTCCAAAACACTCAAGTCACGGTTAGTATTACGCTAAGTTATTTCAGCTTCCTTTTCAAGGTGGAAGCATGGTCCAAACGAAAAATTGCTTAGTTCATAATGGAGAGTTGTCGAAACGAAAATAGAGGCTTAACTTGAATAAAGATTCTCTTATTTTGACATTTACTCATGCGCATTTACAAAAGTCGCATTTTAGATCTCATTTTGACAGTTCTTCTGGGTTAAACAACTTCTCACAGCTGTCAAAATGAAGGAATTGTCATAATCAAGTTGTCAATAAATCAATCATTTCGATAGCTCGAAATCCTAATAAAGTGAAGCTAGTATTTGTGTTTCGATAACTCTCTAATAATTGTTTGAATACTTTGACAGAAATAATACAACTTGTTCCATCGGAACATCTTTGAAAGTTTTTTATTACTGCTGTTTGTTTCTTTTCGGTGAGAACTTTGAACTTTTTTCGTTTGGATTATGCTTTTTCGAAGACCACTGTGTGTATTCTTACTATTCATGATTCATTCTAACATAAATAGTGTCTGAATATCAAGAAAGCAATTTGAGTGAGAAATTGAGCATTCATATAATCACTTTCTCTTTGCATTTATCATCCAGAAAGGAGCCCCCACGAAAACCTTGGAGTAATTGGATCTTTGTCGAATTGACTGAAATTTCATTATGAATTTCTTAATTTTCCTTGTTACACAACGAAAGGAATGAAATGATGTCGTTGATATAACAGAAGCTGAGATAACTTTCTGATTCATTCAATCTCATAATAAAAGATCAGCAAATTTGAAGGAGGCCCAATTCCCCTTGGGTATCAGTGCGGAATCCTTTCCGAATCTCTTGTTGCTAGTTTTCATAACATTCATCGCAATCCAATTATTCGTTGCGACGACAAATTTAACATATTTTTTTTGTGGATAGATGTGGATGGTATCAAATACGTAATAAATTATGACTATCCCAATTCGTCAGAGGATTACATACACAGGATCGGTCGTACCGGTAGATCTGACACGACTGGGACATCTTACGCATTCTTCACTTCCAGCAACTTCAGACAGGCCAAGGATCTCGTCTCTGTCTTGCAAGAAGCGAATCAGGTAATAATTTTTTTTTTTTTTAATCTTCCTCTCATTTTGGCATGATTCCGCCTTGCTTATCAGCGGAACATGAGTGCTTATGAAGAGGTATAGCAAATTGGGAAATATGCCTTCGGTGTCCACACATGTTGAGTCTGGATCCCATCCTCAAGTTTCCCTACAAATTTTTTTCAGAATAACTGACACTTGAAATTTTTGTACGCTTGTTTATACAAAGAGGAGCCTTATTATTTTGTCCAAGGGTCGATTATTTTTCTATTTCAAGCAGAAAAAAGTTGAGTTGGATTTTGATATTAATAATCCATAGTTGTGAAATATTTCATGAAAATTGGAGAGTTATCGAACTCAAATACAAGTCTAATTTTATTGAAGAATAAAGTTGGTTTGATATTTTAGATATCGGAAGGACTTATTTCTTGTCAACTTTATTATGACATTTCCTTTATTTTGACAGTTATGAGACGTTGTGTAACACAAGAGTTACCATTTATTTAATTGTGGCTGTTTATTCAAGTACAGAAGGCCTGTATTTTATTACAGGTCACTTTGAAATCTTTAGTGAATGGGCATGAGTAAATGATGAAATTATATTATGAGTTATCAAAACACAATTGGAGGCCTAACTTAAAGTTTCCCTCATTTTGACATTTACTCATACGCATTCACAAAAGAATTTAAGGTAGCCTGTAATAAAATATAGAACTCCTTTACTTAACTTGAATAAACGACAGCCATATTTAACCCTTAACTGGTATGGTGCTTTAAATTTACGTTCAGGGTATGGTAGGGTCAATTTTGATCCTGTGTATTTTTTCTATCAAGTTCAAAAAAATTTAGTTTTTTCTTCATCAAGAATTTCTCTTTGATAAACTACACAGTGAAAATGCATTTATTGTAATTCAAACATATTAAATTTTTCAGAAACTGCGGCAGAATACTAATTTATATCTTTGAGAAAAAACATCTACGAAAATGATTAATTTTAGCTTGAATAAGTATGAGTTCCTTAAGAAATATATGCTAGTAAAATATGAAAAAACGAAACCAGGAAAATTCTAACAAACATGTATAAATGGTATATCTCATTATATTTTCATATCGATCACAATGTTGGAACAGTGTTTTAACCAAATATTGATTGTTGCAAACAATTTTTTTACAATCAGCACATGAATTGAAATGTTTATCATCGTTTTTTGGACATAAAAACACCTTCTTTTTGGAGTCCAACAAAATCTTCGGCGGATTCCGCAAAATTTCTGACGTTGGTGGTATGGCTGGGTCAAAATTGACCCAAGACCGCTGTCACGGTTTTATGAGAGACGCTAACAAAAAATTTGTAGCGTATATTAGTCACATCGATATACTAGGAGAGTAGCTAAAGGGGGAAGAAACCAAAATCACTCCGTATCTGGCTGTGGTGCAAAATGATTCGAGTAGGGTCAATTTTGACCCTGCCATACCAGTTGAGGGTTAAAAGAAAGATCCCTTATTTTGACAGTTCTTCCAATCTTCTCATAACTGTCAAAATAAAGGAAATGTCATGATGAAGTTGACAAGAAATTAATCCTTCCGATAGCTCAAATATCAAACCAACTTTAAGGGATCTTTTAATAAAGTTAGGTCTGTATTTGAGTTTCGATAACTCTCTATCACTATTGATTTTTTTTTTTCATCAACTTAACTACAACTCTACCCAACTTTAATTAATTAAACTGTCATATGTGAGCGTCACACTCAGGCAGTTCAGTCCAGTGAGAACATCTCCTGAAATATAACTCCTGAAGATGCCAGACACTCGAACTGGCGAAACGTCGAGAACTAATCTACGACGACGGCCTAAATGCTCGAAAGAACATGTCACATATGTGAGCTTGTTGGAAAGCTCTTGAAAGATAGAATCTCAGCATATCCATATTTTACTAGCAGTTTGTTTTTTCAAAACTCAAAAACTGCAAAACTTGAAGGATGAGCGTTATTCACTTGTTGTCAACTGTCACAAGTGTCAACTGTCAAGTTGGGTTGAAGCATCCATATATCGCGAACTTTTTAGCCAGTTTCTGCTAGAATTTTATACCATTTGCATCTATAAAATTCATCTTTACGACCATTTCATGTAGAATAAAGAAAGGTTTTCTGTTGTGGGCAATTTTTTGAGAAATTTGATATGCTCCAAGCATCGCTGCTAGTTTGTTAAGACTTGTCAATCAACGATATTCCAATTTTTCATGCGATTGAAACTTAGGTGAAGCAAAATTTTTCACCTGTTTGTCCCGAAATTTCTACATCTAAATTTTTTTATTTTTCTTTCTTTGTAGGTTGTGAACCCAAAGTTGCTGGAAATGTCCAATAGAGGGGGCGGCGGCTACGGTGGTAGACAGAACAGATGGGGCGGTGGAGGCGGCGGTGGTTTCCGCCACAGAGACAATGGGGGCGGTTTCCGCGGTAAAGATTCCGGACGTATGGGCGGTAGAAGTATGGGAGGGGGCGGTAAAATGATGAACGGTGGCGATAGGGGGATGGGATCTCAATTTGGTAGAAGCGGAGGAGTCAGGCAGAACTCCAGGTTCAGTAATAGTCAAGGAGAGAATAGGAGCAATTACAACGGTCATAATAGTTGGAATGGAAATAGAGATAGTAAGTGATGATTGAATTTTTTTATATTCAATTTCTTAATTACCTTTCATGATGAAAAATTCTACTCCGAATTCAAGTGAGGAAGTCCTAATTATCCTCTAAGAAGAACTGATTTTACTGCAACTATAATCTATATTCACTTGAAATGGTGTTCGTTTTTAACCTCGTACAATTTCTTTTTCAGATTATTGATGAATTGGATTGAGTCGAAGAAATCCACCTAATGCTGCAGTATTTTTGGATGCATTCCTAATTTTAAGTGCATCAAGACAAAAACGATTCGAGTAATTTATCTCTTATTTTAATTTTGACATAAATTATCCTAATTCCACGGAATATTTTGCTAAAAAAATAGTCCTGTTTTCTGCATATTCAGGTAATATGTGTTATATCTGTGATTAATCATTTTTTTTTTACATTGGGGTTAAGTGTGTTCCAAAAATTTCAGAAACTTCGGGTTATGCAACAAATAATTTATATTTGAATTTTGTAAATATTCACTCTAATATAATGCTCTATTTAAAAGATTCATCATTCAAATTAGGATATTTCATGCAGTTTGTCAATTTCGAACAAGGTTTTGTTCTTTGAATTAATTTATCCTTAAATTTGTAAGTTGTGAAATGAATACTTTGGTTAAATAAAATTTATTATTAACAAACTTATGTTTTTCATTGTTATATGATTCATAAAAGAAGATACCCAGACCTCATCCCTAATACTTCCGAATTGCGTAATTTTGCAGCTTTAGTATCTTAAATTCCGAAACTTATTTTTAATTTATATTTCATTAATTTCAAATTCATTATAGCTGAATGAACACGATGAAGTTATTTAAACTACACAAATCAGCAATGCCTACATAAATTTTTTGTGTAACTTTTATATCTATTTCAGCACTTCAGGTAGTGTGTTAAGTCACATTTTTGCAGACACGAACTATCTACAAAATTAGATTCACAGTAGTAAATTCTAGCTAGTGAAACGCAAATTTTATTCTCTAGATATATCAAGTCACCAAATAATGGCAGTAAACATTCTTTGAAACAATAATCATACTAAAAAATCTGTTTAGTCTAATTTTGATATTGTGACTTAATACACTTTCCCTCTAGGGTGCTGATTTAAATTTGATTAAAGAATGAAAACAATTGATATGTTATATCCTATCTGCTCTTTCAAGCATTGAAGTACTGGATGGCTTATGTTGATTGTTCCTGTCACATGCTAAATTGCTCTGATATCAAAATCATTTGAACACCCTTATTTGTCTCCCTCTTAACAAATATTTGTCCGAGCGTTTTTTCGTTATTCCACCCCAAAACTCAAAATTCGGGGTGGAAAGTTATGGATAGCCAACCCTTTATGATGCGAGATACAGATAACTAATTCCATCCATTAGAAAAAGAATTGGTTTCTTTCTATAACTTCTTATAGTGAAGAGGGGAAAATGCAATAAATATTAAATTTGATAAAACTAAAAATTGAAAATTATGAAATTCGTTATATCTTATCTCGCCTTCAAAGCAGTGAAGTTAATTGTTCGTGCCACATGCAAACTTATTTTTTTTCAATGTTACGCTTAAGGTAATGGCACATCTTCACTTTGATATAATACTTGTTCTTATTTTATAATTCATTTCTTTATTTTACCAATTGGCGGGAAAAACGCAAGGTGAAATAAGAAAGATCATAGAGAGCTAAGTGTAAATTTTAATTATCATTAGCTAATACATTTTACCATAGTATTTTAATGATAGAAAGTTGACACTCAACATTTATTTATAAATTTATATGATAAATTATAAAAAAAATGAGTGGGGAACGTTTTTAATAGTGACATTTCTTTAAGAAAATTAACATATAAATACTCTTTAACTATTCAAAAATAATCTTAAAATGGAATTTAAACAATACTGATCACATCGCCTTGGGTCGCTTCAACAGTTCAATACGCTGAAACAAAAAAAAAAGATAAGTTTTAAATTTTCAGAATAACTAAAACGAAAGTTTTTCGTTTGAATATTTTTTCATCTTTCGTTTATGTTTGAACACTTACCTGATTTAGTGAATGAACCGTATGGTTTCTGTTCTGTATTTCCGCCCCACCTAGAATTTCTCCTGGGTCCATTGTTCATGTTATTTCTGTATTGGAATCCATTGCTGTTATTTTGACCCCATCTGCCCTTGTTGCCACCAAAGCCTCCAAACCTGGTTGCCATTTCGCTCAATTTGGGGTTGATTACCTGAAATATTCACATTTTCGTGGTTAGATTAGATGATGGACGAAAATAAATGTAAATAACAGTGGGAGAGTGTAACATGGACAATTTTCTTTCCGAAAATTAATTTAGATTTTGATTTGAACGTGCTCGTTGAAAGAAACGATTAGTTAGTTGCAAAAAAATGGATTTGTTTCTTGAAAATTAGCTTTTTCAAAAAAAAAAAAAATCTCACCTGTTTAGCTTCCTGGAGTACTGAGATCAAATCTTTGGCGTGTTTGTAGTTGGATGGTGTGAAGAAAGCATACGACGTTCCAGTCGTATCTGACCGGCCTGTACGGCCGATCCTGTGAATGTAGTCTTCAGAGGAGTGGGGATAATCATAATTTATCACGTATTTGATACCGTCAACATCTAAAGCGGAGAGTTATATTGAAACATTTTAGAAGTTCGATGCAAATTTGACACTTCCAAGCTCCAGTTATGGTACCCAGTTATTATAGAACCTCCACCATGGAGTTTCGTAAAATTCGACGAAATTTGATTTTTTTTCAATTGATGAAGCGCATTCGACGTCATTGAATCAAAATCAATTTGAAGTTAGTCGATAACATGAGCTTGAAACATATTGAAGTTAATCGAAACAAACTTTTTTCTACATCCAAATTTTGATTAAAAAAAAAAACTGAAAATTGAAGAAATTAAATTGAAATGACAATAGTGAAAATACTAACCATGAACTAGAATTAGCCCGTTAGTCTTAAGGACTCGTGACTTTGAGGCAACAGTTGTAGGAGAGAAGGTATGTACCTGACTAAAATTCCTTACCGTTTAGGTTATGTCCATGCGGCACAGATGCCAAGGGACAATTGAAATAAAGATAATTTGAATTTTAACGATTGTGCAAGACAATCAACAAATGTTGAAAGGATCAACCTTTCAGCGTCAAAATTGATTTTCCACCTTGATAGATCATCTACCATCTGCAATTCCAAGCCCAACCTCTCGAAATATCGAAAAATCCTTATTTTTTTTTTCCGAATTTTGAATGACTGCAGGAATTAACAAGGAACGGGCTGGGACTTTAGGGAATTTCTCCCTCTGAAATCTTCTAACCACCAAACTGAGCCATCGTCCAACGCTAAGCAAAGATAGCCAACATGGAGGCACCGCAGGAAAAATTGCATCCTTCGAGAAGAACGCAACTATCTGGCATATTTTCAGTTCGATAATATGCTCAATCTGCATGTGCCTCTAGAACAAACAAACAGATCCCACACTGATTAGTACCGAGTAATGAACACAAAGGAACATATAGCATAAACCTACAAATAGTAATTTCGAAGAAGCCAAAAGTCTAAAAAAAAGTTGATAAATTAAAAGGTTAAAACAAAAATGAAAATTATGAAATTTTGCGTTGAAATATTTTCTCAAAATGGTTAAACCAGTTGGGTAGTTTCTGTAAATTCTGTAAGCTATTTAAGCTTGAATGCAACCGAAGTTTTTTTTAAATTCCTAAAGAACATGGTTGGTTTTCAATAATGAAATTAACTTAATTCTTCTGTTGTTCGTTTTTCTCATCCTTTCTTGTACTCACCAAGCCCTCTGGCAGCCACGTCAGTGGCCACCAGAATCGAGCATTGTCCTCCTTTTCTGAAGGACCTCAAGACGTAGTCACGTTCGTTTTGGCTTTTGTCACCGTGTATACTGAGAGCAGGCCAGCCGTAGCTTCCAATTGTTTTGGTTATAGATTCTACTTTTTTCTTTGTCTCGACGAATATAATTACTTTAGAGTCTGATTCCATGGTGTTTCCTATTTCTTGTAGTAGCATACTCAATCTGAAGGGAAAAGGAAGTTTATTAAGAAAAGATGAAAAAAAAGGATAGATGAATATACAGGGTTATTCATGAATATGACTCTAAAGAAATTCTCCAGAATTAAGAATTTGCGGAAATTATCCTAAGCTTAAAAAAATAAAGAAAAACTGAACTCGTCTGAAATATAGAAAATATTTTCTCTCTAACAGAGATTTCCAAAAATTTCATTTGACCGCTTATTATTTTCCAGTAAAAAAACACATTTGGAATGATATTGAAAATTGAAGACAAAATCGTTTTTCCTGAATATCTCGAAAAATATTCATTTTGGGATAAAAGTCTTGTACATATGCTCCGATTATTTTTTGACAAAGATTTCGAAAATGCTTCGAAAAAATGAGGTTCCAATTTGAAAAAAACGATTTTTTGATGTTTCGTCACTTCTAATTTTGACAAAGAATTCGTGACCTTCTGTATCATATTCTGAAAATCACGCTATCGGAAAGGAAGCATCAGCCTTTCTTCTCGGAGTTTCTTAAAAATTTGAATTTTTAATGAAAAAACCTCGAAGTTGTCTGTATTTCAACAGAGTTCAATTTTGGAATCGAAAAGACTCAGAATTCAATGGAGAGTCCTAGAACTTTAAAAAAAAATATAAGAGAAGTCGTCTTCTTACTTGAAGCTCTTGTTTATAATTTCAACCCTGAATCTTGTGTGTTTCCTAAAAATATTGTATAGAGTCATATTTGTGAAAAACCCTGTATAGTTGAAAATGCGGATGTTAAAACAATTAATTAAAATGGCCCAGCACTTTTGGATTTTCGAAATTTTTGTTGTGCTAGGTTTGTGCTTTTTAAACTTTAACATGTGCTTCACAAGATATTTCAAAAACTAAAAAATTTGTCAGCTCAGAACTTTAGGAAAAATAGTATTTGAATGTCTAAAAAAATTTATACTACATAGGTACTGAGTTGTGGGATTCCAATTTTTTCCAAAGTTTGTCAAGTTTCTAGAAAAATCAAAATTGAAAATAAAATTAGCCCAGGAATTTCCTCTATTCTCATCTCGAATTAATGGAAAATTTTGTGCTACGTTTTTGCTGCCTTGTGCCGTAAATAGTTTCTCAAAAATTCATCAATTTTCTGGCAATTTACAAAAACGAAAAAAAAAGTTAGCCAGACACTTTTCTTTTTTTTCCGACTATAATTGGTTTATATGATTGTGCCGGAATTATGCCAGTTGATTTTCAGAAAAAATCAACAGGTTTTCGCTTAAATGGAGAAAGTAAGAAAAATTAGTAGATTGTGGGAAAACCAGCAAACTTGGCAACAGTGTGTGTGAAATTGGCCCAGCATTTCTTGATTTTCGAGAAAATTTATGTTGTGCTGAAGTGTGCCTTTAAAATTTTGTTTTCATTACATACGAAAGGCACAGAGAAGCACAATTCAGCACATTTTTTTCGAAAATCCGAAAGTGCTGGGCCAAATTCATAGGCACTGTTGCCAGGTATGCTGATTTTCCTGCAATTTACTAATTTTTCTCATTTTACCCATTAGAAGAATAACCTGTTGATTATTTCTGAAAATCTGACCAGCATAAGTTGTATAATATAATTTTAACCAGAAAAAAAAAACAAAAGTGTAGGGCCGCCTTTTTTTCTTTTTTGTAACTTGCTAAAAATCTGATGAATTTTTGAGGAAATATTTACGGCACAAATGTAGCACAAAATTTTCCATTAATTTGTGGTGAGGAAAAACGAATTTGCTGGGCAAATTTTTTTTTCAATTTCAATTTTTCATGAAACTAAACAAACTTTCGAAAGGAGAATTCAGTACGTTTGTCGCAGAATTTTTTTCAGTCACTGGAATCCAATTTTTTTAAAGGTGATGGGCCGTCAATTTTTTTGGTTTTTGAAATATCTTGAGAACCACATGTTTTTAAGAAACAGCACAAAGCAGGACAAACCTAGCGAAACGACGAAAATTTTGAAAATCAAAGAATTCAACTTAAGCTTTCATGAATTAAATCATCAACCTTTACTTTCCGAGCAAAAATGAAGCTTTTAATTCATTTAGTGCTCTACTTACTTCTGTTCTTTCTCTGTTTCTTGGCAAACGTCGACAATTTGATGGATGTTGTGGTTAGCCGAAGGCTGAAGTGATCCTATATTAATCTGAACATAATCCGTCAAGAAATCGTTGGCGAGTTTCTGAACCTCCTTGGGCCAGGTGGCCGACCACATCAGGGTCTGCCTGTCGGGTCTGATTTGTTCCAGGATCTTTCGAATCTGAGGTTCGAAACCCATATCTAACATTCGATCAGCTTCGTCCAGCACCAGATAGGTACATCTCTTCAAATTCGTCGTGCCTCTCTGCAGGAAATCGATCAGCCTGCCTGGGGTGGCGATTACGATTTCGACGCCGCGCTCCAAGTCGCGGGCCTGGGGCCCCTTGGGGGCGCCTCCGAAGACGCAAGTGTTGCGGATGTAGGAGGTGTGTCCAAATTCGTTGGCGACTTGTTGGATCTGTTGGGCCAGTTCTCTGGTGGGAGCCAGGACTAAGGCGATTGGGCCGTCGTCGCGGGATAGTCTTTGTTGGTTGTTTATGTGGACAATGGCCGGTAGGATGTAGGCCAATGTTTTTCCTGTTGGGAGAGGGAAAAATGAAAAATGAGAAAAATTCAACCGTTTAAAGTGTAGTTTACCATGTTGAAACAAGTTTAAAATTTCAGGTTTTCGAATATATAAGTCAAAGATTCTAATATACTTCTCGCAACAATCAAAAGAACAGAAACATTTTCGAAATTTCTTGGTGTTTTTCAACAAGTTGCATCTCAGTGAAAAATGGTCGTATAAGAAACGGAAGAATCAACTTTTGAAGCTTGGAGACTTTAGTTTCTGAATTTTTGGTTAACAATATTTATTTCAGAGTACCATGCAATCGTCGGATGAAGCACGAAGAAAATTATTTTTTATTTTTCAAATTTTTCTTTTTGCTCTACGCGCATGGAAAAATTTTTTCGAGCTAGACCGATGCAAAACCTGCATAGCCAATTTATTCAGCTTTTATCTGTTTTTCAATATCCTCGGAAATGATCTTTTGTCTTCGAGATATCCAATTTTGAATGCAAAAGGACCATTTTTCAACTGTCGATATTTCCGGAACTACTGGAGGCCTAGCAAACCGAGAGCAGATTTCTTTTTTTGGGGAAAATTGTCCACGAAAATCTTCCATGTTTGATCAAAAAAAAATTTTTTTTTTTCACCTGTAACGGTAATGTGAAAAAGGAACAAGAAAATGTCATTTGTTGGTTAACGGACTGTATCTTCATCAATATTGGGGGAAAGCTAAGATTATGAGACAATTTTACCTAATGTACCCCAATGAGCCTTACAAATTGGTAGATCAATCGATTCGGAGGTTTTCCTGGACCGATTGATTGAAATTCTGAAAAAAATTAAGGGAACAAGGTTTTCGTTCCTTAAAGTTGACCTCTTCTTTTCAAGAATCAATTATTGTTTATTTTCCACTTTTTACCCAATTTTAAATGTTTTGGAAATTATAAAAAAATTGGAGAAAATGTTTTAAAAAATCTCGAATATTTGAAAATGCCTTTTTTAATATTGAAAAAAAAAAAGTGAACTCTGTTTCAAAATATCGAGAAAAAATAGAAATTCTCAGTGAAAAAATTTTTTTTCGTCATTTTCAGAACAAAATTCAACTGTTTCTTTTCAAGAAAAAGAAAATTCTTTACCTTTACGAAGGCACATCGAGAACATTTTTGAAACATAGATGAATTGTGCTGGATACTGATGAGGCTCAACAAGGCCGAAACCGGTATATCTCTCATCTCAGTGACAAAATCTAATATCATTTCTCCAACCTCATGATAAAAGATCTCTGAGCCTGGGAATTGAAAATGGTATTCATTTCGATGATTACTATTTTGAATTCATCTATGTTTCAAAAATGTTTCTTTTCAATCGTAGAAAAAAACCTTTACAAATTTTTCTTGCAAAAAAAATGGGCGATATAATTTTTTCGTTCTCATAAAATACTGTGGAGCTGACGAACCACAGACTCACATTCCTTTTAAAAATTAATCACACAATACTGATAAACACAGCAAAAACCTAGTTCCCTCAATTCTTTCAAAATTTCAATAGATTGATCCAGAAAACCACTTCACCGTTTGATCTACCACAGTACTTTATGAGAACGAAAAAATTATATCGCTCATTTATTTTTGCAAAATAAATTTTAATATTTGTGAAGGTTTTTTTTTCATTGAAAAGAAACAGTTGAATTTTGTTCTGAAAATATTGAGAATTTTTTTTTCGATATTTTCAGAAAAATTATTCCTTTTTTTCAATCGTAAAAGAAGGCATTTTCAAATATTCGAGGTTTTTGAAAAAATTTTCTTAAATTTTTTTTTAATCTCCAAAACATTCAAAATTGGGTAGAAAGTGGAAAAAAATCAATAATTGATTCCTGAATAGAAGAGGTCAACTTTAAGGAGCGAAAACCTTGTTCCCATAATTTTTTCAGAATTTCAATTAATTGGTTCAAGAAAACCGCTGAATCGATCGATCTACCGATTTGTGAGGGTCTTTGGGGGTACATTAGGCTGTAAAATTGTCTTATAACCTCCGCTTTCCTCCTAATATTGACGAAGATACAGTCCGTTGACCAACAAATAGAAAAATGTCATTTTCTTGCTCTTTTTTCACATTACTGTTACAGGAAAAAAATTTTTTTCTTTATTAAATATGAACGATTTTTGTAGGAAATTTTCTGCAGAAAAAGAAACCGGCTGTCGGTTTACTAGGTCTCCAGTAGTTCCGGAGATATCGACAGATGAGTGAAAAAGGGTCCTTTTGCATTCAAAATGGGATATATCGAAGACAAAAGGTCATTTCCAAGGGTGGTGAAAAACAAATTAGAGCTGAATAAACAGGCTATGCGTGCTTTGCATCGGTCTAGCTCAAGAAAATTTTTCCATACACGTAGAGCAAAAATTAAAATTTGAAAAATATAAAAAAAATTCTTCGTGCTTCATCCAAGGATTGCATGGCTGCTGGTACTCTGAAAAATTGTTAACCAAGAAATTCGGAAACTAGAGTCTTCAAGCTTCAAAAGTTGATTCTTCTTTTTCTCATACGATCATTTTTCACTGAGATACAGCCTGTTGAAAAACACCAAAAAATTTCGAAAAGTGTACATAGAAAATATATAACAAAATTTTCAAAGCTCACGAATCAAATTATAAACATTTGAAAACTATTTCTGTTCTCGTAATATTGTTTGAATTTTAGAATCTTTAGTCGATATTTGTTGATCACATTTTAATAGTTCATTTATTTTTCTTTTATTTTTTTAGTATAAACATGTAGTCTTTCTTGGAAAAATAAAGCGGGGTCTCACCTGATCCAGTTTTAGCTATTCCAACGAGATCCCTTCCGCTGAGAGCAGTCGGCCAACCCTGCGCCTGAATAGGGGTGGGACTCTCATATCCCAACTTAATGATGGTATTCATCACGTAATCGGGGAAATTTGCCTCGGAAAAGTTTTGAATCGGGTTCGGTGCAATATTCTCAACCCTTATCTCCTTGGCCCTACGATACTCCTCGATCTCATAGGGGGTTCTCTGGTGAACGGCTGGATGGGGGACATAAAAATCCTTCTGGAAGGGTTGTAGGGTCTCAGCGCCCCAGTTGATCTTCTGGAGGCTCTGGGGTCCTTGGAAATCGTACATGTTGCCTTCTTTCTGGGATTGGAAGTTTCCGCCCCCGTTTCTGTTGCCACCGTAACCTCCGGAACTCTGAAAACGGTTGTTTCCAAAGCCTCCTCTGTTGCCGCCGTTCATTTGGGAGCCGTAGCCTCCCCCGTTTTGGGGGCGTGGTTTGTAGGTGGTGTTGACGAATTGTTTAGTTCCAAACGACCTAGGTAAAGATTTCATCCATTATTGACTCCGATTAATTTTGTTTTTTTTTTTTTTTTCAAGTTATCGTAATGTATTGAATTTTAATTTTTATGTTTCTTTGAACTCTTCTACAACTACGCTGGACTTTCTAGGAGAATGCAATATGTTTCATTGCAACTAAAGAGCATTTTGTATAAAACTCGTTAATGAAAAGTTTGGAAGGAATTGATGTAACACTAATATTAATCCATAATTTTCACATAAAAGTATCCATGATCCTGTGAATCAACACTGTATTTGATGCAGGTTGAGCTTAATAAGCTTAACATCCTCAGGACATTAATTTGAACATATTCCATAACAACGAATTTCATAAGATTTGTCATGTACAGGGTATCCCAAATTGCTTGATTTTGACTGTTTCAGGTACTTCTGGTCTAGGTAGGTAAAAACTTCGTAAGGTGTCCTGGGCTCGATTTTTGTGAAAACACCATTAGTGAAAACCGTTCCACGATATTTTGATTTTTTTTTTTATTTCGTTTTTGAAAATGTGCCGTAACTTTTTAATTTACGAAAATATCAAAACTTCCTAGAAGCGCTTTTTTCCCGGAAATATGAAACTATTTTTATTTCATGAAAAAAATTTAAAATAATGTCTCATTCCCGATGAAAAAGTGGTTGTTAAAAGTTTTTATCTTCTCAGATATTTTCGAAAATGAAAAAGTTATGGCACATCTTCTGAATCGAAAAAATTTCAAAATGTTGTTATATCTTTAAAACAAATGAAGATATCGTGAAACGGTTTTCACTATAAGAGTTTTCACGAAAATCGAGCCCAGGACTCCTTTCAACGTTTTTACCTATATAGTCTAGAAGTACCAGAAACAGCCAAAATCAAGCAATTTGGGATACCCTGTACAGGGCATTTTTTTTTTATGAAGTGGTTCTTTTCCACGAAAAAAAAATTTTGAATATACATAGTTTCTTATTTCCGGTGAAAAAGCGCTTCTAGAAAGTTTTAATCGTTCTCAGATATTTTCGTAAATAAAAAAGTTATGGCACATTTTCGAAATCAATAATATATGAAAATTAAAAAAATTTTCACGATATCTTCATTTTTTTTTAATTTTGATATATTATCAATTTCGAAAATGTGCCATAACTTTTTTATTTACGAAAATATCTGAAAACGATTGAAAGTTTCTAGAAGCGCTTTTTACCGAAAATAAGAAACTACATTTGATATTTTTTTCTAAAAAAAACACTTTTTCATTTTAAATACGAACGCATTTTTTCTCATCTAATATAAAAAAATTTAAAGATAAATAAATTATATATAAAAAAATTTAAAGATAAATTTTTTTTTAATGTCTTATTCCCAGTGAAAGTGCTTGTTGGAAGTTTTTATCCTTTACAGAAATTTTCGAAAATGAAAAAAACGGCACATCTTAATCGAAAAAAACTCAAAATTTTGTTATATCTTCAAAACAAATGAAGATATCGTGAAACGGTTTTCACTACTGGTTTTTTCACGAAAATCAAGCCCAGAACTCCTTTCAACATTTTCACCTATCTAATCTAGAAGTACCAGAAACAGCCAAAATCAAGCAATTTAGGATACCCTGTACAGGATGGGTAAAAATTGTTAATACCTGAACTAAAACTTTTCATTTCAACCAAAAGAGATAGACAAAAATGAATGACACATTACGGTTGTCTTTTTTGAAGAAACTGATAATGCCATCAACTGCATTCCTCTATCTTTTTTGTTTTCAAAATTAAAATTTAGACGATTTCAACTTTGATCATTATCTCCGTTTCTGTTTGTGCTAGGATGTTGAAATGAAAACATTATACAGGCACTTTTTTCATAGTAATTAAGTAGTAATTCAGTAGCGTACTATGTTGTAGTTCAGGTATCACCAATTTAGCTCACCCTGTACCTAACAGTTATTCAAAATTGAAACTAAATTCTGCTTGTTTTATTTGAATCATTAGGATTTAATATTCAACAAAATATGGCAAATAGTTTGAGATACTAGATATTTCAACGAAATCCAGTTCAAGAGAATTGATCTGTAATTTTGGGTTGCAGAAAATGCCTAGTTTTTGAAAAAAAAAAACACTTTATTTACGAAACTCATTTTGATTTGTTTTAGAAACAGGGGGATTCAAACAGCATTGGTGGAAAATGTTCCAAAGATAAAATTCCACATTGTGAAATCAGTTCAGCCAAATTATATGCAGATTCGAGAGAAATCTGTACCCAAATAATCGATTATACCTCCCCAGACATGCGCATCAGCTAGCAACATAAGAACAAAGAGAATGCGCAACAGATTACGAAAATTTCTCATTATCGATTAAAATCGTTTGATCTCCCATCTCTTTTTAATTTCATCAGCTTTGGCTAGACTTCAAGGAGTCATGGAAAATTTCAACAATTGCTGTTATCTGTGAGAATTCAGAGTTCATGCTCATGATTCATGACTAGATTTCATTCATGGTCAGTTCAAAACGTTATCGAAATGAGATTAGTCAATCCTGGTCAAAATAAACTTTCACCGATGACCTATTTCCTTTCGTCTTGTACAAGATGTAGATGAGAACGATTCAAACCTTCCATTTTCATACATGATTTCCGTTAGTTATAACGGTAGTTAGAAAAACGCAAACAATCGCCATAATTGAAGTTTCATAATATTGTGTAATTTTCGAGAAAGAATCGTTATCCCTATGAAGTAATTTAGAGCTTTTCAATGAATTCTACAACGCGATTTGGATGATAATATTGATCGACAGCCATTTATAACACAGCGCCGACATCTTGACAATGTCACGAAAATTAAATTGAAGTTGAAAAGAGCAATGATCGAAACAATTTCGTTCAAAAAAACGTAGGACAAACCAACTTACATGTTTAAGATGTAGTTTCAAAGTTTTTTTGAAAGTTCAGCTCCTGTAACAGAACAAACAATTAATTTCACAACAAAATGTCTACCATAGCACAGTTCATCAATCATCATCGGGATCGAAAATTGTTTTCATCGATCCGTAAGAATTCCCGAATATTAATGAAATAACTCACCTTATAGAGATAACTTAAAAGGTTGAAACAAATATTGCTGAACTTAGAATATTTTCTAAACTTTATGAGGCGGTTGTCCAACGGAGAGGGTCTCTGTTGGAATGAAGGGAAGATTTGTTTCCCTGGAAAATTGGAAACCTTGGCGATTGGAAGGGGTAAAATTTTCGGTATTGATCCAATAGCCGACTGTCTCCTCTTGAAGGGGACCAATCACAAAATTTTAACGTCGAATACAATATGGCCGATGTTTCCGGTTTGAAATTTGTTCCTTAAATTCTTGATAATAATTCATAGTTTCATACTTTCATTTTATTCGTTGATAATGCAGGATTTTTCTTTACATTATTCATCATAAGAAATCTTCCTATTTTGGAATTGGAATTATGCAAAATTATTATGTTCATTATGACGTATTTCCGTTGTACCCCCACACAATATGACACGTATATCGATTTTTACTTGGTGCGCAAAGTGAGCAGCAAGGTTGCCAAAGTTCCATATCAATATTTCATTGAAATTTTTCACCAATATACTCTAATAAAATTCTCATTCCCGATATAATCGCAATGAAAAAATTATCATGTTTTTGAAAATACTGAATGCTCATTGCCCAACAAACTTGGAACTGCCTACTGCTTACAGTACACTTCATCGCATTTAAAATAATAATATCAAAGGAACTAAATATTTAATAAGTTTATGAAAACATTAGCAAGAAGTACCTATGTTATTACAGTAGCATATCAAACAATGTTTCGGTTAATTTTCAGACATGACTTGGATATTAATTCGAAAATATAGAAGAAAGCCGTACAAACATTTATATTTCATCCACCATCGGTAGCAGAAATAGGATTGCTAATGGCCGGTACTATCTTATAATAAATGATCTCTTTAATTTTCCATAATTTTCCATTTTATGGAAAATTAAAAAGATACCAAAAGTCCAAATTCCTGTCATCATTTACATTATTTTATATTAAACATGGATGCAAACAGCAACAACTTATAATAAATGTTTGTTCGTTGTTGATGATTTCATATTGCAAGACCATACACCAAACTTGTCATTGAATGTGGTAATTGATCCATTTAAGAATTTTTTATGCCAGTTGTGAAAACCGTTATGGGATGATCTTCTGAAATTTGAGTAGCAAAGGCAACACTGTCAGCAAAAAAGAATAGAGAGATCTGAGGGGAAGGAGAATTCTTTCGACATCGTTGCCATTTGCCAACCAAGGTTGCCGGAACTATTGAACTTTTACCAAACTTAAAAGAAATTAAAAAATTTAGATCTAATTTTTTTAACTGCCATGACTAAAACTAAAAATCTAGTAAAAGAGTAATTCATGGCATAATTCGATTTAAAATTTTATCTACAGCATAACTTGGATACTTTTTCATTATTTAATGAACTTGAAATTTCTAAAAAACCTGAAAATTAGGTACATACCTATATAAGATATATTTTGTCAGATCTGAAAATGCAGATTTTTGATGTAAAAAGATGAAGTATGTCTCAGAAAACGCTGAATAAAATGTCTCTTCTTTCTCTGTCAGTTCAACTAATTATAATTAACTGAAGAAAAAACGTATTATGCCGGTGTTTGCTTATTAAATCTTGTGTACCATAATAGTCATGAAGTATGTTTGTTATGATTAAGTAGGTAGTTTAGTACGTTATCGAATTTAACAATTATAGATTTTGCCTAGAATTAGTTTTCAGTTAAAAAAAATAACTTTAATATAGGTACCAATATCTTTTGAATTGAAACAAAAGAAAAGGGTACACAGGAATGTAACTATTTTCTAGAGAACATCGCAATATGGTGGCAGAGCACCATAGGTGAATTCCCTCTTGAAATTTCTGGTGAAATAAAGACATTCATTATTATTATTATTAATATGTAACACAGTTGCTCATTTTTAAACAGAAATCAGAAAACCAAGAGCACAAACATATAAAAGTTTTCCTCTATGTTTGGACCCTACTAAATTTTAAATATTCGTATTTAAACAATGAAGAAAAAATGTTTCTTTAAATTAAATGAGTTGCTGTCCAAATGAAAAATAAAATCTTCATTCGTTCATTAGAATATCGATGAATTATGGACAAAAATCGTAAGGAGACCATAGACGTTAATAGACCGTGTTGAAAAAGAAGAATCATTTTGCGATTGCGCTCACTGCATCACGCACAGAAAAAGTCCCGCTCAAAGAAACTGGCATCTGGCATCGCATTGAAGTTAGCAGACATCTGTCCTTTCCACGTTTAACCTCCGTAGAGTAAACTTACCTTACCCAAGAACGCAAAGTTTTCAGTGTTGAGTTTTAAATATTCTCAAAGTTCCACTAATTTTGACAGGTAAATATTGAATATTATCAATTTTTTTTTTATCTTGAGATATATTAACCGTTTTCTTACCTAACCTGCAACTAATATTTTCGAACCCAACTAATGAACTTATTTTTACTGTTACAGATTCTATAAAGTGTGAGAAGTTTTCAATATGTAAGTACCATACATCTACATTTTGAAAATATGTTAATCCGCCATTTTCAATTTGACCGTTTAAATGCGGCTAATTATCGAACCATTCAATATGTCGGCTACCCATCTCAACAGATTCACATTTTTCTTACGTAATTCAATTTCTAATTATCTTATTGAGTTTGATCCGTTGTTTTTTCATTGAGTTGAACGCAAAATCCAATTTTTGCATGACTCATCAAAAGCATGGCTTCCGGCTGATGTAAGCTAACCTCTTTGAGGAACAGCTGCATCTTGCATGTGGAGCTTTTAAATTGATCTATTATCTGGTCAATTTGAATCTCTGATTATTATTTGTTGATAAATATTTATATTAATTCATTCAATCGCATCTTGAGTAAATAAATAACACCGATCTGTTGATATATACGTACACGAGGTTTTTGATTTTTGTCTATGAATTTTACTTCCTTCTGTGTTCAGATTGATTCCATGTGTTTATAGTTGTATAATGATCATGAAACGTAATTTTTCGTCTCGTGAGTGGAGTTGCAGACACGAAATTAAAAAATACTGCGAGTTTTGAAAACGAAGGTCATTCCAGACATACACCCGAACTGGTGGAAAGATTACATTAATTTTCCCTGAATCATTACATACCTCGAACTTTTTTCAAATTCAACCGTACTGTTATTTTTTGAGAAGTTGAAAATCTTCAATTAACTTTGCCTGCTTCAAAGTAAGTTTAACATACACGTGGGTACTTCAAACTGTCGATTTCTCATGTAGTTGTGATAATCCATTGAGGAATTTTGCAGTAACTTAAGTTTTGTTTTCTTATTGATAGCTGTCATTACAAACACTTGACAATGGCGCTATTCAGCATGTGGGTCAAAAGGGGGCCCTGCCGTTTGTTACCCTGTATAACAAATTTGTAAGTAGATAAGTGCTAAAACTATTTTCAATGAATGGTTGAATTGAAAGATTCTTCGACATGATATTTCCATTAGTCCCTTTGGACTCCATAAGAATGAGATTGAATGAATTGATAACTTGAGGATTCCTTAGTTTATAACATTTTGAAGTAGTCTAAAATTAATGTTATATGAAGTCATACACTGCCGACTGCGATAATGCAAGTTATTCAAGTGATTTAGTATTTGATTTGGAATTTTTTTCCAGGTCTTATAAACAAAGCAGTAGTTCTTACAAATCCTCCAACGGATACGGCCAAAAAAATGGTTACGACAACAAGAACGGTTATGATGGTGGCAAATTCCAAAGGAACGGTTATGGGGGCCAAAGAAACGGTTTCGGTGGCCAGAGAAATGGATATGGAAACAAGGGTGGTTGGAACGAACAACAGAGCTTACAAACCATCAACTGGGACAGCAAGAATCTCATGCCTTTCGAAAAGAATTTTTACGAACCTCACCCCACAGTTAAGAAACGTACACCTTATGAAGTTGACCAGTACCGCCAATCTCACGAAATAACCATAGACGGTGATGCTCCTTGTCCAATTCAGAATTTCAACGAGACAAATTTCCCAGATTACGTGATGGACCAGATTAAATCTCAGGGGTACGAAACCCCCACAGCAATCCAAGCTCAGGGATGGCCTTTAGCTTTAAGCGGTAAAAACATGGTTGGAATTGCCCAAACCGGTTCCGGTAAAACTCTAGCTTACATACTACCCGCAATCGTCCACATAAACAACCAGCCCCAACTATCCAGGGGCGATGGACCAATCGCTTTGGTGCTCGCTCCTACCAGAGAGCTGGCTCAGCAAATCCAACAGGTCGCTAACGAGTTTGGCCACTCGACTTACGTACGCAACACTTGCGTATTCGGTGGAGCCCCTAAAGGACCCCAAGCGAGAGACTTGGAACGTGGCGTGGAGATCGTCATAGCGACTCCCGGTAGACTGATCGATTTCTTGGAAAAAGGAACCACCAACCTGCAAAGATGTACTTATTTGGTTTTGGACGAAGCCGACAGGATGCTTGACATGGGTTTCGAGCCCCAGATCCGTAAAATCCTTGGCCAAATCAGGCCCGACAGGCAAACTTTGATGTGGTCTGCGACTTGGCCCAAAGAAGTTAAGAAGTTGGCGCAAGATTTCTTGAAGGATTACGTACAAATTAACATTGGTTCCCTCCAGCTTTCAGCCAATCACAACATCCTCCAGATTGTAGATGTATGCCAGGAAAACGAAAAAGAATACAAGTAAGTCACTTCATTTTTCATTCACATTAAAGACTGAATATCCATAGAGCAAAATTTTGGCATTTAAATTGACATCGCAAATTTGTTCTATGGTTTATTGTCATTGTCACTGTTCTATGAATTTCATTTTATTCTTGTGTGAAACAGATTGATATTGGAATTCCCTTTTCAGATTGAACACTCTCCTGCAAGAAATAGGAGACAACATAGATAAGGACTCGAAAGTAATCATATTTGTGGAAACTAAACGAAAAGTAGAAGACATTACTAGGACGATTAGGAAATTTGGATGGCCTGCAGTTTGCATGCATGGTGATAAGAGCCAACAAGAAAGAGATTACGTTTTGAGACAGTTTAGGAATGGAAAATCGACAATCTTGGTAGCTACAGATGTTGCGGCGAGAGGCTTAGGTAAGTACCTTGTCAGCGTTGATTCGAGATATTTAAGGGAAAATGATGAAAAATCTTGAGTTCAATCGGCATTAGTGCATTAGAGGTCATCAGACTGGAAGCACTGAGTGCTTATTTTTACTATTTCTATTGTCAATTTTTCAGAATTTGATCCTCTGTCAAAAATTTTTATTTTTCAGTGATTGTTTGATTAAGAAAGTCAGTTATGTGAATTTTTTTAAATTTTTCAGTACATAAGTGAGGATTTTCGATATGTTTCTGAAATTTTGGTGCTGTATAATTGAACATTGTTGTAAAGTCAAGGTAGACTGATTCAGTGATGAATGCTTCAATTCTTGCACGTATTCGTGTTTTTTTTTTTGTTTGTCAGTCTACCTCGGCTCTTTTGCAGTTTCTGATCGTGTTCAAAATACATAATAAGATGTGTAAAGATAACTAATCAGTCTGGATGTCCTTTTATCTGTTTCAGAGGCACTTGCAGGATAAGCTTATTATGCCGTATAGAAATATGCGCATAAAAATATGCTGAGAAGTTGTGTTCTTTAAAGGATGCAATTCCTGATTTTCTGCGGTGCCTCTGCTGGGGGCTAACGCATTTAGCCCCGGACGGATGGTTCGTTGTGGATGTTAGAAGGTCATCAGAGATGTGGTCTTTCAGGAAAAAAGAAATCCATTCGTGCCTAATTTTCGATGTAAAAAATTTCTGAAAGATTCACGTGAGCGTGATTTTCTACTCTGCTAGAACTGATGCCTAAAAAAAAAAATAATTGTTGACATTGAACCTCAAGATCGTTTAGGATATTTAATATCCGACCAAAGGGTTAGTATTTCATCGTTTTAGTTTTATCGACTAGAGCGACTGTTGAAACGGCTTTAATTCGGATTTATTTCGAGATGAAAGTTCATATGTTGCATCACATTTTTTAATTTTTTTTTAATAAAACTGAAGTTTCAACAGTCCTCTGAACATTACGTTAAACATAACATCTGACTACTAATCTTTGAACAGTTTCCTTTTTTACAATATATTTGAGATGGCCTGGGTATTTTCATTATAAATTTTTCGTTTTTCTAACTTTTTAGTAAATTCAATTTGATGAATATTGTAGAAAGAAATGTTTTGAGTGTGACTGAGCATTTGAGTTGGTGCTTAGCTTGTGAGGATGTAGTCTTATTCATGCTTGGATAGTTTAAAGCTTTTGTTGTGTATCAAAAAGTTCTTCAAGATCTTCTTGATATTTAGCATCAACATTCAGATGAAGCTGAAATGGTTTTTTCTCTCCATGTTTTGTTTTATTTTGTGTGTTAAAACTTCTTAAATGTCTGCTTGGGATAAATGACATCACCGAAAACTGAAAGGGAGAAGCAGAACCAATGATTGGCAAATTAAATATTAATTTTCATTCAGTCTCATCTTCTTTTGCCTGCTTGCTTTTTTCTATAAACAAAATTGTTTATTTTGCTGTAAAATGTATAGCTTTTGGACTATACAGGTTCTTCACGAATATGGCTATATAGAATATTTTTAGGAGACGCAAGATTCAGGATTGAAATTTTAAAGGTGAGCTTCAAGTAAGAAGACAACTTCTCGTATGATTCCAAAAGGCGGAATTTTCCCGAGAAAATTCTCTTTAAATGAGGAAATACGAAAAAAATCCCAAAATTGAACTCTGCTGAAATACAGACAACTTCTAGGTTTTGTCTGTATTTCAACAGAGTTTGAGGTTTTTTTTTGCATTTCCTCATTTGGAGAGAATTTTCTCGGAAAAATTCAAACTTTTGGAATCAAAAACACTCAAAATTCAATGGAGGATCTATTTATGTAATAAGAAATGGGTCTTTCCATTTGAAAAACGAAAGTTGATGTCACTTCCGGAAAAACCGGAAATCCTAGAACCTTCAAAAACTATACGAGAAGTCATCGTATTACTTGAAGCTCACCTTTAGAATTTCAATCCTGAATCTTGTGTCTTTCCTAAAATTATTCCATAAAGCCATATTCGTGAAGAACCCTGTTTAATCTTTAATTTTTACAATATTTCATCCATAAAAATTCGCTATACTTGATCAGTTGATTCACTGAACTGCGCCTAACTGGAATTAGGTTAGATTTCAGATGTCGCTTCCTGTCATCTGTCATTATATCAAGATATCTGAATGCTTCGTATTGCTGCATGTTACATTATTGCCTCTAATTTGAGTTGATTAGGTTATTACTAACCTTTTTTTGTCTATTAAGATTTTCTCTTAGAATTTGTAAACTGGAAACTGGCCCTATTACAACATTGAGTTTTCTAAAAATTCATTATAGTAATAGCTTTCGACTTACATTTAGACAAATATATGGTGCAGGTTGATCATTATAAACGCCCCTGTTCTCTTCATGAATCCATCGTTCAACATGTTTTTTCTGTGTAGATGTCGATGGCATCAAATTCGTCATCAATTACGACTACCCAAATTCGTCTGAAGACTACATCCACAGGATCGGCAGGACAGGTCGGTCTAACACCACAGGAACGTCTTATGCCTTCTTCACGCCGAATAACTCGAAGCAGGCTAGGGATCTTGTCTCCGTGCTTAAGGAAGCAAACCAGGTATGTGTTCAAATTTTTTTTTTTCTTCGGAATGTATCTGTATTTTTCTTCGTACTAATTTCGATTCGTTTAGGTTGTGAACCCCAAATTGGAAGACATGGCCAAGAGGTCCGGTGGCTATGGAGGTGGAAACAACAGATGGGGAGGATTCAGGGGGTCTTATAGGGGCAGGGAAAACCAACCCAAACGTATGAAATGGTAAAAGGTAAGAGTTATTCAATGATTTTTGTAAGTTAAAGTCTAAATTTTTTTTTTCGTTTCAGGTTATAACACAAAGATCTGACAGTATTCCAAGATGCATTCCAATGTGCGTCACATAGTTAATTATTTATTGAAGACCTTTTTATTGTGATACACGCCCAACTACCCTCTTTGTACATATCCGTTTTTATGTGAATTAAAACTTAAACCCTGTAACTCCTGAATTCTGATTGATTTTGGAACAATTTCAATGTGGAAGAATAAAGGAACATAAGTTAATATTTTCTTTTATTTTATCTATAAAGTAAGATTAAATATGATGGATACCAACAATAAAAACTAGAAAGAATAAGATAATTGATGCATAATTAATTCATGGAGAAACATACAGAACTGTTAGAGTTCGCTGTGAATATTATCAAACAATGAGCTAAATATTTTTCAGAGTAAAATGAATTTTAAAATATTAGACTATTGAAGAGTCCATTAAATTATGACAAAATAATTACAAATAACAGCTTCCTTTTAATTTATGACAGTTCGATATTAGAATGCATAATGAATCTATAACTCACCTTGATTGAATATTAGAACTCAACATCGATTTGCAGTATGTAAAAACCCACAACTTATTGTGGCATAGCATCAGAGGAATAAATTATATATATAAAACAATCACCATTTCCAATACATTTTTATTTCATCGCTCAAGGTACAGAAAGTTTCAATAAATCAAAATTGCGAAATTTTTTGTTGAAAAGGGGTATAAACCAAAGTGATTTATCAATTTATGAATTGTTTTCAGATGGAATACAATTTTTGACACAGCCTTAGAAAATTTAAGAAGTAAACCAACAATTCGGAATTTGTTTTTCAATCGTGGGATTTAAGGAAAAAATTGAATTTCTAAAATACTTAAGTTAACTGAAATAAGTAGAGACTTCATTAAAGTCCCTGTAAGTCTGTAAGAGAAATATTTTTTTTTGCATTGCACCAATCTGTATTATCTCATAAAATAGTACCAACGCTAATAATAAATACTGATGAAATTTTTGGCGCGTCCTAACATGTACACAAATACAAACGGACAACAAATAAAGAATTTAAAAGTTTTTTGTTCCCTGTACCAAAAAATAATACTCTTTGCAATCACAATAAAATATATAAAAAATTTCAAGTTCGTTCAACCGGCAATTGGAAATAAAAACCGTATAGTATACATATATATCATTTGCTGTCCTAAAACTACAGTTTTTCTTGCCCATTAGGCTACATTGCTATATCATATCAATAGGTCCATAAATATATACATCTGGGATGACAAATTTTATCCACGCTAAGAAAATAAGCTATCACTAAGATAGAAACATTACTGGAAGGATACATTCAGAATTACGATTATGAAATTTTTCATACAATAAGAATACCAATATGTATATTAATTCTTTTTATACAAGGTCATTCTCGAATATGGCTCTATACAATATTTTTAGGAAAGACATAAGATTCAGGATTGTAATTCTAAAGGTGAGCTTCAAGTAAGAAGACGACTTCTCGTATATTTTTTTAAGGTTCTAAGACTTCCGGTTTTTCCGGAAATGACATCAATGAATAGATTCTCCATTTAATTCTGAGTGTTTTTAATTCCAAAAGTTCGAATTTTCCCGAGAAAATTCTCTTTAAATGAGGAAAGTCGAAAAAAAATCTCAAAATTCAACTCTGTTGAAATACAGACAACTTCCAGGTTTTTTCATTAAAAATTCTCATTTTTGAGAATCTCCGAGAAGAAAGGCTGATGCTTCTTTTGCGATAGCGTGATTTTCAGAATATATGATACAGGAAGTCAGAAATTCGTTGTCAAAGTTAGAAGTGACGAAACAAAGAGTTCCAATTTGAAAAAAACGATTTTTTGATAATTCATCGTTTCTAACTTTGACAAAGAATTTGTGATCTCCTGTATCATATTCTGAAAATCACGCTATCGGAAAAGAAGTATCAGCCTTTCTTCTCAGAGATTCTCAAAAATGAGAATTTTTAATGAAAAAACCAAGAAGTTGTCTGTATCTCAACAGATTTCAATTTTGAGTTTTTTTTTTCGTATTTCCTCATTTAAAGAGAATTTTCTGGTGAAAATTCCAACTTCCGGAATCAAAAAGACTCAGAATTCAATGAAGAATCTATTTATTCAATAAAAAATGGGGCTTCCCATTTGAAAAACGAAAGTTGATGTCACTTCCGGAAAAACCTTAAAAAAATACGAAAAGTCGTGTTCTTACTTGAAGCTCACCCTTAGCATTTCAATCCTGAATCTTGTGTCTTTCCTAAAAATATTCTATAGAGCCATATACTTGAATAAATTGTGAAAATAAGAATATAATTCATTGAATTATACTTTATAAATTTTTGTTAATTGGAAACAACCATATACATAATTAAATTTTTTTTATTTATATAGAATAGAAAAAATAGAGAGATCTTTCAAGATGTCCAAATTCAAATTAGTGAAAGAATTCTCTTAGCTAACAGATAACTTTCCTCATTCACAACACCTTAAATAATGCTTTTGCTTAACAATATTTGAAATTACCATACAACTGATAATTTTAAAACGTGAACAAATCTCCCAATTAAACACTTCATCGTATATCTACAAGTACGTACTTCTCTTGGACTCAATATCAAAAATATAGAATTCCTCGAAATGAAATATAAAAAAAAAATTAAATACACGTGCGGAATGTAGACTTAATAGGGTCTGCTCTGGAAAAAGCAACAATCATTTTCATCCAATCAAAATCTTGAATCTTTCATAATTCCAAGAAATATCTGAATAAATGAGCGAATTAAAATAAATATAATAAATTAAAACTAAAAAGGGTTCAACGAACCAGAACAGACAAAATCGACATTAAAACCAGTTTAAAACTTAAACGCTGCAAACTTAAAATATTATCACAAATTCATTCAGCAGAATAGAGATCCTAAACCATACGCCTGACTAGAAATGACTAGTTGAATAACTTACTTCAGTTTACCGATGATTGTTGGTTCCTCCTTAAGGAAAGTATCCGACCTCTGCATGGCCGGATACCTCCTCACAAACAGTTCGTTCTCAGAATTCGTCTGACTCCCCGACTCGCTCCCACGCTTCAAATTGAACTCCTCCATGTCTGTAGATTCCGAAGTAACTTTCGAAGAAAGTGATGGAGCTAGATTGGCTTCAGGAGAGATCACACCTTCTGGACTGTATCTGACATCGTCGTTATCTGGGGAAATTGACGCTACTGGACTGGGTGATTTTTGACATTTGACGTCGATCGATTGACATTTGACATTTATCGGTTTGACTTTTCTAGGATTGTGAGCAGTAGTCGTACTGTTGTTTTTTATCTGTGTACGGTTTACCTTCATGGTGGAAGTTTTCGATTTTTCTAGATTTACTGCGTGCTTCATCATCCTCTGTTGGGTAATTAGATTTGTCCTGGGTAAAATTTGAGAATCGGATGGGTTTTTTCTTATGACCGTCGGTTTTGTTGGTTGCTTCTTGATATCATTACTTTTGTTAAGATTGTTATGAGGTGTTCGGTCTGTTATATTTTGTTTCTTAGGCGAACAAGCTCTACTGTCCGTTTTTAACGGGGAAGAAGACCTCCAAACTGTCTTCACTGGGGAGCTCAACCGGCTGTCAAATTTCCTGGGAGAACTCGAACAACTGTCAACTTTCAACGGTGAATGATTCTCCGCTTTCTTCTTATTTTCTCTCTTGATTACAGCAGTCTTAATTTCTGTTTTTTTAACAGTTACGTTTTTTTCTCTGTTGGGGGCAGTAATTCTGGATGGGATAACAGTCTTAGGAGGCTGGACTTTCTTGGTTGTTTTGGACGGTGTGCTTTTCGCAGCACTTGCTGCGGTTGGCTGGGTCAAAGTGCTCCTACGGTTTATTGTCGGACTGGGAGGGACTTGAGGGGCCTTGGCTGCTAAGAGGAGGCTTCTGCGGAGAGAAGGGCTGCCGTTTGAGTTAAGTACACGACTTTGGTTCATGCCTGGACTAGAGTTTCGAGAGGAATCGGACGAACTGTGGTTATTTTGAGGGTTGACGGTCTTGATTTTTTTTGGATTCGCCCTTGGGAGCCTGCTGGATGGTTCGGTGGGTGTTAGATCTTTGATTCTTGCTCTGAAAGAAACAGTTTTTAACACAATCGGATAGGGAAATGAACAGTTTCGAATAGGTGAAGGGAATTAAAAAATTCTTTAGCGATATCGAACAAAGTCTGATGTCTGTTTCACCCTATGAATATCATGATAACTACACCATTTCCAATTGTAATTAGGAAATTGTCAATTGACATTCAGAAAACATCACATGTATTTCAGATTACATCAAATGTGATTCAGATTGGTCAATTTAATTTCAGAAAACATCAAATGTAATTCAGATAAAAAAACTCAATTGAATTTGAGAAATGGTAAATTATATTTCAGAAATGGCAAATTGAAATTCATTTCATATGCACATTGATACCAGATTGCATTTCAGAAAATATCAATTGTAGGTGATTCAAAAACAATGATAATAAATGACTTTTAATTTTCACGTGAAACATTTGATCTTTAACACAAAACTGAAAAAAATTGAGGCCATACAGGCATGTCTGCCATCGCAATTGCATCTTAGTTCAGTCAATAATATGTTCCAAGTGTGTTAGTCTTTTTTCAATAAATCCCGGTGGCACACTGTTTGGAATTCTAAGGTTTGTTTTTACGTAAGTTCTTTTTTTCGACCATAAAATTTCAATTGGATTGAGCATGGGAGAATAAGGGCTCATCCGCAGCAGTACTGCTACTGTTTGGGTGATTACGGTCTCCAATCTCGAATGGCATTCAGCATTACCACAGACAATCCCTCAATCTGATAACTGTTTCCTCATATCTTGCCACTGTTGCAACAAACCCGCAACCCATTCATTTGCTGAAAGCGATGTGAATGAACCTCGTAGTCTCTCCATGGCTAATACACCAGCTGCAGACACTCTTGTCAATTGCATCTCCAATTAAATATGTACTCAATTTGACTAATTTTCGTTAGGTGTTATGTGCTTCCTGAATCTACGGTGTTAGGTGAGGAATAGATCGAGAAGGTTTAGCATACTTATACTAAAATCCAGTGTTGAAGAAAAGAAATAGCCAGCAGCAAGAGATTTCACCAGAGTATATTGGTTTTATTCATACATGGAAACATACCTGATATGAGTTAGAAATATGGGGCAATTCAAGACATGTTCAAGAAATACTAATAACTCAAAAGGAAGCTGTTAGAGCAATAGAGGGCGTAAATCAAAGGACACATTGCAAACCAATCTTTGTGAAGTACAAGATTCTTACAGTCACAGCTGAATTAATAATAAAGTTGATAATGGATGTTGTGGTAAGAGTAGAAGAGTTTGACAGGAGGTATGACTACCATCCATATAATACCAGAAGAAGGGAAGATCTGAGGATAATGGGAACTAGATTACAAGTTACTGATCTTAAATATGAAGGCCTTCGTCTATACAACAAACTTCCATTAACATGGAGAAAACTTAAAGCAAACCTCTTAAAGAAGGAATTGAAAAATCATCTTATAGAGAACCCTCCGTATAATCTGATGGAATTCAGAATTTAATGATTTGTTGTTAATATGTATGTTGTATTTACATGACGTTGTTACTATGTAACTTAATAAAATTCTATTCTATTCTATTCTATTGAATATGATATATGATTGACGATATTATAACTATTATGAAAATGAGTAATATATGACTCAAAATCCGACTTAAATTCAAATAATATTCGAACTTTCTGAATTACAAATTAAGATTTCTGAAATATAATTGACTAATCTGAATTTCATATGACATATTCTGAAATTCAATTGACTAATCTGAAATTGAAGTGACTAATCTGAAATGCAATTGACGGTTTCTGAATTACATTTGGAAATGGTGTAGCAGCATGATATAAAGGCCAATCCAGCCTTTATAGAAAGAAAGAGAGACAATAAAGCACCAAGATAAAATAGTTTGCATTTTTTTAAAAAGATATATTAAAATTCGTGAATTTTCACAAAGCAGATAATTTCGAAAGTATTATTCACTTACCTCAAAGCAGAATCTAATCTCAACCAAGCGTTGCTTCTGATTAGTCTGTCGGCCTGTGAAACAAGACATTGTTCCAACGTAGATTTTATTTTGTTCAACAGATCTTCGAAATTTCTGGTCCAGGACTGTTCCAACATTTTACAGCATCTCGAGTAACTTTTGCAAGCTTGTTCGACTCCGAGGTTACTAGCAGCAGAAACCAGTTGATCTTCGATTTGCAATATGCACCAACTAGGTCCAGAGTCCAGGGCTGAAAAAAAAATTTTAAGAAATACAGAAAGAATGACGGTGCTACTACAAAACACCAGAGTTGTCAAATGAATTGAAGCTAACGAGATTCCTGGAAATTTGTGTGACTCACATCTTAATTTGGTTAAAAATTGGGAAGACCTTACTAAACTTCTCCACATGAGTTCGGGATATTGACTTAAATTGCAAAAAAATATAGTTTAAATGAGATTTTGTGATGAAAATTCATATTAATATGATTTGAAGTTGCAGGGAATGAAATTAATTTTAGCCTGTGGGTCTGCAGCGTACACAGGGTGGTTGAGAATAATCGAGTAAAATAAAGAAATTTTATTCCCAGAGAATTCAAGCATTTTAAGACAATCAATACAATGTATGGCCTCCACGGGCATCAATAACACCTTGACATCTTCTTTGCATACTACACACGAGGTTGTTGAACATTTCTTGAGGAATTTAGTTCCATAAACGGGGCAGAAGCTCTCTCAGATCATTTAAGGATTCTGGGGTAGGTTGATGATTACCTAATCTTCTTTGGAGCATATCCCATGAATATTCTATGCAATTCAAATCTGGTAAGTGCGGAGGTATTGGTAAATGTGGAATACCAAGCTACCAACTATGGCTGCACGTTGCGGTCTAGCGTTATCGTCTAGAAATTGAAAAGTTTCACCAATAGCAGCGCGAAAATTTGGCAAAACATTGTCAATGAAATGCTTCCTATAGTGTAAGGCGGTCACATTCCCAGGGCAAATGTGTAGATCTGTGCGCCCGTTGAAACATATACCATAACACTACCCCCTCGGAATGGATGGACTTCTTGGACAAAGCGATGTTTACGGGGTATGCTTGGGATTGTCCAAACCCTTATTCTTCGAGAATCTGAAAATCGTCCATATCTGGATTCATCAGTGAAAAGGACACTACGCCATTGATCGTCCCAATTGATATGTTGCTTTGCCCATTCCAGTCTTTGACGCTTATGGTCATGTGTTAATGAAACTCCCCTTAATGGACGTCTAGAACCTAGATTCACCTCTCTCAAAAGTCGTCTGATGGTTTCATGGAAACTTGGACCCCATCTGCATTTTGAAGAGTATTCCTTAGCATTCTACACGTATATGTAGGCTTTCTTCTTGCCGAAACGGTGATGAAACGATCCTGAGCAGGTGTTGTTTTCAGTCGCCGACCAAGCCTTAGTCTTTCCAACACGGAACCTGTCTTCCTGAACCTATTCCAAAGTCGAGATATCACACTTTGGCTGACTTGGAGCCTTTCCGCTGAAACAACCTGAGTTAGACCACCCTGTAGCATTCCGATAGCCCCATTAGCCTCAGCGTTTATTAATTTACGTCTTGGCATTTTCAGAAAACTCGTTTCAAATCGAAGCCGTTGATAAACTGACTCCATTTCAAAATAAGAACATTCATGAAGTATATGCATAGAACCAAACTTCAGAAAAAAGGCGACCAGTCTCATACTGATTTTTATTGGATCGATTCAGGTTGTTATTGAGTTTTAAATGATTTTACAGCGATTTTCTCGAAGATTACATACTTTTCAAAAGACTGAATACGATATTCCTAACTGTGGAGCAGTATATTTCATAATATAATTTCTTTGTCATAATGGAAAACATCGATAGATGGAAAAATTTAGAAAAAGGCGACATAAAACTTGAGCAAATGATAAGAACTACCAAAGACAAAGTCGATCCACTTTCACAAACCGGTATTTACAGGATACCTTGTGACTGTGGCAAAGCCTACATTGGTACAACAAAACGAAGTATAAATACGAGAATTAAGGAGCACGAACGAAGCTGTCGACTGAATCAGACAGAAAAATCCGCACTAGCGAAACATGTTCTAACAAATGGTCACAAAAATTTTCTCATTTATCCCCATCATGAACCTACTCAAAAAGATGTCTCTTAATTGCTAGCCCTTTCCCCGAAACCAGCTTAAATAATTTCAGTTTCGATCAATGTAGCTTCATTACAGACAGCCCCTTGGAATCTAAAATTGGAAAAGTGCATCAAGTAGCCCCGTTTTACGACATTCTTCTTAAAATTTTCTTCATATGCTATCTATCGTTTTTGTTGGTTGATTGTGAGAATACAAGATTTCATAAACCTCATAATATTCCCGATACTCTCAATTTAGTCAAAAAATCGATCGAATGAGATCTCTGAGTTAAGCAAAGTGACCATCGGCTATTTGAAGAGATTACTGAACTTAAAATAAATCGAGGAATGCTGATCTACGTTCTAAACATTTCATAATAGGTAAAGCTAGATTTTCATGAGATCGTATTAAAAGTTTGATGATTGTTTACTGTTTGTTCTTAGCAGCCATATTTGATTGTTTTGTTTGATTGGTCTATTGAGAACTTCTACATATACTGACAGCTTTTTTTCGTAAAAAAACAAACTAACTGTGGACTGAATTGATTACCTATAAAAGACGGAGATACAAGTACAGCCGCATAATGCTGCCTGTGATACAAGTGACAAGCATCGACCAATTGCTGCGCCAGTTGTTGAATAGGCTCCGCCCACCTATTGGATGGCAGAGACGCTAGGATCTTCTCACAGGCAGTCTTAGTTTCCAAGACTCTATCCGGAGTCATATGCACCACGTGCTGCTGGTAGCACTTCTCCCTCAACTCCCTGGGCAAACCGGAGAATCCCCTGCTAGGCCATATCTTCACGAAGTTCTGCGTGATCCACTGCAGGCACTTCTGATATAAATCATCAAGACCGTAGGCTGCAGACAACATGAGCACTTCAGTCACTCCGGTACAACATCCGGGACAAGGTTTGTGGAAATTGTGGCAGTAGCGTTGCCTTAAGGCGTGTTCGACAACCTCTTTGAGACCTTCTAAGCCCAGCATGTCGGCTAAAGACGCCAATTCTATCACGCTGATAGAATCTGGTACATGAGCCGCTCCGCTGTAGATGTGGCACAGAGAAAAGTAGACCGATTCGTAGGAAAAACCCTGGAACAAAAAAAAATTCTTTCATCATTCGGAATTATTTAGAATTGCGTGCTTGATACGGTCAAAAGTCAATTAGTGTTGAAGTTTACTGTTGATAGTTGATAGTTTAAAAGGGGTTACAGTCCACTGCGACCTCATGATACTAAAACTACAAAATAAACCCACGTGCATAGCAATCTTCTATCTCTCTAGATCTGTGACGTCACGAAGAGACCCATTTCATATTTTTCGGGCGTTGATGGTTTGTTCATTGAAAAAGTTTAATTAATTGTGAAGTAAAAGGTTTTTGGTGAATTTCGATTGTGTGTTGAAATGTTTTTTCTAGAATTGTGCTGGTTTTTGGTTAGTCTACCCATATTACAAATTATGGTTTGTTGTGTTGTGGCAGGTACCTCTAGCAACAATAAAATATAACACAAATATATTTACAAAATTTCAAACTGCCCATTAGGCATAAGGTCAACAATAATCATATCAGCAATAAGACCTTCCAGATTTGAAAAAGTATATTGACCAGGAAATTTTGTCCTTGAACAGTTCTAGATTTATTATAGTACATATTACTTCTTTTCGTCCAACTGATTCAGAATGCATTTTACCTCATAACATAACAATAAATTCGACAAAATTGATTTGGTCGAAGCTATCTTTGAGTTTGTTGAATTTTATCACGAATATTTGAGTGTCACTTTTGCAATTGGGTACAAGTTAGATTTCTTTTTTAACGTTTGAAAATGAGCGCTATTTCTCAAATAGGTCTCATCGTGACGTCATGCGCGAAAAGGTTCAAAACTCGTTCGTCAAATGATCTTATCTGGGTTGTTGTAGTATCATGCTGCGACCTTATGGTTTATTGTGCCCCCTGACAAAGCTTTACAGCTCGCCTTCCAGTCCCAGAGATCTTATGAAATCCAATATCTCGGAAGGCTTCAGTGAGGCTAATTCCTCACTCCTACAGGTCTCTTGACCAAAGCATTGTTTCCTTTGGCTTACAATGCCAAAGCAATATGTGACTAGGTGAATAGGAGTTTCTTCCTCCTCCCCACAGAATCTACACTCGTCAGTGTCCGATACGCCCATTCTCAGCAAGTGCTTTCTGAGGCGACAATGCCCTGTAAGAAAGCCAGTGAGGAGGTGTAGTTGGTTCTTACTGAGATCCAAATATTTTTTTGGATCTTGTAGTTTCAAAATTCCGAAGGAATTTTTGGAGTGATCCAACCCTTGGAGATTCTGCCAGAGTGTTTCTCTTTCAGTTTTCTCCTTCTCCAGAAACTCTTTCTTATAGGTACATTTTCCTATACCACAGAAAGGTTCCGGGCCAGTGAGTGGTTTTCGAGCACCCTCTCTGGCAAGTTTGTTGGCCTCTTCGTTACCTGTGATTCCCGAATGACCAGGAATTTTCAATTTTCAATGAGATTGAAAATTGAAGACAATCATTTTTCCTGAATATCTCGAAAAATATTCATTTTGGGATAAAAGTGTTGGAAGTATGCTCCTATTATTTTTTGACGAAGATTTCGAAAATGCTTCGAAAAAATGGGGTTCCAATTTGAAAAAAACGATTTTTTGATGTTTCGTCACTTCTAACTTTGACTCAAAATTTGTGACCTCCAGCATCATATTCTGAAAATCACGCTATCGCTAAAGAAGCATCAGCCTTTCTTCTCGAAGATTCTCAAAAATGGGAATTTTTAATGATAAACCTCGAAGTTGTCTGTATTTCGACAATTATAAGATTTTTCATTCGTATTTCCTCATGTAAGGAGAATTTTCTCGGGAAAATTCAAACTTTTAGAATTAAAAAGACCCAAAATTCAATGGAGAATCTATTTATGCAATAAAATGGGTCTTCTCATTTGACAAACGAAATTTGATATCACTTCCGGAAAAACCTTGAACCTTCAAAAAATATACGAGAAGTCGTCTTCTCACTTGAACCTCACCTTTACAAATTCAATCCTGAATATTGTGTCTTTCCTAAAAATATTCTATAGAGCCCATATTCATGAATAAGCCTGTATATAGAGAGTTTGCTTTTTAAATTTCGGGATTGGACAACCCTAGTTTTGAAATCTGACAACTGACAGGTCCATAGTGAACTTTGACATTTTTGAGTCATGCGTACACAGAACTGTGACATCAATCCCTTCATTCTATTCATGTGAAATGTGGTACGTGCTCTAAAATTCAGAAGTCTCAAACACTCTCACTTGTATTATTTCACCGAAAACCGGAAACAATTGGCAGCCATATTGGTAGGCCTCCTCGGACGCCTTTATATTTCACTAATGCTCCTTCTTTTCCTGTAGCTGGAGGGACCAAAGAAAATAATCCGTCTCCCCCCCAAAACATGCAAAAAAAAAAAAACTGAGTTGACTACTGCACACCCTGTGTAGCGTTTCAAGATTCAAATTCGTGTGAGAATGAATTGCAGGAGAAATGTGAGGATTTATCGCATATTTATTCAACAAGGTAATGAATATATTAGCTCCCCTATTATTAGCTGAGTAAATAGTAAAAGTTATTTACCTTTCTATAATATTCAAATACATAATTCTATTTTCACCAGCCCCCATACTTGCTGCTTGAAAAAACATGGAATTACAATATGAATTCTTGTAAATTGTCTTCATTTATTTTTTGCATGTTTCTATTTTCAAGATATAACTGCTGGTTCATCATGACATTTGTTTAATAAAGGTCTTAAGAGATGACAAACTTACTTTGGTTTTGGATCAGAGATCATAGAATGAAAAACAAAAATGAAATACAACTGGAACTCTAAAAAAATCATATTCTCATTTTTAAACACATTGTTTGGACGCTTCAAATAAAAAATATTTTCGAAATTCTCAATTTTTGCTGGTCAAGTCTGATAGATAGATCAGACAAAGATGCATTAAAGACTGTTTACTGTACCACAAATTTGATAGGCATAGAAAAGCCGATCAAATCTCAAGACAAACTCCAAATCCTTTGATTAAAATCGGACTCAATCTTCGGGTACAACGAACTCGAAAAAAAAATGTTTCAGACGACTCAACGAGATCGACAAGCAATCATTCGAAATTTACATTTTTGCTCGACGTCCAGCCGAATGAGATACTCTTTTCGACCCACACAGCACTCAATTTAAAGTGGATCCTTGTACAAACAACCGCCAATTTCCATTTTAAACTGTAATAATCTATTCTGAATTTTAATTATTTATTGTTCGGTGTCACGTATTGAATCGAACGACGAACAGGTGTTCGTACTGCTAGTTTAGTGGGCGTATTTGATGTTGGTTCGGGTTCATTAGTACCGTGGAAGGTTCAACTTGGTATATTCCATTGGCGGTGTGCATATTTTCGAAATGAGACATCTGGTGGTGACTTTCGGATTTTTTATTAGTAAAACAATAAATGAAATTAGTGTTTTGAGAAGCTAACTATCTGAATTGAACACGGTTCAAAGTTTTGAGAGAGCTTCCAATATTTGCAAAAGTATTCAACTCTCCGAGACAACTATTTTGGAACTTCTTGAGAGTGTTTAGGTCCTCCTTAAGCATAACGTATCGTATTGGAGATCTATTATTGTTTTCAAATGTACCTGGTTGGAAATAAAAAGAGATTTCCCCAATATTCCTTTAAATTAAGCCCCCCTTAAAGTTAAGGACCCCTTAAATTTATTGACAGTTGCATGACTCTAACCTCCCTTGAATTTAAGTGACATTTCGATGCTTGAACCTAACCTATAATTCAAGCCCTCCTTAGGATGGGACTATAACCTAAAATAATTTGTCAATCTCACAAACTGACTGCAGAATATTTATTTGTCGTTTTATATGAACTTATGGCAACAAAATTTGAAATTTCAGAAGCATGAAATCGTCAAAAAGGCAGTAATGTTAGGATGAGGAAATGACAACAAGCCTACCACCCAATGAATTAGTTTTACTGAACTAGGGCGAAGTCCAACAACATGAAAAACTAAAATATCACTAGATAAAAATGAACTGCTCCACATGAGTTAGGGATCTTGACTTAAATTGCAAAAAAACATAGTTTAAATGAGATTTTGTGATGAAAATTCATATTAATATAATTTCAAGTTGAAGCAAATAAAACTAATTTTAGCCTGTAGGTCTGCAGCGTATACAGGGTTTTACTCGAAAAATCGAGTAAAATAACGAAATTTTATTCGCAGAGAATTCAAGCATTTTAACACTATCAATACAATGCATTGCCTCCACGGGCATCAATAACAGTTTGACATTTTCTTCGCATAGTACACACGAGGTTGCTGAACATTTCTTGAGAAATTTGGTTCCATAAACGGGGCAGAAGCTCTCTCAGATCATTTAAGGAATCTGGGGTAGGTTGATGATTATCTTATGCTCTTTGGAGCATATCCCATGCATTTTCTATGCATTTCAAATCTGGTGAGTGCGGAGGTATTGGTAAATATGGAATACCAACCTCCTCGCGCGCATTCTCAACTATGGCTGCACGGTGCGGTCTAGCGTTATCGTCTAAAAATTGAAAAGTTTCACCAATAGCAAAGTGAAAATTTGGCAGAACATTGTCAATGACATGCTGCCTACAGTGTAGGGCGGTCATATTCCCAGGACAAATGTGTAGATCTATGCGCTAGTTGAAACATATCCCGGCCCATACCATAACACTACCCCCTCGGAATGGATGGACTTCTTGGACATAGCGACGATTACGGGGTATGCGAGGGATTATTCATACCCTTATTCTTCGAGAATCTGAAAATCGTCCATATCTGGATTCATCAGTGGAAAGGACACGCCATCAATCGTTCCAATTGATATGTTGCCTTGACCATTCCAGTCTTTGACGCTTATGGTCACGTATTAATGGAATTATTCTTAATGGACGTCTAGAACCTAGATTCACCTCTCTCAAACGTCGTCTGATGGTTTCGATCAGACCCCATCTGCATTTTAAGGAGTATTCCGTAGCATTCTACACGTAGATGTAGGCTTTCTTCTCGCCGAAACGGTGATGAAACGATCCTGAGCAGGTGTTGTTTTTCGTCGCCCACCAAGCCTTGGTCTTTCCAACACGGAACCTGTCTCCCTGAACCTATTCCAAAGTCGAGATATCACACTTTGGCTGATCTGGAGCCTTTCCGCTACAACAACCTGAGTTAGGCCACCCTGAATCATTCCGATAGCCCTATTAGCCTCAGCGTTTGTTAATTTACCTCTTGGCATTTTCAGAAAACTCGTTTCAAATCGAAGCCGTTGATAAACTAACTTCATTCCAAAAAAGACCATTCATGAAGCATATGCAATGAACTAAACTTCTGAAAAAAGGCGAGCAGATTGACGAAATGTCTGATACTGATTTTTATTTGATCGATTCAAGTTGTTATGAAGTTTCAAATGATTTTACAGCGATTTTCCCGAATAATAATAATAATATATCTCTTGTTGTGTAACAAAAAATATACAGGCATTTTACAAAGGTTTTCATTAATAAGTAATTTCTTAATTTAAAAAATATTTGGATACAAATCCCACACAACAAAAGAAAACATAATCACCAAAAGGTCAACACTCACAAAGGAATTACCTGTCGTGAGCATTTATTTAATAATAATAATACTTTATTCCCAAAATCCTTACATGAAAGAAAAGAGACATATGCAATATAAGAACAACAAAATAAAAAAGTTTCTAAAATTTTTTTCAAATACAAATATTGATCAAACATCAATAGTTCTCAGATCTGCTTCAAAAAACTCCCGAATACTATAATGTTCAAGAACAATCAGCAATCGGTTTGTTTTCCTTTTGAAAAGTTTCGGTCTATCAATCATTTGATATTCATAAGGCAATTCTTTGAATAATATTATTGATACGTATTTTGCATTTTTCTGTACCAAACTCAAAGAATGTAGTGGATAATGAAAATATAGTTTGCGACGGGTACTATTCGAGTTTATAAGAGATTCAAAGTAATGGGAATTCTTTCTTAGAAAAATCAGACATCTACTGATATAAAGCCCTGTAAAGGTTAGTATACCCAACTTTCTGAAACATCCTCTACATGAGTCACGGCTTAGCATGTTCAGCATCAGTCGGAATACTTTCAAATATTCTGAAGCATTGCCCCAAACGATGATTCTATGATTCATAAGGCTTACGAAGTTGGCAAAATAAACCGTCTTTAGCAGCTCCAAATCAGATTGACGTTTCAATACTCACAGCGTATAAACGACAGTATTCAATTTAATGGCAATATATGAAATATATTACACTAGCAACAGTTCCAACAAGAAAAAACACAAAAGAAATTCTCACACTATCCCTGAAAAATTCTTCAAATCAACTATACTCCTTATATAATCTCTACTATTAGTATTTATCCATTTCTTTATTTCGTTTTCAAATTTTTTTATGTTCACAATGTTTTTCAAGATTACATATCTTTCAAACCGACTGAATACGATATCCCTAACTCTCGTGAAGCAGAGTATATTTAAGGGCCCTTTACATAAGAATTCTGGTTGAGCGACAGTCGTGCAACTGTCAATAAATCTAAGGCATCCTTAATTTCAACGGCCCTCACTCAAACAGAATTCTTATGTAAGGGATCCTTAAATATGTCTACCTAGTGATATTTTAGTTTTTCATGATATTGAACTTCACCCTAGTTCAATAAAGCCATTTCTTTGGCTCGTAGATGATCGTTGTCATTTCCTTAACCTAACTTACTGTCATTTTGACGATTTCATGCTTGTTGAAATTTAAATTTTTTTTGGTATAAGTTCATAGAAAACAACAAATATTCTGCAGTCAGTCTGACGAATTGTTTTAGGTTCTAATCCCATCCTAAGGAGGGCGTACATTTGAGGTTAGTTTCAACCATCTAAATGTCACTTAAATTCTAAGGGAGGTTGGTGCAAACGTTCCCAACTCCAGTTCAGTCTGGCTTTTAAAATAATCATAAACGTCTTTGGGAATCCATTCTATCTCGTTAACCCGTAGCATAGAGCTATAAAAGACATTAAATTGCTCTGTGACTGGCATGGACGACAACTTCCTTCAAACTCTTCATTCTATGGCGCAAGCGCATCTGTCCGATTTGAACTACTGTCAAAACATTCCACCTACTACTCACCTGCAGCGAAATGACGTTTCCAGACGCCTCCAGCCAATTACCGCTAAGCAAGGCCGCAAAATACTGACACCTCGAAGCCAGTATGCACTTGTGCGCCCTGATCTTGTGGTTCTCCACCTCTATGGTCACGTCCGGCCCTATCTCCTCCAGGAACATCCTCAGCAGGTCCGTGCCCAGTCTTCGCACCGATTTGCGAGGTTGGGTCGAGCAGGTTTCCGTCGTGGAGAAAGAGTCGTACATCTCCTCGGTCTCGGGCTCCATGGGGTGGGGGCGCTGCGGTAGCCCGCAGATCTGGACATGAGGAGGGGGCTCTCCACCCAGGAGCTCTCGGGAATGGACCGGCTCATGCGGGGAGTCACGTTCAGGTCGAGACGGGTCTTCTGGCATTCTAAGTCGGAGAGTTTTACGAATTGGGGCAGGCTCTGGAATAGATGGAGAAATTTTCAGTAAAACGAATTTGAAAGACGCTGAAGGATGTTGAGAGGTTAGCGTGAAGAGTAGGAAAAATGTCGAGGTTGTGGTAGAACTCTATGGCCGAAGGAGACATAGGACCTATAGTCCGTTTCAAACTGATTGTCATCAGAGCAAGCCATGAAA
Organism: Hippodamia convergens; assembly: GCA_038502775.1. Classification (NCBI taxonomy): domain Eukaryota; kingdom Metazoa; phylum Arthropoda; class Insecta; order Coleoptera; family Coccinellidae; genus Hippodamia; species Hippodamia convergens. Next base: position 25,944,748 of record CM076608.1, read on the forward strand.
TTCCAGCCGGGGCTTTATTTCTAGTTACAAAAAGTTACTAAAAATTTCTCTGTGTTTATCATGGATTGAAATATATCAATATAACCTATAAAATGATTGAATATATTTTCAAGGCAAATAAATTTGAAGAATTTTTGTGAAATTATATTATTCTTCATCATTGTTGTATTGAAAAATCTTCAAACTTGGAGAAAGAGAAACAGGCTGAGATAGACGATGACTAAAATGTACACACCCACACAATTTCGCTGTAGATCAAGAATGGGAATTGGAAATGCAGGATTGATAATGAAAGCGTGGAATGCTTCAATATGAAATCTTGCAGGATTTCGAGGAACTCCAATGTAGAGATATCGTTCATTAAATAATTAAGACTTCATCAAAGATAACTAAAAGTTTGTTCTCTATGAAGACTGAAAACCCTTCTGCAATCTTTGCATTCTTGATATGACTATCGAAAATTCAGCCCTGTGTTATTTTTTCTGAGTATATTGTGGATCAAAAAGTATAAAGCTGACTTGACTTTACATTTCATAACAAAGTTGTTGAAACAAATAGAAAATATTTGTTGACAAATTGTGAATCATTTGAAGTGTGAAATGCTATAAAATAGATCACTTATTATTATTTGTATTTATTAATATGTTCTATCCATTTCATGATTCATTTAATAATATACCAAATTGATTTTGATTAAAATTCAGTTACTTTTCAGGCAGTTTAAAAAAAAATATACAAACTGTTCAATTCATCGTTTTTGATTTTAGAAAAAATAACGTCGAATAATGTCTCTTTGAATCATGTAGAATGGATTTCCATCCACTGCTCACTCATGAGTGTCTTCTCTTTTCTCCAAAATTCATCTGAGAGGTCTAGGTGAAAACTGAAAGTTTGAGACTGGTTTATTTATCAGAGAACACCTCGAAAAAGTGAATGATTGTTACCTGAATAACTAGCAAAACGCGATTAATACTGGCAGAAATATCTTGCTGAATTGTTGAAAAACTCGCAGTACCGACGATAAACTGCTTCACTTCCCTTATAGTTAGACGAGGCGAGAGGTATCTTGATGAATTCCAGCCATTTTCAATTCGGTAATAATAATTCAAATCCAAAACTAATTTGTCGATTTAATCAAGAACATAAGCATACAGAATTAAATTCGAAATATATACAGCAGGTTAATTCAAACTCTGAAATGTCAAAATTTAGTGTTTTCTGTTTTCAATCAACACCAACCTAAATCCTAGAATTCAAAAGTTACTCTCTAGGTTCAAATAACACTCAAGTATCTTAATATATAAAACTAATGGCGGTATTCTGCTTTCGTCTGTAAGCAAATCTGTAACTTTCCATAAGATTACAGGAAAATTACGATTCTCGACGCTTTCTATAAATCTGTAGCTTGCAGGAAACACATGGAAAGGTATATTGTGAGAATATGTTGAATGGTTTGTTTTTGTCACAGAATATAAAATACTTTTCTATACCCAACTATTTTTGTGTTTCATTTTCGCATTTCGGTTGTAAATTTCTTGTTCTTGTTAAAAAGAACACAAAGAGAACATAAATATATCCAATAATCAATACTTTTGGTCCAATTTTACAGAGAAATAAATTGTCACTTCTAATACGACAGTTACAGAAAAACTTCTGGAATTTCATTCTTTACGAATATGTAAGTCAGCCACATAGATACAGATCAATCGTACGCTACAGATTTGTAGCTTACAGAGAAAAAGCAGAATACCGCCATAAGTCGGCCATTTTGTTGGTTTCACCATTTATAACTCAAGATTGGATGAATTGTTTGTTATGAAAGATTTTTTGTTAGATTCTTTTGCGGCGGGGTGTACATGCAATACATTCAAACTCTGAAGAATTTGATGAAATGGAAAAAAATAGGGAATAATTTTCTTTCTTGCGAATAACGCCAGTAGGTGTCGCTACGGTTGATAGCGGTAGAGCTCTTTCTTCTGATTTCAAATATATGTACCTTATGGAGATTATCTTTGGCAGTTTTCTGAAAATATAGATATTTTCTTCTTAATCTAAGGCAGCTTTGGAATGCAGCACGAAAACGATGCGATTTTTTCATATCAAGGAACCGTGGATAATGAAACACTTGATATTTATATTATTTATTCATTACCTGAAAGTTCGATTAGGGATTCAAATGACCCCCATTTACTCCTAGACAGAGTCGATATCTTTTTTTAAAGTTTTCGAGGATTTTCCCCAACATTTATAAAATATATTGAGGTTGTCAATTTCTTTCTCTGTTCTTAATTTAATGTCTTCAATATGTTGCGGCCGGGCCATATACATTTCAAATTTCAAATATCCCCATAAAAAAGTGTCCAATGATGTAAAGTAGGGACTATCAGGAGCTCATAGAATGGAACTTCGATATAAAGAAATCACAGCATTCTCGAGTGGCCTCACACAGCTGTCTTAAATTAAGACAAAAAAACCTATAATTTTCGGAAACTGCCGAAAAAACAATAACCGATTATGAAAATAAAATACAGAGTGTGCTATTTGAAAAACAACACTTCCCATAGAATTTTTAGGTTGAAGATGCCTCAATGCAATTCTTAGTACTGAATTCTGAATGCCCATAAAAAATACTGCAAATTTGCCCATTTGAACTTTTGTGTACGACCAATATTAACTGAGATAGCTATTGAGTACAATATAAAAAATTATCCTGTACATATCTATTTCAATGCAATCAAATTTTTTTTTATATGTATTTTGTACTTTAGTATTTTTTTTTGTTTTTCACCTAATATATTTCCTTAAAAAAAATTTATTCATCTCTAAGGCGAAACAAAGTTTGCCGGGTCAACTATCTCATCTAAATGCCAATTGCTACAATTAGTCCCACCACCAGATCCCTTACGCTCTTTAGTTTCTGGGATAGTAAATGATTCTGAACACTTCTTGGCCAACATTCGAAAATATAACAGCTGTTTTCAAACGACAAAGTTTGGCGCAACACATATTGTACAGAAAATTTTATGTCCAATTTTAAGGTTCATAATAATTTATTATAATATTAAAGTTGCTTTTTTATTTATCGATTGAGGCAGCCTGCCGTGTCAACTAGTATTATCTATACTAATATTATAAATGTGAATGTCCGTGTGTTTGTGTATTTGTTTGTCTTCTATGGACTCAGGAACCAGATGACCGATTTTGATGAAACTTTCACTATTATGTAGAGAATTCATTTTGGGAGGTTTTCATGTAGGATTCATTTATCTCGAAGAAATGAGAAAAAATATTGAGTCTTCATGAAGAAGTCGGTAAATAACCCGGTTTTTTTCAGGCTTTTACGGCCGATGCTGGGTAAACTATAAGAGATAGAGAAACATAGTCACAGACAATTTTGTAGTGCTCTAAAAGTTCTAGAAAAAAGTCCGCGACGGCATATGTCTAACTGCTGAGGACAACCTAACCTAACCTAACCTAACCTTCGATAACCATTTTCAACATTTTCAGTTCAATTCAAAATAATGTTCAACTTGAAGAGGGCCCACGACTGGAATGGAATGAATGCATATAAAAATGAATATGATTGTTATCTGCAGCATCTATTCCTGATGTAAAATGCTTTTTACAGTATAGTTTTCTAATGGGTACTTTTTAAGTTACTGCAGGTTGAACGTATGCGAAATTGAGCAAAAAAGGAGTAGGAGACAAGTATAGCTTATATCCAAAATTGTATCAAAATCGAAGCATCTTGATAGAATTCGGAGGTAATGCCTAATTTTCGCCCTCATTGACTGGACTAATTGTACAGGACAATTTTATGTATTATACCGTAATAGTTTATTATAATATTAAAGTTGCTTCTTTATTCAACGATTGAGGCAGTACGAAGTCTGCCGGGTCAGCTAGTGAGGTTATAAAAAACAGTTCATTCATTTTGGATAGTAGTTTGTGAATAGTTTCACCGTTTCCAATTCTACCATCGCGACTTCAGATACGCTAACATCCAATAAGCACACCCTTTTCGCACCTTATTTGCCTAATCGATCTAACACCGCTAAATTTAGCGAGTAGCGATCGGCAACGTGCACCTGAAAAGGAAAGATACGATCCGAGATTAGATATTAGAGAGGAGGAGTCGGTAATCAATGGATTCAGAGAAATTGCGGGCTTCCAATGGAGCTTTCTCCATTCAATGAATTCGCGCAAAATTCACAGACAATCGTCCCACATTTCGAACCAAGGAAATCTGTGTACAGTCGACCGAAATTACTGTAATGGTATATTATACTATACTCCCCGTCAATAAATTCCGGACAGACAAATTTTTTCGTCAAATTCAACACCCTGTATCTTTTTTCGTGGTGCTGCGATTTTGTTGATATTTTCACCAGGTGTAGTATTGGGTCTTGTTATATTAACCTGAAATTTACTTGTCAAAAATTTCTGTAGTTTATCCCTTATACAGGGAGAAACAAAACCTTGTTTTATACCCTCCATTTCTAAACATTTGAGGCGGAAAATTTTATATCATTAAGTTTTAATTTGGAGTGTAATCTAAAAATCTTAAAAAAACGTTTTTTGATTTACGTCAGTATCTGCTTTAAAAAAAAAACATACACATTTTCAAAGAAAGTGTTTTCTCAATTGATCTGCAACACGCAGAAGGAGCTGTTTAAATTTTGAATTTTTTTGGTAGAACAAGGATAGCATAACAAGGAGTAAATGATAAAATTCAGAGAAAAAACGAAGGGTTTACAACTCTTTCATTAAATTTGTTAAAAATGGTATTGGACAAAATAATTACCGATGGTGGCGCTGCATTCGCCGATCAGCTGTTTACCGAAACGAGTATTGTTTCGTGTTTATATTAGTTGTCTATTTGGAACTATGGGATTTTTGAGTTTTAACGTTTATTGACTATCGATAATCGAAGTTGTTTCCTTAATTGTGGATCCTCCGGGTTAGATTGTAAGTGTAAGTATAGGTAATATTGTGCTTTTTGTTATATTTTATGTAAAATATTGAGGTGAGCACAATTCAATTTTGAATGCTTTTCAGATCATCTGGCAAAATGTTTACCAAAGGTTCCTCAAATTATAGGAGATTTTCCAATATTTACATGCTCACAGATATTGTGTAGAGGGTGAGCAAGTGTTGCAATGCAATCATTTGATTCTATGTGGGAAAAAATTATTTCAAAACATTGGAATTCTACGAGGACAACCCCAACATATTGAGGAAATGATGTCTTATAAAAATAATGGTGTGAGGGTTGACAAGATTAAATACACATACCAAGCAAGATTGTCTGGAATTTGCAAGCATATTTTAGCCCTGCTACTCTACTGTACAAGGTTGTAGTTACTACAAAATATCTTGACAATTCTACTGATTGTGAAGGTAAAATTCATTGTTTAGTTTTGACTCTGCTGTTTTAATTTTGTTTTCCATATAAATGAAATGAACAAAACAGAAAACATTAGGATTATCCAAATTTGATGAAAACTAAGAGGAAGTTGATTTTAGTTTGTGACCTAACAGAATATGACAACATGCATGATTGTAATGTAATTCATTTAATAGAAGCTACTAATTTTTTCTCTGTTCAGGAAGGGATAAAATCTATGAAAAGAAAATGGGTGATAGATTTTGAATAAAAATGCACATTCTCCAGAGAACCGTATATATGCAGAACATGATGTCATCATCGATTAACCATGTTGAAGAATTCATTACTCGCTAGATTTTAATGTATTATTCATTTATTGCATCTCACTTGTGTTTTAGGCTGCAGTTATAATAAAATGAAATTATTCAACTTGTCTATCGATTGATTGCATCTTTTCCGTTGCTAAATGAACGAAAATACGATCAAGCTATTTTTAATATTAATATTAACTTGATACATATATGTTTAATATATTGTTTGAAATTACCAATTCTCGGAATTCCACATATAGATTTGATCGTTGCTGAACATAAGTTCATTTTTGCAACAATCAAGAGAATCACACTCAGATTGCCCCTAGTTTTATTACAAATTATCATATGGCCTGCATTCAGCACTTTTTCACTTTCAACTAGGCTCCTTGAATTGTTGAGACTTCTATATATTCAAAAATATCAAGTAGACTCAAAGTAATTTATTTCGATAAGAATGAAAATTATTGTACAAGAACAATCTGAACCAAAAGTTGAAATGTCTTGACTTAAACTGCTTTTTTTGGTAGGTTTCATGAAGGAACAGCTTTTTTCTCCAGTAGCAGAAATGTTTTCATAGTGAGAGTTCCTGAAATAATTCAAAACATATGAAGCATTGGTTTCAATTGACATCAGTTTCCACTCTTGCCTGTTTTCATTCTATAATCTTCTGGTCGGAAATGGTGTGAACATACTCTAATATGTTTAGATACAGGTTTTTCCATTATCAAAATATGCTCCCAGGATTTACGTCTATTAATTTCCTCTACGATTTCTGGTCTGTTGGTTACGTGAACATTTTGATTTTTACCACGAAAATAATGAAAATGGGCTCCAGGATTCCTAGATTTTTAGAATTACATCCATAAACACAACAATCAGTGTTTTTCACGGTTTTTTCTTTAGGCATATCTTTTTATCGCAATAAAAACGTAAAAATAAACAAATAAACACAGCTTTCACGTACTAACTGTCAAAACGATACTCGTTTCGGGCTTAGTTCCAGCTAACGCAGGCGGGGTCGAATAGAGTTGTGCTTTGCTCAATACTATCTATGTTTTACAAAAAAAAATTCAAATTTAAACAGCTCCTTCTGGGTGTTCCAGTTTCTTCGTCAGTCAGTATATCTCTAACATCTTCTGTAATTTATTGTATTTGGTCGCGCTATTAGTTTTTTTTTTTCACAAAGCTTTTAAGATGTTAGTGACCTCTCAGCCTTGCCTCCAATCTGCTCCCCATTGCGAAGAAGATTGTCTTCCACTTTATAACCGTCTATCAACAATAAGATTGCAGATACCCAATCCATCCGCTTTAATGGATCGTCGTGAGCTTGATTGAAGAACGGATAGATCGATTACCGTTTCTCAAGATCAAGGTCCAGCCAAAATCGGCGAAGGATTAAGAGACTTAACACGTCGGTCTCTCGAAAATTATTCGATTTGTACGTGTTATGACTTCCTGTTGTTGTTCGGCAGTTCTGATATCATGTTGCGTTGTTGTTATGGATTCAACGCAGGTGGATGATGCATACATCCTATCTGGTGATGTCAACACCTTTGTTTGAAAATTATCGGTATTCGGTATTCACGGTGTTGGTTTATTATTTCCGATAATACACCCGATCTTTGATCAAATGGGAGTTTTCAGCAACTTTGAATAGTAGTTGCGAGTCGGTCTGTGATCAAAGTCCCTCATATTAACGTATATAAAGTTCAATCTTCCTACAAGAATACAATAATAATATACTGCCCCACAAGAGTTAGGGATATCGTATTCAATCTTTTTGAAAAGTGAGTAATCTTCGAGAAAATCGCTGTAAAATCATTTTAAACTCAATGACAACTCGAATCGATCCAATAGAAATCAGTATGAGACATTTCGTCAATCTGGTCGACTTTTTTCTGAAGTTGATTCTTTGCGTCTGCTTCATGAATGTTCTTATTTTGAAATGGAGTTAGTTTATCAACGGCTTCGATTTGAAACGAGTTTTTTGAAAATGCCAAGACGTAATTAACAAACGCTGAGGCTAATAAGGCTATCGGAATGCTACAGGGTGGCCTAACTCAGGTTTTTGTAGCAAAAAGGCTCCAAGTCAGCCAGAAAGTGTGATATCTCGATTTTGGAATAGGTTCAGGGAGACAGGCAAGGTTCCGTTTGGAAAGACCAAGGCTTGGTGGGCGACGAAAAACAATACCTGCTCAGGATCGTTTCATCACCGTTTCGGCGAGAAGAAAGCCTACATCTACGTGTAGAATGCTACGGAATACTCTTCAAAATGCAGATGGGGTCCAAGTTTCCATCGAAACCATCCGATGACGTTTGAGAGAGCTGAATCTAGGTTCTAGACGTCCATTATGAGGAGTTCCATTAACAAGTGACCATAAGCGTCAAGGACTGGAATGGGCAAGACAGCATATCAATTGGAACGATCAATGGCGTAGTATCCTTTTCACTGATGAATCCAGATATGGACCATTTTCAGATTCTCGAAGAATAGGGTATGGACAATCTCACGCATACCCCGTAATCGTCGCCATGTCCAAGAAGTCCATCCATTCCGAGGGGTAGTGTTATGGTATGGGCCGGGATATGTTTCAACGGGCGCACAGATGTACACATTTGTCCTGGGAATATGACCGCCTTACACTAGAGGTAACATGTCATTGACAATGTTTTGCCAAATTTTCCTCGCTGCTATTGGTGAAACTTTTCAATTTCTAGACGATAACGCTAGACCGCACCGTGCAGTCATAATTGAGAATGCGCGAGAGGAGCTTGGTATTCCACATTTACCAATACCTCCGCACCCACCAGATTTGAATTGCATAGAACATGCATGGGATATGCTCCAAAGAAGATTAGATAATCATCAACCTACCCCAGAATCTTTAAACGATCTGAGAGAGCTTCTGCCCCGTTTATGGAACCAAATTCCTCAAGAAATGCTCAACAACCTCGTGTGTAGTATGCGAAGAAGATGTCAAGCTGTTATTGATGCCCGTGGATGCCATACATTGTATTGATAGTCTCAAAATGCTTGAATTCTCTGGGAATGAAATTTCGTTATTTTACTCGACTTTTCTCAACTACCCTGTATACGCCTACAGGTTAAAATTTATATTATTTCCTGCAACTTGAAATCATATTATTATTAATTTTCAACACAAAATCTATCTCATTTAAACCATATTTTTTTGCAATGAGTCAATATCCCTAACTCATGTGGAGCAGTTCATAATACAATCTTTCTCCCTGTCTGAACATCAATTCAATTTTGTCGAAACGTCTTCGGCTTATATCGGGTTGCACATTATCGAAGCCTACTTCGTGCCGGCATGAAATTGATTGTAGCCATTCAATTCGACTTCGAACAGATGTTGTAAGAAATAATACGGTACGTACGGCCAGACAGACATCAATTTTCAGAGGTAACCTTCGAAGTTGAGGCGTGAGTCATCTTTTACGATGGGAACCTTCGAAAAGTAACACGCCGAACCAGAAGATCGCTGTTATGTGCACAAATATGGAAAGCAAATTTGCTTTTCGGAGGTACGTGATTTCGACACGGAGAAGTATGTCGAATTGAACGTGGAAAACGAGTGGGTTTCCACCGAATTTCCACTGGGTGAAGGTCGACTGTCTCACGGTGAACACGTTGATGATCTTGTGATATAATTTTGGGTGCAAACAGAAGTCATTTATACATTTCGCGCAACAATTGAAGGAACAGAAAAATTTTCAAAATTTTTTGGTGATTTTCAACAGGCTGTATCTCAGTGAAAACTTGTAGGATGGACATTAAAAAACTTACTTTTGAAGCTTGAAGACTCTAGTTTCCTAATTTATTGGTAAACAATTTTTCGGATTACCGGTGGCCATGCAATCTTTGGATAAATCAGGAAAAAAAAAATTTTTTACATTTTTATTTTTGCTCTACGCGCATGGAAAATTTTTTTCGAGCTAGACCGATGCAAAAGTCACATAGCCTGTTCATTCAGCTCTAATTTGCTTTCTACCATCCTCGGATTTGACCATTTGTCTTCGAGATATCCAATTTTGAATGCAAAAAGATCCTTTTTCACTCAACTGCCAATATCTCCGGAAATAGTGGTCGCCTAGCAACACGACAGGCTTTTTCTTCTTCTGCAGAAAATGTCCTACAAAAATCTGTCATGGTTAGTAGAAAAAAAAAATTTTTTCGCCTGTAACTTTAAAGAAAAAAAAAAAAGAAAAAATGGTTAAGGGACTGTAATTTCTTCATTATTGGGGGGAAAACTTTGGTTATAAGCAAAGATTATAGAGTATGAAGATAGGAAACGAAGCGACTACAGTGATGTGAGCGACATCTGTAGTTTCAAGAGTAAACGGGTTATGGTTAAAATATTTAATTAGGGTCCATTTGGCAAGAATTTATAGAGATTATTAGTAGACTTGAATAAATATTTTTGCTGAATGATTGTATTTTCTCGTATACGCGTATTTTCCACTGAAATAACTCGAAATCTACAAGAGTAGCTCACTCTATAATCTTTTCTATAATCTTTGCGTGTGTGTTTTTTCTGTTATAAATTTTGTGTTAAAAACTTAGTGACATTTGAAATGAATGGTGAATAATTGCAGAAATGATAGAAAGAACAATCCTGAATGTGCATAATTTTTATTACCAAAGAAAATGGAAATGTAAGTTTTGAAACTCTTATCATGTAACTGTCTTGTTCATTGTTTTTTTATTTTCAGTGTTGTCAAATGGATAGAGTTTTCGGGGCAGAAATATATTGTTCTGGATAACGTATAAAGAACCATTGCTGGGCTGACATATAAGTCTTGTTGAACACCTCTGATATTTTTCTTTTATTGTTGTTCAAACATTCTGTAAATAATATACAGTGGACTCTCGTTAAGTCGAACTCCTAGGGTCAAGCATACTGTTCGACTTATCTATTGTTCGGCTCACCAAACATTCGAGTTATTGAAGTGAGACTTTACTTCATTGAGAGAAAAATTCAGGTAAACACGAAATCATCATCAATGAGAAACGAGAGTCTGAGCACTGGAAACATATCCTTAGAGGTAGAAAAATCGTATGATATTCATCACGTGTGGTGATTTGTTTGCGAACCGAATCTTCTTCGGTCTCATTTATTAGATCAAAAAGTTCCACTCATAGAGGCAATGGTGGTTAGAAGAACGACTTATAGAGGTGGAGGTTCTCTTGACGACCCTTCCAGCAGTTCGACTCATCAACTAGACCCTATAGACTAATTGAGGTGAAAATGCACTGGGTAAGCTATGTATGAATCGGGTCCAGAACAACTGTTCGACTTATCGATGTTCGATTTATCGAGAGTTCACTGTATGAATAAGTTCTTGAAATTGTTATAATAATTCTCTAATATGTGAACAAATTTTTGAAATGTTCTCAATTTCATAATTATTTTATTGTAGTTGATTTTACACAATAATTTCAAATAAAAATAAAAAGAATCCAGAAGCGTATTTCATTTGATTCAAAACAATGTGTAGATGGAAAATATCATCCTGATCAAAAAACGGAGCCCTGCTTTCGTTTTGTCGATCAGGATGTTACTTCAAAAGCTCGACAAAGAATACTCAATTTAATGGAAATTGATGAGAAGTACAATTCGAATTTCGCGCCTATTAAAATAGTTTTCTATAATGAATAATGTTTTCAGCGCCCTCTAGGTGTCAAAAGTAAGAAACTAGCCAAAAATCATGGTCGGATTTTAGTACCACATATATAAGGGCGTTTCCTATCTTTCTAACTATATAATCTTTGGTTATAAGGAAGTTTTACAGCCTGATATTCCCGATTGATTGAAATTTTGAAAAATTAAAGGAAACAAGGATATCTTTTGAAAAATAATAGATTTGATTGTACTACACCTTATATTTCAAAGGTTTATTTTTTTCAAATCATCAACCGCAAATATTCATCAGATTTAAACTGCCTCTCATTCTTACTACTTCAAATAAGTCTCGGTGTTCATGCAATAATCATGGAAGACTTTATGATTCTCCTGCATCTATATTTAGCGAGCATATCAACTTGGTGCTTCTCACGAATTATTGCGTGGTAGGGGACAATTCATATTTTTTTCTCTCTCGTCGCATCTACATATAATACGATTCTCACCCATGGAGAATGGATGCCCATGCGAACTGGTCATATTGATGTGAAGCCGAGCCTGTTGACTATTCTTAACTTGTAGCCCATGTTCGTGATGATGTTTTGAGACGTACAAAACAATCGGAAGTCCATTAAAATGTGAAAGGTGTCGTCAGGTCTTTTTTTTTTGGTCTGATTGTACGTGTAAAATAATGAACGCATGCCAAAAACCTTAGGGATATTATCTAAGTTGAGGGATTAAGAAAAATGTTGATTTTTTGGCCATTTTCAACAGCCTATAATTTCGAGATAAATGGTAGCACAAGAAATGAAAAAAGGAAAATTGTAGCTCCGAGTGGCTTGTTTTTAGATGAGAAATTTAAAATTTTGTAGCGTAAGCGGTTTTTGAGCAATCATAAGAAAACCAATAACAGAAAAGTTGGATACTTCGGTCATTTAGCTTCAATTTTTTTCATAGACCTTGTTACGTCTACCTCTCGCCCAGATATTGTCCTTCAAATCAAAAAGGATCCTTTTGTCTTGGATTTTCGATATCTCAGCAACAGAAAGTCAGAGGTGGGTTTAGAAAACTTGAATGAATTCTATTCGAAGGCGACCCAGTGTTTTTCGAAAAAAAATTTACGTCTTTGCATTTTCAGAAAACTCGTTTCAAATCGAAGCCGTCGATAAACTGACTCCACTTCAAAATAAGAACATTCATGAAGAATATGCAAAGAACCAAACTTCAGAAAAAAGGCGACCAGATTGACGAAATGTCTCATACTGATTTTTATTGGATCGATGATTTTACAGCGATTTCCTCGAAGATTACATACTTTTCAAAATGATTGAATACGATATCCCTAACTCTTGTGGAGCAGTAGATTTTGCCTAGCTCAGATATTCAGAATCTACAATGTTAAAATTTTACTGTGAACTCAGCAGCTTCTGCAAAATCTTTGCACTACCCAAAATATAAACGAAATAAAAATGACATTCTTTCACATCAGAACGGTTTCGAAGTTTATAATTAGACGTATTAGAGCAACATAAGACCCCATAAACTTTCTGGTATGAACATTAATTTTCCCCTGCACATACACATTCAGGTGTGGCTGGGAATTTCAAGTATTCGGTATTTCGAAGATAAAATAAGGTTTCTTTCGATAAATTCGAGAAGGATTTCTCGGCATTTCCGTTACTGCATCTCGAAACGACCATACGAAGAATTCAGACGATTAAAGTCGTATTTATAAAGAACAAGCGAATTCAAATTCCGTACGTACTTATTTTGGTTCTCGATTACATCTCTATTTATATTCAAATTCCTGATGCAATTGCTGGTTTCGGATGAAAAGAACCCAGGAAATAGTTACGAAACAACGGCGTAATCGGATAAGTCCATTGTCCTTGTGCACAATTTTCATTATCTCGAACAATAATAAATGCCAGTTTCAAACTTGGCAATCAGATGCGATAATATGTGATTGAATGTTGATTTTGTAATCTGGTCGGATACAGGACCTCTGAAACGGCGATAACGTTTGAAACTAGCTTTAATGGTTGGTGCGTTGAAAAACGTCCATTAACAATGAGTCGATCGCAATAATTTCTCAGCGAATGAGGAAATTTTGTTGAGAAAATGTCAGAACACAACCTAAAATCTTTCTTTCATACCAGCATAATTTTCAAATTAAAATATTCCGGAAATGGTGTATAGTATCGTGTTTCATCAGGAGTACCTTTTCGGAGTAAAATTGAATGATGTTTAATATCGCTAGAAATTTAGCTCAATAAATCTAATATCAAAAAAGTTATGTTCCAAACAACTTGGTACGAACCCAGTAACTAGCGCCCTCTTTGAGAGTCTAAGATCAAAACATATTCATTAGATGCATCAGCTTCCGAAACAAATTCGTATAAAGTTTCATTACAATGTTGCCAGTAGTTTCGGCAAAATCGTGAAAAATGTGTATATTTTTTTCTTTTTCAATCTTGAATATGGATGGCGTTACGAAACCCCTAATATTCACTGTTGGGTAAACAATTACCAGTGCAGTGGCGTCGGGACACAGTAACAAAGCCTACACAGAACACACCCATCATTCTAAGCTTTAAGTTAAGTTGGGTTAAGAAACCCGAAATGCATGGAAATACATTTTTCAGTTTTCTATCTATCTAAAGAGGGGGTCACCTTTTTTGAAACACCCTGTAGATAACCACGGGGGCAAACACATTATTTACAAATTGAATACAAAAATTGTAAACCCTTCGTTTTTTCTCTTCAAGTTTTAATCATTTACTCCTTGCTATATCATCCATGTTTTCCAAAAAAAAATTAAAATTCAAACAGCTCCTTCTGGGTATTGATTGCAGTCTTTTTTGTAAGTGCATATATTCTGTTATTTGCGTTGGCAGCACTAATCGTCACTTTTTGTAGCATTTCAAAGTCACAGAATTCCAAGATTCTCATGAAAAAATGCACTTGTGTTTCAAAACAGCTAAAATTGAAGAAAGCTTAAAAGAATCCTGTATTTTATTCCCGAAATAAATATCAATGATACCGTATCTTTTTTACCAAAACCTCCATAACATTTTCTGCAATTTTATAATTTCTCGCCAATGCACAATTCATTGAAATTTTCGAGACAATACGTAACACCGAATCCTTCAAAAGATAAGATAATGCAATAAATTTGAAGTCTTGAAGATCTCATCTATTCAAAACATTATTCATCCAATCTTCCGGCAAAATTATACCTCATTATGAACATTATCTTTTCATCCTTTAAATGCAATCATCTCTTATCTTACGGTCAGATAAGACTCAGAATCTTTAATGAAAGAGCACAAATACTCCATCAACGGGAAAATATTGCAATTTATCTGTCGTCATTTGATTTGACAATGATTAATTTTTCCAGTTAAAATTCAAGGAAAAATGGTGTTACCTAGCTTTGTTATGTCAGTTTCCAAGCTATTTAATTTCGAAAAATTGGTTGAAACCTTCGTTACCGAAATAATTCAAGCTAGCTATTGATATCATGAATTATACAGAATGTAGAAAATCCCTTGCATTAATGCGATTATAATTTGCTTAATATCCAGTCATTCTGTCGTTATGAAATTCACAATAATCACCTGGAGAATTAATGATAAATTTTTTTATTTATTAAGTATAATAAATCAGGCGGAAGCTGTTTTTTTTTCTAATACCTTCTTCCACAAATAAATGATTATTTAATCCCAACATCGGAAATGAAAAAAATCAGCGGTTCAAATTTATCATAGAATAATTATTTTATAATCTATGAAATTCACAGTAAAATTCTGAATGACAAATATGTCATTTTTTGTAATTTCGACCATTAGAAAGGAATCACAGAATTAAATCAAATATATAATTTTCACCATGATCTCAGTTTCATCTTTTTGCAATTTTCTTAAAAAAACGATTGACGCGAGAGCAAAGAATTCGATTCTCGCGAAATTTTGCAGACAACGGAAATTTCAACATGCTTTATCTTTCATTTTGAAAGTTATTTATTGTCTTTTGGACGCACAGAATAACATAGTACAACGAGTTGTTGATCAGTAAGTCCAACCTTATGGTTTTTTGACAATTTGGGCAAATTTATACCATAGAAACTGGAGCACAAAAGATTCTTCTGTACTTATTTTGATTAAAATTGGCATAATGAACAGATTCATGAATGAAAAATGATCAAGTGGTAACTTACCTTCACCTGACTTTTATTTTCTTCAATCTCACTCTGCAAATCTTCAGGCAACGAACCGTTGCTACAGGGTAGTGAATTACTTTTTTCCACTTCTGCTTGTTCATATTCTTCCTTAGGTTCCTCTATATCTTTTTCTATGACATCACAATTTTTATCGTTAACTTCTAGGACTATTTCTTCATTACTACTAGATAAACTGGAAGTATTTTTCTCAATAAATAAATTGTTATTCGCTTCTGTGTTGAGTTCTTGACATTCCCTACTAGGACCTGGCACAGAATTTAAAGAGCTCCCACTGCCCGAAAGGCTTTCATTATGTTTTCCATTCTGCTTAGAAAACCTACTTTTCCTCTGCAATACATGGGATGTCAGAGATAGCGGTTTTTCCTTTTTGGGTGCTTCGAAATCTATTACCATGGAGAAAATATTCTTCTTGACATTAGATGGGGCGCTTTTAGGAATATCTGGGACTTCGCTCAAGTCCACATAAAACCCCAGAGGGGACTTCCTGGCTGAATCATCTGAATCCACTTGTACAATGGAGTTAAATGGAGTTGATGTCTCAACAAATGCTCCAGGTATATCCGAATTGGAAAAATTGTTGTCTACTTCCGAGCCAGACATTTGTAGCATGGAGAATTGAGGGATTGAAGACTTAAATATGAGTGCACCTTGCCTTCGTTCATCATTCCTCCTTTGATCGACATCTGCATCATCAGAAAGACTTGCTGCGTCTATGAAGCAGCCACTGAGTAATTGTTGGTTCCTGAGCTGTTTCTGTTCTTTAGTCCTTCCCCTACGGTCCTCATCACTCCCAAGTCCTGAATCCATGGTCTTTGCATACCTCCAATTCAAATTTGATGTAGTAACAGCTGATCATACATTTGGGACCCAATTCTATGTCATAAGTTCTATGAAGATTCAAGTACTTCGTTCAGTGTAGTCTCCCAGAAGTTGTCACTCGATGTAAACTATCTGCAAGGAAAGACACCAGTGTTGTCTCACGGTCAAGAGACATAACCGGCATCGATTCGTCCGATAAACCAGGCAGTTTAGTTTTTTTCAGACATCATAATTATTAACGGAACGATGCGTAAAACAAGCGTAATTCTAGCGGAAATTCATCACAAACCGTAACCTCACAACTGAAGAGGAGATTCACTACACTACACAGAAATGCAGACAGTAGATGATTGCTGTCAGTGTCAACTCCGGTCCCCCAACCATTCACCTGCGATGTAATTTGCGAGAGAAACGGGGCTCCGATAAATGCATACTTGGAAGAGAGATGGAAGAATAATATTGATGTCTGCGCAAGAGTTCGAGCGGTTTCGCATTGTTTCAAATGGTGCGCCAAAATGGAAAGATTTTAATTGCAATAATTCGAAAAGCGGAACATGAAACTTTTCACCTGAATCTTTGAAAATTCTATGATTTCAGTTGATACTTTTCACATTCGAGTTTCTGTGAAAAAACTGGGAAAATATATCATTATAGAAATAAAAAAGGTTGTTTTCAACTATATAAGAAGTATTTTTCTCGTATTTATTTATTGCACTCGTATATTACAGCATTTAATTACTGAATCTTCATTTCGTTCACGACCTTGAAACATAATTTCTGATAATTCTCATAGAATACTTTTTTCATTGCAATTTTATCATTTCCAACAAATACTTTTCTGACTTGTGTGTATTAAATTCCAAGAAACCATCATTCTTCAAGAGATATCGAGGGGAAATTTGAGGGTAATGATATTATGATTAATGGATATGGCCTGGACTCTTCGATTAAATGTCTTTTTACAAAATATAGTCCTCGATTGACTGTGACAAATAACATTCATTTGAAGGGAAAGTGGAGCTTTTTTTATTCGTTTAATTCATTGTTTGGACCTGGAAATGTATAATAATATTCTCAACACAATAACAGATGTACAAGGTAGCTTTAATATTATTATTTCAACTCTGTTTTATTTCTGGATTGTCCACTTTAGTTTTATCACAATCTTCTTGCTCCAAAAACTTGTCCCACTTCTCCAGCCTCTGGCTGATCTGGGAGTCTGTTTCGGCGATTTTGAACTTGGTTTTTCCATCCCATATTTCAGCGGTAAGTTGTCTTTTCGAGAAAAATCTGCCGTTGAGAAGTTTTACGACTTCATCTGCTTCTTCTGGATTGCTCATATTTATTTGAGCGACACCTTCTGGATGTCGATCATATATAATAACTTTTTTGACTTCTCCGAGTTTACTGCATTCTTCTCTCAAGTCCTGTTGGAACTCGAGTATAAGACCGACGTCTGTATCAAAATCGGAGGGATCGAATAGGTTTTTTACTATAACTGTTCGCTCATGCTTTGATCTTTCCCCGAAAGCTTTTTCTGGCCTCCAATCGAACAATTTCTCCTGCATTTTTTTGAGTTTTTGTTTCTCTTTACGTTTTTTCATTTTTGGTTTGAGTTTGGGGTCATACTGTCCTTTCATTTCAAATTTCGCTTTTTCTACTTTAATTTTCTTGCCTTTGAAATTGTAGCCATCTAACAAATCAAGAGCTAAATTTACAGATTCTATTCTTATATAAGTACACAAAGCATCTCCTTTTAAGAAATCGGTGCCAGGTTCTTTGTACAATTTTATCTTGAAACTTCCATCAGTCAAGTCTCTCATTACAAGCCCACATTTCGACATAAGTTCTATAAACTCTTCTTCGGTAGTATCTGTTGGTAAGTTGGAAACATAAACTTTTGTATTTTGGTTCTCATCTATTTCAAACCACGTTGGTTCTGATGGTTTTCTTTTAACACCCGGTATTCTATTTTTTTCTTCTTCCTTGTTTTCAACTGCCTCAGCTTTTCTCTTACTGCTTTGGGCTTCAACATTCTCGGGTTTTTTATTATCACTTGTGTTATCTATGAAGCCGTAATTCATTTGGTACTGCGCCATAAAATCATCATCAATTTTAGGGAACCACGCAGACTTCTCTTTATCCCAAAAAAACTTCACTCCGTCTATGTCAGTGTAGGTGTGGGTATCATTTTCGAATCCGTATTCGAGGGTTTTAGCGACCCATTCGTTTTTTTCTGAAGACCATTCGTATTGATAGCCGGTTGATGGATCGGTGTAAACAGCAACTTGTCCTTCGTAATGGACGTTAGATGCATCATAGCCTTTAGCTTCCTCAGTAGGATTTGGAGATTTCACAGAATCAGTCGTTACCGAATCATTTTCAACAGGTTTTGATTCTTGGTTTTCCTTGATCTCCTCTGTTTTAGAATCCGAGACATCTAAAATATGTGTTCATGTGTATACTGATGAGATTTAACTGCATATTGGATTATTACCTTCTTTAGTTTTTTCAGCGTTCGCTTCTTCCATCATTCATGAAAAGATAAAGATAAAATTTCAAAAAAACATCGTTTGATGTTTAATTGTTTGATAGAAGAAAATTGAAAGTTGAGGTTATGAATTATGATCATAGAACATTTGATAATTATTTCTTTTCATTGAAACTTGAAAGGTAGAATTTTGGCCCGATATTTAATGCTTTCGCCCTTATAACAGAAGGGGGATTTTTCAAAAAGAAATTTCTTCGTTACATGGGAAAAACCGAAATGGAAAAGATGGATCACTTTTCGGTCGCATTCATCTCTGCTTCGTTGCTAGCTTCTTAGCAGAAAAAGACATTCATTGAGAAAATTTATTCATATAAAGAAATGCAACAACTCATCACATTGTTTCATATTACGTGAAGTATTTGTCTTTTATACACTGCACAAAAAAATTAACGCACATTTTGAAAATCTCAATTTTAATGAAAGTTAACTCTACATTGACTTTATAACTTATTTTTTATGATCTCTCGAGAAGGTTTCGAACGATACAAGACACATTAAATGGAAGAATTATTCAAGATTTCACCGAATCATGTGTGAAAGAAGAGAAATGAACAATTTTCAAAATACTGAAATGCTGATAAGTGATTTGATACTTGGTATTTCCACCCCTTGCATTAATTACAGCTCGGCAACGACGGTTCATACTCAAAATGAGTGATCTTAAAATATTCTGATCTAATCCTTCCCAGATTTCTCCGAGTTGGATTCCTAAATCATTAAGAGTTGCTGAATGATTTTCTGAACTTCTCAGCCTTCTATTGAGGTTATCATAAACCTGCTCACTCGGATTGAGATCTGGACTTCGTGCTGGCCATTCCATTCGAGAGACTTCAACCTCTTCAAAGTACTCCTGAACGATGCCCGCACGATGGGGTCTGGCATTATCGTCCATAGAAATGAAATTTTCACCCATGTATGGGGCAAATTGCATTACATGCTCTTCAAGATTGTTCCTTATATACTTATCAGCATTCATAGCTCCATTATCAACGACCACTAGGTCTGTGCGACCAGTCAAAGATATTCCACCCCATACCATAATCGATCCTCCCCCGAAACCAGAAGTATTCAGGAAATTGCACCGAGCATATCTTTCATGTGGATTTCTGTATACAAGGGAACGTCGATCACAATGGTAGAGGCAGAATCTAGACTCATCTGTGAAGAGAACTCATTCCCATTCGGCCTCTTCCCAATGGATATGCTCTCTCGCAAAATCCAAACGCTCCCTTCGAAGGGCTGGTGTAAGAGCTGGGCCTCTTGCCGCGACACGAGGCCTTAAATCATATTTTCTGAGGCGATTTCTTATTGTCTGAGTGCTAATTTGCACCCCATGAGTTTGCTCAAGCTGATTTTGAAAGAAGCGAACGGTTGCAAACGGTTGTCTCAACAAAGAAACTCTCAAGTAACGTTCTTGAATGGCAGTTGTTACCCGTGGTTTACCCTGTCCTGGTCCTCGTACATTCATACCTGTCTCCCTGAATGCTGCAATATTCTGGACACACTTGTATGGGAAACTCCAAACCTTTCTGCAATTCTTGTGTATGTCCACCCTTCTTCTCGCGAAACTACCACTTGGGCACATTCCTCTTGGGTCAAAATGCATAGCGATCGAGTGTAGAAAATCAAAAGAACGAAAAACTATTGATCACTAGAATTGATCGAAAACAATTGATTTTAGAATGGAGCCAATACATTCAAAATCTGATATCATCTTTTTTTATTCCTGCTGGGAAAAATCATCTGTATTGAAGAAAAACGTTGTAAGTGGATTACATATGCATGCATAATTCTGATAAAAATAATTATCATTGAGAATACCTTCAGTTGTGGAATAAATGTGAGATTTCCATAATGTGCGTTAATTTTTTTGCGCAGTGTAGATTCTGTACCACGTTACGTTATATAAAATGTTTTAACTCTATGAAAAGTGACACTATATTTCAGTTCTTTTCTATTAGTTATTAATGTAGTAGATGGTTTCTGGGACGAATAAAACGAAAATACTTTTCTTAAAGACTATACTCCCATAAAATTGCATAAATTGTAATATTTTCTCCTTTTTCTTGGATCATCGAAACAGCTATAGAGATCATTCAGTTTCAGACAGTCTCCTTTCGAAAGAGCCTTTCTTTGCCCTAACTTCTTCACACCTGGCATAGTGGCAGTGATCGTAGGCTTACCACGACCTTTGCTAAAGTAATATTTTCCATAATGCATTATGGAGTTGTAATCGTACTCGAAGCTGTATGTTGTGTTCTCCAAACTCAATTTTTCGAAATTCGCTTTGAACTCTGAAAAAAAATTGAGGTTAAACAGCACATTATCAGAACGGTTATCTCGAATGAAAATGAAGAGCCAATTTTCAACTCTTTACATGAAAACCTCACAGTGTATAGAAAATTCAAATCCTTCTCTGAATAATTAAGAGCATAATAGTATATTCTAAAACAAGTTGTAGAATGAGCTCCTATATGCCTTCTGCAACGAGTATTAGTCGATATTTTCTCTATTTCACTCAATTTTTGTGAAATACTCTCGAAATTCAAATGAAAATTCAGATTAGTGACTTTTGTATTGTATCTTGGCAGTTGGTGTGACTTACGAAATTTGACAGATTACATAATTTGAATTGATTTGATTGGAATATTGAGAGAATCTGAGGTCAGTACTGACAACCACAAAACAAAAAATATAACTGAAAACAATGCTGTAATGAGTTTCATTATAGCACTAATTTTAGTACTGTAATGAACTCATTACGATACTGAAATAGAGAAAATTATTGACATTAAAAGAGTCTTCTGGGCTTATTGGCCGTGGTCTATTAGGAATTATTTCACCTAACGTTTCGCCCACAACTGGCATCTTCAGAGGATTCTTGGTCTTAGATTGTAACTCGACCGCTGAATTTCTGAAACTTCGGAAGATGCCTACCGCAGTTGTGGGCCAAACGTTAGGTGAAATAATTCCTAATAGACCACGGCCAATAAGCCCGCGGAAGACTCTTTTAATGTCAATATATCCGGTCGTGAAAGCCTGAAACTATTTAGAGAAAATTATGTTTACAACTTTGACTTGTAAACTAGTAGTAGGGGAGCCCAACCAGGGATTTCTGGATTTACTCAGGAGCGGCAGATTAATATACAGAGGGACCCGGTTAAGTCCCTCCACCAAATATGAGCGCAATTATGACCGCCCGTCCAGGATAAAGGATCAGATTAGTAAAAAAAAATGTACATTCACGGAGTACGTCAGATTATGGTAGGGTGAGTTAATTACATGCTGAAAAGTGTATGTACCACTTATCTGGAAATTCGAGCGTGGCTAATTTTTTTTATTTTGAAGAAATTAATTCAAGGATGACGAAAAACATAATATAATCTGACGATTTCTGTAAGCTGAAGTAACAGAAATTTGCCGAGAAAGTTCAGTGAGTTCATGTGCATAATGCCTATATTACCCGCTCCGCGTTTGCATCCCTCTCTCCCTCCGACCCACTCTGGTTCCTGTTGTCTTGACGACACCCTAGTTTATGACACAAACACAACAAAACGTTTTGACTTATTCAAATTTAGATGATTTAAAGAATATTCACTATAAGTGATATCAATATGATATATACAGGGTTATTTACGAATTTGGCTCTATAGAATATTTTTAGGAAAGACACAAGATTCAGGATTGAAATTCTGAAGGTGAGCTTCAAGTAAGAAGACGAGTTCTCGTATATTTTTTGAAGGTTCTAGGACTTCTGGTTTTTCCGGAAGTGACATCAACTTTCGTTTTTCAAATAAGAAGATAAATTTTTTATTCCATAAATAGATTCTCCATTGAATTCAGAGTATTTTTGATTCAAAAAGTTTGAATTTTCCCGAGAAAATTCTCTTTGAATGAGGAAATACGAAGAAATAATCTCAAAATTGAACTCTGTTGAAATACAGACAACTTCGAGGTATTTTCATTAAAAATTCTCATTTTTGAGAATCTCCGAGAAGAAAGGCTAATGCTTCTCTTCCGATAGCGTGATTTTCAGAATATATACAGAACGTCACAAATATTTGTCAAAGTTAGAAGTGACGAAACATCAAAAAATCGTTTTTTTCGAATTGGAACACCATTTTTTCGAAGCATTTTCGAAATTTTCGTCAAAAAATAATAGGAGCATACGTCCAAGACTTTTATATTTGAAAGTTATGTACTCATTGATTTTTCACTTAGTCCAAATTACGGTTTAGCTCTCGGTTTAGCTTGTTGTGTTATTCATACAAAAAGGTGAAATTGATTGGGTTTTTTCATTTCTTCCAAACATTGTGACATTTCTGTCATAATTAATTTATGAAGAAAGAATTTCTGCAATGGGTGGTTAATTCAAAAACCATTTAATTGATTATAAATAGCTAGTTCCTTCTGCTTTTGCCTTTTTTTTTATTTCAGATCTAGAATTTCTGGTAGATTGGTGAAGAGGCTGTTTTTCTCTGCTGCCCATAGAACAACTACATGAAGATGTTCTTCTGATCACGTAGATGTCCTTCAAGATCCTCTGATATGATATTTTTAGTAAATTTTTTTCTAACACGGGTGAGGTCAGGGTTTTTTTTCTCTGGGGTTTTTTCCCTTTCCCCATTTTATCATACTAGAGACCTGTATGGTTTTCCTGTGTTACACTAACCCCAGCTAGGTACTTTTTGTTTCAATATGTATTGTATTATTTTAGCTCTCTCTACCAATCTACCAGAAATCCTAGATCTGAAATAAAAAAAAAGACAAAAGCAGAAGGAACTAGCTATTTATAATCAATTAAAAGGTTTTTGAATTAACCACCCATTGCAGAAATTCTTTCTTCATAAATTAGTTATGACAGAAATGTCACAATGTTTGGAAGAAATGAAAAAACCCAATCAATTTCCCCTTTTTGTATGAATAACACAACAAGCTTAACCGTAATTTGGACTAAGTGAAAAATCAATGAGTACATAACTTTCAAATATAAAAGTCTTGGACGTATGCTCTTATTATTTTTTGACGAAAATTTCGAAAATGCTTCAAAAAAATGGTGTTCCAATTCGAAAAAAACGATTTTTTGATGTTTCGTCATTTCTAACTTTGACAAAGAATTTGTGACCTCCTGCATCATATTCTGAAAATCAAGCTTTCGGAAAAGAAATATCAGCCTTTCTTCTCGGAGATTCTCAAAAATGATAATTTTTAATGAAAAAACCTCGAAGTTGACTATATTTCAACAGAGTTCAATTTTGAGATTTTTTTCCTATTTCTTCATTCAAAGAGAATTTTATCGGGAAAAGTCAAACTTTTGGAATCAAAAAGACTCAGAATTCAATGGAGAATCTATTTATGCAATAAAAAATGGGTCTTCCTATTTGAAAAACGAAAATTGATGTCACTTCCGGAAAAACCGGAAATCCTAGAACCTTCAAAAAATATACGAGAAGTCGTCTTCTTACTTGAAGCTCACTTCTAGAATTTCAATCCTCAATCTTGTGTCTTTCCTAAAAACATTCTACAGAGCCATATTCGTGAATAACCCTGTATACTATTACAACTTTGACTTGTTAACTGCTCCAGTGGGGTTTTCTGGATTTACTCAGGAGCGGCAGATTAATATACAGAGGAATTCCTTGTACCCAGTTAAATCCCAGGATAAAGGATCAGATTAGGAAAAAAAATTGGACATTCACGAGTGCGTCAGATTATGGTAGGGCGAGTTAATTACATGCTGAAAAGTGTATGTACCACTAATCTGGAAATTTGAGATTGACGAAAAGAAGTTAAGGGCTACAAAGTTGTAAAAAGGAAGGAAATAATTCCAGGATAACGAAAAACATATAATCTGAGCATTAAAGTCAAATTAACAGTAATTCTCCGAGAAAGTTCATTATGCGTGCATCTGCATGATGCCTATATTACCCGCTCAGCGTTTGCATGCCTATTGTGTCTACGAAGACAATTCTAGCCAAGTCACTTATTTCGACCAAGGCATAGAGTTTGTGAAATAAGGTCTTGTGAAGATGAAGAGTGTAGAGTTAGCAGCTTAGCTCTGCATGAGATCTGACAACTTTTTGATAATGTTATAAATACGGCCTCGTCTTGGCAATATTTTACATGAAAATAATTTTTTTCAACTTTTTACTTACGAGGGATGATATTATCGTAGTGCACCTTGACGAACTTATCTCTATCCCATCTGGACTGCTCATGGAAGATCCCCAAAGCGTGCATAAGCTCATGCAAGGCTCTTCCTTCCGTCCCAAGGCAGTTCGGACTCCTAGAGTCTGGAGGCTGCAGACTCACGATCTGGGGACCTCCGTGTCTCCCTACGAAGGACCAGCAACCCTTCGGGTACTTTATGGGCCAAATCAGGAGGTAATCGGGGCTCTTGCCGTTCCACTTGACGAACTTGACGCAAGTCATGAAGTTGAGAATCCGTATGGCCTTGAGGATTGTGGCTTGCTCTGATGGTTCTGGATTGATACAAGATATTGGTGAATGTTTTTGGAGCGAAAATAAGTGAAGGGAGAATGTGAACTGTTACAGCTGAATTGTAGGGTTTGTACCTACTAGATATACAGAGTGCCAAAAAAGTAACGTTACTCGTCAATATTTCTTGTACGAAGAATTATCAAGAAACATCCTGCCACCCGTCGATTTTTGATTTCAACAGCAATATATCGTATGCTTTTTTTAATTTGATATTTCTCACCCCTCTACTCTATTTTTCAATTGGGAATATACACCGCGCGAAAAAATTAACGCACATTCTGAAAATCTCAATTTTAATGAAAGTTAACTCTACATTGACTTAATAACTTATTTTTTATATTCTCTCGGGAAGGTTTTGAACGAAACAAGACACATTAAATGGAAGAAAGATTCAGGATTTCACCGAATCTTATGTGAAAGAAGAGAAATGAACAATTTTCAAAATACTGAAATGCTGATAAGTGATTTAATACTAGGTATTTCCACCCCTTGCGTTAATTACAGCTCATTAAGAGTAGCTGGATGATTTTCTGAACTTCTCAGCCTTCTATTGAGGTTGTCCCAAACCTGCTCAATCGGATTGAGATCTGGACTTCTTGCTGGCCATTCCATTCGAGAGACTTCAACCTCTTCAAGGTACTCCCAAACGATGCGCTCACGATGGGGTCTGGCATTATCGTCCATAAAAATGAAATTTTCACCAATGTATGGGGCAAATGGCACTACATGCTCTTCAAGAATGTTCTTAATATACTTATCAGCATTCATAGCTCCATTATCAACGACCACTAGGTTTGTGCGAGCAGTCAAAGATATTCCACCCATACCATAATCGATCCTCCCACGAAACCAGTAGTATTCAGGAAATTGCACTGAGCATATCTTTCATGTGGACGTCTGTATACAAGGGAACGTCGATCACAATGGTAGAGGCAGAATCTAGACTCATCTGTGAAGAGAACTCTTTCCCAATGGGCCTCTTCCCAATGAATATGCTCTCTCGCAAAATCCAAACGCGCCCTTCGATGTGCTGGGGTTAGAGCTGGGCCTCTTGCCGCGACACGAGGCCTTAAATCATATTCTCTGAGGCGATTTCTTATTGTCTGAGTGCTAATTTGAAACCCATGAGTTTGCTCAAGCTGATTTTGAAGGAGGCGAGCGGTTGCAAAGCGTTGTCTCAACGAAGAAACTCTCAAGTAACGTTCTTGAATGGCAGTGGTTACCCGTGGTCTACCCTGTCCTGGTCTTCGGACATTCATACCTGTCTTCCTGAATCGCTGCAACATTCTGGATACTCTTGTATGGGAAACTCTTAACTTTTCTGCAATTTTTGTGTATGTCCACCCTTCTTCTCGCAAAACTACCGCTTGGGCACATTCCTCTTGGGTCAAATTGCGTGTTTCGCGTTGCATAGTGATCGAGTGTAGAAAATCAAACGAAACAAAAACTATTGATCACAAGAATTGATCGAGAACAACTGATTTTAGAATAGAGTCAATACATTTAAAATCTGATAATATCATCTTTTTTATTCCTGCTGGGAAAAAAGATCTGTACAGGACAATTCGATGTTCACTTTCAAGGTATTATACGATAATAGTTTATTATAATATTTAAGTTGCTTTTTTATTTATCGATTGAGGCAGTTCGAAGTCTGCCGGATCAGCTAGTTTTCCAATAAAAATACATAAAAAAAAATTCAGCAGGTTCAGCTTATAATATGAGCATTTTTTCAATTAGTAATTCGGATGAACTTACCATAAAGAGGGCTGATCACATAAGGCACTGTACCATTGGGCCACATTTTCTCTGGAAATTTCTCCCATTTCAGACCAACTCTCCAATAACTATAAAGTTCATTTGTCAGAGCCATGTCTCCTTGGTACAATCCAGGGGTTATTTCTGGATCTAAGTCTTCGAGATTGTCCAAGTTGTCCATGTCGATTTTAACTGAAATTGAAAGTTTTTTGGTTTTGAGGAGTTTTCAGGATTAAGGTGATTAATGTCTCTTTCATCTCTCATATTATTATAGTATGACATTGAAGCAATGGATTTGACGTAGAAAAGAATAATAAAAATACAATATGGGAAATGAATTTTCTCAACAATTTTTGAAAGCCTCTGAAAACGGCATTGTAAATATGTATAAAGAAACATTCCAAGATAAACAAAAAATAAAGAGGATATATAAAAAGGGATACGTTAAACCAAACTGATAAAAGCGAAAATCCGATAATAAGAAAAACTTTGTATGATAGAGGAACAAGGAGAAAAAGAATGATAA
The DNA here is from genome assembly GCA_038502775.1 of Hippodamia convergens. Classification (NCBI taxonomy): domain Eukaryota; kingdom Metazoa; phylum Arthropoda; class Insecta; order Coleoptera; family Coccinellidae; genus Hippodamia; species Hippodamia convergens. The sequence continues at coordinate 25,972,494 of CM076608.1, forward strand.
GGAGACAAGGTGATATACACACCACAGGAAAAAAGAAGAGAAAGAATATAAGAGGCCAAACAATATAGTAAAGGGAGCAGAAGGTGAATCGACCTGAGTAAAAATACGTAAAGGATGATTCAAGAGTTAATTGGCACCCAATTAAGTGACTTTATCGATGAAGAGCAAGCTTAGAGCATATGTGAAAGTGGAAAAAGAAAAAAGAAGAATCTGATCCAGCAGCCCAACTGTCCTCTTTCCAAACTGGTTAAAATTGAATTTATTATACCTGCCTTTATACTCGTGACATGTGCTTTCATTTAAAATACCTGTCTATTCTTCCAATGAGTCCAAGCATAATACCCGTCTTTAAGATTCAATGAGCATAGTTATATGGGTAAGTAGGTTTGTACATTCCTAGATCATGAAGCTTATGGAAGAATTCATTCAATAAAATTCATACTAGATATAAATTCTATAAAACCGCGAGAAATTTGTTATGTGTTTAAGATTAACTTTATTAGTATTTCAATTTCAAACTTTGTCAAATACGATGATTGACATTTAGCATAAGATCAACATCAATTTTAACAAGGGCCCTTGTCTTGATCATTGAAGATTTTTTCTACAAAGTTGATGAGCCCCAAATTTTTTATTTTTCTTGAAAGTATACTAAGAAAACAGGTTCACTGGAGTTCTCTTCCACAGGAAATTGGTATTTTTATATCGTACTGCTGATATGTTTTTTTTTTTAAGTATTAGCTTCAAAGTTGCTCTTCTTGCAATCTCTTCAAAATCCACAGGGACAACAATCAACACTTTCATTATTTATTCCAATATCGATAGACATATTAAGCAGTCAAGAACTGAGGACAATTTAAATGGCAGCGTCTTTTTTATTTGTAAACAAGCATTTGTTGGTAAGCGTAGCGTTGGCAACGTTTGCCCTTCACAACATCCTTGTGATTATTTGAATATTAAAATGCATTTTCAAGTTTAACGTCATTCCGAATTTGCCAAAATAGGGCAGTAATACAATAGTATATTCTAAAACAAGTTGCAGAATGAGCTCCTTTTCCAACACGAATGTGTGTTGGAATTACCTTTTGTAACGAGTATTAGACGATATTTTCTCTATTTCAGTCAAGTTTTGTGAAATACTCTCGAAATTGGAATAAAAATTCAGATAGTGACTTTTGTATTGCATCTTGGCAGTTGGTGTGACTAAGGAAATTTGACAGATTACGGAATTTGAATTGATTTGATTTGAAAATCATTGAGAGGATCGGAGGTCAGTACTGACAACCACAAAACGAAAAATATAACTGAAATCAATGCTGTAGGAGGGCCCTTAATTACTCAATTGCCGATATCTCCGGAACTACTGAAGGCATAGCAAACCGACAGCCGGTTTCTTTTTCTGCAGAAAATTCACTACAAAAATTGTTCATGTCTGATTGAAAAAAAAAATTTCTTCACCTGTGACGGTAATGCGAAAAAAGAGCAAGAAAATGCCATTTTGCCATTTGTTGGTTAACGGACTATTTCTCCGTCAATATTGGAGGGGAAGTTAAGGTTATAAGAAAATTTCACAGCCAGTTGTACCCTAAAGGCCCTTTCAGCGGTTTTCCTGGACCAATTGATTGAAATTCTGGAATGAGGGAACAACGTTTTCGTTTCTTGAAGTTGACCTTTTCTTTCCAAAAATAAAATATTAATTTTTTTTCACTTTTTACTCAATTTTGAATTTTTTTTGGGGATTATAAGAAATCTGAAAAAATTTTTTCGAAAATCTCGAATATTTGAAAATGTTTTTTTTTAGGATTGAAAAAAATTATTGAATACTATTCTGAAAATATCGAAAAAAAATTGAAATTATCACTAAAAAAAAATGGCTTTGTAGAGGACGGAAAAATTCTATCGCTCAGAATTTTGCACAACGAGTACCGTGAGCAGTTTAGAGGTATGAACTTTGAATTAATTCAATTCCTATGTTTTTTGGAAAATACCGGTTTTTGATGTGTCCTTAGCTCCAGTGGAGGTGAGTCAGAAATGCCCTCTTTTTTTTTAGGAAAAAACTGATTCTGAAAATATCGGAAGAAAAACGACATTTTCAAATATTCGAGAATAAAAAAAAAATTCCTTCAATTTTTTCATAATCTTCAAAACATTCAAAATTGAATAAAAAGCGTAAAAAATAATTGATTTTTGATAAGAAAAGGTCAACTTTAAGGAACGAAAACCATGTTCCCTTAATTTTTTCAGAATTTCAATCAATCGGTCCAGGAAAACAGCTGAATCGATCGATCTACCCATTTGTTAGGATCTTTGGGGTACATTATGCTGTAAAATTGTCTTATAACCTTAGCTTTTCCCCCAATATTGACGAAGATACAGTCCGTTAACCAACAAATGACATTACCGTCACGGGCGAAAAAAAAATATTTTTCAATCAGACATGATCGATTTTTGTAAGAAATTTTCTGCAGAAAGAGAAACTGGCTCTCGGTTTGCTAGGCCTTCATAAGTTCCGCAGATATCGGCAGTTGAGTGAAAAAGGGTCCTTTTACATTCAAAATTGGATATCTCGAAGACAAATGGTCATTTCCAAGGATAGTGAAAAACACATTTCAGCTGAATGAACAGGCCATGCGGCCTCTACATCGGTCTAGATGAAAAAAAAAATTCCATGCGCGTAGAACAAAAAAAAAATTTGAGAAATAAAAAAAAAATTTTCTTCGTGCTTTATTCGAGGATTGCATGGCTACCAGTACTCCAAAAAATTGTTAACCAATAAATTCAGAAACAAGAGTCTTCAAGCTTCAATAGTTGATTTTTCTAATTCTCATTCGACCATTTTTCACTGAGATACAACCTGTTGAAAAACACCAAAAAATTAGGAAAATTTTTCTGTTCCTTTATTGTTGCGAGAAGTATATTCTATCAACTTTTCTTTTCTCCTGTCTTGTTTCAAGGATTTTGTTAATAAAAAAAAGAAGGATGTTACTTCCTAGTTCGTTTATTATGGTGTTTTGTTATGATGTCTTTGGATCTTGATAATTTATTCGTGTATTCAGTTAAACCACAGGTGAAATTCACTCACCATCGTCTGGTACAGGTGGATGAAGAACATCGGGCACAAAGGGCAGGAAAAATCGAGCCTGGAACGCGGGAAAAACGGCAAAATAGATGATCCACGACCCGATCATCTTCAGAGAGCCGGTGCGGAACGGACAGTCACCTAGTTCCTACATTCGTGACACCGAAAACTCGGAATACCGTCGACGACATGTCTTTCCTTGCGGTACAACTGTTATAAACTGAAAATCAGACGGAGTATACGGGATTTGCATATCAGGTATCTTCGGATGGTTAGGCCTGATGGACTAAATAATAAGTGATTGATTGGGGACAGTGGCGCCGATGGGCCAATTGCTGGATGGGCTTATAGTTCAAATTATAGTATTACAATGAAAATACACACATCCTCAAAAGTCATAGGTTTCTCAAGAAATGAACAAACTATGTGCTGGACATGAGATGAATTTTTTCCTTTACTCCCACTGCAATATAATATGCGATATAAAATCTTTGTTTGTTACTCTTTGCTTTATGCAAGATGGAATTATTTATATTTGACTAGCTGGCCCGCGCAACTTCGTCTACCCAAATCGGCTATTAAAACTATTCTTATTAGTATTAGTCCAATGTTATCTTCAAAAACGAAAAATTTTGAAGAAGCCTAGATCCTGATTGCCACACAGCCTACCAGATCCAATTGTATTTCTCTAACTTTTTGTATACCTGTACCTAAATAACTGAAATTATGTTCCTATAATTAAATAATTAGTCAACCCTCTCAATGCATGGGCCCTCCCGTGACGCGGTTTTTTTATGTCAGGTCTTCTTATTCTCGACATCGTAAATTGAAATTAACCAAGTTGACAAAAAAATTCTCGCACACTTTGAGGTGAATTGTATCTATCACAAAAGATCAATTGCAAAAAGAAGACGTAACTTGAAATGAAGCGTCTAGGTGAATGCAAAGCCAGACAGTTGACATTTTCCGAAAAAATGAAATAAGGATTACAATAGAGAAAGTTGCTGGCAATCTGATTCTTATACCCCCAGGTTCATAAGTCAAAACTGGGAGTTTTTCAATTCAAACCTATGATTTTGGCAGGTTTTTCTCGTTTTGCTCGGAACGGCGCATACATCAAATGTTTTAGCGTACCTAACGCACAGCAATTCATTTTTATATATATACAGATTATCCATCTAATAAACTGCTCCACAAGAGTTATTAGGGATATCGTTTTCAATCGTTTTGGAAAGTATGTAATCTTCGAGATAATCGCTGTGAAATCATTTAAAACTTCAATCGATCCAATAAAAGTCAGTATGAGACATTTCGTCAATCTGGTCGCCTTTTTTCTGAAGTTTGATCCTTTGCATATGCTTCATGAATGTTCTTATTTCGAAATGGTGTCAGTTTATCAACAGCTATTATTTGAAAAGAGTTTTCTGAAAATGCCAAGACGTAAATTAACAAACACTGAGGCTAATAGGGCTATCGGAATGCTACACGGTGGCCTAACTCAGGTTGTTGTAGAGGAAAGGCTCCAAGTCAACCAAAGCTTGATATCTCGACTTCGGAGTAGGTTCAGGGAGACAGGTTCCGTGTTTGAAAGACCAAGGCTCGGTGGGCGAAGAAAAACAACACCTGCTCAGGATCGTTTCATCACCGTTTCGGCTGAAGAAAGCCTACATCTAGATACTTGTAGAATGCTACGGAATACTCTTAAAAATGTTGATGGGGTCCAAGTTTCCAGCGAAACCATCAGACGATGTTTGAGAGAAGTGAATCTAGGTTCTAGAAGTCCATTAAGAGGTGTTCCATTAACACATGACCATAAGCGTCGAAGACTGGAATGGGCAAGGCAACATATCAATTGAAACGATCAATGGCGTAGTGTCCTTTTCATTGATGAATCCAGATATGGACGATTTTGTCAAATAAGTCGATCCATTCCGAGGGGGTAGTGCTATGGTATGGGTCGGGATAAGTTTCAACGGACGCACAGATCTACACATTTGTCCTGGGAATATGAGAGTCTTACACTATAGGGAGCATGTCATTAACAATGTTTTGTCAAATTTTCACGCTGCTATTGGTGAAACTCTTCAATTCCTAGACGATAACGTTAAACCGCACCGTGCAGCCATAGTTGAGAATGCTCGCGAGGAGCTTGGTATTCCACATTTACAAATACCTCCGCACTCATCAGATTTGAAATGCATAGAACATGCATGGGAATTGCTCCAAAGAAGATTAGATAATCATCAACCTGAACCAGAATCCTTAAATGATCTGAGAGAGCTTTTGTCCCTTTTTAAGGAACCAAATTCTTCAAGAAATGTTCAACAACCTCGTATGTAGTATGCAAAGAAGATGTCAAGCTGTTAGTGATGCCCGTGGTGACAATACATAGTATTGATAGTCTTAAAATGCTTGAATTCTTTGCGAATAAAATTTCGTTATTTTACTCGATTTTTCTTAACCACCCTGTATACGCTGCAGACCTACAGGCTAAAATTAATTTTATTTCCTGCAACTTGAAATCATATTAATATGAATTTTCATCACAAAATCTCATTCAAACTATATTTTTTTGCAATTTAATTCAATATCCCTAACTCATGTGGAGCAGTTTATATATTTATATATAATCAGGATCTCGGAAACGGCTTCTAACAAAAACCGACCTATTATAACTGTCTGTAGAATATCTTCGACTTAAGAAATTTTTTCCGAAATTTCTTTTTCTTAAATAACTATTGCCGAGCACAACAATTTCGAATTCTTTTGAGTATTTATATATTTTCTGTGATGGTCCTAGAGATATTTTCAGTTCCTTTAAGGCCTGCTCAGATGACAATAATTCTTGATAGGAGTATTATTACTCACTCAATGAACAAAGCATTTTGTTAGGTCGAGAGACGGTCGCATGAATACCTTTTAATTTTTCAAAAGGAATATTAGCAATAGGTGACCCACATCAAGTTTCTGGGAATAAAACAAGTAGCCCAAGTTCGATGAATTCGTGTAAAACAGGTTTTATCTAAATCGCGATCGCAAATTGGTTATTATGTGGGAATCGTTCCAAAGGCAAAATTTGACAATGCGAAAATAACTATCTCGAAATCAGGACTTGAATGGTATCTCTATTATACAGTGCAGTGCAATCTGTTCTTGCTTTCAGAAAGACAGGACAAATTTATGTCAATTGATAAATCAAAGATAAGCAGCTTATAACATAATTTTCTCTCACAGAAGATGCTCGAAGTGGAAACTACCAGATTCTCATTGAAAAACTCACGTTGAGTGTTAAGCTCTAACAGGCCCGTAGTCAGAAATTCTTTTCGGGGGGGATAATTTGGGTATATACCTGTGGGTATGAAATAATTCACGAGTCTATATCAGCACCCCAGAGGTAAAGTGTGTTAAGTCACAATATCAAAATTAGCCAAAAAAAAGATTTTTCAGTTCGATTATTGTTTCAAAGAATGTGTACTGCCATTATTTGGCGACTTGATATTCCTAGGGAGTCAAAAATGTGTTTCACTAGCTAGAATTCACATGTGAATCCAATATTGTAGATAGGTCGTGTCTGAAAAAATGTGACTTAACACACTTTACCTCTGAGGTGCTGATATGTATAATTCAACACAGGTTCATGATTTTTTCATAGTTTCGAGAAGGGGGGGGCTTCAGCCCCTTAGCGCACCCTCTAGCTTTGTACCTGAGCTCTACAAATTCGCAGATTAGTGATAAACTGATTAACTCACTATCACAAATTCAAAATTTTGTAATTTTATGAGTACATTCAATGAACATGATCTCCAGAATTAAGATGCAATTTAACATTTTCGACCAATTCCCAACTTTTTCAGATCTGTTAGATCACCTTGAAACGTTCAGGAGTGTGACAAAAATTTGAATGATTGAATTAGGTTCATGTGTTAATGCATTTCGAATTAATGTAAAAAAAAATCAGAAATAGGCCTATAGGGTGGTCATTTTCACATCAACAATCATAATTGATTTTTCTGAGTTCGGCACTGGAAATATAATATTCTGAATATTTAAACCAATAGATGCTGACAAGAGTTCCAAATACTGAAAAAATCATTAAATTCTGTTTTACATAGTCGATTGAAATTTCGGTCAGAACGAATAAAACATCCTATATATTGGCAAGGAAAGAAAGGAGGCATTTATAAGTGGCCATTTTGTGATGCTGACGGTCGACCCTATACATGGTAGGAGTATGTAAAGTTCCTCGTGGGACTCCCTGTATACAATCTTCATGCATCAATACCAAGACGTTTATGGAGTGTTTAGGTAACCATGGTTGACAAACCCATTATTGAAGAATTTAATAAAAAAAATTGTAAACCCTTCGATTTTTTTCTCTAAATTTCAATCATTTATTCCTTGCTCTATACTACATATCTATGTTCTACCAAAACAAATCTAAAATTTTAACAGCTCCTTCTTGGTGTTCCAGTTTCTTTGTCAGTTATTATATTAATTTTATTCCAGAATTATATGCAACCCTGTATTTCGTTGTGTCGAAATAGGAAATCCCCATCACGTAATCCAACATAAAGCAGTGACATACTTTGATAACACGAATAATTCATAGCTAAATGGATCGTTATGAAACACCCGCAATGACAGGAAGATAAAATAGGCTCCATATCTCTCAGCTTAACAGAAAAAAGAACCTTGACAAATCACAGTCTCCACCTTTTCGCGATACAGACGAACCCATGTGGGCTTTTGTTTTCGCTTTTCACCCATCTCCATCATTTGGTTTTTCCGTTTTCACAATGGCGAACGAAAAGAACAAAAGTAGGTTGTTAACCCTCAAGATGTTTGGATCGCGGTCTCCATGGAAATGAGATTGATCAAATACAAGATAAAATTTCCCGCATAAGGCATACACTTTCATCTTCGAATAGGAGGTGGTTGATTGTTGTGTTACAGAAGCTTTGAGCTTAGGTTGTTTTTGTTGTTCTTCTTGTGCACAAGGTGAGAATGTTCAGTTCTTTGTTGGATAATTTCAGGGGTGGTTTGTTCCTGGGTTGTTTTAGCGATATCTTCATTTTTAATATTGCTCATGTGCTCGTTTTCTTTGTTCATTAATGAAAAACAATTCCCATTGTTCGTTCATCTTTAGTAAGTTGGAATCAACAAGTATTCTTCATTATCCTATATTCTTCTCGTGAATAATCATTATCTGTCGAAAGGTTCAATGTTTAAAGTATGTATGAATTTTTCCAAAACCGAACTCTTCAATTTGGATATACAGGGTTATTCACGAATTTGGCTCTTTAGAATTTTTTAGGAAAGACACAAAATTCAGGATTGAAATTCTAAAGTTGAGCTTCAAGTAAGAAGACGATTTCTTGTATATTTCTCGAAGGTTCTAGGAGACATCAACTTTCCTTTTTCAGATGGGAAAACCCATTTTTATTGCATAAATAGATTATCCATTGAATTCTGAGTCTTTTTAATTAGAAAAGTTTGAATTTACCCGAGAAAATTCTCTTTAAATGAGGAAATACGAAAAAAAATCTCAAAATTGAACTCTGCTGAAATACAGACAACTTCGAGGTTTTTTCATTAAAAATTCTCATTTTTGAGAATCTTTGAGAAGAAAGGCTGATGCTTCTTTTCCGATAGCGTGATTTCCAGAATATGATACAGTGGGTCACAAATTTTTTGTCAAAATTAGAAGTGATGAAACATCAAAAAATCGTTTTTTTTCAAATTGGAACCCCGTTTTTTCGAAGCATTTTCGAAATCTTCGTCAAAAAATATTAGGAACATACGTCTGAGACTTTCATCCCATAATGATTATTTTTCGAGATATTCAGGAAAAACGATTTTGTCTTCAATTTTCAATCTCATTCCGAATGTGTTATTTGTTATTTTATTGGAAAATAATTAGCGGTCGTGTGAAATATTTGGAAATCTCTGTTATCGCAAAAATATTTTCTTATAGTTCAGACGAGTTCAGTTTTTCTTTATTTTTTTAAGCCTAGTATAATTTTCGCAAATTCTTGATTCTGAAGAGTTTCTTGTTTGTCATAGTAGGGAAATTTGAATTTTCAGTAATGAAATTGTTACATGTTCTGTTAATTATTCTTTCAAAAGCATTAACAATTATTACAAATTATTTTTTTCTGCATTCCTGAGAATTTTTCACGTTGACTTCACTAGTACCGACATAGAGAACTTCAAACCAATTGTTGCTCTCGCATTACAGATGATAATTCAAGAACTTAATTCGTCTGAACTATAGAAAAAAATATTTTCTCGATAACAGAGATTTCCAAAAATTTCACTTGTCCTCTAATTATTTTCGCGTAAAAAAACACATTCGGAATGAGATTGAAAATTGAAGACAAAATCGCTTTTTCTGAATATCTCGAAAAATATTCATTTTGGGATAAAAGTCTTGGACGTATGCTTCTATTATTTCTTGACGAAGATTTCGAAAATGCTTCGAAACCCGTGTTGTTAATTCGATATTAATACCTGAAAGACAAGAAGAGCTGCGAAAAAAATATTCGAAATTGATTCCTCAAAAAAAAAAAAAAAAACACATGAGAGTGATAAAGGTAAACGTTTGGATCTCTTAGAATTCTTGGAGATATCTTTAGCTCTAAGAAAAAACTCAAAATTATAGGTATATGATTTAAATTTCCGCCTATCAATGGTTTTAACATCTGTTATTTGATTATTATGTGAATGTGTACAGGGTGGTCAGATTTCGATGTTTTAGTACTACATCTTCTGAATTAAGCGAGATCATAAATTGCTGAAAACCGCAAGTCGCTAAGGTTTCTAGTTTCCATGCTACAGGGTGATTTTGAAATTTGGCCAATTATTTTAATTTGTTATAAATTCCGAAGTATTATAATTTAATAATAAATGGTGTGCTATGGATGGTTTTCAATAGACTTTTCTTAGACAATTTCAAAAATATATATCATGATATACTTCCGAGCTTGAAAATGAAAATTCTGAAGAAAACACTTTTCGGTCATCATAATTTAAGCAGGCTCAAGTTCTATGACTTCCTCAGGTGAAAAGAAATGAATCAAAATCAAAACTTTGATTTTGTTGATCGAAAACTGTTTTTTCGGAATTTTAGATATTTTAGCTCGGAAGTATATCATGATATATATTTTTGAAATTGTCTAAGAAAAGTCTGTAGAAAATAATCATAGCACATCATGGTTTCCATTTGAAAAAAAATAATTTTTTTAATTTCTCTAAAATTTGAAGAGGCACTAAAATTTGATAGCACTGTTAAAAAGTACTGAAAAAACCACTAAAGATGTTTTTATTTCGAGAGCGTAGCAGCAACACTGGGGAAGTTATAGCGAATTATAATAATTCGCCAAATTTCAAAATCACCCTGTAGCATGGAAACTAGACACCTTAGCGAATTGCGGTTTTCAGCAATTTGAGTTTCTCGAAAAAAGAGAACATAACATGTATATCACTTTTTTTCTATCTCGCTCAATTTAGGAGATGTAGTAGGTACTAAAACATCGAAATCTGACCAACCTGTACATTCAAAGTTTTAGCCAAGAGTTTTTCCGCCTTTTATCATTTGAAAATAATAATAAAACGCTTTGATTTGTTATAAGTAGCTTGGCATTAAAAGCTTGATCCTGCATACCGTATATTGTCTGATTTAATCAGTTCCGGTGATTCCCAAAAAAATCATTTTCAGTCGGCATAACTGTCTTGTAAATTCCATGGACCCATGGCCCCCTACGAAAAAATTCATGGATCCGCCAATGAACAATCCTTTTGTGAACACCATCGGCATTTTCGCCTATTCCACACGGTACATCGAAATCTATAATCTCAGCCAACTAGTCTCATTAATAATTTCGGCTAGTCTTTTCACGAACGTCTATGAATATTAAATAAGAGGGATCGCCCCTCTAACCCAAATCCATCCTACGTTGCGTGATGCACGACGATAATCTTAACCTGTCGAAAAAAAATTATTCGTTGTTGTTCCAGTTTTGGGTCTACTTTCCTTGCCGACTATATTCCCGACATTTTTTTCACAGTTCATGTTTATAATGATTGTTTATGATTTGTGAACCTCGATGGTGAATCGATGACAGCGTTCGAAGATCGCTCTGTATCGCTTGTGGAAAGGAAAAAGAGGCAGTGGGCGCAAGAAAGAGGTGAGCTTATTTTTTTATAGTATTATTCTTTCAGGTATTTCGAATATTGAATCACAAGAACGAAAAAGCTAACAAAAACACATGCGAAATGTATACTAACAGACAAAAAAACTGCAATATTCAGAAGGAGCTGTTTGAATTTAAATTTTGTTTTCAGTAAAGCATAGATAAGTATAGCAGGGAAAAAATGATTAAAATTTGAATAAAAAAAATTTTTTTGTACAACCACCATTTAAAGTTACACTTTTGATGACAGCAAACAATGTTGAAATTGTTTACGTGGAAGCTTGTCAAAAATATTTTTAGCACTCCATTTTCTTATGATGAAATCAGATGAGAAAAATTCAGCAATTGCAAATTTTTATTATCAATATTCAACAATCATAACTTATGAATATTAATATTAATCGTTAAACTAGAACAAATACTAATATTAATGCCCTGTGACGTTAAGGAGATTTCAACACATTATCAGAATCCTCAGCACCATCTGTACTTTTGTGGAAACCGAAGTGAAATATTGGATGATGATGATCCAAAATCTGTTGAGGTTGGGAGAATTTTTTAAGCAATGACATTTCTATATGCAATGATCAACATAGCCCTCGGTTACCATCGTAGACTTCCATCCACCATGTTTTTTTATATCCGTAATATTTGCTCCTGATTCTACTTCCCAATAATACTGAAAAAACGACTGACTTTCGTTTTTGTGTTTGGAAGTTGTATAATCAATGATTTATTCGTTATTTCGATGTCTTCCCATGATAAATTACACAATTATTTACGCCGACAGGCTCCAAATAATCCGAAAAAAGATGCAACCTTAACCAACAAGAATTTCTCATGTGGTACTTCCTTTATAAACTTTTCAACTTGTTCACGAGTGGGAATTTTCGATTTTTTTGGGACGATATCCTTCACTTTTCCGTTTTAAATGTGCTATTACCTTAAAATATTCATTAACATCTACACCATTTTTAACAAGGGCGCTTGACTTTATCATTGAAAATTTGCTCCACAAAGTTGATGAACTCCATATTTTTTATTTTCCTTCTAAGTATGCCAGAAAAACAGTTTCACTGGAGTTTCTCTTCTACATTTTTCAATTTACACCAGGCTAGGAAATTGTTGAATGCAATATCGTACTGCTGAACAGATTTTTCAAATGGTAGTTCCAGATATGCTCTTCTTGCAGACTCTTCAATATCCAGAGGAACAACCAAATCGTCACTTTTATTAATAATTGTACTCTCGACAAACATATTAAGCAGTTAAAAACCCAAGACGAAAATTGGACAGGAACGAAATTCAAATGACAGCGTCTTTTCTCATTTGTTAGTAATCATAACGTTGGCAACGTTTGCCATTCACAACAACCTTTTGATTATTTGAATATTAAAATGCATTTTGAAGTTTATTGTCATTGCGGATTCACCCATTTCATTATCAAAATAGAGGGCAGTTGTACAAAAAAATATTGTATGGTTTTTGTGTTGAAAGTGATTTTATTTTGTTCGTGAAATTTCACAAACTTTTTCCGATACTTTCTATGTTTTACGAAAAGAAAATTTTAATTCAAACAGCTCCTTTTGGGTGTTGCAATTTCTTTGACAGTTGATATATATTTATGTGCAAGTTTCAGCAAATTCTACACCTTTTCCCATTGTTATTCAGAAATTGTCAATTGACATTCAGAAAACATCACTTGCATTTCAGATTAGTCATTTGAATTTCAAAAAACATCAAATTTATTCCAGATTAGTCATTTGAATTTTCGAAATAATCAATTGTATTCCAGAAAACATCGAATGTAATTCAGATAACACACTAAATTCAATTTGAGGTATCGTCAATTATATTTCAGAAATGGCAATTTGAAAATCATTTCATTAGCACATTGATAGCAGATTACATTTAGGAAAATATCAATTGTAGGTGATTCAGAAATAAAATAGTGATAATAAATTAACATTAATTTTCACGTGAATCATTTAATCTTCAACACAAATCTGAAAAAGTTTGAAGCCATACAGGCATGTCTGCCATCGCAATTGCATCTTAGTTCGGTCAATAATATTTTCCAGGTATGTTAGTCCTTTTGCAATAACCCCCGGTGGCACACTGTTTGGAAATCTGAGGTTTTTTTTCACGTAAGTTCTTATTTTCCACCATAAAATTTCGATTGCATTGAGCATGGGAGAATAAGGGCTCATCCGCAGCAGTACTGCTACTGTTTGGGTGATCACGGTCTCCAATCTCGAATGGCATGCAGCATTATCACAGACGATCACTCAATCTGATAACTGGCTCCTCATATCTTGCCACAGTTGTAACAAACCCTCAACCCATTCATTTGCTGAAAGCTCTGTGAATGAACCTCGTAGTCTCTCCATGGCTGATACACCAGCTGCAGACACTGTTGTCAATTGCATCTCCAATTAAATATATACTTAATTCAACTTATTTTCATAAGGAGTTATGTGCTTCCTGAATCTACAGTGTAAGGTGAGGAATCGATTGAGAAGGTTAAGCATATTTTCACTAAAATCCAGTGTTGAAGACAAGAAAAAGTCAGCACCAAGAGATTTCACCAGATTATATATGTGTCATTCATACATGAAAACATACCTGATTGAATATGATGATATATGATTGACTCGAACTCAATGAGATAGGCAAGAAGAATAAGATCTCTTTGATCTAGGTTCCAGGTCATTCGGGAATCACAGGTAACGAAGAGGCCAATAAATTTGCCAGAGAGGATGCTCGGAAACCACTCACTGGTCCAGAAACTTTCTGTGGTATAGCAAAATGTACATATAAGAAGGAGTTTCTGGAGAAGGAGAAAACTGAAAGAGAAACCGTCTGGCAGAATCTCCCAGGGTTGGATCACTCCAAAAAGTTCCTTCGGAATTTTGAAACTGCAAGATCCAAAAAATATTTGGATCTCAGTAAGAATCAACTACACCTCCTCACTGTCTTTCTTACAGGGCCTTGTCGCCTCAGAAAGCACTTGCTGAGAATGGGCGTATCGGACACTGACGAGTGTAGATTCTGTGGGGAGGAGGAAGAAACTCCTATTCACCTAGTCACCGAATGCTTCGGCATTGTAAGCCGAAGGAAACAATGCTTTGGTCAAGAGACCTGTAGGAGTGAAGAATTAGCCTCACTAAAGCTTCCGAGATATTGGATTTCATAAGATCTGGGACTGGAAGGCGAGCTGTAATGCTTTGTCAGGGGGCACAATAGACCATCATATCGCAGTGGACTGTAACCCTTTTTAAACTATTAACTATATGATTGACAATACGATAACCATTATGAAAATGAGTAATATATGGCTCAAAATCCGACTTAAATTCGAACTTTCAGAATTACAAATCAAGATTTCTGAAATACAACTGACTAATCTGAATTACATTTGGTGTTTTCAGATATTCAATTGACTAATCTGAAATTCAATTGACGGTTTCTGAATAACATTTGCAAATGGTGTAGTGTTGTTAGAAAGTCACTAAACTTTTGCGATTTTTCTCATTACCTTCTCCAATGAAGTTTCTTTCTTAACAGACGAACTGGACAACCTCTGGGCGCCTTGGGAAAACCGAACGTCCAATCATTGGCCCCTCTCGTCAAGGTAACCATTCCCCCCATTTCCACCTCTTAAATTAACCGGCAACATTGCAGAGGCCAACACACGAAAATAACGACAGTTGCCAGCCAAACCCAGAACCATAGAGAATCCTACTCTTCGCAGAAATCCCACAGAAAGAACAGCTTACCTCCACTGACTCAAAACCTGACTATTTCGAAAGACAGGTACGAAAAAGGGGGCGAAACATCGGGCTATGCGAGTGACAACCCCGTACAGACAGGGTATCCACCCCTTTCAAACTGGCCCACCCAAATCAACTCTGGTTACGAATCTTCCTCAAGCAGAGATGACAGACCTAAGTGGAAGAACAAAATAATGGCGTCCGACTGGGACAAAAAGGAGACTAGCAGGGAGAGTTCAAGCACTAACGAGCCTCCAAATTGGTTAAAAAGAGGGCTTGAACAAGACGGTCACATAGAAGTCACAAATTCATCCCCTTCCGAGTCTCCAGAACAAGACTACATCGAGAATGATCGACCTTTTACTGGTTCCAGTTCTGTGCGAAGTAGGTAAGTCCATCCCGATGTGTACTCTTTGATCCAAGAACGAAAAAACAACAATTTTAGCTATAAATAGTTTCAGGCTTTCACGACCGGATATATTTTGAATCAATTTTAAGATTCGGAATCATTTTCTGGGGTAGTAGCTCAAAAATACAATCAGTTTTTGTATCACAAAAAAGAACGGTCAGAACTATTTGCAAGTTGAAGTTTAGGGAATCCTGTAGGGGTAAATTTAGGGACTTGTTTATGTTAACTGTAGATGGTGCATATATTATTGAATGCTTATTGTTTTTATATAAAAATAGAGATAAATTTGTTATAGATGTTCAACTTAGTTATAATACGCGAACTATGCATCTTATTTATCCTCACCACAGGTTGACTTTGTTGGAAAAGGGTCCTTATTAGATGTGCATAAAATTTTTCGATAAGTTACCTAATCGTTTTGAAGAATGTGATGATTTGAATCAATTTAAGAAATTGGTTAAGGAAAGGTTGTTGAAATTGGAATCGTACACAATTTGGGATTATTTCAGTTATGATAATCTGCTTTAGTTTGCTTATTTTTGTTTTGACGTCATTTCATTTTTTATATTGATATACTAGTGTAAAACTTGAAAAAAGAAAAAATTATGTATCTTTCTATCTATCTACCTATCTACTGACATTAAGAGAGTCTTCCGGCTCATTGGTCGTGGTCTATTAGGAATTATTTCACCTAACGTTTTGCCTACAACTGCGGTAGGCATCTTCAGAGGATTCTTGGTCTGAGGTCGTTGTTACTCGACCGCTGAACTTCCGGAAGTGGTGCTGGATTCGATCCGTTGGCCCAACTTTCACCCTGATTAATGGCGGAGAAGGTGGTGGGTTTACGAGCGCAATGTTGATTGGTCCATCGCTCCCACTTCGTATTGTCTTGATTTTGGTCTTTTCTAATACCGGCAACCATGCGCTATGTACCAAAGGAGTTTTTTCCCTTCTGTCCATGTTGTTCTTATGTTTATATATCTCAATGGCTTCCATGTTCATCCTATGATAGAAACATTTGATGTTCGAAATAGCCTCTGCCTTTGAGAAAACAATATTGTGTCCATCTGTTAGAGCATGTTCCGCTAGTGCGGATTTTTCTGTCTGATTGAGTCGACAGCATCGTTCATGCTCCTTAATTCTCGTATTGATACTTCGCTTCGTTGTACCAATGTAGACTTTGCCGCAGTCACAAGGTATCCTGTAAATACCGGGTTGAGAGAGTGGGTCGACTTTGTCTTCGGTAGTTCTGATCATTTGGCCAAGTTTTTGAGATGACTTATAGACGGTCTCTATATTGTGCCTCTTCAGTATTCTACCAATTCTATCAGTGACCTTATGGATATATGGTAACATAGCTCTTCCATTGGGAGTGAATTTCTTTATCTAACGGATATAATGCTGAAGAAATTCAGAGGGAAATGAGTCCAAAACTTTCCACACGTGATGATAACACGTCACAACACACCCCTAATGGAAGAGCTATCTTACCATATATCTTATCATAGAATACTGAAGAAGCACAATATAGAGACCGTCTACAAGTCAACTAAAAACTTGGCAAAATGATCAGAACTACCAAAGACAAAGTCGACCAACTCTCTCAACCCGGTATTTACAGGATACCTTGTGACTGCGACAAAGTCCACATTGGTACAACGAAACGAAGTGTAAATTAAGGAGCATGAACGATGCTGTCGACTCAATCAGACAGAGGAACATGCTCTAACAGATGGACACAATATTGTTTCCTTGCAGAGGCTATTTCGAACATCAAAAGATTCTATCCTAGGATGAAAATGAAAGCCATTGAGATATATAAACATAAGAACAACATGAACAGAAGAGAAGAAACTCCTTTGGTACATAGCGCATGGTTGCCGGTATTGAGAAAGACCAGAATCAAGCCAATACGAAGTGGGAACGATGGCCAATCAACATCGCTCGCGTAAACCCACCACCTTCTCCCACCATTAATCAGGTCAAAAGTTGGGTCAACGGATCGAATCCAGCATCACTTTCGGAAATTCCGCTGTCGAGTTCCAACCTCAGACCAAGAATCCTCTGAAGATGCCTACCGCAGTTGTAGGCGAAGCGTAAGGTGAAATAATTCCTAATAGACCACATCCAATAAGCCCGGAAGACTCTCTCAATGTCAATTTTAGCCATTTCATATTCGATATTGTTATTAATTTGAGTTTTTCATCTGCAGGACCTACATCAGAGGGCAAAACATACGTCTAGACTCTGTAGAACTCGCAGAAAGAGAGAGAAAGAGGGAAATAGCACTACAGCACCAAGAAGCCATACGAAAACAACTGGAAGAAAGAGAACGAAAGCGCTCAGAAGAAAGAAGAAGACGAATTCAAGAGGAGTATGATGAAGAGATGAGAATAGCCAAAGAACATGAGTTGGAAAAGAAACGCCACGAGCAAGAACAAAAATACCTACAGGAAAAACACGAGAAAGAAGAAAAAAGAAAAGAAGCGATGAAAGAAGCCATCGAACAAGCCGAAAAAGAAGCCAAACTACAAAAAATGAAACTGAAACTAATGAAGCAACAAAGAAACGAAATTAATCTCAACAACGAACTAAAAGAACATTCCCTAATAGAAACGAAAGACTGCAAGGCCAATAACGAGAAGAATCTCGACAATCAAAAAGAAAAAAGTAACCTCACACCAAGAAGCATATCGATACAAAAACACATAGGAGAAAATAAGGAAAATTTAAACAACACCCAACCTGCGAGAAGCGACAATCGTACAACAGAAATATGCATCAAGAACAACCTGGAAACTGAGCATTGTCCCAAGGATTCCCAGAAGAGTTTGAACGATAACACGAAAACCTTCTTGAAAACTTCGAATGAACCAGTCGCCATCGTGATACCTTCTAATTTCGAAACATTGCAACATTTTCAGTACGCGGTATTAATGTCGATACCGTCGAGTAGCTCTGTACCTGTAGCTATTCCTGTGGCTGTTTCAACAGAAAATCCTCAGTTTACTAAAGCTACTTCTACAAGAACTGAGAATAGGATTCTCACTCCTACACAATACAGGCAGAAGAACAAGTTGATGTGCGACAGCAGTACCCAAACAGACGACTTAAGGTCGGAGAAATCATCTAGAAACATTGAAGCGGTTTATGAGAATCGAAGCAGAAAAGGAAGGAGCAGTAGCAGAAGTGACAACGTGTCTGACAGACCAAAATGGGGGGCCAACCGACCCCCCACAAGATATTTGAAGCAGAGTGAAAAGGACCTGGTTTACCAGAGGAAGAAAACAAGACAGAAGAACGAAGAAAATATCTACGACGATAAAAACTCAAGCGATGAAAGCCAGATGGGTACTCCAAGGTACAGGAAGAGAAGTACCTTGGAGAAGAGACATTCAAGGCCGTTATGGAGGAATCATGTGTCCAAGGAGGTTTTCAGGAGAAATCTGAGGATGTATCAGAGTGAGATAGTGCCGATTGAAGCTGATGAAAACAACGTTTGCTTTGAACATAGGTGTTGTTGTAAATGTAGATGTACAGGAAGATATATAGGAGAGTCTACGGTGGATATTCTAACAGTTAACCATGATACTCCAAGAACTACTAAAGAAGAAGTCTCTATGGATAATCGGAATGGAACTTCAGAAGGGCTACCACCTTTACAAAACGAAATAATGGACTGAGAAGGGTGGAGTTCGTGGTTGACCAAGTACTACCAAAAATGACAGCAACATTCGATTTTTACGTTTATTTTGAACCTTTGAGAGCGAGCTCTGTACCTGTAGTTATTCCTGTGGCTGTTTCATCAGAAAATCCTCAATTTACTACGGCTACTTCTACAAGAACTGAGAATAGGATCCTCACTCCTACACAATACAGGCAGAAAAACAAGTTGATGTGCGACAGCAGTACCCAAACAGACGACTTAAGGCCGGAGAAAACATCTAGAAACATCGAAGTGGTCTATGAGAATCGAAGCAGAAAAGGCAGAAGCAGTAACAGAAGTGACAATGTATCTGACAGACCAAAGTGGGGGGCCAACAGACCTCCCACAAAATACATGAAGCAGAGTGAGAAGGACCTGGTTTACCAGAGGAAGAAAACAAGACAGAAGAACGAAGAAAATATCTACGACGATAAAACTCAAGCGGTGAAAGCCAAATGGGTACGCCGAGGTACAGGAGGAGAAGTACCTTGGAGAAGAGACATTCAAGGCCGCTGTGGAGGAATCATGTATCCATGGAGGTTTTCAGGAGAAATCTGAGGATGTATCAGAGTGAGATAGTGCCGATTGAAGCTGATGAAAACAACGTTTGCTTCGAACATAGGCGTTGTTGTAAATGTAGATGTACTGGAAGATATATAGGATTGTCTACCGTGGATATTCTAACACTTAACCATGATACTCCAAGAACTGCTAAAGAAGAAGTCTCTATGGATAATCGGAATGGAACTTCAGAAGGGCTACCACCTTTACAAAACGAAATAATGGACTGAGAAGGGTGGAGCTCGTGGTTGACCAAGTACTACCAAAAATGACACCAACATTCGATTTTTACGTTTATTTTGAACCTTTGAGAGCGAGCTCTGTACTTTTAGATATTCCTGTGGCTGTTTCATCAGAGAATCCTCAATTTACTTCTTCTACAAGAACTGAGAATAGGATCCTCACTCCTACACAATACAGGCAGAAGAATAAGTTGATGTGCGACAGCAGTACCCAAACAGACAACTTGAGGGTAGAGAAAACATCTAGAAACATTGAAGTGGTTTATGAGAATCGAAGCAGAAAAGGAAGAAGCAGAAGTGACAACGTTTCTGACAGACCAAAGTGGGGGGCCCAACAGACCTCCACAAGATACATGAAGCAGAGTGAGAAAGACCTGGTTTACCAGAGGAAGAAAACGAGACAGAAGAACGAAGAGAATATCTACGACGATAAAAACTCAAGCGATGAAAGTCAAATGGGTACTCCGAGGTACAGGAAGAGAAGTACCTTGGAGAAGAGACATTCAAGGCCTTTGTGGAGGAATCATGTGTCCAAGGAGGTTTTCAGGAGAAATCTGAGGATGTATCAAAGTGAGATAGTGCCGATTGAAGCTGATGAAGAAAACGTTTGCTTCGAATATAGGTGTTGTTGTAAATGTAGATGTACAGGAAGATACATAGGAGAGTCTACCGTGGATATCCTAACAGTTAACCATGATACTCCAAGGACTGCTAAAGAAGAAGTCTATATGGATAATCGGAATGGAAGTTTAGAAGGGCTACCACCTTCACAAAACGAAATAATGGATTGAGAAGTTTGGAGCTTGTGGTTGACCAAGTACTACCAAAAATGACACCAATTTTACGTTTATTTTGAACCTTTGAAAGCGAGCAATATTAAAAATGTAAGTTTTAAGGATTTTTCATTTAAATAAGTGTCTTGTTTCAATTGGCAGATCTTCAAGATGGACGACCTCTTCGCAAAGAAGAAAGAATCGAGCACTATTTTGGATCTTTCGAAGTCGGTGGCTAACACCAAGGAGGAGCTCAGGAGGATATTGGACAAAGTGCCTGACTTCAAGATAAGGCTGAGAAGGTGCCGGTGGAGAGCGTCAAGGTGAAGGACAAAACTTTCAAGTTCAAATCTTGCAAGAACGATTTGAAAGCTATGAAGGAAAAATATCAGTTTTTGAACCCGCTGCCTAACGAGTTGAGTTCGCTGAAGATCGGAGATTTGGCCGCGGTTTCCATCGACTGGAGGATGTTGACTTCGGCCAGGCCCAAGACTAAATCGGAGGAGAATTACTTTACTAGGTGAGCAAGAATAATAAACTGCTCCTCATGAGTTAGGGATATTGACTTAAATTGCAAGAAAATATAGTTTAAATGAGATTTTGTGATGAAATGATTTCAAGTTGCAGGAAATAAAACTAATTTTACCTGTAGGTCTGCAGCGTATACAGGGTGGTCAAGAAAAATCGAGTAAAATAACGAAATTTTATTCCCAGATAATTCACGCATTTTAAGACTATCAATACGATGTGTAGCCTCTACGGGCATCAATAACAGCTTGACATCTTCTTTGCATACTACACACGAGGTTGTTGAACATTTCTTGAGGAATTTGGTTCCATAAACGGGCAGAAGCTCTCTCATATCATTTGAGGATTCTGGGGTAGGTTGAAGATTATCTAATCTTTTTTGGAGCATGTCCCATGCATGTTCTATGCAATTCAAATCTGGTGAGTGCGGAAGTTTGGTAAATGTGGAATACCAAGCTCCTGGCGCGCATTCTCAACTATGGCTGCACGGAGGGGTCTAGCGTTATCGTCTAGAAATTAAAAAGTTTCACCAATAGCAGCGTGAAAATTTGGCAAAACGTTGTCAATGACATGCTCCCTATAGTGTGAGGTCATATACCCAAGACAAATGTGTAGATCTGTGCGCCCGTTGAAACATATCCCGGCCCATACCATAACATTCCCCCTCGGAATGGATGGACTTCTTGGACATAGCGACGAGTACGGGGTATGCGTGGGATTGTCCATACCCTTATTCTTCGAGAATCTGAAAATCGTTCATATCTGGATTCATCAGTGAAAAGGACACTATGCCATTGATCGTTCCAATTGATATGTTGCCTTGCCCATTCCAGTCTTTCACGCTTATGGTCACTTGTTAATGGAATTCCTCTTAATGGACGTCTAGAACCTAGATTCACCTCTCTCAAACGTCGTCTGATGGTTTCGATGGCAACTTGGACTCCAGCATTTCGAAGAGTATTCTACAAGTAGATACAGGCTTTCTTCTCGCCGAAACGGTGATGAAACGATCCTGAGCAGGTGTTGTTTTTTTCGTCGCCCACCAAGCTTTGGTCTTTCCAACACGCAACCTGCCTCCCTGAACCTTTTCCAAAGTCGAGATATCACACTTTGGCTGACTTGGATCCTTTCCGCAACTACAAACCGAGTTAGGCCACCCTGTAGCATTCCAATAGCCCTATTAGCCTCAGCGTTTGTTTATTTTCAGAAAACTCGTTTCGTCGAAGCCGTCCATTTCAAAGTAAGAACATTAATGAAGCATATGCAAAGAACCAAACTTCAGAAAAAAGGCAACCAGATTGACGAAATGTCTCAAACTGATTTTCAATGGATCGATTCAAGTTGTTTTTGAGTTTCAACTTATTTTACAGCGATTTCCTCGAAGATTGCATACTTTTCAAAACGATTGAATACGATATCCCTAACTCTTGTGGAGCAGTATATTGCACAGTTATACATAAACTAAGTCGATACATAAAAAAGTTCCAGATCGAGTCTATCATTTCAAATCATTTTTTTTAATAGAAGGTACTTAAAAACTTCTGATGCAAAAATATTATAGGGGTTGTTTTTTTTAGCGGTTTTCTTGGACCGATTGATTGAAATTTTAAAAAATTTAGGAAACAAGGTTTTTTTCCTTATACTTGATCTCATCTTTTTAATCAATGATTTGAAAAAATTTCCGAGAATTTCGGAAATTTAAAAAATAATTTTATCATTTGGAAAATTTAGTTGAATTCTGTTCTGAAAATGAAAAAAAATAAAAAAAATCCAGGAGCTATGGACACATATTTAAGCATTCATTTTTCTCGAAAAAAATTCATTGAATAAATCAAAAGTGGATACCCCTAAGCTTCTGAGCGACAGAATTTTTCCGTTTTCTGCAGAGCCAGAACTTATTAAAAGAGCAGTTTTCTTAAAAACTTTTCGACATATTCGGTAGAAAAAAAACCGATTTAAAAAGATTAGTTCAAGAAACAAAAAACCTTTGCCCTTAAGTTTTTCAAAATTTCAATCAATCGGTCCAAGAAAACCGCTGAACCGTTGATCTATTGATTCAGGGGGCATTTTGGGGAACATCAGGCTGAAAAATTTTCTTATAATCTGATCTTTCCTCCCAATATAGACGATGATACAGTCTATTACCCAAAAATTAGCAACATGGAATTTTTTTTGCTCTTTTTTCACGTTTACGTTACAGGTGAAAAATTCATTCATCTTTAATTAAACATAACAGTTTTTTGTAGGAAACTTTCTGCAGAAAAAGAATTCGCCTATCAGCTCGCTAGGCAATCAGTTGTTCCGGAAATATCGACAGTTGAGTGAAAAGGGATCCATTTGCATTCAAAATTGGGTATCATGAAGACAAATGGTCATATCCAAAGGTCGATGAAAGCAAATTAGAGCTGAATAAACAGGCTATGCGAACTTTGCATCGGTCTAGCTCGAAAAAATTTCCATACACGTAGACCAAAAAAAAATTGAAAAACTTCGGGGATTACATTGCTAGCGGTACTCTGAAAAATTGTTTAACAATAAATTCAGAAACTAGAGTCTTCTAGCTTCAAAAGCTAGTTTTTTTATTTCATATACGACCATTTTTCTCTGAGATACAGCTTGTTGAAAATCACCAAAAAATTTTGAAAATTTTTGTGTTCCTTTTAATTGTTGTTTATTCTCTATCTATCTTTGGCTTTATAATTTACTATTCATTTCACAATGGAGTGTTACAATTTTCAAATGATGAGTTAGCGAGTTCAGTTTAAACGCTTCGGGTTCAGATTCTGCATTAAAAAATGGTTTGAAAGTATCGAGAAAAACATTCCACAAATGAACAATTCGCGTTATTCCTTTTCAGAATAATAGAGCTGGCTAAATTGGAACGTAAAACAAGGGAACAGGAAAAAAGGCAATACCTGAAGGATTCTCAAATAAAAAAATACAAGAATAAAGCTGGAGTTCTGGAAACAAGAATTGCATCCTGTACTGAGTGTGGAGAGGAATTCTGCAATGGTAAACCGTTTCATTATGTTTACAGTTATTTGTGCTTCTGGTTTAAGTAACCTTTAGATCTTTATTTAACTATCCAAAATAATTCATATCCTATATTACTATGTGAGCATACAATATGATGTTTAAGTTCACTTGAAATCTAATATTAAAAAAGTTATGTTCAATACTACTTGGTACGAACCATGTAACTAGCGCCCTCTATGAGAGTCAGACATAGAAACAAATTCATAAGATGTATCAGCTCTTGAAACATATTCTTATAAAATTTCATCACAATGTTGCCAGTACTTTCGGAAAAATCGTGAAAAAAGTGTTTAATTGTTTTACAGATTTCCATCTATCCTAGAGACGAGATCACTTTTCTTTGAAACACCCTATACAATTTAGTATAATATTAAAGATTTTTTTTATTTTTCATAAGTCTTATTGTAGCGAATATCCCCGACAGAATAATGCTGTTCTCAATTTCAGGTGAAGTTTGCACCAAATTTTCCTACGACTCATTTGCGAGAATTCCCGAAGTTGCCCCGAAAGCAGCAGCGAAAAAAAAATGTCGAGAGCGTCGAAAGTTTCAAGAAGAAGATAAAGAGAAGGGGAAGGTCCAAAAGCAAAAGCAAATCGAAGAAAGATAAGTCGCCTCGAAGAAAAACGAAATCGCCTAGAAAAAAATCACAGACCAAGAAAAAATCCAACAAAAAAGATTGAAATATGGATAATAAATAGAACAATAAAACATAGAATCAATGGTCTTGGGAAGAAGATGGTTGAATTTCCATATAAACCTTGAAAAACCAAATATATATAATATTCTATAAACTCTAATTTATTCATAATTTCACTGTCCATACATGGATATCCCAACTCTATAATGAATCAAACAACCAACTAAATGACTGCATTTCTATGAAACTTTGCAGTTTTGCATATTTGTATTGTTTTGAATAAAATAATTCTAAATTCTGTTTAGTTATTTCTCTATTTCAGTGGCACTTCTGTTCATTCTGCCACATCTTGTGCAATTTCAATGAAAATTTAGTGAATTTAGAGAAAATGAGATATCAAAGTATCATATATTGGTACAGAAGGATCATTCTAACATTCGTTCATTAAAAAACTCGCCACTTCGAGGCTAGTTTTTGAATTTTGAACTTCTGGAATAATATCAATGCTCCTTTGAGACGTGTTCGAAAAATTTAATCCTTCCTACATTCAAGCTCACTCCTCAAAAAGTTCATCTAGCTAGAAACATTCTTCGTTTCAAGATTTGAAATTAAGCGGCAATCTGAATTGTCGCAATTTGACTTTTCTGGTATTTTTCTGTGAACCACAGATTAAAATCGAAACTGATCAAATGAACTATTCATCAGTTGTCTTATGTCAATTGTCAAGTCAATAATAAAAAATCACCTTAGTCCCCCATAACCATCTCCAAATAATAAAAACCGCGCTATATACTTGATATTCGTCCATTATCTTCGATCAATTTGATTTCTAGATATGCAGATCAATATAAAAAGTCATTGTATCCTCTGATTTTGACAGAAAACTTCGATTAATTATCCGCGCATGCATAGATCACTCGTTGCGCAAATACGTGGAGGGAAACGAAGAAATTGAACATATGTATTGTGTTTACGTCACAGCCGCGTCACCACAGTTGTAACTATTCTGTATTGTTGTTAGTTGATCGTTTGTAAATTGGATTTTATGTTTCGGTGCAGCTAGGCATTTCAGACAAGATTGCAAAAATGGAGCTGGTACGGGAATTGGTGCAGAATCAAGTGATTTACATACCAGTGCTATTTGTGATTTTCCTGGCGATTTTGGTGTTCGTCTTCGGATTCCAAAAACCGAAAGAACCACCTTTCGTCAATCTCACCAATGAGGACAGAAAGCAACAGAACAAAAAGAGGAAATTGAAGGAAAAGGTGAGTATTAACTCTGGAAAAAGGTTTTATGTCAAGAAATTTACGGTAATGGGGATATTGAGTCAATATTGATTGTCTACATACCTAACCAAATTATGCCCCCGTCTTCTCAGAAATGAGAGTATATTAACTTAATTTACAGGAATTTGACTTATTTCATGCATTTCATTCAATTCCTGCTAAATCTATTCATTTCCCGAATTTTAGGAAAGTATCTCAAGCATATGTTGCAACTTCAGTTATGCATCATAAAACCGAAATAATGCAGTTCTCAATCTAATGTTTCGTAATGGTGCTGGACTCATAAGATTCTAATCATTTTTTCAAGTCTTTTTCAATAAAATTTACTATGGTGAAATTTTCAATAGAACTTGAATAGTTATTTGATGAAATCATTCATAACATTTTCATATATTGACCTGGCTATAGGTATGCTAATTTCCATGCACATCTATGATATCAATCTCCAAAAGCTACTATTGTATGTGAATATTGTTCATTATGTATCATGGAATCTCAAATTCAGGTCATATTTGAATTCGTTGATCAGAAATGCGGAAAATTGTTTTTTAATGTACTAGAATTGTTCATTGAAAGGTTTTCTCTATATAAATATCTATCAATTATGAAGTGATACTCAATTCTATATCAGATAGATCACATTTATTAATAGGATATGAATGAGAATCTTTCGAAAAGTTTGTAACTCAATGTTCTTGAGTTTCAACAGATTTCACTTGAATCTCAAGACATTTTTTTTTTACAAATTTTGTATTGGAATTGAGTTTGTTCAGCGATATTCATATGGATTCTGAATTTAAGTTCAAATATACACCCTCAATTGAGAATATTCTCTTCTGCTTGAGTCCATATAAGATCAGTCAAACTATTTTTTCTCACTCAAATAAGTAATGAAAAAGTAGAATCAACATTGCTACTGTGTTTTCAATTGAAGTATATTCTTATTTTGTATTTTAATGATAAGTTTGTGTCGATTTCCAGGTTATATTGCAATATTTCTACATTGACATGTTTGCTTCAATTTATGCTGATTTTCCATCCAAATTTTCTTATTTTTATCTACTCTCTTGCAACTCACAGTTCAAATCAATTTTTTATTTGAAGAAAGATTTCGATAAAGTGTGTCTTGTTCCTTCAAAATTATATAAAAAACTTGAAACTTCCTAATTTCCTTCTCTACAAAAATAAAGTTCTGAAGAAAGGTTGCATTGTTTCAGAAACCTACAGCAAATGGCAACGTTGCAAACGCCCAAGGAAAAGGAGAAAAGTCACCACAGAAAGAATCTAAACGCTCCCCGCAAAAAGAAAATGAACTAAAACCAAAAGATAAGAAGTCTGAGGTTAACAACAAGGTAGCTGAAAAAAACAAGAAAAATGAAAATAACAAGACCAAAGTACAAGAAGAAATAAAATCAAAGAAAGCGTCCAAGAAGATAATGCCCGAAAAACCAGCTGACTTTGATGAAGGCTATTGGGAAACTGTTCCAGCTAAGGGAGACAAGAAAAAGAAGCAAGAAACTCCCACCAAGAAAGAAAAGAAGAACAAGAAAGCAGACAAAGCCACCGAAATAGAAAAAATCGAGAAAGACTCCGCCAATAAAGAAATCCAAACCGAAACAGAAAAAGAAGTGAGCGTTGAGAAGGTCATCGAAGAAGTTAAGAAAATTGAAGAAACTTTCGCTGAACCTGCCCCAGTTATCCAAGACAAAAAGGAGAAGAAGAAAGAGAAGAAACCGAAGAAAGAAAAAGAGATACCCAAAGAAGAGAACATAGAAGTTCCTTTCGTAGAAGAGGTTAAACCTGTTCCTGAGAAGAAGTCAGAAACTAAGAAGGTAGAACCTGCTTCAAAGCCAGCTCCGGAGCCGGAGAAAAAAATCAAAACTAAAGAGCCCAAAGCTCCTCTTGTAGCTACTGAAGTGTCGGGGAATGTAGCATTCGACGAATTGGGAGGTTAGTATCATAGAACAATAAGTAGTATCAATCTATGGTTAGTAGTTCGATTTGGCTCAGATCACTCAAACGGAAATGTCATTTTATTCAATTGATATTTCCATATCTCAGAAAATCATAAAACCTTAATTTTTCTTCCTTAATATTTATAACTAATTTCATTGATGTCATAATTATATAATTTAAGCAGATCAATCAAATAGAAATGTCATTTTTAATTAATTGACAGTTCCACAGGAATCACAGAATTTTATGGAACACAAATTTGTTAATTTTTCGGACCAATCATAAAAACTTAATTTTCCTTCCTTAATATTTTTGACTAATTTCATTGATGTCATAAATATATAATTTATGTAGATCAATTAAATAGAAATGTCATTTTTAATTAATTGACACTTTCACAGAATTTTAAGGAACATGAATTTGTCAATTTTCCGGACTGTTCATAAAAACATAATTTTCCTTCCTCAATTGTTATAACAAATTTCATTGTTGTCATAATTATATAATTCAAGCAGATCAATCAAATGGAAATGTCATTTTTAATTAATTGACACTTCCACAAAAATCAGAATTTTATGGAACATGAATTTGTCAATTTTCCGGACTGTTCATAAAAACATAATTTTCCTTCCTCAATTGTTATAACAAATTTCATTGTTGTCATAATTATATAATTCAAGCAGATCAATCAAATGGAAATGTCATTTTTAATTAATTGACACTTCCACAAAAATCAGAATTTTATGGAACATGAATATGTCAATTTTTCGGACTGATCATAAAAACATAATTTTCCTTCCTCAATTTTTTTAACAAATGTCATCATCATAATTATATAATTCAAACAGATCAATCAAATGGAAATGTCATTTTGTATTAATTGAAGTTTTACAGGAATCACAGAATTTTTTGGAAGATTTCATAGATGACATAATTATATAATTTAAGCAGATTAATCAAATGGAAAAGTAATTTTTAATTAATTGACAGTTTCATAGGAATCTAAAAAATTTTTGGAAGATAAATTTGTTAATTTTTCAGACCAATCATAAAAACTTTTTATTTTTCTCCGTCAATTTCATAACTAATTTTATCGATTTCATAATTCTATAATTTCAGCAGATCAATCAAATGGAAATGTCATTTTTAATTAATTGACAGTTCCACACGAATCACAAAATTTTATGGAACATAAATTTGTTAATTTTTCGGACTGATCATAAAAACTTAATTTCCTTCCTCAATTTATAAAATAAATTTCATGGTTGTCATAATTATATAATTTAAACAGATCAATCAAATGGAAATGTCATTTTTAATTAATTGACAGTGCCATAGGATTCACGGAATTTTATGGAACATAAATTTGTTAAATTTTTGGACTGATCATAGAAACTTTATTTTCTTCCTTCAATTTTTATAACTAATTTCATCAACGTCATAATTATATAATTCAAGCAGCTCAATCAAATGGAAAAGTCATTTTTGATTAATTGACAGTTCTACAGGAATCACAGAATTTTATAGAACATAAATTTATTAATTTCTTGGATTGATCATAAAGACTTTATTTTCCTTCCTTAATGTTTATAACTAATTTCATTGATGTCATAATTATATAATTTTAGCAGATCAATCAGATGGAAGTCATTTTTAATTAATTGACACTTCATAGGAATCACAGAATTTTATGGACCATAAATTTGTTAATTTTCCAGATTGATCTTAAAAACTTGATTTTCCTTCCTTGATATTTATAACTTATTTCATTGATGTCATAATTATTTAAAATAGGCAGAATTTGGAAGATATTTTTTTTGCATTTACTAGAATTCAATGTAAGCTTCCTTGTCATTATTTTACAAATAACTATGTGTCAGATAAACAAACCTTATTTTAAAACTTTAATTTAAACTTCAGGATTTTCGTCGTCGAATTTATAATGACAAGAGATATTCTTGCAAAATTTTTTTATCAGAGTCAACAGCTTAGAGATATTTAAATAAAAATGATCAACTGTGAAAATATGAGGCCTTTGGGATCTCACGATAAAATTTGGTTTCAGATTCCTGGACCGAGGCCAAAGTTCCGAAGAAGAGTAAAAAAAAGGCCCGTAAGGACAACTAGGAATAATATAATTTTACAGGCATCCTTTTTGCCGAGTTTGTGATTCCCATGTGCTACGAGATTTACGATCTCAACACCCATGAAAGACTTAGTAGTCGTCCTAGATAAAGAAGATTCATGACTTTTTATATTGAAGTATTCGGAAAGCTTAAATGCTTTTAGTTTTAGTGAAATGGTAAGATTTTGTACATTGAGAAAACGATGAAAGATGCTGCCTTTCAGTGGGAGATTATTTTTTTTAGTGAAGCTTTATAGTAAAAGAATATACTCCTCAATATTTTTTTATTTTATTAGTAGAAATGTGAGGTTCTTGTAATAATGAAAAATTCGTTTCCTTCATGAAAAAACGATAAATGGAACAAATGCTAGAAGTTATTCAAGAAGTTTGAGGGGTACTACATAAATGTTTTTTTCTGTTAGGTAAATATTTGTAAATTTTGTGACAGTTGCTTTTTATATTAATTTAAAAATAATTGAAATTGTTCCTCCTTTTTGATTCAAAATGCATCAAGTAAATGTTTAGTTTTCCATATTTTATTTGTCTATAAATACATTCCCATTATGATGATTTCTTCGATTTCGAAACATCGAAGTTATACGTCCATTTCAACAAAATTAAGTTATGTAATAAATAAATCATTTTTAATTACTGTTATAGAGTGCTGTTACTTCTATTCTTGTTTGTTTTTTGTTTGTCTGCTTGAATGTGTTTCGCTTAAAAACTTGGGTTTTGAATAACTTATTATTTTAAAACATGCGTATTTATGTGAAAATGAAGCATTTTGTGAGCAATGACGAATTTTATGCTTGGATAAACAGTTTTCATATTGGTCAAGACTAAATAATAGGTTTTTGATATAAAAAATTTTAGATCATCTATGATATTCTCGCAATACCATTCCTTGCTTTGACAATATGAGATTATGAAATTTACACCAACATTAACTAGTGTGTCTTGGTTTTATGTGTTTACTTATTATAATTTCGTATAATAGCATACTTCGTTTATCAGAAGTTTTAAATTTCATTGGTTATGCCAATATTTTTTAGGTTAGTGTTTTGACAGAAAACTTTCATATGCTAGGAACCAATAATGTAAGGTGATAATAGTTTTTTAACGATGAAATTCTAGAAGAATAATAAGTGGATAAGGATATCATCGAAGAAATAAGTACTTTAGAGTGTGTATAATAACCTTAAAATCAGATAAGCATTTCGCATTTGTAACGGTGGAATTTCAGTGGCTTGAATATATTTTGGGTACGCGATGATTTTTCTGGATAATATACATCGGATTTTGGAATAAGTGTGCCAAGACTTAGATGTTATCGAAATAATGTATGTAATACCTAATCAATGAAATCAATGGCCTTATAACTGTGCGGTATGTTGCAAATATTCATATTTTTAATAATATATTTCTATGAGGTAGGAACAATTGTTGTTTGACGTCTTCCACGTTTTATTTTGTACCTTAGTTTTTCGATTGTTAGTTTGAAATCGACATTTTTCTGTAGAACTGGCAACTAAGCGACTAAATTTTTTTTTTCGAGGTTGAGTGAATGATAATTATTCAAAAGCTGAATTTGACAATCCCTTTTGCTTCATTACTTATATTGAAGTTAAAGAATCCGCTTTGAGTGGAGAAAAACTAGTTCATTTCTTAAATTGAGTGTGAAAATCGGTGTTCCTGTACATATATTTGGCATAAGTTCGGGAAAAATGGGTCTATTTTGGAATGTATCATTGAATATCCGTCGCTATAAAAATATCAAATCTCATGTAAAATCACTCTGACTCGTAACATGTGAATACTCTAAAAATTTGCTTGTATTTGCAATCATCCACTAAGTGAATATTATTTGGGCACTTGGTTGTTTTTCACCTTGTATATTCAAATTGTGTGAGTACTTTTTGCGTGTATATAGGTAATTTGTGAATTATTTTAGTGTTCTATACTGTATTTAATCCCGATGTGATTGTGTTGTAAGTGGAAAACTTTCAGGGTGTTTTAAATACCAAATTGTATGAAAATTACTCTAGGGTAAATAGAAAGGTCGACTTCATGTTTTAAGAGATAATCTTTGTTGATTTCCATTGTTTTGGAAGCGATGCTGATATTTTGTACATAAGTTTTCCTTACAGCTTAAGTTGTGGATTATTTTGTAAGTTGTGGAATGTTTTTTTGGGGACCATTGTAAAAATATATTTTAAAATCCGAGTTTTCAGTTTTTTTTGTCATCTCTCCAATCACATATAAAAATGTTATATTCTGGATTTTCTCAGGTTTTTCTGCTTAAAACTGTAAAGAAAGGAGAACATTATTAAGAAATATATCAATATTAAATTACATTTCGCGCAACAATTAAAGGAACAGAAAAATAAAAAAAAATTTTTGGTGATTTCCAACAGTGTATCTCAGTGAAAAATTGTAGTATGAGAAATAAAAAAAACTCTTTCGAAGCTTAAAGACTCTAGTTTCTTAATTTATTGGTTAACAATTTTTCAGAGTTTCGGTAGCCATGGAAGAAAAAAATTTCAAAATTTCTCAAATATTATTTTTGTTTTACGCGCATGGAAAAATTTTTTCGAGCTAGACTGATGCAAAGGTCGCATAGCCTGTTTATTCAGCTCTAATTTGCTTTTTACCACCTTCTGATATGACCATTCGTTTTCGATATATCTAATTTTTAATGCAAAAAGATCCTTTTTCACTCAACTGCCGATAACCCCGGAACTACTGAGCGCCTATCGAGCCGATAAGTGGATTCTTTTTCTGCAGAAAATTTCCTACAAAACTCTGTCATGGATAATTAAAAAAAAATTTTTTTTTCCTGTAACGTTAACGTGAAAAAAGATAAAAAAATGCCATTTTTTGGTTAATGGACTGTATCTTCGTCAATATTGAGAGAAAATGAAGGTTTAAATGTGTCCCATCTTCAGTGGAGGTGAAGCAGAAATAGTCTCTCGTTTTTGTTTAAATTCAAATTTTTTTTTTCAATTACCGAAATTCTTTAAATTTTTATCTTAGAAAAAAAACCAATTTGAATAGAGATTGAAGAAATAATGTAATTATCGATTGATAAAAAAGATAAGGTCAAGTTTAAGAAACAAGAATCTTGTTCCCTTAATTTTTCAACATTTCACTCAATTGGTCCAACAAAACCGCTGAACCGATTGATCCACCGATTCAGGGGGGACTTGTTCACGAGTGAGAATTTTCGATATTTTGGGACGATATCCTTCACTTTTCCCTTTCAGATGTGCTATTACCTTAAAATATTTACTAACATCCACACCATTTTCAACAATCATCATTGAAAATTTGCTCGACAAAGTTGATGAACTCCATATTTTTGATTTTTCTTGTAAGTATACCAGGAAAACAGTTTCACTGAAGTTCCCTTCTACAATTTTCAATTTACACCAGGCCAGGACAAAGGAAATTATTAATATATGCAATATCGTACTGCTGAACAGATTTTTTAGGTAGAAGTTCCAGATTTGCTCTTCTTGCAAATTCTTCAATATCCAGAAGAACAACCAAGTCGTCACTTTTATTAATAATTGGACTCTCGACAAACATATTAAGCAGATAAAACCCCAAGACGAAAATTGGACAGGAACGAAAATCAAATGGCAGCGTCTTTTCTCATTTGTTAGTAATCATAACGTTGGCAACGTTTGCCATTCACAACAACCTTCTGATTATTTAAATATTAAAATGCATTTTGAAGTTTATTGTCATTGCAAATCCGCCCATTTCATTATCAAAATAGGGCAGTTGTACAAAAAATATTGTATGGTATTTGTGTTAAAAGTGATTTTATTTTGTTAGTGAAATTGTTCAATTCACTCCGCTCATTTCACAAACTGTTTCACTCATGAAATAATAGGTCACTTTTAACACTCATATCATAAATATCTATTTTCATCCCTCAATTTTCCAGTAGTGTATAATGTTTTTTGAAAGTTTGGCACTTCTCTGTTGAATATTTTATTTTTGTTTTGGATTGCTTCACCTGTAAAGGCGGTAAAAGATCCAACTTGGATATATTCAGATCGATAATAGATGAGTTTCATCGCCTTTTTGTGACTTGTATCGAATCAACACCTTCTTGAGACAAGGAAGATAAGGTGCTAAATCAGATATACCTACCTAAATGAAGGTTTCGAAATAAATGTACCTGTTAAGCTTATTTGCATTCGGAAAATCCTCTTATTTATGTACCTTCACCATCAGAATTCCCGAAGAAGTTATGGTTATCCCATAGTCATTGTAAAGTTAAAGTTCCCAGAAATCTTTGCAGTTGAGAGAAAGGGTGTTGATGTTTATGCACAGAAAGCCGGACCCTTTTATTACTCACAGTTTATTGGCGAACAACTCAAAAACTGATAAGGACAGAAGTCATTGTGACTCACACAGAGAACCATGAATTTCGAACACCTCTTTTATTATGTTTTCGAACTTTTGGTACCTCTATTACTAAAATTCGTTAGACGGTTTTCAAATTTCGAAACGGGTGGGTATTTTTGCAGGTTGTTGCCGAATTGCAGTCTTTGAAAGGGTTTCAAGATGGAAACAGCTCTTTGGATCTCCTGCGGGTTAGTTAGAGGCTCTACGAGCGTTGTGAAGTTTTTCGTGCCAAGAGTTTTATACGATCCAAGAGTTTTCATATATGCGTCTGCAAAGATCGTTGGATATTTTATCCCGACGAGAATTGTCGACTTGAGTGGAAGATGTGTGAAATATATCGAAATTCTTTCTTCTTTCGTATCTATTATGGATCAGGTGAGTCAGTTAAATCTAGAAATGTTTTTTTTCCCGAAAAAATATTATGGAAAATGTGAATTTCTTCTCAGAAGGTTTTTCACACTTTCCGAGGAAATTAACAGTATTTTCGAATACATCGAAAATGTTTTGACTTCTAATAATTCGTACAAAATTTTGCTTCAGCCTTTGAGTAGTCATTTCAAACGTAACCAGTGGTTGAATCCTTATAATATGTAATATGTTCATTTTTGCACGATAGAACGAATTTTGTTAGTTACCGCGTTTGTTGCTAGATCGGTAGATCATTTTTACTGGTTGCTATAAGGTAAACAGAACGGTAAGTGAAAATGACTGAATATTCTTTGAAATAATGAAGTACCTAACACAAACAATTTGAATTCAGTTCATTTAATATTGAAAGTGAAAGTACAATTTTTACAATTGCTGATGGAAATACCACCGGATTGAGTAGTAGCCGAATTCACAGAAACCTCTGCTGAATTCAATATTTCATGTTGCAACTCGCTACGTTCCGTAGTATGAAAATCTTTTCAGCAAAGTCTAGTTTATTTTCCGGGGAATCCTCAATGTAACTTTCAGCCACAGTCGAAGACCGCCATCCACCGTGTCGTTTTAGTCCTATACATCTACTCCCTTATTAGCTGAAAATGTGGCCGAAATGCGTCTAAAAGAGTGACCAGTATAGGCATTTAGATTTTCTATATTCAAAAAGGTTGCAATTTTTGACGGCCAACTTCCAATTTTCCCTTTGCTTATTACTTGATTACTACATTTTCCTTTTTGATATCTCAAAAATAAATGCTCTCTCTTCGCATTTTTGTGGACGCAGACGGAAAAATTTTCTATATATTTCCAGGTAATTGTTATCATTATCTCGATCGATGACTGTGAATGTTCTCTGAATGCTGGTTTTTGTGTTGGGAATTTCAGGATTGAAAATTATTCCCGATCTTCTATGTCCCTGACGTTCATGTGTACAACTCTTCTCTTCTACACGCCCCTGATATACCTAATATCATTTCCACCTGAAAGGACATAATTAGTTTATAAAGCACTTATATTAATAAAAGCACACCTTTATAATTAAAAACATATCATCTGGTGCTTCTTTAAAGAAGTAATATAGGTTTCCATTCAGTATAAATATCATGATAGGTATTGAGAATCGGTCCAAAGGTGTTCTTATTTAGGAATGTACAGGGTGATTCACTTATCTCGGTAACGCCAATTTTCTCGAAAACTTCCGAATATTTGGGAGTGAAAATCTGTGGAAAAAATAAGATTAAATTACCTTTCGGATGAAACTGAAAAAAAAAATTGATAGCGCTACGACACCTGGTGTCTTTATTTCTTTCGCAGATTTTTACGCGCATCCCAAAACAACACTGACTTGTTCAAAACGCCATTCACAGAATGAAAAAATATTTAGACGTTTTCGAGAAAATTGGGGTTAACAAGATAAGTGAATCACCCTGTACATTCCTAAATGAAAACACCTTTGGACCGACTCTCAATACCTATCATGATATTTATACTGAATGGAAATCTTTATTACTTGACAGCAATGCTAACTGCAGATAAGTTTTGAAGAAAAATTGTATGAAATCCGAATGTAAGCCAGAATAATTTTGCAACTGTTCTTTGTACATTAATGAAACTTTCTGCAGAGGTCGACATACTTCAAGGTATAATATGTTGAAAAACTAAGGCTGGTCCTAAAGTCATTAATACAGTTACATTAAATTACTAATACAGCACCATGAAACAGCCTGTATAACGAAACTTAATGTTGTGGGAGGTGTTTGAATATCTGTGATCTCTTGTTATTCAGAACCCAAGGCATAAAGATAAAATTTTGAAAATGAGAAGTATTATCCATGAGAATTTAAAAATTCATTTTTTGGGAGCTGCAATTTTGAAACGCCCAATAGAACAAACCGTATGTAAGAATTTCCTGAAAATCTGATATATTGTTCCTAAAGACCCCATCATTATCAGAATCCCGATTTCCCACCTGTGCATGAAATAAATTTGACCGTTTCCAAACTTCTAAACCATCCTGTATATAAGAATATTAAAGTTGCAGTCAAAATAACACTGAAATCTTTAGACTTGACTTATATTCGTTCCAATTTCCTTTATATTATCTTTGATCGTCAATACTGATATGAAGCAACAATCTCGAGTGGTTGTTTCTCGATGATTCACTTAGAATAATCCTCACTAATATTATTATAATGAGAAAGTCCGGGTGTTTGTTTGTTTGTCTTCACATAACTCTGGAACTAGATGTCTGATTTCGATGAGAATTTCACTATACTGTAGAGAATTCATTCAAGTAGGTTTTCCTGTTGAAACACGTTAAATACAGGATGTTCCATAATATAAGCGGAGGACTAAGGATATGTGATAGGTCGTCCTAAAATATGAAAAGTTTTCAGTGTCGTAGATGAAAAGCTTGACATTGCTACAGTCTTAACTTGAATTTGAATGCCTCTGACATCTAAATTGTAGAAAAGTGGTCTCAAACAGTTCAAATATCTCATCCTCAATTTTATTGTAGGTTCAACAACTCGAAAAACAAATTGAGACTTTGGAGAGGTTGTGTAATGACAACGAAGAAAAATATACAAGAACCAAACTAGTCAATGCCAGCTTGAGTGCTAGAATTTTATTTCTGGCGGAACAAATCGAAGATTTAGAGAAGAAAAATGAAGAACGATCGCAGGTAAGATTGGAATAGTTATTTTTTTTTTCAGATTTTCAAATACCAAGATCATGTTTTCTATATAAAGTAAATGTAGGACATATTTAAAAACTATAAGGCAATATTTCATTTATCGGAAGCAAATTTACGAAACTCAATGCAGCTCTGGGGTAATCTTATTCTGTAATTCTATGCATACAGGGTGATTCATGAAAAATATTCCAAAGAAAGATTCGAGACAAACACTTAAAATTTTATAGTTTAGCTTTGTTTAGGAGCGCTGAATTCTTGAAACAAATTTCAAATTAATTTGAATTTCGGTTTCATCGAAATTGTTCCTAACTTTGGTTTTTCATATTCAATACCAAGTTTTTCCATTGATAATCACATTACCCTTTGAATATTACATTGTTTTTTTGTATCACTCACACATTATTCTCAGAAAATTCCTCTGAAATCTGAAAACTCCAATATCTTGTAGATTTTGGCATTAAAATCCCTAATTTTCTAACTTCTATCAGAAACATACCAATGTTCTTCTTTCGTTCATTAAAAATCCAATTGAACATACAGGTCGTTCCTATTTCAATGACAAAGTCACGCATGACAAAAACCTCAGAATTATTTTTTTCGAATAAGATTACATTTTTTTCATTGCTCTGCTGGAATTTACATTAAGAATACTGTATAAGTGTGACATTGGAAGCCTTATTTGAAAAAAATTTAAGGGTTCTTTCAGTTTTCAGACGAGTTTTTTTAGAATAATATGCATGTGACACATTAGAATTTGTCAGTGAGGGAAACCTTATTTGGCATCATCAGTATTCCATATCCCTCAGAGATAAAAAACTTCTACTTTTGAAGCAACTTGTTTAAGCCTTCCGAGTAAAATATTACAAGTGGCGACATCTAGTAGCCTCATTGCCGGTGATTAAAGACAGGTTTGAATTAGGCATTAAATTCACGATTTCCTTCACAGC
Organism: Hippodamia convergens; assembly: GCA_038502775.1. Taxonomy (NCBI): domain Eukaryota; kingdom Metazoa; phylum Arthropoda; class Insecta; order Coleoptera; family Coccinellidae; genus Hippodamia; species Hippodamia convergens. The sequence continues at coordinate 26,011,283 of CM076608.1, forward strand.
AAGAACAAAAAAGATCAAATGAAATTATTGATAATTTAAAAAGTCAACATCATCTACATTTGGAAGAAGCTAAAACAAGGATACTTTCATGTGAAAAAGATAATCTGAACCTCAAAGAAGAACTTGCGAGGCACAAAATGGTGATAAACAACATGGAAAACGATAGAAAAAAATTAATGAAAGACGTGGAAGATTTGACCGAAGAAGTTATTTCTGCCAGAAACGACGCCAATGCTTCTAAGGAGCACGAGAAAAGGTAACTAAAACTATTGTTTATCTTGTTTAGAGTAGTTGGGGGAGCTATACGACAGATGGCGCTTTGGTTTGAGGTACTTAATCAATGAATTCAATTCGAATTGTACCTTGAAAAAGTCTATGATCGATCAAGCGAATCCAATGTTGTAGAATTATGTAGAAAAGTGCTGGATTGTGTCAAAAAAATAATAATTATGGAGTTGACTCAAACTCCCTCTGTGAGCGAACAACCCCAACTACTTAAAACTAATAGCCAGGCCAGGGGCGTCACTGGAAGGAATTTGATGACTCCGAAATATATAAAATAACCAAAAATTCACAATTCAACTTTCAAAATGATAAAAGTTACTAGAAAAAAAAAATAAACTTTGAGGTCTTGTTTTTTAGTCAGAAACACTCATGTTCTTTTATAAGAAAAATTTATCCAACATATGAATATTTCAGGGTTAAAGAAGAAAGTGAATCCAAAACGCAAATGATCGAGAATTTGTTATCTGAATTGGAAAAACTGAAAACTGTAAACACACTGCAACTAGAGGAATTGTACAAGGAATTGTGTACGTTGAAGGAGAAAAACTTTCTATTAGAAGAATCCAATGATGGCCTTCAGGCTAGCCTTTTACTTGCAGGACTCGAGCAAGGACAACTTTTGACAGCAAATTGTAACAGGCTGTCAGCTGATTTAGAATGCATGTCGAAAGATGAGGTAGGTTAATTTTTTAGTCTATCGCTGATGATTGGTGAATATTTACAGTGATTTTCAAACAACCAAAATCGATTTTGCCTACTAGCGTTAATTAAAAACCCAGTCTTATTTTTCACTACAGTTTATAATTTATTAAGTATAATAAAAATTGTTTTTTTGGCTCCGAGGGAACAGATTTAAAGATTCATACTGACTGGGAAATAAACTAGTTGAAATCTGTTATTAACATCCTCATATCTCCTTTGATACCTAAATAAATATTTTTCGTTTTCTGAAGGTTTTCACCCTCTGTGAAACAAAATCAATAATAAAATTTTTGAATGAAAAAATACTCCCAAGTAACTTTCGAAAAATTATGTCTAAGATCATTATTACATTTCGATTCTATGTTGGTTTCCTGTTTTTGCGATTATATCAGAATGTTATTTCTCTATTTCAGTATCGTAATGAGTTCATTACAGTACTAAAAGTAGTGCTGTAATGAAACTCATTACAGCATTGTTTTCAGTTATATTTTTCGTTTTGTGGTTGTCAGTACTGACCTCCGATCCACTCAATTTTCGAATCAAATCAATTCAAATTCCGCAATCTGTCAAATTTCGTTAGTGACATCAACTGCCAAGATACAATACAAAAGTCACTAATCTGAATTTTTATTTGAATTTCGAGAGTTATCCACAAAACTTTACTGAAATAGAGAAAATATCGTCTAAAGCCTCGTTCTCAGAGCTTCGTCGTGTCGCTGGCGACGATCCCCACTCCTTCCTTGTTTCATGAGATCGTAGCAGAAATCCAATGTGTAGTTGAAATATTTCAACTACAAACGGGGCGTGTCGCGACAGATTTTGACAACCAGAAATGAAAAGGTAGGGGCCAGGGGAAGTTTTGTTTACATGCTCTGATTGGCTGAACAACTGTCGCCAGCGACACGACGAAGCTCTGAGAACAGGGCTTTATACTCGTTGCAGAAGGCAATTCCAACACTCATGCTTTCGAAAACTCGCTCCTTCGTCGCTCGTTTTCGAATTTCGCATTCGTGTTGGAATAGGAGCTCATTCTGCAACTTGTTTTAGAATATACTATTATGATATAGAATATAGATTGATACATTTTGTCTTTTTCCTTTCTGCATTTTACCGCTTATTAATGTTTCCCATTGTAATGAAAAAATTCTGCTTATATTTTTTATATTTTATATAAAATATTTTTTTCCAATTATGATTTTGTATAGTCTCCCGTTCATTCAAGTGAAGACAAAAGCTTTGTGCCTCTGCATAAAAGCGCATTCACCAATTTGCTACCTGATGGTCAAAATTTTATAACAGAAAAATCACAAATTGAAAAAAAATTGTTGATTTGTAAATCCAAAATAAGTAATTCCGGTGTCATTTTCTGATTTTTCAGTGGAAAAAGTAAATTTTACTACCTACTTTCTAAACGTGGATCCCAACTATATTGTTTTTCCTGTTATATGATTTTGATCTAGCTATCAACCTTTATTTTTCATTCTTATTCCCGAAACAGTTTTGGAAACGGAAATCACCCAATTTGTTTGTTTGAAACGAGAATTATTTTCTACCCGTTTGTATGCTGCCCTTTAGGATTCAAAATATCAGTTCCATTCTTATACAAATTTTTTTTTCAGATTCAGAAGGCATTGAAAGAAGAACAGGATTTTAACGCACAACTCAAAGTTTACATAGATGGAATACTTCTCAGAATATTGGAGAAATATCCCGATCTCCTTGAAATCCAACAAATGTCTAAAACCATTTAAACTCATAAATTGGATCCGAAAAGGACTTCAGTACCAGGTAAAAACAACCAAAATTAACTGAAATACCATATAAAGAAAAGATTTCCAACATAGTTAATTTTGAGATGGTTAAAAAATGTTTATTTCATTCAGAACTGCACCTGTATATCGAAAAACATAGTTCGTGATGTTTCGTGATATTTTCAGCTCTGAAAGATTTCATATTTAGCAATCCTAGTAAATTTCAGTTTATTTTCAGGACTTCTGCTAGGAACCTTGCACTTTGTTGTAATATCCAAATTTTGTGATTCATAAATATGGGAAGAAACAAAAATTAAAATGTGATCTGTTGTTACAACTATGAATTCGAATTTTTATGTTTTATATTAAAACTTCATATTATCCATTCTCATTATCGAGATTTAACTTGATTTTTGCTTGTATTTTTCAATGAAAATTTTATGTGAGTGAGTGTTTTTCAATTGAAATAAATGTGTTTAATAAATTTGTGTTTTATTTTTTGTAGAATTTCGAAGGCATCAATTTCGTTTCAGGAAGGTGCATAGATAATCTGATTCTTAATATTAATTTAATAACAAAAAAATTGAGAAAATATTAAAAGTCTGCTTCAGTTTTTATTTTATTATTTCACAAAAAATTTCCCATAACAAAAGCAGATGGGGATTTATGAACTAACTGGGATACTTTCATACTTGAATTTCCTGGGAAGATCGAATCCAGGAACTCTATCAGAAGTAATAGTTAATAAGTCTTTGATTTTTTTGAAGTCGAAAGAAACACTTTTTTATAACTACAATTTTTTTTTATTCAGCCTAGATAAAAAGATATAGCCATTTCAAAAATGATTTGGCAACATTTTTTCGGACTAGAGCAAGAATTCAATTTTTTTAGTTGAATTCGTGCCAAAGACCAGGAGTAAAAACCAAAAAAGCAATCAGAAAATTCAGAATGCTTCCAGAATAAATATAATCGATTTCCTGAACTACGCCTCTACATTTTTTTGTTGCAAATCATTATCCAATGGTTATTTCTGCATTTCATGATCAAAATTAAGTATGCCGGGAATATTTTAACCACTTTACGGTGCTGATTTGATTAATTGCAGTAATCATCTGAAAAACCAATTTTTCTCGAAAAAATTTCCTCTTGGGGAAATCCTGCCATAAAAGTATGAGATCGGAACATTCTACCACAAACCTGGGAGGTAACATAACATAACGGAAGACTTAAACGGTTAAACATGCAAGCAGTTAGTAGTCACGAATTCAAATTAATTTACATCGACGACAAATACTGAGAAAATCAGGTAGGTCATTTCGGAAACTGTAAACTACCTATGTCTTGGTTTTCTTCGCCTACTGAGCATATGGTTAGGGAAATCCATTCAAATGAGGTTCTCTTTGTTGTTTTGTTATGCCGCTCCATAAAAGCAATTATACTGCTTTCGAGAATAATTGATATATCGGAAGACTGTGAAAAATCAAAAAGTAACATTAATTTTATTCTTTTGATTGAGAGAGCTAAAATAATACAATACATATTGAAACAAAAAAGTACCTAGCTGGGGTTAGTGCAACACAGGAAAACTATACAGGTCTGTAGTATGATGAAATGAGGAAAGAGAAAAAACCCCAGAAAAAAAATCCCAGAAAAAAAAAAACCCTGACTTCACCCGTGTTAGAAAAAAATTTATTAAAAATATCATAGGATCTTGGAGGACATCTACGTGATCAGAAGAACATCTTCATGCAGTTTTTCTATGGGCAGCAGAGAAAAACAGACTCTTAACCAATCTACCCGAAATTCTAGATCTGAAATAAAAAAAGACAAAAGCAGAAAAAACTAGCTATTTATAATCAATCAAATGGTTTTTGAATTAACCACCCATTGCACAAATTCTTTCTTCATAAATTAGTTATGACATAAATGTCACAATGTTCGAAAGAAATGAAATAACCCAATCAATTTCCCCTTTTCGAATTACTAGACATGAGAAAACTTATAACACAACAAGCTGAACCGTAATTTGGACTAAGTGAAAAATCAATGAGTAGGTACATAACTTTCAATTGTCCTCCTTCACGAAGAAGTTCCTCTGTTGCCATATGGGTTTCTTAGAAGATTCCAACACCAAGTTCAGTGGCTAATTTCGGAACGAAATCACTCTTGTCCTTCGAATTCCTCCAATATTCAAATTTAAATTCTCAGCCTTGCTCTCTGATCGTGAGGGTTCTTTCGAACCAGGTACGACTATCCTAGTGATGAATTTTCGGAACTTCAGATGTTTGAAGACCGCTACGGGACCCCAATGAAAGGAAATCATCTCCCATAGATAAACCATACATCTTATAACACAAGGAAACAGAATATCTTCCAGGACCAAAAATTACGACATATTCCGAGAATTGTCTAAATTAATTAATTAATTAATTCCGAAAGATGCAATGAACTAAATCCATTGAAGGAGAGTGCTGAAAACATCATTCAATACAGAAAACTCTTTTAATAGGCTCGAAATTCGAATTATACATTTAATGAATGTCCATCAAATTGAGTATTCTTTGTCGAGCTTTTAAAGAAACATCCTCATCGACAAAACAAAAGCAGGGCTCCGCTTTTTGATCAGGATGATATTTTCCATCTACACATTGTGTTCAATCAAATGAAATACGCTTCTAGATTTCTTATATTTTCATTTGAAATGATTGTGTTAAATCAACTACAATACAATAATTATGAAATTGGGAACATTTCGAAAATTTGTTCACATATTAGGGAATTATTATAACAATTTCAAGAACTTATTCATACAGTGAACTCTGGATAAAATGGACCCGATTCATACATATCTTACCCAGTGTATTTTCACCTCAATGAGTCTAGAGGGTCTTGTAGATGAGTCGAACTGCTGGAAGGGTCGTCAAGAGAACCTCCACCTCTATAAGTCGTTCTTCTGACCACCATTGCCTCTATGAGTGGAACTTTTTGATCTAATGAATGAGACCGAAGAAGATTCGGTTCGCAAACAAATCACCACACGTGATGAATATCATACGATTTTTCGACCTGTAAGGACATGTTTCCAGTGCTCAGACGCTCGTTTCTCATTGATGAGGATTTCGTGTTTACCTGAGTTTTTCTCTCAATTAAGTAAAGTTTCACTTCAATAACTAGAATGTTTCGTGAGCCGAACAATAGATGAGTCGAACAGTTCTTTTGGTCTCTAGGAGTTCGACTTAACGAGAGTCCACTGTATATAAATTACAGAATGTTTGAACAACAATAAAAGAAACATATTAGATGTACAACAAGACCTGTAGGTCAGCCGACCTAGAGTTATGCGTTATCCAGAACGATATATTTTTGCATCGAAAACTCTATCCATTTGACAGCACTGAAAATAAAAGGCAATGAACAAGATATTTACATGATACGAGTTTCAAAACATACATTTCCATTCGCTTTGGTAATGAAGAGAATGCACATTCAGGATTATTCTCTCTATTATTTCTGCAATTGATCACCATGCACTTCGAATGTCGGCCAGTTTTTAACACAAAATTCATAACAGAAAAACACACAAGCAAAGATTATAGGGACAGCTAGGTGCTACTCTTGTAGCAGTAGAAAATACTCGTATACGAGAAAATACAATCGTCATTCAGCAAAAATATTTATTCAAGTATTTCTTTCAAAATTTACAACAGCCTACTAATATATATATATATTCTTATGAACAGGAGAGCTAAAATAATACATTAAATGTTGAAACAAAAAGTACCTAAGCTGAGGTAAAAAAAGAACGGGGTATCATAACATTCTTTGTATGATACTATAGAATCATACGATACTATCAACACTACTATCATACGATACTATACAGCCAGGGGAAAAAACCTCAGCCGAAAAAACCTGCCTCCCCGTAAACAAAATAACATAAAATATGTGTGATCATCTTCATGTTATCCGTCGATGGGCTCGGATGCACAGATTCTTCCCAAAACGACTCGTAATTCTTAACCTGAAATGAAAAAGGACAAAAGCAGAAAAGAAACCGATTATTCAGAATAAATCGAATGCATTTGCTACTTTAAAAAACATCAACATTAAAATTTCTTGGCCAAATAATGTTCGGAGGTTTATAAATATTTATGACAGAAATGTCACAAAATTTGAAAGAAATGAAAAAAAAACTCCATCAATTTCCCCTTTCCGAATCTGTTGAATGTTACGAAACTGATAATTTTTCAACATAACAAGCTAAACTTGTAAAAAATCAATTAATACATAACCTTTCAACTGTCCTCTTTCACGAGGATTTTTTTTCTGTTGCCGTGTGGGTTTCTTGCAGAAGAATCTCTTTGATACCATGTTCATCAGCTAATTTGGAGACGTAATCACACTTTCCTTTCGAAATTCCTTCGATATTCAAATTCAAAATCCACAAATTGTTGCTCTCTGGTCGTGAGCCTACTAATAATCTTGCCAAATGGACCCTAGTTAAATATTTTAACCACAACCAGTTTACTTTTGAAACTACAGATGTCGCTCACATCACTGTAGTCGCTTCGTTTCCCATCTTTAAACTCTATAATCTTTGCCTATTGCCTTCTTTTCCGTCAAAGCACAGAGTTCAAATCCTTATTGAAATAATGAAAACTACTATTATTCCCAATAAATTGGAAGTAGTACGCGCTGGAATAGAATCAATTAAAACTAATCAGTTTCAATGAGGCGGACCTTCAATGAAAAAACTTTTTCTTTAAGAAATCACCCAAACTTGGGCGGTGTCAGCGTTTACGTTCGCTTAACGAAATCCATTCAATTATTCATTCACATCTTAATTAATTGCCAATCATTATTTGCGCATTGAACTTCCTACCATCCGGTTCACAGACACAATTTCCAATAACAAGAGGTGAGGTGTGCTTGATTATTCTATGATTTAACCTTCGATAGTGATATCTAAGTTGTACTTCCATTTTACACCGTGAATGTTATGGTTGTTCGTGCGAGCCTCAGGTGTATCTACCGATATTATCATGCCGAATTCTGCAACACATGCTAGATACTGCGGAGACCTTCAATTAAATCTGGACTCTCGCTAATGCGTTTGAATTATGGTGCAGTAATGTACCTATCCTATGATTGGGAACACAATTGATTAGATCACATTCTGTGCTGATTCGGTTCGAAGGTTTATTAGGATATGGTTTTCTGTGTGCGTCGCCATTTTTGTTTGGGTGACATTTGTCACTTGACAGGTCGTGAAGAGCAGAGAGTTTCATGGAAAAATATCTGAATTTTCATATAACCTTGTCTTCAAAGATTATAGAGTATAAAGGTGGGAAATGAAGCGACTACAGCGATGTGAGCGACATCTGTAGTTTCAAAAGTAATGGTTATGGTTAAAATATTTAATTAGGGCCCATTTGGCAAAGATTATATAGGGATTATCAGTAGGCTGTTGTCAATTTTGAAAGAATTACTCGGATAAATATTTTTGCTGAATGACGATTGTATTTTCTCGTATACGCGTATTTTCCACTGAAATAACTCGAAATCTACAAGAGTAGCATCTAGCTCATTCTATAATCTTTGCTTGTGTGTTTTCCTGTTATAAATTTTGTGTTAAAAACTGCCCGACATTTTAAATGCATGGTGATTTATTGCATAAATATTAGAAAGAATAATCTTGAATGTGCATTCTTTTCATTACGAAAGGGAATGGAAATGTAAGTTTTGAAAGTAGTATCGTATAACTGTCTTGTTCATTGCTCTTTATTTTCAGTGCTGTCAAATGGATAGAGTTTTCGGGGCAAAAATATATTTTTCTGGATAACGCATAAAGAACTCTTGCTGGGCTGATGTACAGGTCTTGTTGTACACCTCTCATATTTTTCTTTCTTTGTTGTTCAAACATTCTGTAATTAATATACAGTGGACTCTCGTTAAGTCGAACTCCTACGGACCAAAAGAACTGTTCGACTTATCTATTGTTCGGCTCATCAAACATTCGAGTTATTCAAGTGAGACTTCAGGTAAACACGTAATCATCATCAATGAGAAACGAGCGTCTGAGCACTGGAAACATGTCCTCAGATGTGGAAAAATCGTATGTATTCATCACGTGTGGTGATTCGAGTTTATGACACAAATACAACAAAACGTTTTGGCTTATCTTAAGTTAGGTGAATCAAAGTTATCAAATCGCAATGAAGTTTCGATTATTTCACTGTTCTACCAGACTAGGAGCTCATCCCAATTTAACATTGAGATTCCTATGTTTCCATTATTTCATTCCAGACCTGTATATTTTTTTGATTCAGAGAGGTTAAATAATACAATGCATATCGGAAAAAAGGTACCTAGATGTGGTTGGTGCAACATAGGAAAACCATACAGGTCTGCAGTATGATTAAACGAGGAAGGGGAAAAACCTCAACTGCAAAAAAAAAACCCTTACCTACCTCACCCGTGAAAAAAAACTTACTAAAAATATTAAATATCAGAGAAATATTGAGAGACATCAGCGTAATCCAAGAGAACATCTTCATGTTATCCGTTTATGGACTCAGATGAACAGATTATTCTTCAGAAAACGACTCGCAATTCTGAATCTGAAATGAAAAAAGACAAAAGCAGAGAAGAAACCAATTATTTAGTATAAATTAAATTATTTTAAAATTAACCACCCATTTCAGAAATGCATTTATTACTTTATGTATAGCCTCGAAACCAACTTGAAATTTATAAATTGGGCAACTATTTATAAGATGTTCTATAGTCTCCTCATTTTCCCCACACTCACAACCAGGGCTCTCAACCGAATTCAATCGGAAGAGCATGCTATTGCATCGTCCATGGCCTGTTCTAATACGATTTAGAACAGACCATATTCTACTGGGAAGGTCAGAACCAGGAACTCTGATGGAAGGATTAGTAATAAGATTTTATTGCAAAAATTGCATACATTTCATTCAGATTGCCAAATTTCTTTGTAGCTTCTCTTCATGTCAATCTGAAAATTTGACAAAAAAGGTTAACGCGACTTCAATCTGGGGACCTTATTATCTGGAATATAGGTGAGTATGGGAAATGAATATGAAAAGGAATTTAATTTGTTTCAAAAATTCAAAGTTGTTGTCTCTCTGCAAACCAATAGGACGTTTGAATAATAGTAAGCTCCTCTACTATTATTCGATAATAAAAATAATAATGTTCATTCATCCTTTAAGACAAAATACATTTGTAGGGGAATGGATATTTTGATTTATGGGTCACAGCAAGGTCAGCTCCAGAGATACAAATGGTAATGACAGTCAGTACAACAAAATCAGCTAAATAGTCCAAAACCTTTCATTCATTATGCATACACGTTTACAGAATGTTCTCAAAAATAGAGATCTGGCCATGAATGTGGATTTGCGTCACAAACACCCTGTATATGGTGAGGTCCACTTCACTATCGATCGATTTGATCATTTCGCAGAAATTCAGACGAGAACAATGAAAAAAGAACAGGTGTAAACCAACAAAGTCAATATGTCATTTTTTTCAATATTCGCTGGCGATTTATGACGTGTCAATTTCCGAAGAAATCCATTTAAAAACTGCTTGGGTAGTTTAGACAGTGTGCTTGCATTTCTAAATCAATTGCAAATGAGTCATCATCACTGAATACGCGTAACAAAAAACATCAAAGATCTTGTGCAAGTTCAATCACCTTCTTGATTGAAGAACTTGTTGAGAGGTTTCAGTTCTTGGGGAATACCAAGATACCATTCTCCCTTCTTCATGATAGAACGACAATGTGGGTTTAACCACCGGTCTTTTGCAGTAGTTGAAGGTTGAACAATAGAATGGTTACTTATGATACAAGTGAAGAAGGCATTGATATTCTTTCAAGAATTCAAAATTCAATTTTTGAATGACATTTCTTTTCGAATGGAATGAGCCTTCTGTGAGAGTATCATAACTACATTATTTCCTCTAATTAACTGAATTTTCATTGAAATTAATGGAATATGTCAATGAATATTAGTGACTTTTGCATTGAAAAATTTTGGTTGGTAGAACTCTACAATCTACAAAATGTGGCAGAATGAACGGATTTGGAATGGAAATATTCTGAAATATTGACGGATTTATAAAATGTCTAAGGTCCGTGAATGGAATCCATAAGAATTGTTCAAAATTTACTGTCTGTGTTTCTTTGATAGATATAGGAAACTTATCAAATATTCAATCGTTTTGAAGAGTATGTAATCTTCGAGAAAATCGCTGTGAAATCATTTAAAACTCCATAACAACTTGAATTGATTCAATAGAAATCAGTATGAGACATTTCGTCAATCTTGTCGCCTTTTTGTGAAGTTTGGTTCTTTGCATATGTTCTTATTTTGAAATGGAGTCAGTTTATCAACGGCTTCGATTTGAAACGAGTTTTCTGAAAATGCCAAGATAGATAGTCGTGAAATGCTTGAATTCTCTGGGAATGAAATTTCGTTATTCCACTCGATTTTTCTTAACCACCCTGTATACCCTGCAGACCTACAGGGCTAAAATTAATTTTATTTCCTGCAACTTGAAATCATATTCATATGAATTTTTATCGCGAAATCTCATTTAAACTTTATTTTTTTGCAATTCAAGTCAATATTCCTAACTCATGTGGAGCAGTTTACTTAGTCACATAATTTCAATAACTTTTAAAATATTCATGAAATTCCGAAATCAGAAATGATTTTTGTTTTTTGCATTTTTTTCCGCAACTCAAGTGATTTTGAAGGAAATAATTGAAATGCAAAAAAAAATTCACACGGTGTTTTTATATTTTAATTATTTCCTTCGAGCCAATGAAGATGCGAAAAAATTGGCAAGAAAAAATAATCAGTTTTGATTTCAAAATTTCATGAATATTTGAAAAGTTATGGAATAACCATATATAAATATTGTAGGGGATTTAAATCTAGTGCTAGTTACATCTCTTATGGTATATTCTAAGTACATATATGCGTATACAGGGTGGCCATTTGAAAACGAAACAGACGAGATTACAGACGAAATAAATTTTTTGATAGAAATGCTCGGACAGGTCGATTTCTGTTTCGAGGGGGACAACTTAAGATGTAGGTTACGGACCCATAGCGCTTCAACCCTTGCTACTACAACCCTCACCCCCAATTTTTGAATAGTGAAGATGGGGTGAGTGATACCTCATTTTAAAGGTATTTCTATACTAATTTCAGCACAGTAATTGCTTTTTTATTTTATGCATTAGTTCTCCAAATACAGGGTGGCCATTTGAAAACGAAACAGACGAGATTACAGACGAAATAAATTTTTTCGATAGAAATGCTCGGAGAGGTCGATATCTGTTTCGAGGGGGTCAACTTAAGATGTAGGTTACGGACGCATAGCGCTTCAACCCTTGCTACTACAACCCTCACCCCCAATTTTTGAATAGGGAAGATGGGGTGAGTGATACTTCAGTATTTTTATACTGATTTCAGCACAGTAATTGTTTTTTCATTTTATGCATTAGTTCTCGAAATATTCTTGACTAAGCATTTGAAAATGAAGTGGTGTTTTCATGGCACTTGTAGTGTTTTTTTGTGTAAAACCTTTCAAATGAGGTATCACTCACCAGATCTTCCCTATTCAAAAATTGGGGGTGTGGGTTGTAGTAGCAAGGGTTGAAGCGCTCTGCGTCCGTAACCTACATCTTAAGTTGTCCCCCTCGAAACAGAAATCGACCTGTCCGAGCATTTCTATCGAAAAAATTCATTTCGTCTGTAATCTCGTCTGTTTCGTTTTCAAATGGCCACCCTGCATTTCGTGAACTAATGCATAAAATGAAAAAACAATTACTGTGCTGAAATCAGTATAAAAATACCTTTCAAATGAGGTATCAGTCACCCCATCTTCCCTATTCAAAAATTGGGGGTGAGGGTTGTAGTAGCAAGGGTTGAAGCGCTATGCGTCCGTAATCTACATCTTAAGTTGTCCCCCTCGAAACAGAAATCGATCTGTCTGAGCATTTCTATCGAAAAAATTTATTTCGTCTGTAATCTCGTCTGTTTTGTTTTCAAATGGCCAGCCTGTATAAATATTGTAGGGAGTTTGAATATAGTGCTAGTTGCATCTCTTATGATATATTTTTAGTATATACGTATATAACAAACTGTTTTATTTTGGTCAAGGAATCACGTACTGAAATCTTTTGCTGTTTTTCAACACCCCACCCCGTATATGAAATATCTTCTAGTTTTTGAGCAACTCAATTTGAAGAATTTTCAATTTCGTCCATTTTTCTGCTCTAGCATTCTTCAATTTTCAGATATGAAATTTGGGGTCATGTAAGGAGATTCAAGTAAATTTTGAGTTTCGAGAACCTAAAACTATAGTTTTCATCGAGTTTCTGGAAAAGAGATATGTGCTCTTCCGGAGAACATTTTTATTACTACACTTTACGTTTTCTGAGTTTTTCACCCTGAGCTTTCAAAAAAATACTGTTCATATTGAATAATGCTATATTAGGTTGGGCTCTGTATCAAAAGATGTTTATTCGTAACAATTAAAAAAAATCCGCTTGTCATTATTGACAATGATCGGAGGAGACATAATGAGAATCTTTCTTTAAATCGAGGTAAACATATTAAGAGATGACACGATTGATTGAAATATAACGTGAATTAAACATTTTATCCTTTTTCTGGTGAAATAAAAATTCATGAACTGAGTTTCACTGTGTTGCACAACGTGATGCAGAAATGGCCTGTTGTCATGTCTGCTACCATCGTCAAGCATTGACCTCCCTCGTCAAGCCGTTGATTTCAGATACATATTCTACATCGCATTCCGAGGAATATAACAAGAAATTCTAAACCGGAATAATATAAATTCAATGAGTGGTCTGATTGCGACTATAGAAGTGCAAATTAGAGTATTTGGGACATTTCATGGTCAGGATCCTTAAAATGAAAAGGATGATGATATTCGTGAAATTTTGCAGGTATACTGCTTTCAAGAATTATTGGAAGACCTCTCGGATTGATTTATAATGAAGAGAAACTGAAAATGTCTATGGGATCCTCACAGAAAATATAAAAATTCAACCAAGAAAAGCATTGATTGATTGATTGGTTCTTAACTCAACACAACTTATACAGGAGAAACATCAGGACCCTTAGAAATGAGAAAGCATGAACAAAAAAATAGAGATATTGATAGATTGTAGATGCACATATTCTTTTGATTCAGATAGCTGAAATAATACGATACATTTTGAAACAAAAAGGTACCTAGCTGAGGTTGGTACAACACAGGAAAATCATACAGGTCTGCAGTATGATTAAATGAGGATAGGAAAAACCTCAGCTGAAAAAAACCCTTACCTCGACCGTGAAAACAAAAATACTAAAAATATTAAATATCAGAGAAGAGAATATCTTCATGTTATCCGTCTATGGACTCAGATAAAGATTCTTCACAAAACGACTCGCAATTCTTGATCTGAAATGAAAAATGACAAATGCAGAGAAGAAACCAATTATTTAGAATAAATTATATTATTTTGAAATTAACCATCCATTTCAGAAATGCATTTGTTACTTTATGTTTAGCCCCGAAACCATCTTGAAATGTATAAATGGGATAACTAGGTATTTATAAGATGTTCTATTTTATTCATTTTCCCCACACTCACAACTAGGGCTCTCAACCGAATTCCATCGGATGAGTTTGCTGTTACATTGTCTATGGCCTGTTCTTATACGATTAAGAACAGACCATGTTCTCCTGGGAAGGTCAAAACCAGGAACTCTGATGGAAAGATCAGTATTAAGATCTTTTTTGAAAAAATTGCATGCATTTCGTCCAGATTGCAAAATTTCCTTCTGCTTCTATTCATATCGATCAGAAAATTTGACCACAAAGGTTTACGCGACTTCAATCTGGGGACCTTATTATCTGGAATATAGGTGAATATGGGAAATGAATTTGGAAAGGAATTAAATTTGTTCCAAAATTTAAAGTTGTTGCCTCTCTGCGAATATGGGAAGGGATAATATTTGAGAGGACTGGTAACCAAGGAGTAGGTGTAGATTTGATAGTTATTACTGGTACTATTGAGGATTATTATCCTCATAGAAAAATTTAGTTGGTCATCAATTTTTTCTACATGAACACTGTTCAACCAAACAGAGCAATCATATTTAGCAGTACGAAGTATTGTTGCATCAGTGTCCCATGAGGAACCAGCTAGTTTTTGAAGAATATTGTTTCGAGTTTTAAGCTTCAAACTCAGATCATCCAAATGGGCCTTGAAATTTAAAGAGGAATCAAGTTTGATTTCCAAGTATCTAGTATTGAAGTTTTGTTTTGAGGGAGAAGAATCGAAAGTAACAATCAATTTTCTATATTTCTGATGTTATTAAAATGAAAACATGAAACCTCGGTTTTATTTTCATTCGGGCACAAACGCCACTTAAAAAAATAATTTTTCATAATTTCCAAACTTCTGAAAGGGTACTTTCTATTGTCTGAAAATTGAAATGATGGAAAGCCAGAGCTATTTAATCAGTTATCACATGATGGATTGGAATAACACGAAAATTCTGACCAGTCGGCTTGTATTTTGTTGGATGGAACTCATAATTTGTCCAATTGTCAATCGTTTTTGGATTGATTTGTTAAAAAAAGAACTAATTTCAAGAAATTTCTGGATGAGGCAGAAATGTCACCATCATAGTAATTGATGGTCATGTTATGACAAATGTTAATTGAAAATTTATCTGACGAAGAAGTCTGATTGAACTCTGAACCGTTACAAAGTTTAAGAGTTCGAAGTGTTGTTCCAAGGTTTACCCAGGAGCCTTTCTTCTATTATACAAATACCCCACACAGTTTTTGGACACCCTGAAGTTGTCATTCAACAATTTAGACTTATAGCTTAAGACGACTGTCAGATGTAATGTAGCATTTCACATACGCTTCAATCAATTGTAACACAAATGTTTCATTGAAACCTTGTTCTTATTATCCCATAGCATCGACCAGATTTATGGTAACACCCTTTCGTTCACCAAGAATAGATTGGATTTGGTTCTTTCGCATTTCAAGCATCGTTACACAAATACATCAACATGAGTATACACTCAAATTTGAACTACTTAAAATCTGATTGACCTTCGAAGGTCAATAATAACACCACCGTCTCTTATCTTTGTTTTATCCACCGACAGTATTGTATTTCCACTTGGAACTGAAAGTTGACAACCCTGATCAAATCGAAACACATCGTTATTTTCACAAAACCATTGTCCGGACCTTGAATGGCCATTTTTTCATACCAAATCTCCAATTCAGATTTCACTTTCTTTCAATAATTGATTTTTAAATTGTCGCTAATTAAGGTTCGTGTAGATTTATGCATTGGCAAGGTCTTCAAAATCAACAAGATTCGATTTTTTTTCTTGTGGGCGATCCTTATCTATTCATCTAGCAACGCACTTCGGATGGAGTCGCTATGTATCGAATTAATCGTGCTGGGAATCGGATATTTCAGGTTTTATTTTTTATCTAAGCTGTAATTATCTCGGATATAATCGAGTTGGTCTTCGATACAGAGGTCGCGAATTAATGGTTATGTTTTTGAAATTGGTTCCTCTCTCTGTAGTATAACATTCACCCCTAGGTTTTTCTCTCTTTTCATTTATGTTTTACCAAAAAAAAATTGATATTTAAAAAGTTCTTTCTGGGTGTTGCAGATTCTTCGTTAGTTTTATGTCGATGGGTATTTCAGTGTTAGTCTCATAATAAATAATTTCACCCTGAAGTACCTATTCATTGATTAACATACACTTAATCTCAAATTTATTCTTCAACGGAAGGTGTTCTCAATTATAATTATTTTTATCAGAATTATGCATGCATGTTATCCACTTTCAACGTTTTTCTTCAATATAGATGTTTTTTCCCAGCAGGAATAAAAAGAGATGATATTATCAGATTTTGAATGTATTGGCTCCATTCTAAAAACAGTTGATCTCGATCAATTCTAGTGATCAATAGTTTTTCTTTCGTTTGATTTTCTACACTAGATCGCTATGCAACGTGGAACACGCAATTTGACCCAAGAGGAATGTGCCCAAGCGGTAGTTTTGCGAGAAGAAGTGTGGACATACACAAGAATTGCAGAAAGGTTTGGAGTTTCCCATACAAGTGTGTCCAGAATGTTGCAGCAATTCAGGGAGACAGGTATGAATGTCCGAAGACCAGGACAGGGTAGACCATGGGTAACAACTGCCATTCAAGAACTTTACTTGAGAGTTTCTTCCTTGAGACAACGGTTTGCAACCGCTCGCCTCCTTCAAAATCAGCTTGAGCAGACTCATGGGATGCAAATTAGCACTCAGACATTAAGAAATCGCCTCAGAGAATATGATTTAAGGCCTCGTATAGCGGCAAAAGGCCCAGCTCTTACCCCAGCCCATCGAAGGGCGCGTTTGGATTTTGCGAGAGAGCATATCCATTGGGAAGAGGCCGATTGGGAAAGAGTTCTCTTCACAGAAGAGTCTAGATTCTGCCTCTACAATTGTGATCGACGTTCCCTTGTATACGCACGTCCACATGAAAGATATGCTCAGTGCAATTTCCTGAATACTACTGGTTTCTGGGGAGGATCGATTATGGTATGGGGTGGAATATCTTTGACTGCTCGCATAGACCTAGTGGTCGTTGATAATGGAGCTATGAATGCTGATAAGTATATAAGGAATATTCTTGAAGAGCATGATGTGCCATTTGCCCCATACATTGGTGAAAATTTCATTTTTATGGACGATTATGCCAGACCCTATCGTGCGCGCATCGTTCAGGAGTACCTTGAAGAGGTTGAATTCTCTCGAATGGAATGGCCAGCAAGAAGTCCAGATCTCAATCCGATTGAGCAGGTTTGAGACATCCTCAATAGAAGGCTAAGAAGTTCAGAAAATCATCCAGCTACTCTTAATGACTTAGGAATCCAACTCGGAGAAACCTGGTAAGGATTCGATCAGAACATTTTAGGTATGAACCGTCGTTGCCGAGCTGTAATTAACGCAAGGGGTGGGAATACCAAGTATTAAATCACTTGTCAGTATTTTGAAAATTGTTCATTTCTCTTCTTTCACATAAGATTCGGTGAAATCCTGAATTTTTCTTCCATTTAATGTATCTTGTTTCGTTCAAAACCTTCCCGAGAGAACATAAAAAATAAGTTATAAAGTCAATGTAGAGTTAACTTTCATTAAAATTGAGATTTTCAGATTGTGCGTTAATTTTTTCGCGCAGTGTATTTTTATGTATTTGTTTTGTATTGCTATTTTGAATTTTGTTTCATCTTTCATTCGGCAACTGAATGAATATCATCGAAAAATTCGTGTACCATTAATAAAAAAAGCTTCGACGAGCTATAAATAATCTGGACTGATTTTTGGATTGAGTTATAAATCGTTCAGAGATATCGATAATTAGACCCTGAAATATTGGATCGATAGTTGATTAATCGGGTAGACAGATCCGCTTGCAGATTCCATTCGAGCTGCGCATTTCTAGGATATCCGCCTAGAGTTGCGATTTAACAACGATATAGATCTAATATTCTATATTATTCGACCTCTAAACGAAATCAGACCAATACAACTTCTTCAGACGTTTACCACATTTTATGGTGAATGGTTTAAGGTTGTTCCATTTACACTTTTCAGATGTGGTTTTAAAAATGAAGGTGATACAGAATGAGGACATTTTTGTGGTTCGAAGCAACAAGCGTCGGCACAAATGCATAAAAGGCACTGACAGAACTGGAAAATTTGGTTTCAAACAAATGCAAAAAATTTCGTTCAAATCGCATTCAAACGTAACATGAAAAATCGATATTGGAAATGATAATAAAGGAAAAGATAAAATACAGGGTGGCCATTTGAAAACGAAACAAACGACATTACAGACGAAATAAATTTTTTCGATAGAAATGCTCGGACAGGTCGATTTCTGTTTCGAGGGGGACAACTTAAGATGTAGGTTACGGACGCATATCGCTTCAACCCTTGCTACTACAACCCTCACCCCCAATTTTTGAATAGGGAAGATGGGGTGAGTGATGCCTCATTTGAAAGGTATTTTTATACTGATTTCAGCACAGTAATTGTTTTTTCATTTTATGCATTAGTTCTCGAAATATTCTTGACAAAGCATTTGAAAATGAAGGTATCACTCACCAGATCTTCCCTATTCAAAAATTGGGGGTGTGGGTTGTAGTAGCAAGGGTTGAAGCGCTATGCGTCCGTAACCTACATCTTAAGTTGTCCCCCTCGAAACAGAAATCGACCTGTCCGAGCATTTCTATCGAAAAAATTTATTTCGTCTGTAATCTCGTCTGTTTCGTTTTCAAATGGCCACCCTGTAAAACAAAACAGTTATACGCATGAAAATAAATCAACATAAGAGAAAAGACTCAAATAAGAAAATAGTGTAAACGGTTGCTCACCATTATCTCTGGTAATAAATTCAGATATCTATTTGAAAAAAATTATGTCTAAGTCCTTTATGTTTTTTCTTCTTTTACACTTTCCTTTTTTGAAGAAATTACAGTTATGATTATCATTGATTTCATGTTGATTTTGTGATTTTGTCAGAACGTATAATTTATGCCATTGTCATATTATATAGATTAATACATTTTGTCTTTTTCCTTTATGCATTTGTCCCTTTATAAATGCTTCCAATTATGACGAAAAATCATGCTTGATTCTGTTTTTATATTTTTTTTTCAATTATGATTCTGTATGGCTTTCCGAATCACTATTGGAGTACTAGTTGAAAGCTCCTGTTTGAGCTATGGATCATTCATGTTTATCTTTCATTCGATGGTTTAATGCTGGCTTGTTTATTTATTTACCTTTTATTAATCCAATTAACTATCGCAGCTTTGTTCATTTTAGGTGAATCTTCTGAAATTGGGGTTTTTACTGTAGGAAAAAAGGCTTATTATTATTGTTTTGTCACATTCTTTTGCAGTTTTTCGTCTGTTATTTTGATTTGTTATCTTTGTTGCGAATGTTGAGATGTATTTTATGTTTTCTTAATTTTCTAGATTATTGAATTTTGTTTTTTATTCTCGGCTTTTTTTTTCAATTATCGATATTTTCTAATTCTCTCCAAAATTCTGTCAAATCTTGAAATCGTATGATCTCACTGTTGTAGTGAATTCGAGTAGTTCTTAAATTGATGTAATGAAGTATTTACTTATTCTTTGAGTGTACTAATAATTGTAATATCAAGTTTGAATAATATGATATAAATAGGTGAATTTCCTTGATACATATTTTTCCGTCATCAAAATAAGAACTATAAATATTTTACTGTAAGGGTTGTGCGAATTTAATTCAGTACTCACGAATCGAGATTACATTTAATGTGACAGTAGGATAATCGTAGTAGCATTGTAAATTAAGACCTCAACCAGGGTCATCTGACTCTGTCTTTCCGATGTGACGCCTCGAGGAATATCAGTGTTAGATGCCAATTATTCTTCAGCGAATAATAGGTATATTACCTACTATTATATATGAATATTTATGCATCTATTTTCCATAAATTTTTTAATTAATTAACGACTTTATTGTCTAATGTAAGTATAGACGTTTGAAGTGTTGTACAGCGTTTCTGTAAATGGTGATGTATTTTCGAAATATTCCTTAGACGGGACACTAGACCATTGCCTTTGAACTTTCAGAATACAAAGAAATAAAACGATATTGTCAGAAGTTACCGAAAATTCCCATCGTTCAGTTAATAGAGAGGACTTTTCGGAAGTAATTGCACAAGTGCATCAAAATTACCGATAATTTTGCATGACAGCGTGTTGTCTAAAAACTGCATGAGTTCATTTTCATTTTTGGAGAAAGAGCCCGACACCGAAGGTGGAGGGCTCTTTCTCCGAAAATGAAAATGACCGAATGCAGTTTTTCAAAGACAACACGCTGGAATGCAGAATTATCAGGTCATTTTGATGCACGAGTGTAATTCGGGGGAATATTTCCCGAGATTGCTATGGATACGAGCAGTGCAATTATCGCAGGGATCTTTCGCTCTCTACAATGCAATTATCGCTGTAATTTTCGATAATTGCATTGTATCAACATGAAGTTTTTGACAGGAGGGAAATATTCAGACAAACTGCTAATTCTTTCTTCTTCTGAATTATGGTTTTCAAAAAAAATAAATTCTTCTTTTTCTTCTTTTATTCTTTATAATGTGCAGTGACGAATACCAAACTCATGGAACAATCTGGATTAATCTCTCATATTCTTCTGATTCTGGTAGGTTAGGTATTATTTGTTCGGTTTTCCAATTATAACTATTCAGAGAGTTCACCAACTCAAGAATGTAAGGTAAGGTAACATCAACACAAGACATAGATACATTAGCTCAACGAACAAATGCGAAAAATAATTTTTTTTCAAGTATTTAATCATTTGAAAAGTCCATATACAAAAAATTAAAAATACTGGTTACTTTGGCTGAATGCAACTCTGTTCAAAGGTTCAGGCTGTGGATCTAATGCTCGGAAAAACTTCAGTGGCAACGATCCAGGGATAGCATAGCTCATTATGAAAGGCTTAATAGCTTTATCTTCTTATCTAGGCTGAACAAGAAAAAATGGTATACGAAAAAAGTAGAAATTTCTCTCGACCTCAAGCCTCAAAGACTCACCCTGTATGACTGGCGTATTAACTCGTTTAATTTGAATTTCCGTTCACTCAGTGAGTCATCTGTATCTGCAAAGAACTTCGATATATCGTATCTCAATATTCCGATTCTGATCTATTGAAATCTCGTGAATGGAATGTTGCTGTACGTTTTGAAGGTTAAGGAATTGCCACCACACGTGGGTACTATTTGGCGAATAGTAAGGTATCATGGCAAGAAGGAACTGAGAGGGTGGTCGGATCCGGCATTTAAAAAAATCCAAGGTCTAGACGACGTTGGTTAGAAAATATCCTTTGATTCTACTTCGAAGAAAATTTGGTCCTTTACTGAGAAGGTACAAGGGGTTGATACTTTTTGAACGTTTATTTCACACAAAAGAATCCTTGAGTTTCTTGTGTTATTCGCACAAGAACTGTTAAATCACCTTGTGATGATTCAACAGAGTTATTTTAAATTATATGTTTTTTCATTGAGACCATTATATACCACTTCATTTCATGATTATAGCAGAAGGACTTGACTCTTAAAAGTGACAATGCTATTTGATGAATATTTGGCCATTTCTGAGACTGTATGTTTCGTGAAATTTTGTGAATCATGCATTTTGAAAATGAATCACTAATTTTTTCGAAGGTAAGATTTATTGCTGGGAAACTTTTCACTGCCATGTTTTCAGGGGTTTCATAGCTCATTATTAAAATTTAAAACTCCCACAAGAATAAATTTTTAAAATACATGTATAAGTCAATGACTCAAACTGTTAAAACCTAATGAATTTGATTTTGTTGTTTCCTTTTATTAGGAAATTACCTATAAAAAACACTGAAACACTGGTACTCTTTTCATGCATGCATTTGAATGTACAGGGTGAACAAAATTGTAATACCTGAACTACAACTATTTAAACGGAAGTGATAGAGGAAAATAAATGACACATTACGGTCGTCTTTTAGAAAAAAACACTGATAATGCCATCAACTGCATTCCTCTATCTTTTTTTGTTTTCAAGTCATAAGCCAAAATTGAAACTTGGCAATTTAAACTTGGTCATTATCTCCGTTTCTGTTTGTTCTAGGATATTGAAAAAATTATACAGACACTTTTTCATAGCAATCTAGTAGCGTACCATGTTTTTTCCCAAAAGATATCCTTGCCGAGCTATGCTTTAACCTGAAGTTGTGTTTTTTCCTCTTTAAAAAAAAAACATCCTACTCTACGGGATTGCTATGAAATGAGTATCTGTATAATATTTTTATATAACAGATAACAGAGATTTCCAAAAATTTCACTTGACCGCTAATTATTTTTCCAGTGAAAAAACACATTCGGAATGAGATTGAAAATTGATGACGAAATCGTTTTTCCTGAATATCTCGAAAAACATTAATTTAGGGATAAAACTGTTGGACGTATGCTCCTATTATTTTTTGACGAAGATTTCGAAAATGCTTCGAAAAAATGGGGTTTCAATTTGAAAATAACAATTTTTGGATGTTTCGTCACTTCTAACTTTGACAAAGAATTTGTGACCTACAGTATCATATTCTGAAAATCACACTATCGAAAAAAAAAAGCATCAGTCTTTCTTCTCGGAAAATCTCAAAAATGATAATTTTCAATGAAAAATCCTCGAAGTTGTCTGTATCTCAACAGAATTCAATATTGAGATTTTTTTTCGTATTGCCTCATTTAAAGAGAATTTTCTCGGGAAAATTCAAACTTTTGGAATCAAAAAGATTCAGAACTCAATGGAGAATCTATTTATGAAATAAGAAAATGGGTCTTTCCATTTGAAAAACGAAAGTTTATGTCACTTCCGGAAAAACCGGAAGTCCTAGAACCTTAAAAAAATTTACGAGAAGTCGTCTTCTTACTTGAAGCTCACCTTCAGAATTCCAATCCTGAATCTTTTGTCTTTCCTAAAAATATTATATAGAGCCATATTCGTGAATAACCCTGTATAGACCAGAGCCAAAGCCTCTGAAAATGACAAACCTATTAGAAAAGGAAGAGAAGTTGTTTTTCTGAATAATTACTTTGTAAAAACCTTGTCAGGACTTAAACGAATAAAACAAGATAATAACTGGGTATAGATCGTCTTTTATTTATACATATTGATTCTCTGAATATTTATTGAAATCGGTGAAATATTTTCATGAATATCATTCAGCGAATTTTGCACTGAAAAATTTTGATTGGCAGAACATTTTCTGTTACTTATTTGACAATGGTCAACGATCACCATAAAATCTGCGTCAAACTGAGTTATTAATACACGATTGTGTTGTATAATTGTATTGAAAAATGAACAGATTTGATACAAAACTATAGTAAAAATATCCACAACTTTTGTATATAATCACGAAAATTATGTGAAAAATTCAAGTTTTTGATTTTTCAGTTCTATCTCTAACAACAAAATATATGAAACTGAAACAAATATGTTTGTATTCACCCCTAAAGAATGCATATACATATTCTACAATCATATAAACTATTAGATAGGTGTCCCATGTTATACTTACCCATAAAAAATCAACAATGTTCTTACCTCAAATTTCTCGAATTTTTTTTCATAAATTTGCACTATAGGTACTGTAAATCATACTCATATCATTCAAATTTTAGCATCAGATAGATTCATCAAAAAAAAAAATTATGTAAATAAACACCATGCAACATACAAAGGCACAATGTTTTGCTTTTACAGTTGCTCTGGAATATCTGATGAATCAACCTGTATAGAAAAGAGGCAGCTAGTAG
Organism: Hippodamia convergens; assembly: GCA_038502775.1. Lineage (NCBI taxonomy): Eukaryota > Metazoa > Arthropoda > Insecta > Coleoptera > Coccinellidae > Hippodamia > Hippodamia convergens. Next base: position 26,035,543 of record CM076608.1, read on the forward strand.
AGCGAGACAGATTTCTATTTATATCTGAGAACAACCTTGCAAATCCTGATTATATCTTGTGATCCCTTAAATTGATCCATATAAACACACTTCCCTGAGAATTTTCGTTTCAACGTTGGCCAAACTGAATGGAAGAAAATGGGATAATTACTGCTCATTTCAAACAAGTTATTGATGTGATCATTGGTTCAGAGTGCTGCTCGTTAACGCTTGATCATTATTATGATTCTGATCTCGTATGGCGATCACCATAATACAATGAATGTGGAATATTCGAATCGCATTATTCCTGAATCGGTTTGATCAATGATCGTACGACGCCTACAGTAATGATTGTTTAGTGTGGCAGGATTTTCCCGAATACAACTGGATTCTCTGGGGAGCATTGAAAGAATTCGACAAAAAAACATGGCTTCTAGGCAAGCAGGAGAGGAGAGTTTTTAACTGGGTGTTCAATAAGCTTGCTAAAGGTTCAATTGTTTGTTAGTGCCGAGGTTAGTGCTCACCTTGAATTCGTATTCAAAGTTTTATGAAACTATCTCCTGAAATTAGCGAGATAATAATTTTTCTTTTATACCTTACACTTTCATCATATATATTACACTGCGCCAAAAAATTAACGCACATTCTGAAAATCCCAATTTTAATGAAAGTTAACTCTACATTGACTTTATAACTTATTTTTTATGTTATCTCGGAAAGGTTTTGAACGAAACAAGACACATTAAATGGAAGAAAAATTCAGGATTTCACCGAAACTTATATGAAAGAAGAGAAATGAACAATTCTCAATCGGCCTCTTCCAATGGATATCAGCACCTCAGAGGTAAAGTGTGTTAAGTCACATTTTTTTCAGACACGAACTATCTACAATATTGGATTCACATTAGTGAATTCTAGCTAGTGAAACACATTTTTGACCACCTAGATATATCAAGTCGCCAAATAATGGCATTCTTTGAAACAATAATCGAACTGAAAAATCTCTATTTTGTCCAATTTTGAAATTGTGACTTAACACACTTTACCTCTGGGGTGCTGATATGCTCTCTTGGAAAATCCAAACGCGCCCTTCGATGGGCTGGGGTAAGAGCTGGGCCTCTTGCCGCGACACGAGGCCTTAAATCATATTCTCTGAGGCGATTTCTTTTTGTCTGAGTGCTAATTTGCACCCCATGAGTTTGCTCAAGCTGATTGTGAAGGAGGCGAGCGGTTGCAAACCGTTGTCTTAACGAAGAAACTCTCAAGTAACGTTCTTGAATGGCAGTTGTTACCCGTGGTCTACCCTGTCCTGGTCTTCGGACATTCATACCTGTCTCCCTGAATCGCTGCAATATTCTGGACACACTTGTATGGGAAACTCCAAACCTTTCTGCAATTCTTGTGTATGTCCACCCTTCTTCTCGCAAAACTACCGCGTGGGCACATTCCTCTTGGGTCAAGTTGCGTGTTTCGCGTTGCATAGCGATCGAGTGTAAAAAATGAAACGAAAGAAAAACTATTGATCTCTAGAATTGATCGAGAACAACTGATTTTAGAATACATTCAAAACTGATAATATCATCTTTTTTATTCCTGCTGGGAAAAAACATCTGTTTTGAAGAAAAACGCTGAAAGTGGATAACATATGCATGCATAATTTTGATATATATATATATATATATATATATATATATATATATATATTCTTATGAAAAAGAGAGCTAAAATAATACAATAAATGTTGAAACAAAAAGTACCTAAGCTGAGGTTAAAAAAGAACGGGGTATCATAACATTCTTCGTATGATACTATAGAGTCCTACGATACTATCATCACTAGTATCATACGATACTATACAGCCAGGGGAAAAAACCTCAGCCGAAAAAACCTGTCTCCCCGTAAAAAAATAACATAAAATATTAAATATCAGGAAAATCTTGAAAGACATCAGTGTGATCATCTTCATGTTATCCGTCGATGGGCTCGGATAGACAGATTCTTCCCAAAACGACTCGCAATTTTTAATCTGAAATGAAAAAAGACAAAAGCAGAAAAGAAACTGATTATTCAGAATAGATCAAATGCATTTTAGAAATGCATTTGGTACTTTACAAAATATCAACATTCAAATAATGTTGGGAGGTTTATGAATATTTATGACAGAAATGTCACAAAATTTGAAAGAAATGAAAAAGCTCCATCAATTTCCCCTTTCCGAAAGTGTTGAAAGTCACGAAACTGATAATTTTTTAACATAACAAGCTAAACTTATAAAAAATCAATTAATACATAACTTTTAACTGTCCTCTTTCACAAGGATTTTTTCTGTTGCCGTGTGGGTTTCTTGCAGAAGAATCACTTCGATACCATGTTCATCAGCTAATTTGTAGACGTAATCACACTTGTCTTTCGAGATTCCTTCGATATTCAAATTTCACAAATTCTCGCTCTCTGGTGAAATAAATATCATTGAGAACACCTTCAGTTGTAGAATAAATTTGAGATTTCCATAATGTGCGTTAATTTTTTTTGCGCAGTGTGTATTATTCTGATTATTGACATTATTGTAACGATATTATAATACCTACTGATAATATTGATTCTTATATCTCCATTTCGCCATTCAATCACCTTCAAAAATCAAAATAAGATTGTGAAACGTAAGTGTTATTACCATTTTTTCGAAGCGAAATGACGTCTACATACGAGTACAACTGAATTTCATAAGTTTCCGCAAATAATTTTTCGTTTCTGCATTTAGAAAGGAAGGTTAGTTCGCTAATTTCAATATATCAGCCACCAATTTCCTGATACAAGTGTTTTCGATCGTTCGTAGAACGTAAAGTGAGTCACTTGTACTCTGAATATCGCATTTGACAGCGAATACCGTGAGGATTTGAATTGCACCCTTGTCATACTTTGTCGAGGCTAGCTGGATTGATGGAAGTCAAAGAATCGCACGTTTAAATCAATCGATCGGATGTTTGGAGAGAGATATGCTTGGGTTTCAACAAAACACAGATTTCTAATCTATCTATTATCTACAATAATATACTGCTCCACAAGAGTTAGGGATATCGTATTCAATCCTTTTGAAAAGTATGCAATCTTCGAGAAAATAGCTGTAAAATCATTTCTCTATTTCAGTATCGTAATGAGTTCATTACAGTACTAAAAGTAGTGCTGTAATGAAACTCATTACAGCATTGTTTTCAGTTATATTTTTCGTTTTGTTGTTGTCAGTACTGACCTTCGATCCACTCAATTTTCGAATCCAATCAATTCAAATTCCGCAATCTGTCAAATTTAGTTAGTGACACCAACTGACATGATACAATACAAAAGTCACTAATCTGAATTTTTAATTGAATTTCGAGAGTTTTCCACAAAACTTTACTGAAATAGAGAAATTTTCGTCTAATACTCGTTGCAGAAGGCAATTCCAACACTCATGCTTTCGAAAACTCGCTCCTTCGTCGCTCGTTTTTGAATTTCGGATTCGTATTGGAATAGGAGCTCATTCTGCAACTTGTTTTAGAATATACTATTAAAACTCAATAACAACTTGAATCGATCCAATAAAAATCAGTATGAGACATTTCGACAATCTGGTCGCCTTTTTTCTGAAGTTTGGTTTTTCGCATATGCTTTATGAATGTTTTTATTTTGAAATGGGGTCAGTTTATCAACGGTTTCGATTTGAAACGAGTTTTCTGAAAATGCCGAGACGTAAATTAACAAAAGCAGAGGCTAATAGGGCTATCGGAATGATACAGGGTGGCCTAACTCAGGTTGTTGTAGCGGAAAGGCTCCAAGTCAGCCAAAGTGTGATATCTCGACTTTGGAATAGGTTCAGGGAGACAGATTTCGTGTTGGGAAGACCAAAGCTGGGTGGGCGACGAAAAACAACACCTGCTCAGCATCGTTTCATCATCGTTTCGACGAGAAGAAAGCCTACATCTACGTGTAGAATGCTACGGAATACTCTTCAAAATGCAGATGGGGTCCAAGTTTCCATCGAAACATCAGACGACGTTTTGGAGAGGTGAATCTAGGTTCTAGACGTTCATTAAGAAGAGTTCCATTAACACGTGACCATAAGCGTCAAAGACTGGAATGGGCAAGGCAACATATGGATTGGAACGATCAATGGCGTAGTGTCCTTTTCACTGATGAATCCAGATATGGACGATTTTCAGATTCTCGAAGAATAAGGGTATGGACAATCCCACGCATACCTCGTAATGGTTGTTATGTCCAAGAAGTCCATCCATTCCGAGGGGGTAGTGTTGTGGTATGGGCCGGGATATGTTTCAACGGACGCACAGATCTACACATTTGTCCTGAGAATATGACAATATAGGGAGCATGTCATTGACAATGTTTTGCCAAATTTTCACGCTGCTATTGGTGAAACTTTTCAATTTTTAGACGATAACGCTAGACCGCACCGTGCAGACACAGTTAAGAATGCGCGCGAGGAGCTTGGTATTCCACATTTACCAATACCTCCGCACTCACCAGATTTGAATTGCATAGAACATGCATGGGATATGTTCTAAAAAGATTAGATAATGATCAACCTACCCCAGAATCCTTAAATGACCTGAGAGAGCTTCTGTCCCGTTTATGGAACCAAATTCCTCAAGAAATGTTCAACAACCTCGTGTGTAGTATGCAAAGAAGATGTCAAGCTGTTATTGATGCCCGTGGAGGCCATTCATTGTATTGATAGTCTTAAAATGCTTGAGTTCTCTGGGAATAAAATTTCGTTATTTTACTCGATTTTCTCAACCACCCTGTATATGCTTCAGACCTGAAGGCTATATTTAATTTTATTTCCTGCAACTTGAAATCATATTAATATGAATTTTCATCACAAACTCTCATTCAAACTAAATTTTTTTGCAATTTTAGTCAATATCAATAAGCAGTTCAAAAAGTTTCTCAAGATAATCCTTGATATTCAAGGAAATGAACGAAAATGGCCTAAAATTTTTTTTTCTAATGTCCCAGGCATTTCACACTACCGAGGAGTATAAATTTCATATTTTTTTCTGTCATGATGAAAAGTTAGTTTGTCTTGGCGAATCTTCGTTTTTTTCACAATTAATTGTATACATTTTTGAATTCGTGATTTAATTATAATTTGACGTGTCTTGTGAATTTAGAATGACCAATAAAATTCTAATTTGTTCTATTCAAATCAACATTGATGAATTTCTGCAAATTAAATGTTTTTCGGATGATCTGGCCTTTTTTCAGTTGGAAAAAATAAACCAGAAATAATTCCAGCTGTTGGTAGAATGTAAATCAATAAAATATTCTCTTTCCTAACGTTTACTTGATATAGTTATCAGATTTTGAATATTCATAGGGAATGTATAAGATCATGGAATTTTCCTACTCTTTTTTGTCATGAAGTCGTTGAATAAATTGTGTTTATAATAAAACATTTATGTAGGACTCCTCATAACTCGCCCACATTCTCTATTCGAGGATGTAATATACTGTGTGATGAAGGAAAAATGACTCCCAGGAATAATGAATTTATTACCTGCAACAAATTCATGTTCACGTGTAAATTGTGAAATGTAATGTTTCTCAAACCCTCGTATTTTTCTCAAAAATTGAGCTTTTTTATTGAATCGAAAAAGGAAATATGGTTAGGAAAATATGTGACACTCCAAAGGTTGTTTTGAAATCAGAGGGAATGAACAGATTTTATTTACCTTACTTAGTATTCATCTGATTTTCTTTGAATTCAAAACAAGTGAAAGATCTCGAATAAAAAATATCAAAGAACAAACTTTATAATTTTTTTTAAGTGGAATTTCTCGTGAAAAAATTTTTTAAACATCTTCTTGTGCAAACGCTGGACGAAACATTTCATCGTATTGTTCAAAAAGTCATAATTAACAACATAGGTACCGAATGTTCATGCTGATGGATTCCAGATAGGTGTATTTCTCGTCAAGAATTTTTTTAACATCTTCAGGGGTCGAAGTAAGAGGTTTAACAGACGCAAAGGAGTAGGACACTCACCCTAGCTGTCTTATTTATTTCTCATGGTCATCAAGTACCCCAGGCTATTACCTCTTTGATTGTAGAACTTCAACGCAAAAACTTGCTACAATTTTTTTCGAAAAATTATTTGCCTGTGAATTGATACAATTTCGTGAGCTCATTTATATTATGTACAAGAACGTTATAATTTCGGCAATGTTGATATTCAAAACTTAAGAAAACTTTGGTGAGAAAAAATTCATCAATACGTATATAGACGTGAAAAAATACTCATGGAAATGTTGTCATTCTATAGTATTTGGATTATACTATCGTGTTTGGATGTTTGATTCACTAGTTCTGGGACAGCCTGTATGAACACTACGACAACTGAGTGACAAAAATCAACAATATTTTTTATTTAACGGCATTACGTATGTATAGTTTTAAGGTATTCATGACAAAATCAAGATCCATGAGAGTATCGTAGAATTGATTTTAGAAATTTTTCCCAACTTGACTGCTTCAGAAACTTCATAATACAGTTAAAAAGTCCATTTTTAAACGCACAAAAAATTCAAAAATAATTTTTTTCAACCAGTTAAATTTATAATAGGCCATACATAATATAGTTCTGTTGAAATCAGAGTATTGAGGAATAAAAATATACAGGGACTTTCATTTAAAACTAGCTGACCCGGCAGACTTCGTACTGCCTCAATCGATAAATAAAAAAGCAACTTTAATATTATAATAAACTATTATGGTATAATAATTTCAAAGTGGACATAAAATTGTCCTGTACAATTAGTCCAGCCAATGAGGGCGAAAATTAGGCATTACCTCCGAATTCTATCAAAATGCTTCGATTTTGATAAAATTTTGGATATAAGCAATACTTGTCTCCTACCCTATGCCGATTTATGCTTATTATTTTTAAGGTGTGAAAACAACTCCTTTATCCAAAATCAAAAGAAACTTGTTCTAACGTAAATCTAAGTAATTTCAGGGCCCCAGTAGCGTTTTATGAAGTATAATGAAGGTCTTCATATACTTCAAGACCGTATAAACCACCCCCTTTTAACATAAAATGTGTGAAAATGGGTCTTTATTAATATAATTAATTCATTTCAATCAATTTTATAACAGTATTTTGTATCAATGTTAGTTTTAGTTATTTTTATTTTTCAACCCCAAAAAGCAACCCCTATCTGTTCAAAATAACAAAATGAGAATATCATTTAAACATTTCATTTATTCATCACTTTATTCACGTGAAATTGATACTTTTTGTGTCAAAAAATTAATCTGATTCTGAGTGGCTGTCGCCACTGTAAATTAATTTTTCATCCTTGCCAAAGATTGAACAACTGTTTTGGCAGTTAATACCTGCACATTCCCCACATGTAGCGTTGCAAAAACGACTCAGTTTTCTGCAGGTGCATGACGCATTGCATTTTTTTTACATTTAACAAAAATCATTTTCTACAATTTTTGTGGTGCAGGTGTTTTTTGCATTCTTGTGGGCTACAAATATCTATTGGTACTATTCCAACCGCAATCAACTGAATTGAGACCTTTATTACCTAGCCAAATTTGAAGTTGATGATTTTAGGCAAGCATTTATTTCATCGGCAGCCGTCGATTTTGGAATTACCGGTAATGGTTATCGGAAGTCACCAGACAAAAGAATCAATGCGCCCCCAAAACATCCGTTTAGGCAACTCAAGATTCACAGTAATTGTTTACATATATTATTATAATAGTAGAATAGGGATTTGTGTAATAACACATGGATTCAGATGCGTTAATATCATTAGAAAATGTAGTTCACCGAATTAATATCAAATATAATACTTTCACGAAAACGCTATTAACCGAAGCAGTACCTACTGGCGTTATTTGCAAGAAAAAAAATTATTTCCAATATTTTTCCATTTAATCGACTTTTAATGTATTTTTTGTTAAAACCGTCCTAGAAAAATAAAAAAAAAATCTTTCATAACAAACAGTTCATCCAATCTTGACTTATAAATGGTGTAACCAACAAAATGGCCGACTTAATTTCATATATTAAGAGGAGGATGACCGACTCTTTTTGACTTGCTCGAATTACCGTGTATATTTAAATTTATACTCTAAAAACCCATCATGGGTTCCATTGTTTTTCATAATTCTTCAAAATACAGACAGAAAGAAATTTTTTCATGAGTATATAATTCATGTCGTATGAATCGAAAATTAAATGATGATTCAGAAATAATAAATCTCCGAGCTGGTTCTGTTTGACAATCTTAAAATCCATCTTTCATCCTTTATCGAGACCATTCTCGTAATATGTCTTAGTTTTTCTTGTGTTATAACATGTTTGGTTTATCTATGGGAGATGATTGCCTTTCATTGGGGTCCCGTAGCGGTCTTCAAACATCTGAAGTGCCGAAAAATCATCACCTGGAAGGTCGTATCTGGTTTGAAAAAACCCTCACGACCAGAGAGCAACAATTTGTGAATTTTGAATTTGAATATCGAAGGAATTTCGAAAGGAAAGTGTGATTACGTCTCCAAATTAGCTGATGAACATGGTATCAAAGAGATTCTTCTGCAAGAAACCCACACGGCAACAGAAAAAAAATCCTCGTGAAAGAGGACAGTTGAAAGGTTATGTATTAATTGATTTTTACAAGTTTAGCATGTTATGTTGAAAAATTATCAGTTTCGTAACATTCAACAGATTCGGTTAGGGGAAATTGATGGAGTGTTTTTTTCATTTCTTTCAAATTTTGTGACATTTCTGTCATAAATATTTATAAACCTCCGAACATTATTTGGCCAAGAAATCTTAATGTTGATGTTTTTTAAAGTAGCAAATGCATTTCCAAAATGCATTCGATTTATTCTGAATAATCGGTTTCTTTTCTGCTTTTGTCTTTTTTCATTTCAGATTAAGAATTACGAGTCGTTTTGGGAAGAATCTGTGTATCCGAGCCCATCGACGGATAACATGAAGATAATCACACTGATGTCTTTCAAGATTTTCCTGATATTTGATATTTTATGTTATTTTGTTTACGGGGAGGCAGGTTTTTTCGGCTGAGGTTTTTTCCCCTGGCTGTATAGTATCGTATGATACTAGTATTGATAGTATCGTATGATTCTATAGTATCATACAAAGAATGTTATGATACCCCGTTTTTTTTTACCTCAGCTTAGGTACTTTTTGTTTCAACATTTAATGTATTATTTTAGCTCTCTTTTTCATAAGAATATATATATATCGAGACCATGAAGATCGCCTATGCCGAGCAAACGTTAAAAGAACAGGTATTTGGTAAGTCTCGCTAATTGAATATTTTGTCGTTTTGTTTATCGCGAAAGGGATCATTAAACCGTTTAGTCTATAAAAATCAGTTCTAGGTCTAGGTCGATTCTGCTCTGCTGTATTATTATGCTACCTTGTCTCGAAGGATATCATTCTGAGAAATGATAACACTCACTTATTCCACATTCTACGAGTTGCGAGGCAAATGTGATCGGATCAATTATCAAGAGCATCTGAATATTGATGCTGACGAATTCGGCATCTTGACACAAATTAATATCTTTTGACATTCATGAATTTTTTCTTCTAGAAATTGACAAGAGGAAATCTTGACATTGAATAAAACATCGTTTTATAACTCGGAAACATTCATTTTCTTATAGATAATATTCGAAAGCAATTGCTCATTTTAGAAGCATCACTAAAATACATTTTCAAATTACATTTTTTTTGTAACGGTATTTGAAATTTCATTCCATTCAAATAAGACACTGTGTATATTCTTCTAGTACAATACTAATGAAAAATAAAGCAGCAGTTTCGCTATGATACTTTCCGCTAGGTGTCGTTTTAGTTTGAAAAATATATTTTTTTCAACTGCCATTAAAAGTGACACTTTTAATGACAGCAAACAATGTTAAAATTGATTGTTCACGTGGAAGCGTATTAAAAATATTTTTAGCACTCCATTTTCTTATGATGAAATCAGATGTGAAAAACTCAGCAATTGCAAATTTTTATTATCAATATTTAACAATCATTACTTATGAACATAATTATTAATCGTAAAACTAGAACAATTACTAACATTAATGCCCTGTGACGTTAGGGAGCATCGCAACACATTATTAGAATCCTCAACACCATCAGTACTTGAAGCCGGAAGTACAATATTGGGTGATGATGATCCAAAATCTGTTGAGCTTGAGAGAATTTTTTGAGCAATGACATTTCTATATGCAATGGAATGATCAACATAGCCCTCGGCTACCGTCGTAGATTTCCATCCACCATGTTTTTTTAAATCCGTAATATTTGCTCCTGATTCTGCTAGCAATGAAGCGGAGAATCTTCGAAAACAGTGTCCTGTATATTGCTTTGGTTCTCGTATTTTGAGAATTCGGCAACAATAGATGGAATTTTTCCAAATGTTTTGATACCAACTGGATTGGCAGTGCATTTATTATTCATGTATTTCAGGAACAAAACGACCATGTTTGATGACAGAAGGGCGCAGTGCAAAGTACGCATGAATATAGTCTACATACAATAATACTGAAAGGACGACTGACTTTCGTTTTTGTATCTGGAAGTTGTGTAACCAATGATTTATTTGTTATTTGTATGTCTTCCACTAATAAATTATACAATTCTTCACGCCGACAGGCTCCAAATAATCCGAAAATAGTTGTAACCTTAACCATCAAGTATTTCTCATCTGGTGCCTCTTCATAAACTTTTCGATTTTTTTGGACGATATCCTTCACTTTTCCGTCTTAAATATGCTATTACCTTAAAATATTTACTAACATCCACACTATTTTCAACAAGGGCGCTTGACTTTATCATTGAAAATTTGCTCCACAAAGTTGATGAACTACATATTTTTGATTTTTCTTCTAAGTATGCTATTTAGTTTCACTAAAGTTCCCTTCTACTTTTTCCAATTCACACCGGGCCAGGAAATTATAATATGCAATATTGTAATGCTGGGTAATAGTTCCAGATTTGCTCTTCTGGCAGACTCTTCAATATCCAGAGGAACAATCAAAATGCCACTTTTATTAATGATTGGACTCTCGACAAACATATTAAGCAGATAAAAACCCACGACGAAAATTGGACAGGAATGAAATTCAAATGACAGCGTTTTTTCTCATTTGTTAGTAATGATAACGTTGGCAACGTTTGCCATTCACAATATTTGAATATTGAAATGCATTTCTCTATTTCAGTATCGTAATGAGTTCATTACAGTACTGAAAGTAGTGCTGTAATGAAACTCATTACAGCATTGTTTTCAGTTATATTTTCGTTTTATGGTTGTCAGTACTGACCTCCAATCGAATCAAGTTTCGAATCAAATCAATTCAAATTCCGTCATCTGTCAAATTTCGTATGTCACACCAACTGCCAAGATACAATACAAAAGTCACTAATCTGAATTTTTATTTGAATTTCGAGAGTTTTCCACAAAACTGTTTTAGCAACTTGTTTTAGAATATACTATTTGAAGTTTATTGTCATTGCAAAGTCGCCCATTTCATCATCAAAATAATCCAGTTGTACAAAAAACTTTGTGTGGTATTTGTGTTAAAAGTGATTTATTTTGTTAGTGTTTTCATTCTCAAAATGAAACGTCACTTTTAACACTCATATCATAAATAACTACATTCAAATTCAAATACGGTCTCATATTAAGAGTACACTGGCTCCCAAATTGAGACTGCTGTGTATCTTAGCTATTATTGAAGTTAGATACATGCGGTTTTCGCGACCTCGTATCAATTTTTTCAAATTTTTAAATCCAAAAACAGAAATATTCCTACTTCTTTTGTTTCTGAAATACTAGGCGAAAACAAAAATATTCACTTTTTTGAGATATAATTATTTCTCAGGCACTATATAAGATAGAAAAACAGGTAAACAGCTTTTAATATATATTTTCACGTAGAAGTCAGTGGCGTAGTTAAAATTTTTTTTCAGAGCAGTGTATTTGAGATTGAATACAAACGTGGAATTTTTCAGATGAAACTCCCTGTAGATTTTAACGTCATTTAATTTCCTGAATACATTGATGTATCACATTCTTACATTTAATAAATTTCAAAAATCAGAAAAATCTTTATTTATGTTTGATTTTTTTCAATAGTAAGACATGAATTCTTCCGCACATGCATGAAAATTTAACATACCTACATAAAAAATTTCAATATGAATATTAAAATATCTTTCATTTTCAAGTTTATGTTTAATTATTATAAAATAAATAGGTTTGAGTTACATGAATTTATAAAAAAAATATTAATTAAATGCACATGTGAAAGAATTCTATTAAAAAAAAAACAGAAAATTTTGGATTCTTATAATTTTTGAAGTTGGAATATATGAAAGGTCCGGTTGTGATAAATCAATGTATTCGGAAACATAAATTAAAAATTTTGGGGTTGAAATATACAGGGTATATTTCCATGTTTTTGCTCAATGTCAAAAACACTGCTACGCCAATGACTTCTACGTAAAAATATATTTATATTAAAAGCAGTTTTCATTTTTTTCTATGTTATACAATGCCTGAGAAATAATTATATCTCAAAAAAGTGAACATTTACGTTTTCGCTCTGTATTTCAGAAACAAAAGAAATGGAAATATTAATGTTCTGGATTTGAAAAGACTTTATTTTAAATCTATTATTTCATGGTCTGCTGATTATTGGTCTTTGTTGAAAGCCAATAAGAATAAAATCGTCTCCAATTAATTCTAAAAATATTTTCATTAATCTCATTAAATTATTTCAATACGAAATTCATACGATAAATATTTTTTTTTCAATTCAGAAACGGGTCGACTTCAAGGCTGGCATCAGTGAAAAAAGTTAGAGGAATCTCCGTAAGATTCGAAATGAACTGTTGTCGCTCTTTCCATTCTAGACAAGCTGAAATTTATTTGTCGTAACATGAATTTTTTAACTAGCTGCTATAATAATTTTCTAATCGTCCTGTTTATATTATGAATAGATTCGATTGGATATTCTAGTAGGTTTGTAATACGCTGCACAACAAAATATTCATGTATTCAAGTAGCCGATGTCAGAATGACAAATCTCGGAATATGTCTTAGTTTTTGGTCCTGAAAAATATTCTGTTTTCTTGTGTAATAACATGTTTGGTTTATCTATGGCAGATGATTGCCTTTCATTGGGGTCCTGTAGCGGTCTTCAAGCATCTGAAAAGCCTAAAAATCATCACCTGGAAGGTCGTATCCGGTTTGAAAAACCCTCACGACCAGAGAGCTAGAATTTGTGGATTTTGAATTTGAATATCCAAGGAATTTCGAAGGACAAGTGTGATTACGTCTCCAAATTGGCTGATGAACATGGTATCGAAGTGATTCTTCTGCAAGAAACCCACACGGCAACAGAAAAAAGTCCTCGTGAAGGAGGACAGTTGAAAGTTAAGTATTAATTGTTTTTTTATTTTTACAAGTTTAGTTTGTTTTGTTAAAAAATTATCAGTTCGTAATTTCCACGGATTCGGAAAGGGGAAATTGATGAAGTTTTTTTCATTTCTTTCAAATTTTGTGACATTTTTGTCATAAATATTTATGAACCTCCGAACACTATTTGGCCAAGAAATCTGAATGTTGATGTTTTTCAAAGTTGCAAATGCATTTCCAAAGTGCATTCGATTTATTCTGAATAATCGCTTTCTTTTCTGCTTTTGTCTTTTTTCATTTCAGATTAAGAATTGCGAGTCGTTTTGGGAAGAAACTGTTTATCCGAGCCCATCGACGGATAACATGAAGATGATCACACTGATGTCTTTCAAGATTTTCCTGATATTTAATATTTTATGTTATTTTTTTTACGGGTAGACAGGTTTTTTCGGCTGAGGTTTTTTCCCCTGGCTGTATAGTATCGTGTGATACTAGTGATGATAGTATCGTATTATTCTATAGTATCATACGAAGAATGATATAATACCCCGCTTTTTTTTTACCTAGGCTCAGGTACTTTTTGTTGCAACACTTTTTGTATTATTTTAGCTCTCTTTTTCATGAGAATATTAATATAATATTGTTGAATCATGTCTCCGAAATCGCTTAAAATCATCACTTGGCAGAGATTTTTTTCAACGCTTTTATGGTACCAGACCATTTCTATAACCAAGGCTAAAATCCATACCAGAGACTAGGGGAGAAAACCCTACAAAATTCAGAAAACGCAGAGATCTACCATAATATACAGGGTGTTTCCTTAACATGCGGCAAAAATTCAGGGGCTGTTCCTTGGACTATTCTAAGAATATTTTGTCCTTTGATGATTTTTGAAAAACCTCTTTGTTTCGAAGATACAGGGCAAACAAAATTTTAGATAATAACATTTTATTATGAAAAATTACATGAAAATTTAACTTAACTTACAAAAACTGTTGAAAATGACCACCTCCAGCCAGCATACAAGCATCCAATCTTCTCCTCATTGACAGTGAAAGATAAAATGTTAATTGCTAATACATCACAAAACGAATTCAAATGAAAACCGTGTTTAATCTGTATTCCTTTACCATCTGAACTTATCAATTTTAAGTCAAAAAACTGGCCGTTTTTTATAGTTGTCAAACACATTTAAAAATAAATTGTACCTACTTAGTAAACACAGTGCGGTACGCATTTTTATTTATACTATTATCAATTTTAAAAATATGAAAAATGTTGTTCGCCCTGTATCTTCGAAACAAAGAGGTTTTTCCAAAAACATCAAAGGTCAAAATATTCTTAGAATAGTCCAAGTAACAGCTCCCTGAATTTTTTCCGCATGTTTAGGAAACACCCTGTATATTGCTCCACAAGAGTTAAGGATATTGTAACTTGAATCGATCCAATAAAAATCAGTATGAGTCATTTCGTCAATCTGGTCCCCTTTTTTCTGGAGTTTGGTTCTTTGCATATGCTTCATGAATGTTCTTATTTTAAAATAAAGTCAGTTTATCAACGGCTTCGATTTGAAACGAGTTTTCTGAAAATGCCAAGACGTAAATTAACAAACGGTGAGGCTAATAGGGCTATCGGAATGCTACAGGGTGGCCTAACTCAGGTTGTTGCAGCGAAAAAGCTCCAAGTCAGCCAAAGTGTGATATATCTATTTTGGAATAGGTTCAGGGAGACAGGTTCCGTTTTGGAACAACCAAGGCTTGGTGGGCGACAAAAAACAACACCTGCTCAGGATCGTTTCATTACCGTTTCGGCGAGAAGAAAGCCTACTTCTACGTGTAGAATGCTGCGGAATACTCCTCAAAATGCAGATGGAGTCCAAGTTTTCATCGAAACCATCAGACGACGCTTGAGAGAGGCCAATCTAGACGTCCATTAAGAGAAGTTCATTAACACGTGACGAAAAGCGTCAAGGATTGGAATGGACATGGCAACATATCAATTGGAACGATCAATGGCGTAGTGTCCTTTTCAATGATGAATCCAGATATGGACGATTTTCATATTCTCGAAGAATAAGGGTATGGACAAGAAGTCCATCCATTGCGAGGGGGTGGTGTTATGGTTTGGGCTAGGATATGTTTCAACGGGCGCACAGATCTACACATTTGTCCTGCGAATATGACCGCTCTACACTATAGGGAGCATGTCATTGACAATTTTTTGCCAAATTTTCACGCTGCTATTGGTGAATCTTTTCAATTTCTAGACGATAACGCTAGACCGCATCATGCAGCCATAGTTGGGAATGCGCGCTAGGAGCTTGGTATTCCACATTTACCAATACCTCCGCACTCACCAGATTTGTATTGAATAGAACATGTATGGGATATGCCTCAAAGAATATTAGATAATCATCAACCTACCCCAGAATCCTTAAATGATCTGAGAGAGCTTCTGCCCCGTTTATGGAACCAAATTGCTCAAGAAATGTTCAACAACCTCGTGTGTAGTATGCGAAGAAGATGTCAAGCTGTTATTGATGCCCGTGGAGGCCATACATTGTATTTATAGTCTCAAAATGCTTGAATTCTCTGGGAATACAATTCGTTATTTTACCCGATTTCTCTTAACCACCCTGTATACGTTGCAGACCTACAGGCTAAAATTAATATTATTTCCTGCAACTTAAAATCATATTTATGTGAATTTTCATCGCAAATTCATATTTAAACTACATTTTTTGCAATTTAAGTCAATATCCCTAACTCATGTGGAGCAGTTTATTTCAATCGATATCAACAAGTTCGAGTCAGATCCGGGCTCAGAATTTCTCAGATTTGCGAGTAGCTTTGGTTTGAAATATATATCGGAAACAGAGCATATTTTATTATTTTCATTGGTTCTCTTCATAGTCAAAAAAACAACCATATTCTTCATTCTATTCCACCGAGAAAATGTTAATTATAAATTACACGCTTTCGGGAAAATATAGAAAGAATAAGGATAAATTTTCAGTAAATTATCATTGTTTTAGTCATACGCTGCTATAAATTCACCTTCGGAAAATTTGTTGTGGCCTACAAGAAATCGATGATCATTGTTATTCCTATAATAGGAACGTGACAGAAAAAAAATCTGGTGTTTTTCAGATGCTGCATATTTCAGGGCTGAATAATGCGTTCAGATATCCTCTCATTAAAAAGGAATTATTCAAGCGAAAACTTGTAATTAAACTAAACCTAATGGGAGCCATTCTTATTTCGAAATTCAAATTGAAATAAAAAACAGATGATGAAATCTGGATCCGCTATGACATGACTGTTTTTTCGACTTATGGTAAAACATCAAATCTATAATTCGATGATATAGAAGAAGTCGAATCAGAATAATGGATGAACTTCGAGTTCATAAAAATCCATAGGTTAGAACTCACATAGTGGAAAAAGTATACTGTTTTATACATTTGATGGTGTATTTTTAAGAGAAAATGTGAATATACAATCCTGAAAACCCACAACATTTTTTTATATGAGCATCAGTGAGAATAAAGTTTATTATTTTGTTCAACTTCGATTGTGAATTTCATTGTAGGTTTTATTGATATTATTACTATATTCAAAATTCTCAAATCATTTGGTTGTTAAAGAATGCCTCACGTTCACTAGAATAGTATAGGATTTGCATTGTTTTTTTTAATTCATGGTGAGGTGAATAGTGTGTCAGAACTGATATAAAGCATTGAAACTGCTATCATAATTTGAACCAATTTCTGTGAACAATTTGGATCAATTTAATCGGTGAGTCCATTTTTTATTTCAAAGCCTTTCAAATCAGAAATTTTCCTCCCTTTACTTGAAACTTGAGAGTTGCTATGAGCAAAAATCGCTTGATATAAGTTGAAAGATGATAGATAATAAGAAATTTCAGAATTTTAGTGCATATCGCAATAAGGTTTGGTATTTTGGTGGTGAAAAATCCGATTCATAACAGCTGATTTCGATCTAATGAACAGAGAGATGCAGTTCAAAAAAGAATAAAGATTTATAAGATTTCTCCAACTTTTTTAAATTTGAATTTTGTTTTTTCCATCTTTCAAAAAACGTACCTTTCAATACATCCTGTATATATTTCGCTCGATATAACTGTATCACTCGGATATTTTTTATTTTGAATAAAAATATTTTACAGATTGCTGTGATCAATTTCTTGTATCTTTCCAGTACTGACGTAACTCTGAAAAAAGTTGAAAAATATGAATATAATTCGATGACGTGCGAATTAAAAGCAATATACGATGTGTTTTCTAGGTTTTCAAATGAAAGGTGATTTATGTCTATTTTATTTTTTTGCCCAAGTCAAGAAACAAACACTGGCTAAGATTTATTTTTGTCGAGTACAACTGTTCAAGTGTTATATAACAATGAGCAACGTCTATTATTTACGTAGAATGGGATTCACCATGCCTAGACATCTTGATTTTGGTCTATTCGACCATACACTTTTGTTATGTGTGAGAGGAACTAATATAGTTGAAGAAATAGTTAACGAAAGTTTTAAATTAGTTTGTGTTGATATTCAATCTCATTTTTCTGATCCAAACAATTCAACCAATGATTGAATAATATCAATATTTATACAAAAAACTCCTGATCTGTTTTGGCAGATGCAATATTATATAAAAATGCTCCATATTCACGAAGAGACAATTTTTGGAACAAATTTAATCCCATATTTCAGATGATGTCGTGTAAAATTGATGTCGTGTAAAAAATTTTGCTCAAACTTTTCCATCAATTCAAATAATAGTGACAACGAAATTTGGCAATCTGAATGGATGGCATGAAATTTTTTCAACAAAGATCATATTACTGATCCTTCCATCAGTGTTACTGGTTTTGACCTTCCCAGGAGAATATGGTGTGTTCTAAATCGTATTAGAATAGTCCATGGACGATGCAACAACATGCTCTTCAGATGAAATGTAGTTGAGTGTGGAGAAGTTGAGGAGACAATAGAACATCTTATAAATAGTTGTCCCATTAATAAATTTCAAGGTATTCACAAAGCTATACATGAAGTAACGAATGCATTTTTGGAATGGGTGGTTAAATTGAGATTTAATTAAATTATTACTTTTTCTGGTTTTTTCTTCATTCATTTCAGATTGAGAATTTCGAGTAGATTTAAGAAGACTTATCTTTTTTCTGCCTATAGTAGAATTTCATGATGTCCTTCAAGATCCTTAGTAAATCCTTTCATCCTTTCAGTAAATTTTTTTTTCAAACTTTTTTTGCTCAGGTTCTTTCCAGAGCTCTTTTGTCATAAGCAGAATTGTATGATTCCCATTGCACTAACCGTGCTTTTTGTTTCATTTTGTATTGTATTATTTTAACTCTCGCAATCAAAAAAATATATATTTTGACGAAGAGCAAAATATGATATAATACAATATCAAAACAACCATAAAGACTACAATACCACTCAAAGAATTATCGAATAGCTTAAGAAAAAAACTATTCAGACTATTTCTGGCATTTTGTAATTTGAAGGAGCATTTTGTGTGTGGCAAGAATTTTCAGGGACACTCTGATCCTATTGAGGATGAGGGAATAAAAAAAAATATATACTCAAAAATATTTATTCATTCATCGTGAAATGAAAAAAAAAAATACTTCACACGTTACATTTCTGAAAAACAATAAATATGTTTCACTTTACATCTTAACTAACACAGTATATCAAACGAAAATAAAAAATAGATGTGTTACTGCCCTAGACCTGCAAATCAATTTATTCACCATAACGATACCTCCTTGTATTGTTACTGCAATACCCCTATGTTGTTGTTTCTGGAAAAAGCCAACTTATAAATTGAATCATTCTTCTCAGATTTGTAACGTTTTTCCATCGGAACCAAATTAAATATTTATAATTCTATATGATTATGATCATTTTGAATGACATGTTTCTTACTTTAAGTTTTCTAAGAATATATGTGAAACCTAGACGAAATTTCATACTTTCTTATGAATATACTTCGATCCGAAATGATTCTTGACTCCTAGATATTCTGATTCGATAGTGCTGGAATATTTCTCTAATATTTTCTATATTATGCTTTATCCATTAAGATAATTCCTAGAATATTCAAGATTTGCCCTTTTCGAAATGAAACTTCAAGATTTTCTGCAGAAAAATTTTAGTTAGTAGGAAGTTTCATCTATGTTCATGTTTTTCAATTTGTAATCGAAAATTTCTGAATTTACCCTGAATATTTCCATTTTTTATTTATTATTATTCTTGGAAATTATGCCGAAAAAGTAAGAGATTTTTTTGATAATCTCTACCTATTACAAATATTCCTTGAAGGAGAAATATTCCTGAAATTCATTAATTGATAGTCCGGGAATATTTTTCAATAGTCCCCATATACTTCGCAACGATTTTTTTTATGAATATTTCTAATATTTTTTTCACATATGATACCCTCTAGAAATGTTATTGTTTCTTGTGTTTTTTCCATAGAGTTAGGAAGTGCCCACATATTTTTCAGAGAATTATATCCTTCCAATTATCCATAGGATGAAGAGTTTTGATTAATGTTGATGTCATTTGATCTTGTTCATGTATCAAAAAGAAGAACGTACATCGAACGTAATTATCCAATTAGGTAAATGAAGCATAAAATTGTTTGTCTTTGAGCTCTTTCCTAAAACTGATAGTCATATTGTTTTTTGATCATTTTGTCTGATTTTGACTGAAAATTTTGATAATTTACCGAACAGAAAGCCTTGGAACAATGTCTGATCTAGGGTTCAATGTGAAATTTGTTTTCTTCAAATAAAGTCAGTTGAAACTTTTTTTTTTAATTCAGCTATTTTCAGTTTTATGTGTTATATGAGTACACATTTTTCCTCGATGAAAATTATAAGAAAAATTATTCAATTTGCATCTCTGCAATAATCGATTTAAGATTGAATCTGATTTGACCCATATTAAATTTTTTTAATTCTATTTCTATGTGGAAACGGTTCTATCATTAGAACCTTTGGGTTATTCAAATAAATCAAGTGATGTCTGGTCCTTGAACACACATGGTGCGAAATGAAATTTTCTTAATTTAATGATATTTTCAGTTCACGCTATCATACAGGGTCTTACTAAATTCATGC
The DNA here is from genome assembly GCA_038502775.1 of Hippodamia convergens. Lineage (NCBI taxonomy): Eukaryota > Metazoa > Arthropoda > Insecta > Coleoptera > Coccinellidae > Hippodamia > Hippodamia convergens. The sequence goes on from CM076608.1 coordinate 26,056,178, forward strand.
AATAAAATTCAGGCGGTCAATGCTCATATGAAATTAAAATGGTATTTTCCTCAGCCAAGAATCCCCCCCTAAAAGATGGCGACTAAAATTTAAATTATAGGTATTTTTTTCATAAAATTCCAGTAGAGCTGAAAAGTTGAAATTTTGGTATTTTTACGTACTCGCAAAAGAATAACTACGAGTATTTTTTCAATATTCTTGTTTCATTATACGAGGGTGCAATTAGCAACCCTTACTTTCTTTCATATCAAAACATTTTCATGATGAAGTTTCATGATATTAAATTATGAATTAAAATCCTTGTCTTGTTTAGATTTTTTTTATTTCGGAAAGTTCTCCCGAAACCAATAGCTGAATATGTATGTAATTTTGATTAATCGAGTGGAAAATATTGAATATGCAGATTTGAGAGGATTTATAATGAATTCCTAATACACGAACTTAATCTATGTGTTATGGATAAAAAAAAAAAATAAAAACCTTCCAGGGTGATATTTTCTTACTGTTGGTTGTCATCCAAGGGTATAAATTTTATTGAAATAGATCTAACATAACAAAATAAACATGAAAACAACATGAATAGAAAAAAGTAGTATACCGAGGATAAGATGATGTTTTGATCGACAAATGAAGTGACATTGTGTAATATCAAACTTGACAAAATCCAAGATTTTGACGATTTGCGATCTTATCTGATGTAGAATTTCGTTGTTTTAATAGTTTAAAGTGTTAATCATTTATCTATTGCAAGGCAAACATTTTTTTGAATGAGTTTCTCCTAGGGTTGCCAATTCTGAGCTATTGAAATGAAGGATATACAAGGTATTAAAAAAAAAGTTTGTATCAAGGATAACATTTAAAGGCTTTCAAGTTCAGAGTCTAAAGGTGAAAAGACGGGTTTAGTTCAGCTTTCTTTTTTAATCAAGTAAATATTCAGCCTGAAAATAGTGTATTAAATGTTCTGGATGGCGTATGAGAATCTTGGACAATTTATTTTTGGTTATTTAAATGTTTTTATTCAGACCTTTGGATTTCAAAAAACATTTGCAGTCCTTTGACACCTTTCAAGGATCAAAGGACATGGTGTTGGAATGGAGGACTGTTCATTGAAATAAAGGACTTCTGGCAACCCTAGTTTCTCCCGAAAATTGCAAGAAATTCAAGGGAAACTTTTACATTATTTAGAAATGTTACTATTGTTTTCGTTTTTGAACTGATAAAAAAAATCCCAATAGTTGCAGAATCTTTCCAGAATGTTAGAAGATATTCTACCACAATTTTAAATCATGATTTTCACCGCACACCACAATTTGGTCCACAAAATCATCTCTTTTTCCTCTTTCAAGAGTGCACTTGACAATTTCTTCCAGAAATACTTACGCAAAAAAAAAAAAAAAATTGACACAACAATATCCGCGGTTCCATCACCAATTCACCTCATCCATCAATCGTAAACAACATCCAGCGCGTGTGACATCTCCTAGACGGTCCGACGCTCGACCTGCACTAGGTCCACCTACGGGACCGACGTCCACGAAACCGGCACCCAGGCCTGCTGCGACTCATCGGACGCGCTCCTGCCACCGCTCGGCACGCGCCTCGATCACCAATGACCCGGTGCCCACCTGAAGGTCCAGCCCCAGGTGACGACGTCCACCGCCGTACCCCCGGGACCTTGGGGATCCCGACGCGGACGCAGGCGTGACGACGGGCTTTACGCAACAATGAAAGGGCTGCTGGAAGCGTGGGGAAGCTCTCGGGGAAGGGATTCAACTACATAAAGTCCAGCCCCACGACCATCATCCATCATTCTTTGGTTTGCCAAAAACTCGCAAACAGCGTGTTAGAACCTTTTGACAAACGGTTAACACACTTAATCGTGGTCAATAACGGTCTTCGAAGACGCTATCAGTAGTCAGCAGTGGAAGCCCAGTGATTTCAGGCTGAATTTCTCACAGATCCACCTTTTGCGAGTCGCACCCTCTGTTGAAGTCTCACGATCAGAAATGGCCGTAGTCGCAGCAGCACAGAAGAACAGGGAGATGTTCGCCATCAAGAAGTCCTACAGCATCGAGGTAAGCTTCAAAACACAAATATCTCCCAACAAAAACCACCCCAAAATAAAATTCACATTTTCAAGAAAAAAAAGAAAAAAATATTTACTCAAATACATAAAATTTGAAAGCTTAATCAGAAAAACCCCAAAAACGTACTATACAACAGAATTTATCTTTGATCCGTAAGTTGTTAACCCGATAAAATATGCTCAAAGATTATTTCATAATAGCAATAATTTGTTTAACTCAAATTATACGATTAATTGATAAATTTCAGGGATGTACCATAATGCAACATTCCCAATAAAATACTGTAACAACTCAATTATCAATGAAAAACAAAAAATATTCGAATTAACTTCAATTAGTATAATTTCAAAGCAAAAAATTTGTTCATTCAATCATTAAAAAAAAAATTTAATAACTCATCTTTGTTTCTTGCGTTGTTAATTCGATAAAATATGGAAACAGATCATTTAATAATTTTTACACAATTAGTTATTTGGTTATTTGTTCGATTAACTATTAATATTCACATATTGTCAAATGAAATTGTGCCACCCCAATTGACGATGAAAATAAAATCATGAAATTTTAAAGCGATAAACGATTTGTCCTAAAAATCTTGAAACTCTTAACTCAATGAAATAAATTAACTCAATTTTCCGAAAATTTTCAAAATATCGATGATTATTCATTACATTAACCGATAATTGTTATAAAATGAACCACCTGAATTGACAATGAAAAAATTCAAAAATTCAAATTACCTAGTCATAAAATTTCAAAGCTATAAATGATTTTTTCTAAAAGTCTTCAAAAATTCTTTAAAAAAATTATTGTATAAAACGACGATCTTTATTTAACTTTGATTTTTAATATATTAACTCGATGAAATATATCAAGTGATTTTTTGAAAATTTTCAATATATCGATGATTATTCATTACATTAACTGATTATCTCCGCATATGCCACATTGTTAGAAAAATGTTCCACCTGAATTGATGATGAAAAAATTCAAATATGCAAATAACCTGTAAGTCAAAGCAATGAATGATTTGTTCTAAAAGTCTTGAAAAAAATAAAATATTGTGCAACACGACGGAGCTCATTCAACTCTAATTTTTACTATGTTATCTCGATGAAATAAAATAACTGATTTTTTGAAAATTTTCAAAATATCAATGATTATTCATTACATTAACCGATAATTGAAAAAATGTACCATCAGAAATGACGATGAAAAAATTCAAATATTCAAATTACTTCAGAAGATTTTAAAGCGATAAATGATTTTTTTTAAAAGTCTTACAAAAAATTAAAAAAAATATTGAGTAACACGACGAATTTTATTCAACTTTAATTTTCAATATGTTAACTCGATGATTTTTTGAAAAATTTCAAAATATCGATAATTATTCATTGGATTAACCGATAATCTCTGCATATGCTACATTGTTCAAAAATGTACCATCTAAATTGACGATGAAAAAATTCAAACATTCAAATTTACCATCATTCGTTCAATTTCGGAGCGACTAAAACTTCTCCGAAACCTAAAATGGTTGAAAAAACTGATTTTTTTATAGTTTTCACACTCATGGTGAATCATCTAACTTAAATTTTTCCGTTGATGGATAATTTACTCGAATGTATTAATATTAAAAAAATATATCTCTGAATTAACGAAAAAAAAATTAATCTGTCTAATTCCAAAGACTTGATCTGATAAATTTCAAAAACTGTAAGTATTGAAAAATAATTAATATTTCGACGAACACAATTTAACTTTGATAAATGCGATAAAATATATTTACTGATAATTTAATAACTCCTCCAATGATAGTTATTCGTATTTCTTCAACTATTAGTTTGTTGATTATTTCCAAAAATGTATACTTGAGCAGACAATAAAAAAAATTATGTGTAAGCTTGAATTCGTACAATTTATAGGCGGTAAATGAATTCAATGAAAAAGAGAAATATTGAATAACGCCATAATCTCAACATAATTCAATTTTCACTCGATGAAATATTCTAACTGAATATAGCACCCTTTTCACACTACTTATAAAAAAAAATTGAAAGTCTTGAACGAGCTAAATTATCGATGAAAACAATTGTCATAAATATCGAGGAAAAACTGAACAGAATATATAAAATTAATTGAATTCAGAAAAAAAAATTATTTAGGTCTAATTGTTCAATGATGAGTTCAAACTTCTTCATTCAATTAAAAAAAACATATGAAAGCATTTTCTTATTCATTTATACAGATTCCCTTGCATCTAGCATTGAAATCACCAATTGTATGAAACAAAAACATAGTAATAACACCTGTACTATGAAAAAAATTTCTACGTTTTGGCTTTTTCGTTTCACTTGACCACACACCTATTGATTCAACACCAACACCATTTAACATATCGCTTGCCATAAAATTCCCAGTCCATTACTTTTAATAACACATAACATGGAATGGAGCGTATTACAGTAAAAATTCATTACATTTTTTTCAAGATTTCATATTTGCGAACTATTTATATTTCAACTTCAACAATCTCATTAATTTCATTCCGCACATATGGAATTGTGCAAAGGAGGTCACTACGAGCATTAATCTAAATTTTATAGTGCACCTGGTTGTACACATATCAAGATTGTGTCTGGATTGTCTCCTTCAACATTTATCATCGAGATTAGCTCATCGTTTGCCTCCTCTGCCAGATTTTTCCCCATGAATTCCTTCATAATTCAAGTAAAAACTCAATTCTGATCTATAAAATCCAATTCTTATCATTTAACATAATTTATTGAGCCATTACTATCAGAAGAAATATAAAAACGTATTGTCAAATACTTAGTTGAAGTCTTCATTAATCGATTTCTTTATAGAAAAGGCGTAAGAGTTAAAAAAAATTACGCAAAAAATCAATATATGTGGGATACATTATATTATAACAATATAGCTTTGTCTTCATGTTCATTTTGAGTTTGCAATAACCTTGTGTAGCTCTCTATCAGGATCCCAGATCAAGCGTATTCAAGAGTTGAGGATGTATATCCTTGAAGAAGGAATTTTATAGTTTTCAATCACTTATTAACTCATTGTCAGTGTATAATCTACTTAATTGATTTCTAACCGTGCGCTACGAAATCGTAAAATCTCTTGTTAAAGTTGATATGATCTTCATATGAATGAGTAATGCATGAAAGAATTAATAAATATCTCAAGTTTCATTGCAAAATTATTTTACCTAAAATTGTTAAATTGATTTTCAAGTTGCAGGGTGAAATTTGAAATTTATATAACTTTGTTATGAAATTGATGTCGAAACTTTGAATAAAAATTGAAGTTATGATTGATTTTTCTTCTAAGATCAGTTCGTTTTCCGAATTGTTCACAATGTTTAAACTTTGAAGAGAGAATTTTATGTTTAAAAAGTAACGATGAATATTCTCAATTCATTTTTGAAAATAACTGTGAAATAACTCTGGGGGTCTCTCCATAAATGGAAAGGACTTCAAAACATGATTTCCAGATGAAAATTAGAAGGGGTTGTTAATATAAGTTTTTTAGAAATCAACTTTCCAGTTTCAAGACTTTCTCATTTATTTTAGGAGTTCTGAAAAACTCTGAGTTATAAAACTTCACATAACATGAACCACTGAGTAGATGTTGCTGATACGTTATATCGGAAACCGTATTAGAGTTTTATTTTCCGACAATGTTACCCACAAAAAAAAATTATTGTAGAAAAATCATAGGGGGTTGTAATTTTCAACCCCTCATGATAGTTTGAGATGAAGAAAAACTGTGGTAGAAACATATACTCAGTGTTTCATATTATGCAGAGTTTTATGACTCTTTGTTTTTTACAACCCCTAAAATAATTAAAAACTGCCAACCAAAGACTATATTAATTTGGAAAAAAAAATATGAAATACCCCTGCTTATTCACGTCCTTAAGTTCTCAGCATTCATTTACAGACACCCTGTATAATTATCAAGAAAAATAGTAAGGGAATCATTAACGATTAGTTTGGGGCAGGTTTAATTCTATTTTCGTGTTGCCATATTGTACACATCATCAATCTTTCTAAGTAGAAACCATGACCACGATGTCTCGCACTCTAAAATAATGAATTGCCAGAGAAATTGCATGTAACTTTTTCGTTGAATCAAGCCTACTCAAATGAAAGTTAAAGGGGTGATTTTTACCCGAGAATTAGGGGGTTCCATATGATCTGAAATTTTTTTAGAAGATTGACTTCATGCTAGTCATTACCGTTTTTTATTTTTGGACTATTCTCACTATATTTCATGATATACTAAAAAAAAGAGACTAACTCCTAACTTCTAACTAGTTAGAATGAATTTCAACATCTTCGGAATAATTTTCTGGAGCATCATATTCAGAAATAGTTTAAAATCAATTCAAGATCAATATCGAGTCAAGGTTCCTCGAAAAAATCTCATGAATCAATGGACCATGCTTTCAATCTTTCGTGTCAAGGATCTCCCCTTAGACAATGTCATGAATAATCTGCATTAAATATTTCTATTCTAGCTTCTGCATTATCCAGCGAAATCATTAGCATTTATCTATCGAATAAACTTACCATAACTTCAAACTAGAATCTGTTATTAGTCCATGAATGTATCATTATCATCAACGATTTAATTACCAGAATGTTGATGGCCTCAAGAGGTCCTGCTATAAAATTTGAGGGAACGACTGATTTAAGAGAAATGCGTTTGAATTATTCCCAGGGTTGCTGATGAATAAAATCAACTGAGTGAAAAAAAGAGCCTGCTCTGATCTGGTCTTTTTTTTTCGTCGAGATCAGGAAGTGGATTGTGAATGCGAGAACAGGTTGAACCTATTCAATGTATATCATTAAGCTCAGACAAAATAACCTAGTTTTTAATGAGGGCGCCTATTTAACATACAAGGAGATTCGAAAATGTCTGCTGAAAACATAGAGAAAAATGCGGATAACTATGTGAAAATTTGTTTTTGAAAGATGCTGTAGATAGGGTACATTTCATTAATAGTTATTTAGAATGAGGAACATCTATGCTTGTTCTCTAACTCCCTTTTTTTGAAACGTTATATCAATCATCAATGTTTTATTTATTCTCCAATTCATTATAATTTGCCGTTTAATATATTTAATTTTTCCTAGGACGAATCCAGGGTTTATACGTGTTCTGAGCTTTTGAGATCGTCACTAAAAGGAGCATTAATCAAAGTAAATGAAACAACAATAACAAAATGAATTCGCAATACAAACGAATCATTTTTATTTTGAGAACGTATTATATTTTGCTCGAAAATATTTACAACAATGCTGAGATTTCCATGTTATTATATTCTCATGTTTTCGAGTTGATGTGTTTTATTGATGGTTTTTCTAGAAATTTGCATCACAATAGCATAATTACTACTGCTTGGTTCATTCTTCATACGTCCTCAACTACCTTCTGGTTTCTATACTTCTGAATCATTTCTGAAACGGAAATTGGAAATTGATTTAATGCAGATTAATTGTTCCAAGAAAAACCAAGTGTTGAGGAATTAAAATAGAACATCATTATTTTCCTCGAATTATTTCGTGGTTTCGCATAGCGAAAATGATTATTTCGAACTCCTGTAACCACAAAAATGTAATTATCAGACCTCTGAGGTCATCATTGTGGTATTTCATTGATGAAAAAATAAATGGTGTACTCGATGCTCTGAAAACAAAAAAAGTAATCATTATCAGATTTGTGGTATAATAATTGAGGTAATCGATCCATTAATAAAAAGTTTCCCTTCATTATCCACAGTCTAGTTGAAATTAGCGCAACCAAGGTGAAGAGAAGACTACAGACCAATTTGATCTCTTCTCATAAAATCTTTCTTGCAAAAAATCACTTCTCGTGTCGATACCGGAACTTGACCAATGATCTGTAACAAACGATTCATCTGTTTTCAAGGTCGTTAAAACATGCATCATCATCATTATACTCTCGATTGTAAATCGCTCAATGTTCTTGAGAACTTCGTCTCATCTTTGAAACATAGGAGTTATTCAATGTTTCATAACATACTTATGTATGAAAATTGTCGAAATATCGTGAGAAGATTAATTTTCGACTGAAAAAACTATTTCACTTCAAAATTCTTTGTCGAAGTAATATTTTTTCAAAAAAACCCTATATAACTGAAACTGTAGAAATCGAAAACATTGTTGCATTGATTCCTCAACTATAGTCGATAACTTTTGGCGGTTATATTCATCTTGGATAACGTTTCGTTTAATTTCAACTCAACTTTTAGTTTGAAACACAATAAATTAGAGCAAAAGCTGGAAAATAATAACTTTTGCATTTAATGCAATTCAATGATTAGATTTGAAAATCATTCTTCTTTTAACGAGAGTTTACCTGTATTCTATAATAACCGAATTGCCGCCTTATCTTCCAAATACACTCCCCGTAAATAAATTCCGGCAAAATTTTTGTCAAATTCAACACCCTGTATCTTCTTTCGTGGTGCTGCGATTTTGTTGAAAGTTTCACTAGGTGTAGTATTGGGTCTTGTTATATTAACCTGAAATTGTCTTTGCAAAAATATCTGTAGTTTATCCCTTATACAGGGAGAAACAAAACCTTGTTTTATACCCTCCATTTCTAAACACCCTGTGGTGAATTTGAGGCGGAAAATTTTATATCATTAAATTTTAATTTGAATTGTAATCTTTTCTTAACAAAATGTTTTTTTTTTGATTTACTTCATTATCTGCTTTAAAAAAAAAGAGACACATTTTCAAGAAAGTGTTGGATATTTTCAATTTTTATAAAAATTTAAAACATTACAATACCTTATCGACTAGCAATCATAAACAAATATCTGAAAATTGATAGCGTGTATTTCCACCTCGCTTTCTTATCACTTCTACCATACGACGTGGCATACTTTCAATGCATTCACGAATTCCTTCTGGGCGAATATTTCCCCAACAATTTCTGTTAATGCAGATCAATGCTAGGCCTCACGTTGCACGGGTTGTAACAGAATACTTAGAAGAGGCGAATATTTAAGGATTGGTGTGGCCAGCCATAAGTTCGGATTTAAATCCAATTGAACATGTATGGAATATGCTAGGTGGACATGTTCGAAATCGGCAGTCCAACACTCTATCCGATATACGAACAGCCCTTCTTGAAGAACGGGAAAATATTCCCGCAGAAGCAATTCGGAAATGCATTGAAAGTATGCCAAGTATGGAAAAAGCGATGAAAAAGCGAGGTGGAAATACACGCTATTAATATTCAGATCTTTGTTTATGTTTGCTAGTCGATAAGGTATTGTAATGTTTTAAATTGTTATAAAAATTGAAAAGATGCAGCACTTTCTTCGAAAATGTGGATCTTTTTCTCAAAAGCAGATACTGACGTAAATCAAGAAACATTTTGTTGAGAAAGGATTACACTTCAAATTAAAACTTAATGATATCAAATTTTCCGCCTCAAATTCAGCACAGGGTGTTTAGAAATGAAGGGTATAAATCAAGGTTTTGTTTCTCCCTGTATAAGAAATGAACTACAGATACTTTTGCAAAGGAAATTCTAGGTTAACATAACAAGACCCAATACTACACCTGGTGAAAATTTCAACAAAATCGGAGCACCACGAAAAAAGATACAGGGTGTTGAATTTGGAAAAAATTTTGCCTGTCTGGGATTTATTGACAGGGAGTATATTTTGTTTAAGTGGCTAATTCTATGCGAACAAAAACTGTGAGTTTCAATGCTGGAAATTTTCCAGACAATTGAAAAAAAATTAATTCGACTCCAGAATAATTATACCAGGTGGTTCAAAAGTCGCGCACAGGTAAAAAATCGAAATTCTGATACTGGGGTCATTGTAATTTTGCCCGAGTAATCGAATAGCCCATCAGATTTTGGGCCTAAAAGAGCCTCTCACGAGATATGAGGCCCAAATTCGAAAGTTCATCTTTTTTATTGCAGATTCCTTTCTCGTGAAAGGACCAAAAATCAGATATGGCCAATTGATTCCCCGAAAAAAAAATACTAAAGACCCCAGTATTAGAATATGAATTTCTCCATTTCAGTATCGTAATGAGTTCATTACAGTACTAAAAATAGTGCTGTAATGAATTCATTAGAGAATTGTTTTCAGGTATATTCTTCGTTTTGTGGTTGTCTGTACTGACCTCCGATCGTCTCAACTTTCAAATCAAATCAATTCAAATTCCGTAATCTGTCAAATTTCGTAAGTCACACCAACTGCCAAGATACAAATAAAAAGTCACTAATATGAATTTTTATTTGAATTTTGGGAGTATTTCACAAAAAAATAGAGAAAATATCGTCTAATACTCGTTGCAGAAGGCAATTCAAACACTCATACACTTCGTGTTAAAATAGGAGCTCATTCTGCAACTTGTTTCAGAATAAACTATTTCGTTTTCTGGTCTGAATGAACGCCGTGGATTTTTGGACAAAAAACGCTGCATAGGGCCCAAATATGGATTGTTGTCATTATCGTTTTGAAAATTGGTAGAGTCTTCAAGCAATCGACCACATTATCCAGAAAAATAATCGAAATGAATACCATTTCAACTATTTCGAGTTGAAGTCAGTTTTATATAGAAAGTTTTGTACATATAGCATTCAAATTGTGATCAAGTTCTGAGATTACCCAAACTTCTGACTACTTCTTGTATTCACCACGTTGATTTTATGTTAAAATCCGATTTTTTCCCGCGTGGACAACCGGACCACTGCATGCCAATCAGCGGGGATCGGGCGATAATTGCTGATTTTTTCTAGCGAAACAATGGTTCGGAATGACAATGTCCTTGAAATCTGAGGGGAGAGTGTCCACTTAACAGGACAGGAGAGGTATTGTGTGACGGAATTAATTCCGAGCAAGGCCATTTTACAATTACTTCTGGCCCCAGGCGGTCAATCATTGCTTGACCGTGGTTGAAATCGCTTCTAACAAAACATATATGTATATAATAATTGTGATCACAAAGTCCAACAAACCTTTAGACGGTAGTTATATGTATTGTCGGCGACGTTTCTCAAAATTCTATCGGTACAATATAATTACACGGTTTTCCAGAAAGAAGAAGAGCAGTAGTTGCTTCGTAAAAAAGTAATAGAAAACCAAACCTAAAATTATTTGTAAGAGCGATCACATTTTTTTCTGGAAGTTGAAAAGGATCATTTGGGCGCATACTTGGCTTTCTAACTGAAATTGGTCGAGTATATGAGGAATTTATCTAGAATTGGTACTACTTAACTTGATGAGTTCAGCAGCCATTGCTTAAGTCGCTTGCTACCGGAATTTAGTGTGAAAAACCCGGAATTCATGTTACGCTAGCGCTTCGACACTTTTTAGTTTGTAGATTAGATGATTCGCAGGAAATTTGTTCTGCTGATTGGTAGAGATTGTTCAGCTTAAAAAAAAGTTTTATGATTTCATTAAGTACACTAAGACACCAATGGATAATGAAAAACAGCCTCTTTTTCGAAAGAGACTCTAAATCTTTGACACTCTAAATCTCAAAAAATATATTTCGTGTTTATTTTCTTTTCAGGGGATACTTGAAAATGTTTCGATTTTAGAAAAAAAGTCGTTATCGAGACTATGATAATACAATACTTCAGGGTGCGTTTCTTTTATACAGGGTTTACAACGAATTTGACCGGTTGAATTATTAAACTCGGAATTGGTCTTAATTTGAACTTACACATCTGTGGAATTTTTTGATAGAAATTGTCGAATTTTTAGTTTCACATACAGACGGTCCGATATTCAGTGTCAAAGTAAGTCTTGACAAAAATATGAAAATATAATTTTATCTCATTTATGAAATGTAAATTCAACAATAATATGTATGTGCTATACGAGTGGTCCAAATTGAATAGGCACTGATATACTTGGGAATTTATGTATTTCTTGCAATTATTGAAACAGATTATTGGAAAATACTAGGATTTAATTCAAGATTTTTAAACACGTTTCTGTACAGATCGAGACTATTGAATGTTGGCTTGCAATTTGAAAAAATCGACTTTTCTCATGACAAATTTCATTTAGCCCCTTCATGAAGTCAATTGAAAAAATGTGGTTCTCTATTTCAGTATCGTAATGAACTCATTACAGTACTAAACGTAGTGGTGTTATGAAACTCATTACAGCACTGTTTCAGTTATATTTTTCGTTTCGTAGTTGTCAGTACTGACCTCCGATCCAATCAAATCAATTCAAATTCCTCAATCTGTCAAATTTCGTAAGTCACACCAACTGCCAAGATTAAATTTAAGAGTCACTAACCTGAATTTTTATTTGAATTTCGAGAGTATTTCACTCAACTTGACTGAAATAGAGAAAATATCGTCCGATACTCGTTGCAGAAGGTAATTCCAACACTCATGCTATCGAAACTTCGCATTCGTGTTGGAATAGGAGCTCATTCTGCAACTTGTTTTAGAATATACTATTTTATTTTTTTTTCCTTCAATGTGCGGAGGGCTAGAATTTTTTGGAGTATTCAACCTTATGGCCCTTTTCCCCAAGTCAGCTGAAATAATTTTAGTTTCGATGAATGTTGCTTTGTTCCGGCTAGGTAGGACCTAAAAAAATTGTATCAAGTGTATCAGGAAAATTCTGATATTTGAAATGATATTCACAAAATATTGTTAGAATTTTCGAACAATATACGATTGGAGGGTGGCATATTAACGTATGGTAAAGATTCAATGCCATTTTATAGAACTTCTCCCAACAGAATGTGATTTCATCTTCAGATTTCGAATAATTTTTTTGATACAATGAAACACATCAGTTTTCAGGAAATAGCTAAAGAAAAATTCTCATCTTCAAAACTTGGAAACCTGTGCACAGAAAACATGCCTCAAAAGTTGTCGAAACTCAAATCTGAAAAAAGAAAACGACATGAATTTTTTTTTAAGGTTCCCAAATTTGCCTTTTTTTCAATTCAAGTTCGAAAAATTGTAGCTCTCTATACACCACCATTCTAACGATGTGGAAGAATTCCTCAATGATATTATTAATCCAGTTATCATCGCAAGAAATAGGTTGCAAATATGCGGGCAGATTCGTCCTTCAAAAAAAGATAATCTTACACAGCAATGAATAAAGATATCCACTACTTTTACTCAATTTTGATTTCGAACGCAATGTATACCAACAAATGTACACCAATCAGACTAAGAGTCTTCTCCTAGATTCTCTTTCGTAAGCGTGAATAAAGTTACCATAACTTAAAACGGTGATTCATTTTATGATATCGACATTTCAGCATGAAAAAATATAGATCGATAAGAACGTATTAATTTGTACGTAACGCTGAATGAAATTTGCAACCGTATGAATATCAAATTGATTTCTGTGTTCGAATGTTGGTTGAGGCAAGGAATGAGGATTTCAATCTTGGATCTGGAATATTTCCGCTTTCACCAGCCTTGAAAGGACCTCAAGGTCCTGGGCATTAATACTATCGGACTAATTGATTGCTCAACGGTGGTTCGATAGAATTAATGTAACGCAAATAAAGGATATTTCAAAACTGCTTTGAAATACGTTCAATAAATTCGATTTTGTTCGGACTTTTCTTACAAAACCATTTAACAATAATTTCAAATTAATCAATCTTCCGTTTTAAATATGCGTGATATACAGAGTGAGTTTCATGTGCGATATGGTCGATATTATTGTATTCATTTAATTGTTGTCAGATTTTCCCTTTTTTCCGGAATAACATTAACTTTTTTATTTCAAGTTGTTCACCTCGTATATACTTTGCCTTTTGAAATCCCCCAAGATATACTGACTATTTTTCATATTTCACCCAAATACCAAAATTTCGAAATTAAAGCTTCATTGTTATGCATTGAATGGACAACATTTTCATCATTTGCCCATCTTCTATATCTAAGATTATTCAAATCAAAGTCTAAAAGTATCATCATATTGTGAATTCTAGTAATTTGAAGTAACCCAATTCACACATTTGGATTTTTTCGAATAAAAAATGAGCATTTCAATCTACTCTTATCTTCCAAAATCGCCAATTCATTAAATAGCATTCAATTTTATTTTAAAAATTGGTTCCTTGAATATCTGGTATGATTATAAAATTTAATCTTATGTAATCATAGGTAAAAAAATCAGTGGAATTTTGTGTTTTTTCAACGGTCACCTATATTTTTCATGAATTTTCAACAGTCCGTATCTTTTCTGAGCGGAATCAGAAAAAATAATGAGGACATAAAGTATTTCTTTTGACCCCAGAGAAAAATGAAAATATATGAACAATTCAAAGACTAGCCCTGTGTTGTTTTTTCAGCTTCATTTGAGTCATTTTTCTCCTGAAGATGAGCTCTATTCGCTCGAAACATGTTGAGACTTGATTAAAATCAAATATTATAGAGTTAGAAAGATGGAAAACGCCCTTACCCCTTACATCTGTGGTACTAAAATCCGTCTATGATTTTTGGCCAGTTTCTTACTTTTGACACCTAGAGAGCGCTGAAAACATTATTCAGTATAGAAAACTATTTGAATAGGCGCGAAATTCAAATTATACTTCTCATGAATTTCCATTAAATTGAGTTTTCTTTGTCGAGCTTTTAAAGAAACATCTTGATCGACAAAACAAAAGCAGGTCTCCGCTTTTTGATCAGGATGATATTATCCATCTAAACATTGTTTTGAATCGAAGGAAAATCAACTTCAATACAATAATTATGTAATTGAGTACATTTCAAAAATTTGTTCACATATTAGAGAATTATTATAAAAATTTAAAGAACTCATTCATACAGTGAACTCTCGATAAATCGAACATCGATAAGTCGCACAGTTGTACTTTACCCGATTCATACATATCTTACCCAGTGTATTCTCACCTCAATGAGTCTAGAGGATCTAGTAGATGAGTCGAACTGCTGGAAGGGTCTTCAAGAGAACCTCCACCTCTATAAGTCGTTCTTCTGACCACCATTGCCTCTATGAGTCGAAATTTTTGATCTAATGAATGAGACCGAAGAAGATTCGGTTCGCAAACAAATCACCACACGTGATGAATATCATACGATTTTTCGAACTCTAAGGACATGTTTCCAGTGCTCAGACGCTCGTTTCTCATTGATGATGATTTCGTGTTTACCTGAGTTTTTCTCTCAATGAAGTGAAGTCTCACTTAAATAACTCGAAAATTTGGCGAGCTGAACAATATTTAAGTCGAACAGATCTTGGTTTCTAGGAGTTCGACTTAATGAGAGTCCACTGTATATTTATTACAGAATGTTTGAACAACAATCAAAGAAAAATATCAGAGGTGTACAACAAGACCTGTAGGTCAGCCCAGCAAGAGTTCTTTATGCGATATCCAAAATAATATATTTTTGACCCGAAAACTCTATCCATTTGACAGCACTGAAAATAAAAAGCAATGAAAAAGACAGTTACATAATATGAGTCTCAAAACATACATTTCCATTCTCTTTGGTTATGAAAAGAATGCACATTCAAGATTATTATTTCTGCAATAATTAATCACCATGCATTTTAAATATCATCCAGTTTTTAACACAAAATATATAACAGAAAAATACACAAACAAAGATTAAAAAATGGGATAGGTGCTACTCTTGTAGATTGCGAGTGATTTCAGTGGACGATAAGCGTATACGAGAAAATAATTCAGCAAAAATATTTATTCAAGTATTTCTTTCAAAATTAAAATATTCTAAACATAACCCGTTTACTTTTGAAACTACAGATGTCTCTGACATCACTGTAGTCGCTTCGTTTCCCATCTTCATACTCTATAATTCAAGTCTAATAACTCAAAATTCATGGCTTTTAGGTGTGTGGAAATTTTTCAAGAAGCAAACATTCACAGAGTGATCCATTTGAAATAACAAGGATCATTATTATCCCGTAAAAAGAAAGATTTAACAACAATGTAAACACCACCATTGCAATTTATTTTGCTGGAAAATTTATTTCTATAATTCGGCGTCAATATTTCATTCTAGCACAGCTTTCATGCTAACATTTATTGATGACAGGATGCCAACATTATAATAATCGAATAAAACCATTAAAACAGTGTGAAACTGAGATATTGATGGGGCAGAATGAACATATTTGATCCAGATATAGAGAAAAGGCTTGTTATTCGGTTTTTGACACCAAATGATTAGTTTTTTGAACTTGAGGTGTTCTAGAGAACCATACAGGTGAATTACCTTTTATAGTGGAACCCTCACGATTAATGAAAAGAAAATAATAAATGTATCACACTCTATAATAGGTAGAGACTTGAAAATGTGAATTATTCATTGTCAATAGCTTCAGAATCCCTTTCTGGGATTCTAGTTACCCATTTTCGGTCTCCTCAAGACCGAATATCCCATCATAAGTTCCCTCGTTAGGCAATTTCCTGGGAAGCGGCATTTCCTGCTGTCCGAGACAAAGAAAATTGAATTCCTTTATCTTTCCAGAACGGGTATCCGGCAAGGAGACGTTCCTTAGTCGACGATGCCAGGTTCGAGACTCTGGTGGTTAAGCAAACCAAACAGACGGTGTTGGACGAAGCCAGGCTCAGATCTAATGGTGAGTAGAAAGGATTCATGCAAAGTCGTTCACTCTCTTCTCTTTTCTTCTCATATTAAGATGAGCAAATAAAGGAAACTGCAGGATTCTGCTGTCATTACACATTTCTCCGCTAGATGGCACTTATCAATGTCAAATCTGAGAAGTGCCTAACATCATTGAATAAATGTCTGCAGCTCATTTTGATTGTCTTCGTTATATATATATATATTCTTATGAAAAAGAGAGCTAAAATAATTCAATGTTGAAACAAAAAGTACCTAAGCTGAGGTAAAAAAAGAACGGGGTATCATGAAATTCTTCGTATGATTCTATAGAATCATACGATACTATCATCACTAGTATCATACGACACTATACAGCTAGGGGAAAAAAACTGTTTCCCCGTAAAAAATAACATAAAATATTGAATATCAGGAAAATCTTGAAAGACATCAGTGTGAGCATCTTCATGTTATCTGTCGATGGGCTCGGATAAATAGATTCTTCCCAAAACGACTCGCAATTCTTAATCTGAAATGAAAAACGACAAAAGCTGAAAAGAAACTGATCATTCAGAATAAATCAAATGCATTTTAGAAAAGCATTCGCTACTTTAAAAAACATCAACATTCAGATTTCTTGGCCAAATAATGTTCGGAGGTTTATAAATATTTAAGACAGAAATGTCACAAAATTTGAAAAAACTCCATCAATTTGCCCTTTCCGAATCTGTTGAAAATTTCGAACTGATAATTTTTTAACATAACAAGCTAAACTTGTAAAAAATCAATTAATACATAACCTTTCAACTGTCCTCTTTCACGTGGATTTTTTTCTGTTGCCGTGTGGGTTTCTTGCAGAAGATTCTCTTTGATACCATGTTCATCAGCCTATTTGTAGACGTAATCACACTTGTCTTTCGAAATTCCTTCGATATTCAAATTCAAAAACCACAAATTCTTGCTCTCTGGTCGTGAGGGTTTGTCAAACCGGATACGACCTTCCAGTTGATGGTTTTTCGGCACTTCAGATGTTTGAAGACCGCTGCGGGACCCCTATGAAAGGCAATAATCTCCCATAGATAAACCAAACATGTTATAACACAAGAAAACAGACCAAAAACTGCGACATATTCCGAGAATTGTCATTCATTCATTAAGTGGTAGTGATGATGATTAATAACTTCGATGACAGCACATTTCTGCAGTTTACTTCATGATTCAGGTTTTCACAAGCTCATCTTTATGGTCATATTCTTCGACATATCACGAACGTCGTTGAACTACTATCCCTTTCTTCCCAGGATCAAATCGTTTTGAAAAAATGATTCATCTGTGTTAAATTAATATTCACTAATCCTCCCTCATAATTTCTCTGGGTAATAACTAAGGTTTTCGAAAAAAAAGTTGAACGTGGAATGAATGCTGAATTCAGAAAGACTAGTAAAAAATGGCTAACTTCTAGTGAGAGACTTCTATATCACTGCAGTAAAATACTATGTTTTTTGCAGGCATATATCTTCTTCTTCTCCAAATTTTCCTTCTTGAAATTTAAAAAGATTCAAAAAGATTCGCACCCTATGAAAAAAGTCCACAATCTCCTAGCTCTTAAAGTTTACCACTAAGAAAATTTTAAATATGACCCTTTTTGAGGGGCCATACAGAATCATGGAAAATAATATGAACGCAATTAACCACTCTATCTATTGAGTTTTCTAATTCAAATTTGGCTTTCGATACATCACAAATCTTAATTATGGTAATTTTTCCTTATCCAACCTGGTACAAGTTTATTTTCACCTGTGAATTTGTTCAAGAGAAGCTTTGTTTACTGTTATTTTCCCTTAATGTTATTGTAAGCATTTTAATTCGACTGATGCATGTTTGTTTTTGCATGTGAATGTTATTTTGTAGATTCTAGTATGGAGCCTGAAGTTCAACACGACGATATTGCAACCAAAGAAGAAACAACACAAGCGGTAAAAGACGGTAAGATTGAGCAGATTCTTCGAAGGAATGCTTTTAGGATTGGCTTTCATTGTAGAATCATTAGTTAGAAATCATTCAGTTTCATTCTACGTTTCTTAGGACACATCTGAAATAATGAATAATGTTTTTTGTGAAAAAACCAAATTGTTCAGCCACACTAAAAAAATCTACCTTCTGACCTCCTACGTCTGCTATGACGGTTTGAAATCCTGTGACCCCTGTTGTGAAAAATAATATTCTTCTTGGTTTAACTACTCTGGAAAAAAACTTATTTTCCGAAATTTCTTGAGCAAAATATAAATAACTTTGAAAGAATGAGAGTTGTTCTGGAGATCCATATAAACAAGTGTGAATTGCAAAACGATATGAAAAAATTAAACAGGAATGTAGTATAAATATGGAAAATAAGGAAATCCTCCAAGGCGAATATTTCCTCTTTTCAGAATATCTAGCTAATGATCTAATTAATATCACTCTAATTGCATAACCGATGATTATTAAATTCAGTGTTATTAAAATCAGTGTTTATAATAATGAGGATACCTTCTTAATTCCTACTCATTTATTTAATGCGTCAACAATTTAAATCCATTGTCATTTGACAATGGTTGAGATGCTGTTTCTTTTAACATTTTTGCTAGGTCAAATTGAACTTCAACCTGCTGTTATTGTTGGAAAAATAGAAGTCTTGAAGGAAGTATAATGAGCAATATATAATCATGTGCCTCAGTACTCATGAACTGAACCGTTTTTTCATTGTTTCAAGGACTGACAATCTCTTGCATATTGCCAGCAGGTTTCCTTGTGTTCAGGTGTGAGCTACTTGAAGTTTAATTCACTGCTGTAAAGTCGTTCCATTAATTTCTTGCGGGGAATAAGTTGTCCACTGAAAAATATTCAAAACAGATATTTTCTCATATGAAATTACAGTGCTGTTGTACCTTCTTCGAAATTAATATACAGGATGTCCCAGAAAACGACGTCAAGCCAGAATCAGCTAACAGGCTGAGTCATAGTGGTCAGAAAAATATTTAAAAAAAAATCACACAACTTGTTGCTACAATTTTTCACGTTTTTCAAATTTTATTATTCCTATGTTATCCTGAATAGTGCTTATGTAACCTGTGATCTTCAATTCTAAGCCAATTGTTACAGCTTGAAAAATAATGTCACTTCTTGTCGAACCAATTATTCAAAATTAATATTCCGACCAACTTCAACAGATTGTACTGAAAAAAAAAGTACCTTCTGCATCAGTTTGCTCTAAAAGTTAGCACATTTAATGAGGTTCCTAAAATGCTATAACGTCTACTATATTATTTCTTAGATCCGTAAAGAGAAAACTTTGTAAAAATGATTCTAGTGCATCCAATACTTTGAAAAACCAGATGAATCAACTTTTGAAAAAGAAGGTGACATTTAAGATTATAAGTTACAGAAAAACTATCCGGGAAAACATAGGAAAACCATACAGGTCTGTAGTATGATAAAATAAGGAAAGGGAAAAAACCCCTGAGAAAAAAAAACTGATCTCACCCGTGTTAGAAAAAAAATTTATTAAAAATATCATATCAGAGGATCTTGGAGGACATCTACGTGATCTGAAGAAGATCTTCATGTAGTTCTATGGGAAGCAGAGAAAAACAGACTCTTCACCAATCTACCCGAAATTCTAGATCTGAAATAAAAAAAGACAAAAGCAGAAAGAACTAGCTATTTATAATCAATTAAATGGTTTTTGAATTAACCACCCATTGCAGAAATTCTTTCTTCTTAAATTAGTTATGACAGAAATGTCACAATGTTTGAAATGAAAAAATCCAATGAATTTACCCCTTGAATTGCTAAACATGAAAAAACTTATGACACAACAAGCTAAACTGTAATTTGGACTGAGTGAAAAATCAATGACTACATAACTTCCTATTGTCCTCCTACACGAAGAAGTTCCTCTGTTGCCACGTGGGTTTCTTAGAAGATCTCAACACCATCTTCAGTGGCTAATTTCAGAACATGATCAATCTTGTCCTTCGAATTCCTCCAATATTCAAATTTAAATTCTCAGCCTTGCTCTCTGATCGTGAGGGTTCTTTCGAACCAGGTACGACCATCCTAGTGTTGATTTTTCGGAACTTGAGATGTTTGAAGACCGCTACGGGACCCTAATGAAAGAAAATCATCTCCCATGATAAACCAAACATCCTGTAACACAAGAAATATTTTTCAGGACCAAAAAATACGACATATTCCGAGAATTGTCAAAATGACATATCTATAACCGAAATTAATAAGGATAATGTTTCAAATAATAGAAGAAAAGCACTCGCGTAAAACTTTCGCACTAATTTTCCAGGGGTCTATTCTCCTCAAAAAGTTGTTTCCTAAAGATAGAAAAAGAAAAAGCACTTCGAACTTCTGAAATTTGTAACGTTTCTTAAATTTAAGAAATTCTTCAGAATCTTGAAAATTGTTTGGTTCTTCAATTAACATGTTATTTCATTTTTCATTGTTAGGCAGCAGTTTTTCTGAAAAAAATTGGCCTTTGACAAATTGGTGCATAAGTTTTACGAAGAGGTCTTTATTCTATTATTTGAAACATTTTTCTTATTAAGTTTTGTTACAGATATCGGAGAGAACATCCTTAAAAATCTAATAGACCTTTCAATAGATATATGTTGAATACATATTCATTTATTTACAAGAACATTGAGAATTTCTGGATTTCTGATTGAAAAAATTCAAATCCCAAGATATCAAAAGAATTGTGGTAACTGTGGGGATGATGTATGATGATTGTCTGAGGTCGTATCCTCTCTTCAATCTCTGGACACGTCTCCACGTATAAAAATGTCCACCCTCCATTCCCAGCATCCGACAACTATATTTTCACAGCTCAACGCTCAGCACTAACCTTTTTGATAAATGGGGGTGGAAAATTGACTCCGGATAGCGTGAAAGCCCAAGGAAATGGCCCCGCGATCTTTGTACGAGCGCCTTCCTCTTGTTACGACGCTCTTAACACAATTACCCAGCATTTCGCATAATGCACTCTGCGCAAATCCCAAATTACTCACTCGTTTCAAGTTCGCCAGAACCGTGTCAAGTTTCAAGCCGCAAGGTTCACATCGATACGTTGCTCAAGATAATATTGAACTTGATTTTTACCAACCTCTAGTTTAATTCTTCTTAATTAGGTTCCGATCCAGCGGAAAACTATGCGTGATTATCATAGTACCTTGCATACTTCCTTGAAGAACTGATTTCGATTAGATCGTTCTTTTTTTGAAACGGAGTAATTACCTACACGCTCTTCTGATTTGGAGAAAAATTCTTGGAGTCAAGGGTATTTTAAGGATTCCGTAAAAAGGCAGGTTTTAATTCTGCTGTTCCACATGAATAGGACGCGAGGTCGTTTGAACTACTGCGTTTTATTCGGATATGGAAAAAATCGTCTTGTTTTGTGGAATTTCAAGTTCACGATGCATGCATCAAGTGGCACAAGAAAGGAACTCCAAGATCAATTTTTTATTGGGAAATTGCAACAAAAATATTTCATGATTGAATCTCTTACAGCCTAATATAGTGGGGATTTTGTGGAAAGTCCCTAGTTATTCAGGGTTTATTCGGTTTTTTCCATTGGGGTAATAATGTTCACCAATTGAATAACCTGTACTTATTGATTATTCTCGAGTAGAAAATGAAGAAATAATAGAAATACTCGAAACGTTGCTTAAGATAATATTGAACTTGATTTTTAATAGTTAATTCGTCTTAATTAGGTTCTCATCCAGTGGAAAACTATGCGTGATTATCATAGTACCTTGCATACTTCCTTGAAGAACTGATTTCGATTAGATCGTTCCTTTTTTATGAAACGGAATGGCACTGTATAATTACGTACACGCTCTTCTGATTTGGAGAAAAATTCTTGGAGTCAAGGGTATTTTAAGGATTCCGTAAAAAGGCAGGATTTAATTCTGCTGTTCCACATGAATAGGACGCGAGGTCGTTTGAACTACTGCGTTCTATTCGGATATGGAAAAAAGCGTCTTGTTTTATGGAATTTCAAGTTCACGATGCATGCATCAAGTGGCACAAGAAAGGAACTCTAAGATCAATTTTTTATTGGGAAATTGCAACGAAAATGTTTCATGATTAAATCTCTTATAGCACAAAATAGTTTGGATTGGAGTATCACCCTGAAGGGGTCAAATTTTGTTGAAAGGGGGACAAATAAGGGTATTCAAATGAGTGTGATATCACTACCCCTCTAGCTGCAACCCCTAGCAGCTCTCATTTTTCAATAGGGAAAAGGGGTCGAGCAGCACCTTGTTGGAAAGGCAATTCAATTTCCTGCATGAGTGTATTTTTTTCGTCGCTTTTTTATTATACAGAGTGACTCAGTATTCCAACAATAACTTTCACACGCCGAATTCGATATCACTACCCCTCTAGTCGCTACCACTTAAAGCGATGAGAAAAATACACCCATGCAGGAAATTGAATTGTCTTTTCTCTATTCAAAAATGAGAGCTGTGATATCAAACTCATTTGAACACCCTTATTTGTACGACAAAATTTGAAATGTCCGAGTGTTTTTTCATTACTCCATCCCAAAGGTCGAAATTCAGGGTGAAAAGTTATGTATGGCCCACCCAATATAGGACCATTTTTACTGAGCCCTTTTTATAATTTTGAGAAATCTTAAAATATTCACATTTTTGAAAAAAATTAATTGTTTAACCATGCTCAAAATAGAAAGAGATCTGTGTTTTTGAATCAATTGTTTTAACTTTCCTCCATTGACACTGACTTACAATTCGTTGGCGTAGTTTGTTTAAATTTCCACAAAAATTTGAGTTAATAAATAGATTTTTGGAGAGAATGGTAAATCAAAACTGTATGCTATTTCGATAATTTAGCCATTATCGAAAAATTTCCAGACAATTTCAGAATTTTGAATGTTTATAAAAACTGTTCGAAATTTTTATGAGTAAAATAATTCTCGCTATGAAAATTATTGATCATACAAGACCAAAAGTTGAACAAAGAAAAGTAATATCTTTAATTCCACTGAATATTTCGAAGTATCAGTAACAAAATCATCAAATTCATATAAAATTTCATTATCCCATTGACAATGTTTTCATGACCGAAATATTAAAAGAAAAAAAAAAACGAAAACATGAAAATTATATGAAACCAGGATTTCTCTGGACACTGTGTTAAATATGTCCCACCATGGCTGTTCTAAGTCCACATTTCAAGTTATAATGTTGAATGTTCTTCTATTTCAACAAAAAATGCTTTGAGTTTATTTTTCTTGAAACCGTCATATTTTTCGGAAAGACTCATTACTCTCAGAATCAAAATGAAAATCGCACAAAATCCTTGTAAAAGATTCAGGAGATCTGAATGAACAGTTGCTCTAATTTTGGGTTAATATACTCGTATCAGGATTTGGAAATACTCTGCTTTTATACTAACACCAGCTTAACAAGACTAAAACAACTCTTATGAAATTCAAAACATCACAACATAATCTAACCTCTTAGAATCTTCAAAATATAATAAACTACAATCTTTCCTGGATGAAATTATTACACAATCATCGAATAATCATTTCTTGTCAAATCTCAAAATCCTCTCAAATCACATTTTTAAAAACTTAGCACAGTTATTTAATACTCATTATTTTTTGATTTTTCTAATTCTAATTGAGTTGGAGATTTTATATTTCTATATTTTCTGAAAATTGAAGAATTTTTCATTAATCACACGCAAATATTCTTTCAAAATATAATTTTACATCAGGATGGTTGCTTGTAGTAGATTAAAAATTGGATCTTTTAACTAAAAACTCACACCATTAGTTCTAATGACTTGCAACACTTGCTGATTCTTTCACGATTGTTTTCCGCAGATTCTGGACTCACAGAAGAAGAAGTGTTCCTGCAAAATGCTCTGAGCGAGCATCCCGAATCAGAAAACTATCCTCAAAAAGCCATCTTGGTCCTACGCTTGCGAGAAGGCATGAATTCTCTAGGTCGTATCTTGAAAACAGTCGAAAAATACAACGGTTCGGTTTGTCATCTCGAAACCAGACCAAACAAGAATGAAGGAACCCAGTTGGACGCACTCATCAAGATAGAGATGTCCAGGGTCAACCTGCTCCAAATCCTCAAATCTCTTCGCCAGATGACGGTTTTGGAGCATTGCACCTTGGTAGGGGATGATAACATAACCTCTAAAACTCCTTGGTTCCCGAGACATGCTAGCGAGTTGGACAATTGTAACCATCTGATGACTAAGTATGAGCCAGATTTGGACATGAATCATCCTGGGTTTGCCGACAAGGAATATCGGGAACGTAGGAAGCAGATTGCTGAGATTGCTTTCTCGTTCAAATAGTAAGTATGAGGATAATCTACCATTGAATACCTGCCCACACCAAAACCAAATCTTCCTTGATTTCTTTGCTCAACAATAGAATAAGGATTTTGTTGAGTTGAGTACACGAATTGCATTCAAATGCAAAATCATGAACTCGAAGGTTACAATTTCCATTGAAGAAAATCCATAAGTTGTTCAGAATCACTCAGTTTGGGCAAAATCTTCTGTTCTGAGAAAATGAACTCTTTTAGTCCTGTATGGATTGAAATTGTATGTTTTCAGAATCCGCCTAAGTTATCGGTTCTCAAATTAGCCATCATCTATTAGGTTGCAATCTTCCAAAAATGACTCTGAAAAGTTGTCTTCTCTCTGGATATCTTTCATGGTAAAATTTGCTTGGTGCCCCTACTTTTTCCGAAGTTTTCCTATTTGATTTTATCCCTGGAATTTAATTTTTTTTCTTTAACAGTGTAACAGATCCGTTATCTTTTCTCTTATATGTCACCTGAGTTACAGCTGGTGTCACTTATCTATTTAATATAAACTGCTATACATGAGTAAGGGATATTGACTTAAATTGCAGAAAAATATAGTTTGAATGAGATTTTGTGAGAAAATTCATGTTAATATGATTTCAAGTTGCAGGAGATGGAATTAATTTTAGCCTGAGGGTCTGCAGCGTATACAGGGTGGTTAAGAAAATCGAGGAAAATAACGAAATTTCATTAACAGAGAATTCAAGCATTTTAAGACTATCAATAGAATGTATGGCCTTCACGGGCATCAATAACAGCTTGACATCTTTTTTGCATACTCTAAACGAGGTTCTTGTACATTTCTTGAGGAATTTGGTTCGATAAACGGGGCAGAAGCTCTCTCAGATCATTTAAAGATTCGGGGGAAGGTTGATGATTATCTAATCTTTTTTGGAGCATATTCCATGCATGTTCTATGCAATTCAAATCTGGTGAGTGGGGAGGTATTGGTAAAACACATCCCGGCCCATACCATAACACTACCTTCTCAGAATGGATGGACTTCTTGTACATAGCGATGATTACGGGGTTTGCGTGGGATTGTCCATACCCTTATTCTTCGAGAATCTGAAAATCGTCCATATCTGGATTCATCAGTGAAAAGGACACTACGCCATTGATCGTTCCAATTGATATGTTTCCTTGCCCATTCCAGTCTTTGACGCTTATGGTCACGTGTTAATAGAACTCCTCTTAATGGACGCCTAGAACCTGGATTCAACTTTCTCAAACGTCGTCTGATGGTTTCGATGGAAACTTGGACCCCATCTGCATTTTGAAGAGTATTCCGTAGCATTCTACACGTAGAAGAAAGCCTCCTTGGCTTTCTTCTAGCCGAAACGGTGATGAAACGATCCTGAGCAGGTGTTGTTTTTCGTCGCCCACCAAGCCTTTGTCTTTCCAACACGGAACCTGTCTCCCTGAACCTATTCCAAACTACAACAACTTGAATTAGGCCACTCTGTAGCATTCCGATAGCCTTATAAGCCTCAGCGTTTGTTAATTCACATCTTGGCATTTTCAGAAAACTTGTTTCAAATCGAAGCCGTTGAAAACTGACTTCATTTCGAAATAAGAATTCATGAAGTATATGCAAATAACCAAGCTTCAGAAAAAAAGGCGACCAGATTGATGAAATGTCTCATGCTGTTTTTTTTTGGATCGTTTCAAGCTGTTATTGAGTTTTGAATGATTTTACAGCGATATTCTCGAAGATTACATACTTTTTAAAACGATTGAATACGATATCCCTAATTCTTGTATAGCAGTATATGTATCTCACACCCTCTCTACAAAGTGACATAATTCAAAGTGCTATGAATTATATCAGAAAACGAGTCTGAATAAAATCATGGAAAATATTTACCCACATCAGTGGGTCCTCCATAAATCATATATCAGCACCTCAGAGGTAAAGTATGTTAAGTCACATTTTTTCAGACACGAACTTTCTACAATATTGGATTCACATTAGTAAATTCTAGCTAGTGGAACACATTTTTGACTCCCTGGGTATATCAAGTCACCAAATAATGGCAGTAAACATTCTTTGAAACAATAATGAAGAATCTCTGTTTTTTCTAATTTTGATATTGTGACTTAACGCACTTTACCTCTGGGGTGCTGATACAGATACCTACATAAGAATTGGTGTCTATTTAATGTTTCCAATTAATTAGAAAATATTTAGCATTTGAATATTTTCGACTTCTCATTTTGAGTTGTGTCACTTTTGTAGCGAAGGTGCGATATATTCAAATTGAAGAGTACTCGGAATATAGTGTGGAAAGAAGTGTTTGCTCAAGCAAACCTTAATGCAGCACCAAAATACTTCTTTTTTATATTATAGTTATTTTATTTTTATGTCGGGAAAGTCATTATTCTTATTTCATTAATCGCAGCTCGTTCAAACGCCATAAAATCCTCCTTCTTTTGGTAATGCAGTTTCCCAATCGCTTCTGAGAAAATTCCATAATGGGGTATTAATAATTCCGATCACATGTCTGCATCCTCGCTTCTTCAACATTCTAAGAGGTCACCGATGATGCAAATTCATCTGCGCTCAAATCATTCAATGTTTACACTCGATTATGCAACACCTGAAGAAGCGACCTGAAATAATAAAATTAAGATAAATGTCGCGACTCTTTTATTCGACATAAATGGCAGGACAACTCAATATCTCCGTCGAACAAAATGAAGATATAAATCCATCAGGTGTCTGCACAATTAACGTCAAGTGTTCGAGAATTTGAGATCGTTTTTCTGGGAGAAAAGTTGAACTGCCAATTGAAAAATACGTGACTGCACTGCCCGATTATTGCACAAACAATATACTCATTTCGAACTTATTGATGATTAAGAACGTTCCACTTGAACGACCGGGTCAAAGTAACTAGTTGGAGGTTGGAACATTGAAGACAAAACTAGATTTA
This sequence comes from Hippodamia convergens, assembly GCA_038502775.1. Taxonomy (NCBI): domain Eukaryota; kingdom Metazoa; phylum Arthropoda; class Insecta; order Coleoptera; family Coccinellidae; genus Hippodamia; species Hippodamia convergens. The sequence goes on from CM076608.1 coordinate 26,084,246, forward strand.
GGAGGAATCGAGTGCATTTTCATTGGGTTCATTTTTATGTTGGAAGTGAACGGAACCCAGCGAACCGTGCTGAGTTTACGACCGTTATTCAATCAGTCGAATATCTAAACAAATCGTAAATGCTAATTTCGTGTCTGTTTTATCAGAGGTGTGGACAGAGCTGTGTCAGAGCACTGTGCTTTGTGCTCCAGAAAAATGTGCTCCCAAGCCCTCTTTAAAAGCAGTGCTAACGGCTTAGTAATTGAAGCACTCCAACAAAAGAGTTAGTGCTTAGTAATGCCTTAAGTGCTCCCTAGCACTTTTGCGGATTGCTGAGCACTAAGCCTTTGTCTTATCTTGTCGTAACACGAAGATATGCGATCAAGGCCAACGCCTTGAAACCTAGGATTTAGATTTTATATTCGGTCAAGTGATGAACGTCTCACGTTTGTGTGTGACGTTAGTGCGCAGTTGCAAAGAACTAAAAAGTTTATTGAACGTGCTTTCGAAGTTTGTGAAGATCTTTATCCGATTATAAATACATGGTGGTTTACAATGAAGTCTTGTAATTGTGAAGCTCAAAACTTTTGACATGAGAGTAATAGAATAGTCAAACTTTTTGCATGATATTCCTTTCATTCTCAAGTCTTTACTGAGATGACAGTTGAGGCTCAGCTTTTGAGAAATGGATAGGAAAAGTAAAATTTTCTATCAAATAGTGTTTTTTCCTTTGTGGAAGAAAAGTTAACTGCTAGATAACAATTATTTCAGAGAATGAACCATTAAAATAAAAAGTCGCAGATATTTTGATTGATATGATCCTATCTGGAGGTGATAATACATTCAACTGTTTTGAACTCTCTTGCAAGCTCAACTTTTTATATTCATTTTCCCTCATTTACATGATTTCCAACCGATTTCAATCGTACTTTCTTAATTGAAAATAATACCGAGATTATCTGTTCATAAAATTTTTAACATGTCTTTGGAGAATTCAAAGTCGATCGATAAACTCCTCTTAGGAGCAGAAAAATCATGTATCTGAGATCATTTGTTAAACTGTTAACTCCTCTAGAATCCGAAAAAATTGTTATCTCTGTGTTTCTTTTTTTTGGACATATGGAAAAACCAATATTTTGTCGAAAATTTAATTTTTTTCATGAATTTATCGAAAGATAGAGCTCATTTCTCAGAGAAATTTTGAGAATATATATGAAATCATAGTGTAGGGTTTTCATATCAAAAGTTATAAGCTACGTAAAGACCCTATACATTCATTCTGACCTGCGACTAATCTCACATATTACAGCTTAGATGTAATATGTGCTCGGCACAGCTCTGGTATATAGGGAGGCCATAGAAAATCATATTTAAAAAAAAAGAATGGAGTCAAGCACAATTTTTTCGTCATGATAGGAAACAGTAATCTATGAAAAATGGAGTTAGGAGAGAGACCAAAAATGCATTAATAACATGAAAATGGCATAAATTACATTGCAGAATCACAAAAGAGGAAATTAACATGAAATCAAAATGTTACAATAATCATAAACACTTCATTCAAGAGAGGAAATGATAGAAGAAAAAAATAATTTGAAGGGATTTTCATAAAATTTGCCTCAAATTGATCCCTGTTGCCAAACTTCAATCATCGTATACGAAGTCTGCATACAGATTATGCGCAGATATCACACTGACATAAACGACAGTGACAATGACACAGTTTCGTGAATTTATTATTATTTGTTGTTAAAAGAGCTGATATAATTTGACACGAGGCTTACTTATTATTGAAGAAAGCTATGAAATATCTGAATGTATTATCAAATATATTGGTGGAGTACCCAAAAAATTTGTTACAATTATTTTCAGTGTTTTGACAATCAACAAAGCTATTTACTGTTTGATAGATGAGAGATCAGAGCAAAAAAGATGCATTTCGAACTGAAGTTATTTTCGAAGTCATTATATTCCAACAGATGATAGTATTGTACGACTGATTATTTTTTTCGGAATAAAATGAATTCGTCAATATATCGAATGATTCATAACATTCACTAGATCCTTAAAAAAATGAGAAAAGTTCTCAAAACAGAGTAACACACCCATTCAGATGACTTTACTTCATTCTTCAATTTTCATAGATATCCAAGAATATCGACACAATCTGGCAACATACATTATGATAATGTCCGGTTTGGTCGGATTTCAGTATGATGGATTCCGTTTACATAATTTTCTTATTTGAGTCTATTCTTTTATGTTATTCGGCCTGTTTTTTTATTTGGCCATTTTGTCATTCTCCTTTATAAGGAGAACATTTCTGATATGCATTTATCATGATTTCATATCTGTTTATGTATGATTTTTCTTGTCAGAGTACATTCTGAATTTGTTTCTTTCGTGCTTTTCTGGTTATGTCAGTCAGTGTCATTTCTGCATTTGTGGAGGTACTCTGTATATACAGTCTTGACTTTGCAGAGAAAGTTTGTGTTTCTCCATCGCACAAGTTATGAAAATTGGTATATGTTCTTTTTATGAAGTTATTTTAATAAAAAAAATCGAGGGTATTGAAATCTGACACAAGACTTCATCCCGATTGCATAATTTTTGTTCTCTTTTCATTTATGAATCTTTCCCTTCTTTTTTTATCCTATTTCCTCACCATATCTGAAATTTGGTCAATTGTTGATATTATCAATTATGTTGAAAAGAATGAAAACTGGAGGAAGTCTATACTTACAACTCATATGTTTCATCTCCCTGATCTGTCTCAAATGGATATCACTTTTTTCCCTACATGATCCCCATCCTGCAACGTTGCCACTCTTCTAAAAATTCCTATTTCTCTTCCAGCGGCGACCCCATCCCACACATCGACTACAGAGCCACAGAAATCAAAACGTGGAACTCGGTCTTCAACACCGTGCAAGAGCTGATGCAGAAACACGCCTGCGTCGAGTACAGACGCGTCTTCAAGAAGCTGATGGACGAGGGCATCTTCGCGCCTGATAAGATTCCCCAGCTGCAGGAAATGTCCGACTTCATGTGTCGCAACACTGGATTCACCCTAAGACCCGCCGCTGGACTTCTGACGGCTCGGGATTTCCTGGCTTCCTTGGCTTTCAGGATTTTCCAGAGCACACAATACGTCAGACATGTCAATTCTCCTTACCACACACCTGAACCGTAAGTAGAGGAAGTTTTGGTTCATTTCTATCGATTTTGGAATAGTAATACGAAAAAGTCTGGTGGGTTCAAATCGCGCCAGCTTGGTGGCCACTTGTATCATGATAACCTCGAATCGTTCATGTAGAATGTTCATCGGGATGGACGTTTCATTTGGTACACAATACGTTTCAATCTCTGTCAAGTATGAACTAATATGTAATGAAAAGACAATGTTAAAAAACTGTTCGTAGAGGAAAAGGCTATTCAATTTCAAAACTTGACAATTTTATAATCTTTATATTTAAAACTAAGTCGGCCATTTTGTTGGTTACACCATTTATAACTCTAGATTGGATGAACTGTTTGTTATGAAAGCTTTTTTTTGGATTCTTCTACTACGGGGTTAACATAAAATACATTAAAACTCTGAAAAATTCGATGAAATGGAAAAAAAAATAGGAAATCAATTTTCTTCTTGCGAATAACGCTAGTAGGTGTCACTACGGTTAATAGCGTTTACGTGAAAGTACATTTTCTAATATTGAACTACATTTTCTAAAAATATTAACGCATCTGAGTCCATGTATTATTACACCTATCTTTCTTCCGAACACTACGAAAAATTTTATGACCAAATGTTATGAACAAATCTCCATTCTACTATTATATATGTAGACAATTACTCTGTATTTGGAGTTGCCTAAACGGATGTTTTGGGGGCGCATTGATTCTTTTGTCTGGTGTCTTTCGACAACCATTACCGGTAATTCCAAAATCGACGGCTGCCGATGAAATAAATGCTTGCCTAAAATCATCATCAAATTTGGCTAGGCAATAAAGCTCTCAATTCGGTTGATTGCGGTTGGAATAGTACCAATAGATATTAGCAGCCCACAAAAATGTAAAAAACACCTGCACCACAAAAATTGTTGAAAATGATTTTTTGTTACTGCAAAAAAGGATGCAATGCGTCATGCACCTGCAGAAAACTGAGTCTTTTTTGTAACGCTACATGTGGGAAATCTGTAGGTGTTAACTGCCAAAACAGTTGTCCAATCTTTGGCAAAGATGAAGAAATAATTGACAGTGGCGACAGCCACTCAGAATCAGATTAATTTTTTGACGCAAAAATTATCAATTTCACGAGAATAAAGTGATGAATAAATAAAATGTTTGAATGATATTTTCATTTCGTTATTTTGAACAGATAGGGGTAACTTTTAGGGGTTGAAAAATAAAAATAACTAAAACTAACATTGATCCAAAATACTGTTATAAAATTGATTGAAATTAATCAATTATATTTATAAAGACCCATTTTTACACATTTTATGTTGGAGGGTGTGGTTTATACGGTCTTGAAGTATATGAAGACCTTCATTAAACTTCATAAAACGCTACTGAGGCCCAACAATTACTTTGATTTACGTTAGGACAAGTTTCTTTTAATTTTGGATAAAGGGGTTGTTTTCACCCCTTAAAAATAATAAGCATAAAACGGCGTAGGGTAGGAGTAGGCGACAAGTATAGCTTATATCCAAAATTTTATCAAAATCGAAGCATCTTGTTAGAATTCGGAGGTAATGCTTAATTTTCGCCCTCATTGACTGGACTAATTGTACAGGACAATTTTATGTCCACTTTCAAGGTATTGAATAGTTTATTCTGATATTAAAGTTGCTTTTTTATTTATCGATTGAGGCAGTACGAAGTCTGCCAGGTCAGCTAGTAAACTATAAAAGGAAATGAAAAAAATGCATCTCAACATGAAATAAGAAAACGGACGAAATCAAAATTAAAGACATAAATGTTGTTCATTCTGTAGCAAAAAAAACAAAAAAAATTGACATAATTTGCTAGAAATTGAGCTCTCTCATCAAAGAGGATATTATCAGTCTCAGAAAGAAATAAACGAATGAAAAATCGAATAACGAAATTACAAACAAAACGCAAAATCCTCATCACAGAGATATACGAGACAATTTGAGCTTATCAGATGACAATACCAATGATTCCATTTCGATATTCTTATGCTGATGACCTGCTTTAAATTCGTTCATTTTGTCGCTTCTTTATTATCATTTTCTCCATGGATTTTTTTATGCAGTTTGACTTGGATCAAGTCTGTTCATCTGTAAAATATTTTCTACAATTCTGTGTCAAATCTGTTCATTCTGCCAATTCTTGTAGAACAAAATCGTACTAGAATATCTTATTCTTGCACAGTTCCATTGTAATATTCATTGATTTGTTCATTATCTGTCCAATTTATGAGACATCAAATAGTTCTAGCAATCAATATTTTTCAATGCAAAGAACATTAAACGATATTCATGAAAATATTCCATTAATTTCAGTAGATATTCGATGAATTAGAGAAAATAACGTATGATACTCGTACAGAAGGCTTGTGTTAACATTTCTTCATTCAAAAACTCGCCACTTCATGGATGGTTTTTAAATTTTGAACTCATGTAAGAATATAATTGCCTTCTGCATTTGTATTAATTGTTTTATTTCTTTGCTTTTTTTTCAAATGTCTGTTTTATTTGATTTGCTTTTGTATTTTCCTAACACGCATTTGATGTAGATCATACCACAATCAATGCATTCTGGAACTGAAAACAGAACAATTCTGAACAATGAAATTTTATCGCTAATGTTGAGGAATTTCTGCAAAATGAGCTATTCTATTCACAGCGTCAGGAGCATTAATATCGAAACTAATTTTCGACAGCAGGAAGTGGTAGCGTAGAAGAGCACGGGTGCCAAAAGCTATTAGCAGAGTATCGCCATTATTAGATCCTACTTGCTTTGATGGCATGGTAATTTAATATCGCTTGTACCCTGATCCATTGCGGAATATTTTGCAGGGTCAATCTGCGTGAAAAATATGACACTTTCCCTAACATTAGGTTTAGAGTTTTTTTTTAGTGAAATTCATGAAAAATGTACAGAATAATTAGATAAATATGAAAGTTGAGGTTGGTTCTAGAAGCTCAAAGAAAAACCTTGACAAAAAACATTTTTCCTTATTTTTCTTATTATTGAAATGTTTTTTTCATTTCATTAACTTGTACCTGAATGTTAATTATTCAATGTACCCACAACTTAATTTCATTCTGAGACAAATAATTTTTTCAAAATACACTTTTAGTTTGCTAACAAAGCTTGTTTTGTCGCCAATTATGTCACTCTCCTGTTATTTTAGTTTTGAGGCTTGCTTCAGGGTGATGTGAATTTTGCTGACATCTTATGTTTATATTGGATGGATATTCATTTCTTTTCCCTTTTCTTGGATTATAATATTTTGTTTTTGCATCTTTCCATGCAACTATATAAAATAAAGTTTGAAAACGTAAATTTTGTGGACATAAAGAAATGCATTGTCGAAAAAAATATCCTCGAGATGAATATTCAAATTATAAAAACTTCCCTCCAATCAATAATGGAAACGAGTTTTTCTAATATACAGTCATCTCATTGGATGAATTCCTAAACATCCTGAAGACATAATATGATTACCTGGCATATTGAAGCTTCTTAAAATTACGAATGATTATATTCCATTCGACTTACCTTTTTTTTCGAATTACAGTGATTGCATCCATGAGCTCTTGGGTCACATGCCCCTCCTAGCAGATCCAAGCTTCGCACAGTTCTCCCAAGAGATTGGTCTTGCCTCCCTTGGGGCATCAGATAAGGAAATCGAGAAATTGTCTACGGTAAGTACCTTATACAGTCCCAGGAAAATCGCTTCATTCTAATCGTTGGAAGCGACACAGCCATCTATTTAGGAAATTCAATCGAGTTTAATCAGAGTACATTTCGTTTCAATTCCGAAATATACAAGCTGTGACTTCGATGTCCTATACTGATACTTGTATACGAAGGATACGATTTTAACTGAATCTTGTTTTGGAGTTCATCTCCATTCTGATTTTTTTTGTATTCGACCAGAAAGAAGATAGTAAAGATTCAATTTAATGTATTTAAAAGATGGTCAGATATCGATGATTGAGTATCTTCTAGATCGGAAGAGGTAGAAAAGACTTATATACATGTCATCAAAGATTATAGAGCTAGAAAGATAGGAAACGCCCTTATATATCTGAGGAACTAAAATCCGACTACGACTTTTGGCTAGTTTCTTACTTTTGACACCTAGAGGACGCTGAAAAAGTTATTCAGTAGAGAAAACTATTTTAATAGGCGCGAAATTACTTCTCATAAATTTCCATTAAATTGAGTATTCTTTGTAGAGATTTTAAAGAAACATCCTGATATTTTTCATCTACACATTGTTTTGAATCAAATAAAATACGCTTCTGGATTCTTTATTTTTTCATTTGAAATGATTGTGTAAAATCAACTACAATACAATAATTATAAAATTAAGAACATTTCAAAAATATGTTCACATATTAGAGAATTATTATCACAATTTCAAGAACCTATTCATACAGAGAACTCTCGATAAATCGAACATCGATAAGTCGAACACCTGATTCATCTGGACCTGATTCATACATATCTTACCCAGTGCATTTTCACCTCAATGAGTCTAGAGGTTCTTGTAAATGAGTTGAACTGCTGGAAGGGTCGTTAAGAGAACCTCCACCTAAGTCGTTCTTCTAACCACCATTGCCTCTATGAGTGGAACTTTTTGATCTAATGAATGAGACTGAAGAAGATTCGGTTCACAAACAAATCAACACACGTGATGAATATCATACGATTTTTCGACCGCTAAAGACATATTTCCAGTGCTCAGACACTCGTTTCTCATTGATGATGATTTCTTGTTTACCTGAGTTTTTCTCTCAATGAAGTAAAGGTTCACTTTAATAACTCGAATGTTTGGTGAGCCGAACAATAGATAAGTCGAACACTTCGTTTGGTGCCTAAAGGAATTCGACTTAACGCGAGTCCATTGTATATTAATTAAAAAATGTTTTAACCACAATAAAAGAAAAATATCAGAGGTGTACAACAAGACCTGTAGGTCAATCCAGCAAGAATTCTTTGTACGATATCCAGAACAATATATTTTTGCCCGAAAACTCTATCATCCATTTGACAGCACTGAAAATAAAAAGCAATGAACAAGACAGTTACATGATACGAGTTTCAAAACTTACATTTCCATTCTCTTTGGTAATGAAAAGAATGCACATTCGATTATTTTTTCTATTATTTCTGCAATTAATCACCATGCATTTTAAATGTCGGTCAGTTTTTAACACAACATTTTTATTATAAAAACACACAAGCAAAGATTATAGAGTGAGCTGTGTGCTACTCTTGTAGATTTCAAATTATTTCAGTGGAAAATACGCGTATACGAGAAAAAACAATCATTCAGCAAAAATATTTATTCAAATTTTTCTTTTAAAATTGACAACAGCCTACTAATAATCTCTATATAATCTTTCCAAATGCACCCAAATTGAATATTTCAACCATAACCCGTTTACTTTTGGAACTACAGATGTCGCTTGCATCACTGTAGTCTCTTCGTTTCCCATCTTTATACTCTATAACCTTTGGGCTGAACATCAATATCTAAAAGTCACCGATAAACCATCCTAAAGTTGATTCTTTTTGCAGGTGTACTGGTTCACAGTAGAGTTTGGACTTTGCAAGGAAAACGGAGCTGTTAAAGCTTATGGTGCTGGTCTCTTGAGCGCATACGGTGAACTTCTCCACGCCCTCAGCGACAAACCAGAACTTAGACCTTTCGAACCAGCAGTAACAGCAATCCAGCCATACCAAGACCAAGAATACCAACCCATCTACTACGTAGCTGAGAGCTTCGACGATATGAAAGACAAATTCAGGCGCTGGGTGTCGACAATGTCCAGACCATTCGAAGTCAGACTAAACCCTTACACTGGAAGGGTTGAAGTGTTGGATTCCGTCGACAAACTGGAATCTCTTGTAAGCCAACTCAACACAGAAGTACTGCACTTGTCCAACGCTTTGAACAGATTGAAGCCACCATCCCTCGAGTGATATGATCACACCAAAAACACCAACGGAGCAAGCAATGTTAAAATGTAGTATATGTGAGATCCACATGATCACCATCAATGTTATAATCTTTATAATTAGTACCTCTAGAAATTGAGACGTAAACTATATCATCACACAAGTGAAACGTCTCGAGAGATACCTATACTTAGAGAAGAAATAAAATATGAATATTATCACATTGTTGTATCTGAAGCACTCGACGCTGTGTTGCATCCTTAATTGGAGTGCAATAATCGCAGTATATTATTTATTATGAAGATAGTTTGCACGTTATTTATGTATATAGTGAGAACTATATGTTTGTAACTCAATGCAGACTTAGCAATGGAACTGCGAACATAATTTATTAGCTTATTTAACCAATAAAGTTTATTCTGAAGTTATTCGTCTTTGATTCTTCTTCGAGTGTTGAAATGAAACTATCAGCCAATATGCACATTCTCAGAATCTAATGATATAAATATCCACCCCTTGAGATGAACACTTTTTACTGAAAATGTTGAGCCTCTAAGAGATAAGAAAATCAGTTTCCAGAAACATGTATTGGCACTTCGCAGAGGTGGACCATTAACTGGTCTGCAAGATCACCTGATTTCACGAAACTTCTATTTTTATGGAGTATTTTGTTGGAGTTTCTCAACTATGGCTGTACGGTGCGGTCTAGCGTTATCGTCTAGAAATTGAAAAGTTTCACCAATAGCAGCGTGAAAATTTGGCAAAAAATTGTCAATAACATGCAGGGCAGTCGTATTCCCAGGACAAATGTGTAGATCTGTGCGCCCGTTGAAACATATCCCGGCCTATATTATAACACTACCCCTCGGAATGGATGGAATTCTTGGACATAGCGACGATAACGGGGTATGTGTGGGATTGTCCATACCCTTATTCTTGTTTCTTGATATTGGAATTATTAATCTGAATTTTGATCGATATTAAACATCAGTCAATTTTACACCAAAAAGGTACTTCTGATGAAACTTGATACTGTGCACCGTTTTCGAAATACATATTTGGATTTGAAAATTATGAAATCATAATTGTTTTCATAAAATGTCGTTTGTAACATGCTACATTTTCTGAATAATGAATCTTACCTGTTTTTCATTGGAACACTGTGATCGGTCATACCACCATTTATTTGTTAATTTTGTGAGTTCCTCATTTTCTTTCAATGCAAGTACTGCTAGATTTACTGCGTCTCTTTAACAAAAAAATGAAATATTACGAAATAATAGAAAGGTAAGAAGATAATAATGAATTAATTGCTCATAAAATAGGCGGTATCTTTTTTTAAAGTTCATTTCCCAGAGAATAAAAGCATTTTGAGAGTATCATTACAATGTATGGCCTCCACGGGCATCAATAACAGCTTGACATCTTCTTTGCATACTATACACGAGGTTGTTTAATATTTCTTGAGGAATTTGGTTTCATATACGGGCAGAAGCTCTCTCAGATCACTTAAGGATTCTGGGGTAGGTTGATGATTATCTAATCTTCTTTGGAGCATATCCCATGCATGTTCTATGCAATTCAAAACTGGTGAGTGCAGAGGTATTGGTAAATGTGGAATACCAAGCTCCTCGCGCGCATTCTCAACTATGGCTGCACGGTGCGGTCTAGCGGTACCGTCTAGAAATTGAAAAGTTTCACCAATAACAACGTGAGAATTTGGCAAAACATTGTCAATGACATATTTCCTATAGTATAGGGCGGTCATATTCCCAGGATAAATGTGAAGATCTGTATGCTCGATTAAACATATCCCGGCCCATACCACAACACTACCCCCTCAGAATGGATGGACTTCTTGGACATAGCGACGATTACGGGGTATGCGTGGGATTGTCCAATGTCCTTATTCTTCGAGAATCTGAAAATCGTCCATATCTCGATTCATCAGTGAAAAAGACACTACGCCATTGATCGTTCCAATTGATATGTTGCGCTGCCCATTCTAGTCTTTGACGTTTATGGTCACGTGTTAATGGAACTCCTCTTAATGGACGTCTAAAACCTAGATTCACCTCTCTCAAACGTCGTCTGATGGTTTCGATGGAAACTTGGACCCCATCTGCATTTTGAACAGTATTCCGTAGCATTCTACACGTAGATGTAGGCTTTCTTCTCGCCGAAACGGTGATGAAACGATCCTGAGCAGGTGCTGTTTTTCAGACCCACCCTGAACCTATTTCAAAGTCGAGATATCACACTTCGGCTGACTTGGAGCCTTTCCGCTACAAAAACCTGAGTTAGGCCATGCCTGGCCTATCATTCTGATAGCCCTTTCAGCCTCAGAGTTTGTTACTGTATGTCTTGGCATTTTCAGGAAACTCGTTTCAAATCGAAGCCGTTGATAAACTGACTCCATTTCAAAATAAGAACATTTATGAAGCATATGCAAAGAACCAAACTTCAGAAAAAAGGCGACCAGATTGACGAAATATCTCATACTGATTTTCATTGGATCGATTCAAGTTGTTATTGAGTTTTAAATGATTTTACAGCGATTTTCTCGAAGATTGCATCCTTTTCAAAACGATTGAATACGATATCCCTAACTCTTGTGGAGCAGTATATTTCAATAAATATCGTTTGGGGGTTTTCGCATTGAAAAATGTTGATTGGCATAACTGTTCTCTGTATCATGAATTTGACTTATAATAAATGATATGACAGTAAGCCAACATCAAATTATTAAATAGAACTATGAGAACCGTGCGAAACTTCAATTCTATAAGATGTGACAGATTGAACACTATCAGAGACATTCTTTTATATCATGATTGAAGTCCATTCGAATGTTAAGCAAGAAATTCTCAATTCCATCTCAAAATTGCCTCATGGATAGTTTTAAGAGGTTATTTTCGAAAAATTGAATTTTCTTCAACTGTAAACTTCGAAACTGTCCATGAATTCTTTCGAAGAAATGTCTTGAATTGAACAGTGACACTATGTAATTATCCTGGGAAAGGTATTTTGGAATAACAATTCAATGTAGATTCAGAATATGCTATAAAATTGGGCTTAACTTCTTCTCCTCATGGGAAACATAGATTAAATAGAAGAATGCAGAAAAGAAAAAAATGAAATCATCAACTCAACGAGAAAGAGATAAAATGTAAACAGTGAGAATGAACTCGAATTTAAAAAAATCTTTAATGATAATACTTACATTAGTTACATTACATTCATTTCCATCTAAAATTTGATATTTTCACATTCCATCCCAACCTCTCCAATGTTTCGATTGAATCAACAAATAATAAATAAGATACTTATATGTATAACGAACATGTGATAACTTACACATCACAGAAAAGGGTGACATTTTCAGTCGTAGTTATTGAATAAGTTACATATTTTTAAGTCTATCATCAACACGAGATGACCGATGATTGGTTACATCTAAGGCAAAGCGCTCATTTATGTTCTCTCCATCCATTTATGGAACTGACAAAAGTTTGTTATTACCTTTTTGGCTGACAGACTGCAAGAACTTTGATTTATGTAGAAATCTAAAATACTGATGGCATGCTGTATATTTTTTTAAGAGCACTCAAATGAACGCTTTTCCTAACATTTAGAATTCATCATTGCCCAAGAAAATTATTTCCACTTGAGTAAAAACATGATAGTTGTAGTGTTTATATCTGAGTGAGTACATTGAGTGGATTCCAATTTGAAATATGATTATATGTTTGAAAGAGATTACAGAAATCTCGACAGAAATTATAGATATATTGAATTTGTAGAAAGAATAAGGAAACAAAAACCTTTATCCACTGATATGATTATTGAAATTAGGTTCTACTTCAACAAGTCAATGTTAAAAAAAAATGTTAGAAATCAAACAGATACTGACGATACGTCCTAGTTTGGTGATTTTTAGGCCTATATTTTCATGAAGTTTTTCAAGGCCAGTCATTGAGACAGTTGAGAAAAGTTACATTTTTTCCAGTTATGCTCTCCACTAGGTAAAGCATCTTCAGATGAGTCTATATAGTCAAGATACAATTCTAGTCCAAGATTTATCTGAAGATGTCTATCGTGGTAGGAAGAGGAACATAAGCTGAATAAAAGATGCTACAGTTTTCGCGACAAAAATGGAATAATTTTTTAAAGACCAGAATTTCCAAGTAATATTTTCAAAACTTTCATTTAAGGCCTTTATTTGTAACCAATCCTGGACTTGACAATAATCTGGTGTGCTCGAAAGATATTCATTTTACACAACAAAAATTATATACTCTGCACGACGAAAACTATTTTCTATCGAGGAACCAATAAATCAATCAATTTCCAATATTTACAATCCGAAAAATATAAAAAACACTTCGATATAAATACAATCTCAACACTTATCTCGATTCTTCCTTTACACTTGAGTATGCGTGTTACTATGTGCTTGTTCCTGTTCATTCCCTCCAGCTATTTGATTGGCAGGGGTGTAATACTGAAAAAAAATAGTTATTTATGATATGAGTGTTAAGTGACGTTTTATTTTGAGAGTGAAAAAGTTTGTGAAATGAGCGGAGCGAATTGAACAATTTCACGAACAAAATAAAGTCACTTTCAACACAAATACCATACAATGTTTTTTGTACAACTGCCCTATTTTGATAATGAAATGAGCGAATTTGCAATGACAATATACTTCAAAATGCATTTTAATATACAAATAATCAAAAGGTTGTTGTGAATGGCAAACGTTGCCAACGTTATGATTACTAACAAATGAGAAAAGACACTGTCATTTGAATTTCGTTCCTGTCCAATGTTCGTCTTGGGTTTTTAACTGCCCAATATGTTTGTTGAGAGTCCGATTATTATTAAAAGTGACGATTTGGTTGTTCCTCTGGATATTGAAGAGTCTGCAAGAAGAGCAAATCTGGAACTCCTACCTAAAAAATCTGTTCAGCAGTACGATATTGAATATAACAATTTCCTGGCCTGGTGTAAATTGAAAAATGCAGAAGGAAACTTCAGTGAAACTGTTTACCAGGCATACTTAGAACAAAAATCAAAAATATGGAGTTCATCAACTTTGTGGAGCAAATTTTCAATGATAAAGTCAAGCGCCCTTGTTAAAAATGATGTGGATGTCAGTTAATATTTTAAGGTTATATATTTAAAACGGTAAAGTGAAGAATATCGTCCCAAGAAATCGAAAATTCTCACTCGTGATCAAGTTGAAAAGTTTATAAAGGAGGCACCAGATGAGAATTACTTGATGGTTAAGGTTGCAACTATTTTCGGATTTTTTGGAGCTTGTCAGCGTGAAGAATTGTGTAATTTATCAGTATAAGACATCGAAATAACTGATAAATCATTGGATATACAACTTCTAAATACAAAAACGAAAGTCAGTCGTTCTTTCAGCATTATTGGGAAGTATGTAGACTATTTTCTTAAGTACTTTGCACTGCGCCCTTCTATCATCAAACATCGTCGTTTTTTTCCTGAAATACATGAATAATAAATGCACTGCCAATCCAGTTGGTATGAATACATTTGGGTTAATCCCATCTATTGTTGCCGAATTCCTCAAACTGCCAGAACCAAAGCAATATACAGCACACTGTTTTCGAAGATCCTCCGCTTCATAGCTAGCAGAATCAGGAGCAAATATTACGGATAGAAAAAACATGGCGGATGGAAGTCTACGACGGTAGCCGAGGGCTATGTTGATCATTCCATTGCAAATAGAAATGTCATTGCTGAAAAAATTCTCCCAACCTCAACAGATTTTGGATCATCATCATACAATATTGCACTTCCGGTTTCTACAAGTACTGATGGTGCTGAGGATTCTAATACTGTGTTGCGAAGCTCCCCAACGTCACAGGGCATTAATGTTAGTAATTGTTCTTGTTTTACGATTAATATTAATGTTCGTAAGTAATGATTGTTAAATATTGATAATAAGAATTTGCAATTGCTGAATTTTTTCATCTGATTTCATCATAAGAAAATTGAGTGCTAAAAATATTTTCAACACGCTTCCACGTAAACAATCAATTTTAACATTGTTTGTTGTCAGTAAAAATGTCACTTTTAATGGCAGTTGTACAAAAAATGATTTATTCACCACACTGAGGACCGAGCCTCAATCAGCTGAAGCATAAAGAAACAACGAAAACTTACTCTTCCGTTGTCATAGTCTCTTCCTACTCCGATGGTCAAACGAGCCTTGGCCTTCATAGCATCACTCAATGGTATTTTGGCCCTTGTAGCTTCTGTGTGGGATTTGTAACAGAACTCTATCAGGGCTACAGTTAGAGCAAGTAGAAGGCCAGTGATGAGTATGTAAAATATGCCTGCTACATTGCTGAGGGACAACTCACTCCTTGTTGCATCCTGGAAAACACAATTTTTTCAACAAGTTCAAGACAAACAAGGTTGAGAGGGTTGTGTGGATTCGAAAATAGGTTAGGGATCACATGAATATATTTCGGGTGCTTCAAAAAATGTGACTATCTCTCTAGGATAGATAGAAAACTTGTTCAGCAAGAAATTTTCTTAACGCCATCCGTATTCAGGATACAGGGCGTTGAAAAAGAAAAAAATATACAAGTATTTTTTAAATTTCTCCTACTACTTGCAACAATGTAATGAAATTCTTCACGAATATGTTTTGGAAGCTGATACATCTGATGAATGTGTGTCTGATGTCTGACTCTCATAAAGGGCGCTAGTTACTCGGTTCGTACTAAGTTGTTTGCTTTTTTAATTTTTTTAATTGCTTTTTAGATATTGGAATTATTAAGCTGAATTTTGAGCGATATTAAACATAATTCAATTTAACACCGTTTTCGAAATATTTTGATTTGAAAATTATGAAATCATAACTGTTTTCATAAAATGCTTCATAAAATGCAGCTCGTAACATGCTACATCTTCTTAAGAATGAATCTTACCTGTTTTTCATTGGAACACTGTGATCGGTCATACCACCATTTATTTGTTAATTTTGTGAGTTCCTCATTTTCTTTCAATGCAAGTACTGCTAGATTTACTGCGTCTCTTTAACAAAGAAATGAAATATTATGAAATAGAAACTTAAGAAGATAATAATGAATTAATTGCTCATGAAATAGGTGGTATCTTTTTTCAAATTTTATTTCTCAGAATATTCAAGCATTTTGAGAGTATCAATACAATGTATGGCCTCCACGGGCATCAATAACAGCTTGACATCTTCTTTGCATAGTACAGACGAGGTTGTTTAATATTTCTTGAGGCATTTGGTTTCATATACGGGCAGAAGCTTTCTCAGATCACTTAAGGATTCTGGGGTAGGTTGATGATTATCTAATCTTCTTTGGAGCATATCCCATGCATGTTCTATGCAATTCAAAACTGGTGAGTGCAGGGGTATTGGTAAATGTGTCTAGAAATCGAAAAGTTTCACCAATAGCAACGTGAGAATTTGGCAAAACATTGTCAATGACATGTTTTCTATAGTGTAGGGCGGTTATATTCCCAGGATACTACCCCCTCGGAATGGATGGATTTCTTGGATATAGCGACGATTACGGGGTATGCGTGGGATTGTCCATACCCTTATTCTTCGAGAATCTGAAAATCGTCCATATCTGAATTCATCAGTGAAAAGGGCACTACGCCATTGATCGTTCCAATTGATATGTTGCCTTGTCTATTTCAGTTTTTGACGCATATGGTTACGTGTTAATGAAACTCCTCTTAATGGACGTCTAGAACCTAGATTCATGACGACATTCATGACGTTGTTACTATGTAACTTAATAAAATTCTATTCAATTCTATTCTATTCTATTCACCTCTCTCAAACGTCGTCTGATAGTTTCGATGGAAACTTGGACCCCATCTGCATTTTGAAGAGTATTTCGAAGCATTCTGTACGTGGATGTAGGTTTCTCTGAACCTATTCCAAAGTCGAGATATCACACTTAGGCTGACTTGGAGCCTTTCCGCTACAACAACCTGAGTTAGGCCAGCCTGTAGCATTGCGATAGCCCTATTAGCCTCAGCGTTTTTTAATTTAGGTCTTGGCATTTTCAAAAAACTCGTTTCAAATCGAAGCCGTTAATAAACTGACTAAATTTCAAAATAAGAACATTCATGAAGCATATGAAAAAAACCAAACTTCAGTTTTAAATGATTTTACAGCGATTTTCTTAAAGATTACATACTTCTCAAAACGATTGAATACGATGGAGCAGTTTATTCATTAACTCTCAGTATTTACCTCAAAGGCGATCCCAAAGGAGTTGCAACCCCAAATCCCTTAGCGTCCAAATTACTCCCAACTTTCATGGTGTTGCAAGGTTTCTGAAGATTTGTGTATTCGTTCTTCGGCGATTCAATCAGCAAAGCGTATTTACCCTTCGATTGCCTCACCCTATTGATGCCTTCGTCATAGGATTTCACGTAAACGTGACTTCTTGAATTCATGAACTCCCACATCTTGGTGTAAAGCGAAATTTGAGATCTCTGAAAAATCAAAGGAAATACATCTATGATCTTATTTGACAGAACATTTCCTCACTCACCTTGAAGAAGTCGTATGTAGCACCATCAGCTAATGTGCCATATTCCACTTCATTCTGATGAGCCAAATCCTCTACAGAGTTAATGGGAGTCACCATTCTTTCAACAGTCAAGAACGCTGCCAAGTTTGCAGTGTACGAAGATAACAATATCAATGTAAAGAACCACCAAACAGCTCCAACAATCCTCCCAGATGTCGACCTGGGAGATATATCGCATCCCTGTTGCATAAAAGCACCCAAAGAGAACCACAGAGAGTTCATCATAGTAAAATCGTTGGCCATTGACCCTCCATGACCTCCGTGAGCTCCAGAGATCTCGTGGTGCTCTCCTGTTAAATGCAGAAGTCTCCATTCGTAAGGGGAGAATCTGGAGACTGTGAACAGGACAATGCTGACTCCTACAAAGCTGAAGATGACGCATACCCATATTTCTTTGGAGAAGGGGTTGAGGAAGCTGAATACGCCCAGCTGTTGCTTCATGGGTTTCTTGATCATGATGGAGATGCCGAGAGACATGAAAGGTTTTGTGAAGTCGATGACCCTTTCTCGTTCTGATGTTATGGTCATGGGAGCTATCGCCAGGTCGGCTTCCTGAAAAATTGATAGGTATTGTAGGACTATACAGGCTAGAACCTCTTGAAGAAATCATCAGATGTGATGACAATCATATACGATTTCGAAATGCCATTTGAAACGACTTAGGGCAATTAACGATTTATCGCTTGGACAAATACTATATTAAGTATAGAGAACTGTAAGGGCATTTTACCGATCGAAGACCCTAGTTTGGAGGAGGAGTGCAGCGATGACTCCAAATATTGTCTGTGATTGGTAGTCCTTAACGTTCCAGATACTCATAGTGTTTTTTGCACGATAGGCACAATTTTTACTCAATGTACAAAATAATTATCTGACAATTCATTTATTCGTGGCTTTATCAATGCTGTGTAGGAATATAATATAAGGCATTGTCGTGGTGATGAAAACTTAGTAGATTGTGAAAGTAACAATAATCAATTGAATTTACTAGCGTTGAAAAATGAGCGATATAGAATCCTCGGAAGATAATAAAATTCAAACAGCCTGGGAAATCGGCTCTTCTTCAGTTATTCCTGAGAACTCTAAAATCCGCTACGAGAATACATACAATACTTTCAAGGAATGGATTCAGACTAAAGGCAGCCAAATCAATGAAAAAGTGTTACTGGCCTATTTTGTTCGAAGAATAGAAAAGCTGAGATCGCCTGGAAGTCTTTGGGCGGAATATTCAATGCTGAAGAGCACAATATTTTCGAACGACGGTATTGATATATCCAAGTTTGCAACGCTTATAGCATTTCTCAAAAGAAAATCTGTTGGTATAAACCCAAATAATCTGCTGTTTTTACAGATTTAAATAATAAATTCTTAAAAGAGGCACCAGATGATATGTTTTTAATAACTAAGGTGTGCTTTTATTAATATAATAGTGCTTTATGAACTATTTATGTCATTTCAGGTGGGAATGATATTAGGTATATCAGGGGCGTGTAGAAGAGAAGAGTTGTACAACATGAGCGTCAGGGACATAGAAGATCGGGATTCATTTTTAATCGTGAAAATTCCAAACACAAAAACCAACATTCAGAGAACATTCACAGTCATCGATCGAGATAATGATATCAATTACCTGGAAATATAATATAGAAAATATTTCCGTCTGCGTCAACAAAATGAGAAGAGCGAGTAATGCAGTAATCAAGTAATAGACAAAAGGACAATTGGAAGTTGGCCGTCAAAAATTGCAACCTTTTTGAATTTATAAAATCCAAATGCCTATACTGGCCTTTTTTTTAGACGCACTTCGGCCACATTTTTAGCTTATAAGGGAGTAGATGTATTAGGACTAAAACGACACGGTGGATGGCGCTCTTCGACTGTGGCTGAAAGTTACGTTGAGGATTCCCTGGAAAATAAACTAGACTTTGCTGAAAAAATTTTGCATACTACGGAACGTAGCGAGTTGCAACATGAAATGTTGAATTCAGCAGAGGTTTTTGTGAATTCGGCTACTACTCAAACCAGTGGTATTTCCATCAGCAATTGTAATAGTTGTACTTTCAGTTTCAATAGTAAATGAACTGAATACAAATTTTTTGTGTTATTTCATTATTTCAAAGAATATTCTGTCATTTTCACTTACCGTTTGCTGAACTTGAAATCATGTCAATATGAATTTTTATCACTGAATCTCATTTAAACTATATTTTTTTTGCAATTTAAGTCAAAAAACCTAACTCAAGTGGAGCAGTTAATTTTTTATATCGCATGGGAAAATCAGCTATGTGGATCAGAGGAAGAAACGGCTGTTATGCAAGTGTCCAGAGCTGGTGGAACTAAAAACCATTCATATTGGGAAGTCGGTTCTGGATCCTCATGAGATCGCAGCTAAAGCTCCCAACAATGTCGTTGGATTTATCAAAGTCATTGGGATTCGACTAAACAAGTTGGGTGAAGAACAAAAAATCCTTTTTGTCGAAGTTCCCGGAAGGCTGAACATAGCTACAACGGCCACCGTTCGGAAAAACAATAATAATTATAATAGGTATGGTAGGCCGACCATACTATTTCAAAGGTTTACCATCAGAATCAGACGTTGTGAAAGGTTCTTTCAACATTACTTCAAATATGATTTTTTTTATTTTCACATAAAAACTTACCTGTCGTACGAGTTCTCCCACCATACCATCCCATCCACCTTTAACATCAGGATTTTCGGTACCATATTTCCCATCTTTCACAATTCTCAATTCATCTGTAAAAAACGAGCTTCGAATAATTATCGCAACATTTGGTTTTCCTATTCAACTTTTTGGATTGTTCGAGTCAACTATATGAATGAAAAAACTTTCAACTGAAAAAAAGCAACTACAAAAAAGAAATTCCATAACTAACAAAGATGCATTGAAAGAAAGAATAAATGCATTTTAACCTCACAAAAAGCTAGGTAGGTACCTACCAACTCGAAATTAATCTAAATCATACCTATGAGTAAGAAACAATGAGCAGAATATTTTTTAGTTCCCCTAAGTGAAATGCTGAATATTTTGAAAAACAATAATCACATTTTGGGTTATTGGAATTTGTTCTTGTTCTCTTATCCCAAAATTCAAAAAGCAACCCACTCAAACTCACAGTTAATTCCTAGTCTCTTAGCTATCAGATCTGCCAAATCCTTGCAATATCCTTCGAACCTATTGTTTCCATTCAATATTTTTCCTGGTTCAGGTTGCCGCAGCATTATGTAAGGCTCTTCCTACAAAATAAGTTGAAAAAAAGCATGAAGGAATGATGTATTGAGAAAAAATCGTTGAGCGAACACTAAAGCACAAATTATTGTCCTTGTCGGTATTGTTTAGCTATGAATATACTTTCATACAATCTCGAATGTATTGGGAAGTATCCCAAATACATAGAATAGATTTTCATCTGAAACCTTCATCTACTCATGAACAGTCTAGCACAACATTCTTTGGACAAGTGATAATGAAGTTCATTAGAACTTTAGAAGGTTATAAGACTCCTAGTACCATTGGTTCTATCACTAATTAGTGACAAGTATAGTTATGATTTGGAGCACAATGGACCTTATAGTAGCTGAGAAATGCAACTCCAATCAAATCCTCAATTTTCAAAATTATGAACCAAGTACACAATCTTATATTAGCTATAATTTATGTCGGTTGACTTACCACTATAGTAGTGACAATGTAAGTTTTGTTCCGTTCAATCGTGAGTGGTGGTTTTAATCTAATATACTTGGCAGCAACAGGAGTAAATCCAGTGTCGTCACTCCACTCAGCCACTTTGACCATAGCGCTGTTAACTGTCATCTCAACCACATGCAGAGTGTAGTTCTGCCTCCTGCCATCCTCGCTGAAGCGGATTTCTCCTGTGAGGCCCTCCAGTTCAACCTGAAAGAGTCAGTTAGTCAGTTAGAGCAGGAGTTGAAGGATCTGGTAGCATTGAATGTTACTAGAAGACAGTGCTTTTTGGTATGAGAGCGAAACATATAAGATATAATTTTTAAAGTCGACGCTAAGAGGCCATCTGAAATATCCAACTTTTGGAGTTTGAGGAAGAGGATTTCTTAAATGCATAATATGTACTCTGATAAAAAAAAATTACACATACACAGACTTTGTTCATATCGCATTCAAACATAACATGAAGTATCCATATTGGAAATGATAATAAAGGATAATGTCAAAAGGGCCAAAACAACAAAACAGGTTATAAGCATAAAAATAAATCAACATAAAAGAAAATATCCAAATAAGAAAACAGTGTCCATCATACTGGAATCCGACCAAACCAGACATTGGCATAATGCGTGTTGCAGATACTTTCGATATTCATGGATATTCATGAAATTGCATTGAAGAATGTAGTGTGGTCATCACAATGAGTGTGTTTCTCTGTTTTGAATTCTGCAAATTTAGTGAATGTTATGTATAATTCGATATATTGACAACTTCATTTGATTCTGACAATAATATTCCTACAATACTATATCATCTTTTTGAGTTCGAATACAATGACGAAAATAGCTTCAGTTCGGTATGCGCCTCTTTCGTTCTGATCTCTCATCTGTCAAAAAGCAATGTTAATTGTCAATTCTCTTAAAAATATATGAAAATAACGTCCAAGTTCCTTCGTTATTTTCCTTCTCCTATGATTTTTCCTTTCTTATGAAGTACATTTATGTCAATGATCATTATAACATTTTGATTTCATGTTGACTTCCTGTTCTGTGATTTGGCTTTTATGTCAGAATGTACTTTATGCCATTTTCATGTTGTTACCGCAAGTAATGAATTAATATTAACAGATTATCGATTTCGTTTCAATCCGAGTCCCTTGCTCGTTGAAAAAAATCACCCAACATCTTTGCTTATCTCGATTTCAGCGACAACACATGCTGAAAGATTCGACTAATGACAAAGAGGAGAAGCAGTATTCATGCGACGCTCGTTAGGTGAACTACGCTCAACATTTTCGGAAGTAATTGCACAAGTGCATCAAAATTACCGATAATTTTGCATGACAGCGTGTTGTCTAAAAACTGCATGAGTTCATTTTCATTTTTGGAGAAAGAGCCCGACACTGAAGGTGGAGGGCTCTTTCTCCAAAAATGAAAATGACCGAATGTAGTTTTTCAAAGACAACACGCTGGAATGCAGAATTATCAGGTCATTTTGATGCACGAGTGTAATTCTGGTGAATATTTCCCGAATTTGCTATGCATACGAGCCGTGCAATTATTGCAGGGATCTTTCGCTCTCTACAATGCAATTATCGCTGTAATTTTCGATAATTACATGAAGTTTTTGACAGGAGGGAAATATTCGAGATAATCGCTTTCTTCAATTTTCTAGGGAGTGTTTGAATCAAAAAACTATTTTTCGCGAGTGAGTGAAGAGACCAGGACTTCAACCTTTCACTGTGAAACCACAGGTAGGCAACATTTGGTAATCCAGAATTGTTTTTTTTTATTTTCTAATATCAATAAGTTTTTTTTTTCCTTACGGTCCTTCGAATATCTTGAGACTCTTGTCGTGCCACATGTTATAGATAGATTCGGAGAAATGTAAATTGCTACCATGACTATGTGTAGGCCATTTCTAAGGTCGCATAAGCATGCACAAATATCTCCAACAAATGAGCGTCTCACATTAACATCGCTAACGTATTCAATATTTATTTCAATGTTCGGAGTCATAATATAAGTAACATTATTACTATTACCTTTTGGAACAGTATCTCGTTTGAATTGAACAATAAATTGAAATTAGGTATTTGAATCGGATTATCACGCGTCATGCATGTTTCGGTAAGAAGTAACACATTGGTTGGTCTCGTTACTGAATGTTGTAAATCGTATTTGTGACTATGCAGACTTTAGCAATTGAAAGTCATTATTGAAATGCCATTTCTATTACTAATGAAATCTAGGACACTTTGAGCTATCGTTTGAAAACTAATTAAGAAGTCTTTTGAATTCTTGCAACAAAGATGCAGTCGATGCAGCTTGCCTCCGATTGTGATAAAACTTAAATGCAGAATTATCATTTTTTGTCGTAATATACAATTTTTCAATGTTAGTGACCCGAGTGCAACATAGACGAGTTCCTGAGAATGTGATTTACTATACTCATATACTATTTCGTCAAAAGTTCCACCTTGCGACTTATGTATAGTTAGAGCAAGAGCTGAAGTTAATGGAAAATGTTTGCCTTTGGCTATACATTTTCTATCCGATGTTAATGAAATATTTGCCGTTCGTAATTCAATGGGAAAAGCGAGATTGCCGACTCCATTTTGCATTGCTAGAGTGGCTGCACGCATTAGTCTAGTCGCAAGCACCCAAACATCGTGCCGAACTGAACCGACGATACACGGCTGTGTTAGGTTTTTTCGTTACGGAATTTCAAGATTCGGTCGCCGTGCTCAAAGCCTGAGATAAAAGCTATGCAATATCTTAATAAATGTAATGAACCAAGCCTCATACCTTCCTCAGCAACCTGGAGATCTTATCCCCGTGTTCCCACGGAGTCACCCAACCACCAGAAGTGTTACAATCCACCCCCCTCGTGCCGTTGCTGAAGGTCTGCCCCTTTCTGAGTGCGCTCCTGAAGACGTCCGGCTTTTTCCGCAGGAGCTTGCTGAAAGCCTCCACCAGCACGAAAACGGCGTCGTACATGAAAGCTGCTTGGGCCGATATGTTATCTTTAACTCCCTGAGATGACATGGGATCTAATTTCTTCCATTCCTCCAAGAACTCCTTGACGTGCTTCTTAGAGCTGTCGACGATGCGGAATCCCGTGATGTTTATGGCCCCGTACTCGATCACTTCGCTTTCCCATCTGTCGTCCATTACCTGAAGAAGAAAATATGTTATCCTCTTATGATTTAATAGTACATTATGTGACGAAAACGAAATGATGCATGATTTGTATGAGTTTTAATGAGTGCAGTGGAGGACGTTACGCCACTGGCTGATTGAACTAAAAATGAACACAGCCGTCAACGATTTCTACGTACAGTTTTCTACGTCTAAAGGAATGTTGAATTGGCGCTAAGTTTTTCTTAAGAAAGATCAAATTTATATCATGATCACTCTTAAACTATTCGTACTGATTAATTTGTCAAACGAACAGAGTTCATTCACATTGAATACTGAAAGAGACAGAAGTATTTTTATTGATATAAGTTTGGTAAATACTATAAAATAGGGCATTGTAAAAAGAGTTTTCAGTTATATTTTTTATTTGTTTCTCATTTGTAAACGTCAGTTTCCAAAAACACAATATTAATCAAGAAAGTTTATTTTATCAAGTCACTAACTTGTCAAACTGCAAAATTTTCACATGTTAGTAGTGTTATCTACATTAGAAAATTTTGTTTTATCGTCATATATGTTGAAAATCATGGTACAATTGTTATTTCCAGTAACACAGATTTTTGATGATGAAAGAGTTGATACTGATGATGATGAACCATCTGTTGACTCAGAAACTGCTGAACTCGAGGACTGCAGAACATTCGTCCTTTCCTTACTACCAAATAATTTGCTAGACATTTCGATTTTTTTGTTGACCGAATCATCGACATAACTCATCGCAATTCCGGTGCTCTTCCACCCTTCTGCACGCTTTAGTGCTAAAATATCTCCACCCGAATCCGCAACCATAGTGGCTCCAGTTCTCCAAAAAGAGTGACCGGTGTATAACTCTGGGTCTTTTAAACCTAAATATTTCGCTATTTCCTTTGGGACACCACCAATAGTGTGCTGGCCAGCATCAAGGGAAATGCATTTTCCATGTCGATATGTCAAAAAAAATCTTAGGCTTTCTGTTCCAGGAGGCCGAAGATTTGCATATTTACAATAACGTATTTTTCCATATCTTCTTCATCATGCATGTTCAAGGAGAGAATTTTGTCACATCGACTACATCCAAAAATCCCAAATATTGTTACAATTTTCGCCACCAACCACTGGTCATCAGGAGTATGTAAAGGAAATTGTTCAGCCTTACTTAATACCTTGGCCTTTTTTGGCGTATAATGCTCATTTTTTCGTTTCAAAAACGCTATTACCAAAGATTATAGAGTATAAAGATGGGAAACGCCCTTGTATCTGTGGTACTAAAATCCGACTACGATTTTTGGCTAGTTTCTTACTTGTGACACATAGATGACGCTGAAAACATTATTCAGTACAGAAAACTATTTTAATAGGCGCGAAATTCGAAACACATTTCTCATAAATTTTCATTTAATTAAATACTTTGTCGAGCTTTTAAAAAAATATCCTGATCGACAAAAAAAAAGCAGGGCTCCGCTTTTTGATCAGGATGATCTTTTCTTCTGCATATTGCTTTGAATCAAATGAAATACGCTTCTGGATTCTTTATATTTTTATTTGAAATGATTGTGTAAAATCAACTACACAATAATTATGAAATTGAGTACATTTCAAAAATTTGTTCACATATTAGAGAATTATCATAACAATTTCAAGAACTTATTGTGAGTGAACTCTCGATAAATCAAACATCGATAAGTCAAACAGTTGTTCTGGACCCGATTCATACATATCTTACCCAATGTATTTTAACCTCAATGAGTCTAGAGGGTCTAGTAGATGAGTCGAACTGCTGGAAGGGTCGTCAAGAGAACCGCCACCACTATAAGTCGTTCTTCTGACCACCATTGCCTCTATGAGTGGAACTTTTTGATCTAATGAATGAGACCGAAGAAAATTCGGTTCGCAAACAAATTATCCAGAACAATATATTTTTACCCCGAAACCTATCCATTTGACAACACTGAAAATAAAAAGCAATGAACAAGACAATTACATGATACGAGTTTCAAAACTTACATTTCTATTCTCTTTGGTAATGAAAAGAATGCACATTCAAGATTATTATTTCTGCAATTAATCACCATGCATTCCGAATGTCGGCCAGTTTTTAACACAAAATTTATAACAGAAAAACAAACGAACCAAGATTATGGAGTGAGCTAGGTGGTACTCTTGTAGATTTCGAGTTATTTCAGTGGAAAATACGCGAGAAAATACAATCATCATTCAGCAAAAATATTTATTCAAGTATTTCTTTCAAAATTGACAACAGCCTACTAATGATCTCTATGTAATCCATGCCAAATGGACCCTAATTAAATAAATTAACCATAACCCGATTACTTTTGAAAAACAGATGTCGCTGACATCACTGTAGTCGCTTCGTTTCCCATCTTTATACTCTATAATCTTTGGCTATTACCTTTTGAAATCTGCAAATGACAACTAAACGTCATATTTTTCAATAAATTTTTCAAGGAAAACAAACCTGCGAACAGGGGCATTTTCTTTCATTTCCAAGCAGCTTTTCAGCATAGACCATTTTGCCCATAAAGTATTAGGGCTGAACCTAGCTGATAGTTGATTCAAGTAGACCAACAAAACATCTTCAGTTACCCCAATCACACTATTTTTGTTTTGCCACTTTTTTCTCGCTCGTACCTTGAAGCTGTTTTTGCAGGTAATAAACTTGATGCTACACTGCTGGCTGCTTTGATAATTTCTTTTGGTACATTCATTTTCGCTTTCGCCAAAACACATGTAAAGAAAAATAAACAGACATGTTCATGGCAACGCTGCCATAGCTTACGACATTTGCGACAAATTATTGAGATTTTTTTGGAATTTATCTAACCTTTTTACAAATGAGAAACAAATGAAATATAAACCAATACACGCAAGGTAACGGGTTTTACTGGCTCAAGGAGGTAACTGACTCGCCTGCAGCTCGTCAATTATATCCTCCATTCGCCATTAAAAACCCTCTTACCATGCTAGTAATGTTATATACTATTATTTTGTGGTTGTCAGTGCTTACCTCAGATCCCCTCAATTTACAAATCAAATCATTTCAAATTTCGTAATCTGTCAATTTTCGTAAGTCACATCAACTTCCAAGATACAATACAAAAGTCACTAATATAAAATTTTATTTGAATTTCGAGAGTATTTCACAAAACCTGACTGAAATTAAGAAAATATCGTCTAATACTCGTTGCAGAAGGCAGTTCTAACACTCATGTTTTCGAGAACTCGCTTAAAGGGAACTCAATTAGAGTAGGTGTTCAATATGTCCTCCGTTTTCAGAAATACACAAGTCGATTCTTTCTCATAAAGAAGCCATTGATCGACATTGAGAGGATCTTCCGGGCTTATTGACCGTGTTCCATTAGGAATTTTTTCGCCCTCATCTGCGGTAGGCATCTTCAGAGGATTCTTGGTCTGAGATTGTACCTGTAAACGTCGAATAAACGAAGGAATTACTTCAATTCTTCCTTTAGGTAATCATCTTGGGCACCTTCCCCCTACATAGTGGCGTGTCTAGACCTTCTGAAATAGGCATATTACTTCACTTTTTTTTGATTCCCCAAATCTATTTCTACTATTTACATCCTCGATATGAACAATTTTTGATGTTGTCGAAGAAACATTTTGATAACCATAGATCAAATATGAATGAGAATGTCTTGAATGATGCAGACATGACGTTAAATTAGATAAATGATTCGACTATATTTTAAAAAATATATTCTGTTGAACAAAGAAACCACTTACCAATCCTGACAGGAGATAATGATATGTCCTTCTTCCTAAAGTGATATCCCTCACATGACTAACAACTATCTCTTTAGCCATGTCAGCTGTGCAGTCCAACACGATATACTTATGTTCCCAACGGGCTTGGTCTTCCAGCCTCCTCAGAAATTGGAGAGCCTCAGAAGAGTTCCCGATTCTCCTCACAGAAGACACTTGAAAACTTTCTTTTCCTGGCATCAATCCTTGGTAAATCTGTTGCAGACGCAATAGGCCTAGTTTGGAAATAAATGCATTAGATGAGAGCGTTATTAAGGATTAATGTTGATATCACACCCGGTGAATTTGATAGAAAACAAACTTTCGATTATACAGAAGTGTATTAATGTGTAGTTTCTCACGCAGAAATATAATATTGTAACGTCCGATTCACTTGAGTTATACACCTCTGTCTTATTCGCGAGCGTTCGATCCCAAACAAACAAGCTCGTTTTTCTTCTAGAAACGAACAGAACATTGGCGTACGAGATACAAGGCAGTCGTTAGCCGACAAGAATCCAGTCAGTATTGAGTTGTAGGAGCAGCGCGCAATCGGAACTATCGGAGTAGTAAAAATAAATTGTGTAAATATACTGCTCCACAAGAGTTAGAAAAATCGTATTCAATCGTTTTGAAAAGTATGTAATCGTCGAGAAAATGGCTGTAAAATCATTTAAAACTCGATAACAACTTGAATCGATCCTATAAAAATCAGTATGGATCATTTCGTCAATCTGGTCGCCTTTTTTCTGAAGTTTGGTTCTTTGCATATGCTTCATGAATGTTCTTATTTCGAAATGGAGTCTGTTCATCAAAGGCTTCGATTTGAAACGAGTTTTCTGAATATGCCAAGACGTAAATTAACAAACGCTGAGGCTAATAGGGATATCGGAATGCTACAGGGTGGAGTAACTCAGGTTTTTGTAGCAGAAAGGCTACAAGTCAGCCAAAGTGTGATATCTCGACTTTGGAATAGGTTCAGGGAGACAGGTTCCAGTCTGGAAAGACCAAGGCTTGGTGAAGAACGAAAAACAACACCTGCTCAGGATCGTTTCATCACCGTTTCGGCAAGAAGAAAGCCTACATCTGAGTGTAGAATGCTTCGGAATACTCCTCAAAATGCATATGGGGTCCAATTTCCATCGAAACGATCAGACGACGTTTGAGAGAGGTGAATCTAGGTTCTAGACGTCCATTAAGAGAAGTTCCATTAACACGTGACCAAAAGCGTCAAAGACTGGAATGGGGAAGGCAACATATCAATTGGAACGATCAATGGCGTAGTGTCCTTTTCACTGATGAATCCAGATATGGACGATTTTCAGATTCTCGAAGAATAAGGGTATGGACAATTCCACGCATTCCCCGTAATCGTCGCTAAGTCTAAGAAGTCAATCCATTCCGTGGGGGTAGTGTGATATAATGATATATTTCAACGAGCGCACAGATCTTAACATTTGTCCTGGGAATATGACCGCCTTACACTATAGGGAGCATGTCATTGACAATGTTTTGCCAAATTTTGACGCTGTTATTGGTGAAACGTTTCAATTTCTAGACGATAATGCTAGACCGCACCGTGCAGCCATAGTTGAGAATGCGCGCGAGGAGCTTGGTATTTCACATTTACCAATACCTCCGCACTCACCAGAATTGAATTGCATAGAACATGCATGGGATATGCTCCAAAGAAAATGAGATAATCATCAACCTACCCCAGATTGAAGTAGTCAAAAGTAAAGATTTGGATGCTGCACTGACAGTTTACCATTCGTATGTACAGTCAAAAATCAGATGTGGGATAATTTTTTGGGCAAGATCTCCAGAAGCTGCTAGAATATTCACTCTGTAGAAGAGGTGCATATAAGAGCTATTTTTGGTATGGGTCAGTTGGAATCATGTAGGCTTATATTTAATAAGTACGGGATATCAACGCTTTATAGTCTATACATATATGCATCAATTCTATTTGTAATAGTTTACTTCCAGGAGTTAAGCTCAATACAATTGGAGTATGACTATAACACCAGAGGAAAAAGCTATATATTCGAACAGAAACCGAATTATACTCACCTACTGAAAAATGTAATGTACAGCTTGTTGAAATTGTGGAATAAATTGCCTGAAGCTTTCAAGAATAACTCAAGTCGCTCAAGAAAATAGTTGCTTAGGAGAATTTCGGTTTATTAATCATATGATAGTATAGAAGACTTTTTCGATGAGTGGAATTTAGAGAATTTATGTTAATTGGTTGTTATTATGATTGTCATTTGGTTTGACACGATCTAGACATGTATGGTATTTTTGATCCAATATTATATATCTATCTACCCCAGAATCCTTAAATAATCTGAGAGAGCTTCTGCCCCGTTCATGGAACCAAATTCCTCAAGAAATGTTCAACAACCTCGAGTGTAGTATGCAAAGAAGATGTCAAGCTGTTATTGATGCCCGTGGAGGCCATACATTGTACTGATAGTTTTAAAATGCTTGAATTCTCTGGTAATAAAATTTCGTTATTAAAAACGTTTTTTCCTAACCATCCTGTATACGCTGCAGACCTAAAAGCTAAAATTAATTTTATTCCCTGCAACTTGAGATCATATTAATATGAATCTTCATCACAAAATCTCATCTTAACTGTAGTTTTTTGCAATTTAAGTCTATATCCCTTACTCTTGTGGAGCAGTTTAAATTATTTAATAGAAAATTCTTTACCTTTACGGAGGCCACATCGAGAACATTTTTGAAACATACATGAATTCAAAATAGTAATCATCGAAATGAATACCATTTTCAATTCCCAGGCTCAGAGATCTTTTATCATGAGGTTGGAGAAATGATATCAGATTTTGTCACTGAGATGAGAGATATACCGGTTTCGGCCTTGTCTTGCCTCATCAGTATCCCATACATCTCAGGGACAAAATCTTCATAAAAAACTTCGATATTTGAAGCAATTGGTTGTGAAGTAATGAGTTAAATATCACAAAGTTCTAAGGTGGTGACATCCAATTGCGTCAAAATGAAGTTTCACATCTCCAATCAAATGCTAAAAAAAATCTTTACTTCCTCTCTCACTGAATGAGATTTTAGCAGTGGCTCTATTCAGGGCAAATTATGTTTAAATTAGAATATATGAATAGTGTTATATTGTTCGAAATAAATAAGACAATTAACGCAGTAGCAATTTGTTCACCCTGGAATGAAAAACGCTACAATATCTTACCATCGTTGGAGTCGTAAAGGTATATGATCTTATCCCAGTTGTAATACCGCACTGTATCGATTATTGCTTGATGATATTCCGGTCTCATAGATATCGCATAATCCAAAAAGCCCGAGGATGGTGCTAATACCTTCTCTGGGAACCAGGGAGTCACGAAGGGCATCTGGAACGTGTTGCTGTACGAGTGGAGGGTGTCGAAAGAGTCTGGAGAAACAGCTCCTAGCATGGAGTAAACTCCCCTTTGGAACTGGTTGCAGACTGCGATAAAAAAGAATAGAATATAACTATTGAACGACGTAGATACTGAAAATTCTCAATAACGAAGAATTTCAGAACGAAAAACAATAGTATATTAAGTGTAGAGAACGGTAAGGGCATTTTACCCATCGAAGACAATAGTTTGCAAAAGGAGCACAGGGACGACTCGAATTATTGTCTGAGATCGGTAGTCCTTAACGTTCGAGATACTTATAACGTTTTTTGCACGATAGACACAATTTTTACTCAATGTACAAAATAATTATCTGACAAATTCATTCATTCATGGCTCTATCAATGCTGTGTTGGAATATAATATAAGGCGTTGTCTGGGTGATGAAAACTTTGTAGATTGTAAAAGTAACAATAATCAATTGAATTAACTAGCGTTGAAAAATGAGCGATATAGAATCTTCGGAAGATAATGAAATTCAAACAGCCTGGGAAATCGGCTGTTCTTCAGGTATTCCTGAGAAATCTGAAATCCGCTTCGATAGTACATACAATACTTTCAAGGAATGGATTCAGAATAAAGGAAGCCAAATCAATGAAAAAGTGTTACTGGCCTATTTTGTTCGAAGAATGGAAAAGCTGAGATCGCCTGGAAGTCTTTGGGCGGAATATTCAATGCCGAAGAGCACAATATTTTTGAACGACGGTATTGAATATCGAAGTTTGCAACGCTTATAGGATTCCTTAAAGGAAAAGCTATTGGTTGAAAACCCAAAAAATAATTTATTCATTTCTTCTCTTGTAAAAACAGCAGAATTCTTAAAAGAAGCACCAGATGATATATTTTCAATTATTAAGGTGTGCTTTTATTAAAATAATAGTGCTTTATAAACTAATTATGTCCTTTCAGGTGGGAATGATATTAGATATATCAGGGGCATGTAGAAGAGAAGAGTTGTACAACATGAGCGTCAGGGACATAGAAGATCGGGAATCATTTTGAATCGTGAAAATTCCCAACACAAAAACCAACATTCAGAGAACATTCACAGTCATCGATCGAGATAATGATATCAATCACCTGGAAATATACAAAAAAATATTTCCGTCTGCGTCCATATAATGCGAAGAGCGAGCTTTTATTTTTGAGAAATGAAAACGAAAAATGCATTAATCAAGTAAAAGGCAAAGGGACAATTGGAAGTTGGCCGTCAAAAATTGCAACCTTTTTGAATTTAGAAAATCCAAATACCTATACTGGCAACTCTTTTAGACGCACTCAGGCCACATTTTTAGCTAATAAGGGAGTAGATGTATTAGGACTAAAACGACAGGGTGGATGGCGGTCTTAGACTGTGGCTGAAAGTTACGTTGAGGATTCTCTGGAAAATAAACTAGACTTTGCTGAAAAAATTTTGCATACTACGGAACGTAGCGAGTTGCAACATGAAATGTGAATTCGGCGACTACTCAGTCCAGTGGTATTTCCATCAGCAATTGTAAAAATTTTACTTTCACTTTCAATATTAAATATACTGAATTCAAATTGTTTGTGTTATTTCATTATTTCAAACAATATTCAGTCATTTTCACTTACCGTTTTGTTTACCTTAGCAACGAGTAAAAATGATCTACCGATTTAGCAACAAACGCGGTAACTAAGAAAATTCGTTCTATCGTGCAAAAATTTATATTTTTTGTAGTGGGATATTTCGTTTTCTTTCATTTCGTCGGAATAGGGTAGGATGATACCAATCAAAATATATAAATCAATCACTATATAAAAAAGTACTCACTCAGTCTAGATAATTTGAAAGCATCGGCTGTATTGATGACATCAACATAGGCTTGAAGTTCAAATCTACGTCCAGTTATATTCTGATTGTGGTTGAGCATTGCAAACTTGAAAGCGGTTTGCACTTCATCTGTTCCTTGTTCGAAGATTGCTCCTGGAATGAGATGAAGCTATCAGAATGGGAGTCTTATACTGGGTGTCCCATTGTGGTGAACCATGTGAATTACTGATTTTTTATTCACATAGTAGAAAATTACGTGAATACAATGTTGCGAACGGGATTATCAGAGAACTGATATCCGATCATCAATGACTTAGACGTCTGGAGATGAGCGAATAATTTCTTTTCGGACCGTGTGAAATAAAATATTCTCCAAACCTTTTTATCAGTTATTATAAATAGTCCAAAGAACAGGGTTTCGATTTAGGATCTCAGCAGAAATACCGTATGACAAGAATCTTTGCTGAAATGCAAAAATTGAGTAATTAGTCATGGCCCGGGCACGCCTAATATAGAGAAGGAGAAAAAACAGTTTTTGATTTCAACAAACCTGATTGGAACTATCCAAAAATGTAAGGTGGGGGGGACCACCCACCAGAGGTGGAAAGTAAATTGGTTTCCTAAGAGAGCATTCAGTAGACCTGGCTACGACGGTTTCGTGAGGTTTTCCAGGTTGCTCGGAGTGAAAAACCGAAGTTGTAGGTTTTTAAAAAAGGGGAATTTTTCGTGTTATTTAGTTAGGATTTTCGAGTCGGGAAGCGCGATCGGAAATTACAGTAGCTGTTGCGAAATGGGAGTGAAACGTTTCGGGAGTGGTTATTTCAGAGAACTTGGATTATATTTTTACGAGGGATAATAAAATATTATAAATTTTAATTGATGAGGATTGTTTGAGTCCAAAAGTCTTGTCCTCTCTCACCTCTTATCAACTCACAGCTTATTTTCTTATTATTATGTTATTTTGGGTTATTAGGTCGCCCAGTGAATAGTGAACTATTTGTATGAAATTGTGTTAGAAAGTCGGAGGTACAGTTGTATGGATTAATCAGTCATTTTATTATCTTTTTGTTTTGGTTGGTTTTCGGAAAATAGATTTTTATGTAAGTTACTTCACTGGATTCAATTATCTGTAGAAACTGAAAACTCTCTACGAGAAAAATAACACTAAGTCCTACTCTTTCTACAGAAGGCCTTACCCACCCTCTATCTGAGGTGGAGAAAGCCAAATTTTGTTGTTAGGTTGACGTGAAGCCGCTCTCATCGTCAACCGCCTTAAAATCTCGACAACCCCGTATGAACAAAGTCACTTTTGTGTCGATAACATTATACTGGGTGTGCCATCGACATTCAAATCGAAGCACCTTGTTTTTCAATTGAATTCTGATAGAAGCTAGAAAATTAGTTTTTTCAGACTTCAAGCCGATTTCTGGGAGAAATATGCCAATGAAACATTAGAATGTAGAATTCATTGGGTATTCTGCTTAGGAATGACAAACTTTGTTTGACATTTAAATATCGACAGTTAACAAAAGTTTTCCGTAAGCATTCATCTTTTCCAACAAAGATGAATTATAAAATTTCAAGTAGCGTAAAAAAGGGTTATTTGAAAACATTGAGAGAACTTTAAAATTTCATCCGCCATTGCTTAAGTCGCGGACTACCGGCATTTATGTAAGACACTTTTTAGTTGATTTGATGATACGCACCTTTGTTCAGTTGATAAATAGAGATTGTTCAGATTAAAAAAATAGTTTTATGCATTCGTTATGTACCTTCAAGTTTCCTAGTACAGAAAGACATCTGTGAGTAATGCAAAACAGACACATTTTTTTTTTCGAATGAGACTTTGACACTCTAAATTTCGTGTTTAACTAGCCAGTGGTGTAGACTTTTATTATTTATTGTCATTTCAGGGGCTACTTGAAAATGGTCTTATTTTACAAAAGATAGTTAGGAAGTCGAAGATATCGAGACTTTGATAATACAACACTTCAGGGTGCGCTACATTATATAGGGAGTACCACGAATTTGACTGGTTAAATTATTAAACTTGACATTAGCCTCATTTTTAATTAGCACATGCCTGAAATTTCTTGATAGAAATTGTCGAATTTTCAGTTTCATGTACAGTTGGTCCACTATTCAGTGTCAAAGTTAGTCATGACGAAGATGTGAAAAGTTAATTTTTTTCAAGGTATTTATGAAATCAGTGAAGAACTTTATCAACTGTGTTCTAAGTCCGACTCAGATCTTCTTTCTAGAGATTCTTCATTGTTTCTACAAATCGAAAATACAAATAGATATTGTGGAGCATACTTACCAGACGAGAGGAACAAGTTTTTAAGACGTTGAGAGCAAAAACACGCATAGGTCAGAGAAATTTCAAATATTGGGCACCAAGAATATATGCACTACTACCTGAAGAAATAACAAACTTGAAAAATCTAAAGAAATATACAAAAAGTGTACAAAAATGGATGATGAAAATTTGATCAGAACCTTTTGATAAATTGTTAAATGACAGTAAAAAATATGTGAAACTTACCTCTATTCAGTGTTCTTGTTTGGCTTTGCCGTAGATTTGGTTACCCAAATTCAGAATTTTTATCCCGATTTTGAGACTTTTTCATCCTGATCTGGACCTTCTATGATGATTGTGACTTTATCAAACTACTGGTTTATTTTTGGCTTTATGTGGCTAATGTGTTATTATTGAAATGTGTGTATTGTTTCGCTAAGGGTTACAAAAAATATTTTGAATTATATACCACAACCAGGCGAAGCTGTTTTTGCCTCTGTGAGTTTTTTTGCTGTTTGTTCGGAAAGTTAATTTAATTATAAATTCTAATTGAATAAACATTATTATTATTAATATATTATTATATGTGCTATACTAATGGACTAAAATGAATACTCACTGATATTATTAGGAATTTATGTATTTTTTGCAACGATTGAGACAGATTATGGGAAAACACTAAATACTAGAATTTATTTCATGATGAGTGTTATTTTTCAACACGTTTCAGCTCAGATTGCGTTGCATCACGAATTCCATTCGGATCGAGATTGTCCAATGTGGGATTGCAATTTGAGAAAATCGACTTTTCACATTTTCGTCATGTCTATCTTTGACAAATTTCATTCACCTATACCATGGGACAAAAATGTCTTTTAATTTTTTTTCTCCGATATTGAGGGGGCTTAAATTTTTTGGAGTATTAACCTGATAGCTCTTACCACAAAGTAGGCTAAAATAATTTCAGATTCGATTAATGTAGCTTTGTTGCAGTGAGGTAGGACCTAAACTCTGGAAAAGTGTATCATGTAGCCCTTTTAGTCTAAGATACCAGGGCCCCCAGACGTTACTTATTTATGAAGTAACGAATTTTACAGTATAGATAGTCTTATATATTTATGTTTAATAGTGTGTGCATACTGTCTAGCTTGGCTAGGCGGAACGTATACAGGTAGCAGGTAGAAAAGATAGACAAAAACATACCGAACTTTTCTTAAATTCGAAGCACTGATTTTTATATATGTCACGCAGAATATAAATATTTCATATTGCCAGACCGTTTCCGTGGGCCGTAACTCCTCCCAGAGGCTTTAAATATCAATAAAAAAATTACAGTTAGAAACATTGTTGCAAAATGGCCAGCTTCAGCACTTTTGTTAAGTTCGAAGCACTGATTTTTATATTTGTCACGCGAAATATTATGAAAAATAAATATTTTATATTACCAGACCGTTTCCGTGAGCCGTAATTCCTCCCAGACGCTTTGAATTTCATGAAAAAAAACTTTTCCTACATTCGAAGTCTTCAATTTTGAATATAATCCTTGGGGGATTATTTAAATACCTTTTGTGGAAAGCCAGACCGATTCCAAGGGCCAAACATTCTTACAGACACAATCTTAATTTTTATAAGGTCCCTAGAAACTATTAATTTTTTTGCCTACAAAGTGTATGGGAGAAATTACGGCCCCAAGGCCTGTTCTACCAACTAGAGGAAATTTAAACAGAACCCATTGTTACGGAACCTCTAACAATAAAATTATTGTAAAACGCCAGATACGAGTTAACCATCGAGTGAAGCTGACAATGAAGATTAAGATTAAGATACTAATGAAAAAGCTTATATTTTTCGATTTGTGTTATAATTATAATAATGAATTGACATTTCCATAATTTGATGTCGAAAACATACATTTTGTAAACAAAAAAATTGATAGTTTCTAGGGACCTGATGAAAATTTTGATTGTGCATTCATTTTTCATAATATTCTGCGTGACGAATATAAAAATCAGTGCTTCAAATTTAACGAAAGTGCTGAATCTGGGGCCCTGAGATCTTACTCTATTTTTACGATATTTTAACCAATGGTCTTTGTGATTCACCTTGTATACCAACCGGTTATGACGTTGTACCATTCTGATGTAAAACGGACTTTTTCATTACTTTTCTCAAACTCCTGAATACAGAAGGAAGAAGCTCGAGAAATTGTTAAATTATGGAATTGTATTTATTTCTATTGTGAGTTTTTCTTTCACCAAATCGTCATATTCATGTAAAAAACTTCGAAAGAAGGCCCAACCTTCCGAATTAAAATTCCGAGGTGTTTACCTCCATATAACCTCCAATAAACGACCGAAATTCTCCAATTTCCTCAATGTCATGAATGAAAATCTTCAGCATCCACTCACCTAAAGGTATTTTCTCGCCGCTGGCATCGATACCAACAAAAACTGCGAAAAAAATTACTGTTGATATACACCGAAAACTCATCTCCGCTCTTGCCGCAGCTTCACCTATGGACCAAATCTTACAGAGGTGACTTCGACGCCCGGCGTCGCGGCGCAGTCGCCGCACCTATCCCTTCGATTATTTTCCATCGTTCGCCCAGAATCATCAGGGATGTATCCGATAATTCACAGTTAATCCCTGATCCTTTCTTTCAGATAATTCGATGACAGCATCTTACCTCTCCAGATCCACCCAGAGTGGTTCTTTACGATGCGATGCTCTTCACTTATGGCCTTTGAGTATTTGAGTTCGAGAAGGTGAACTGGATCCATTATTATAAACTGCTTCAAAGGAGTTGGAGATATTGAATTAAATTGCAAAAAAATATATGAAGAATTAAAAGTCTTACAACCACTATTCGAGTGATAAAATTATTTTATTTGAAGGCTGACATGTTTCGGCATACTGCAATCTCAAAGCCATGAATCAAACAAATTTATCAAAAAATATAACTAAATAAGTTAT
Source organism: Hippodamia convergens (assembly GCA_038502775.1). Taxonomy (NCBI): domain Eukaryota; kingdom Metazoa; phylum Arthropoda; class Insecta; order Coleoptera; family Coccinellidae; genus Hippodamia; species Hippodamia convergens. The sequence goes on from CM076608.1 coordinate 26,123,181, forward strand.
TTCCTGAAGTCATTCCTTCTATCGGAGTCGAAATAAACGAGGTCAAACACGTAGATGGTCAAAATATAGTTTAAACGAGATTTTGTGACGAAAATTCATATTAATATGATTTCAAGTTCCAGGAAATAAAATTAATTCAGCCTGTAGGTCTGCAGCGTATACAGCGTGGTTGAGAACACTCGAGTAAAATAACGAAATCTTATTCCCAGAAAATTCAAGCATTTTAAGACTATCAAAACAATGTATGGCCTTCACGGGCATCAATAACAGCTTGACATCTTCTTTGCATACTACACATGAGGTTGTTGCATATTTCTTGAAGAATTTAGTTGCATAAACGGGGCAGAAGCTCTCTCAGATCATTTAAGGATTCTGGGTAGGTTGATGATTATCTAATCTCTCTTGGAGCATATCCTAAGCATGTTCTATGCAATTTAAATCTGGTGAGTGCGGAGGTATTGCTAAATGTGGAGTACCAAGCTCCTTGCAAGCATTCTTAATTATGGCTGCACCGTGCAGTCTAGCGTTATCCAATATCACCAATATCAGCGTAAAAATTTGGAAAAACATTGTCAATGACATGCTCCCTTTAGTGTACGGAGGTCATATTCCCAGGACAAATGTGTAAATCTGTGCGCTCGTTGAAACATATCCCGGCCCATACCATAACACTACCCCCTCGGAATGGATGGACTTGTTGGACATAGCGACGATTGATAATAATGATAATAATGAAGGCCTTTATTTCAGAAAATAACACAAGTATCTGATATATAGAATAAAGAAAAAGTGCACCAATGAGTGCTCTGTTCAATATAACCTGTGATTCATTACGAATATTATTAACAACTGAAAAAAAATTTATACACAAAGATATTGGCTCAACATAAAGTAAAGTAAGAGAACTCATTCTAAGTCAACTCAATGCAGAAATGACGAAAATAGAATTTCGTCACACATTTGATATACAAATCATGCTGAATAAAAAAAAAAAGAATACAAAACAAACCATTGCATCAACACGATCAACCCGTTACAGCCTCATTCTGCTCATTCATGATTTTCTCGCTTAAAAACACTCATATTAGAAGAACTCACGATGCTCGGAGGTAAACCGTGCATTATACGCGGTAGATTATTCGAGAATGATCTACGAAACAGCTCAGTTCTATGCATAGGTGGAGTGAGAGTACCCTTAAACCGAATATTGAGGTTATGGACATCGGAGCGATATGATATTTTATCGTGTAGATATGGAGGTTTCCCAGATTGAAGTATTTTGAAGAAAACCGTGGCAGAGTGCAAGAGTCTTCGATTATCCATGTTTAGCCAGTTTGCAAGTCGTAGAGTGTGGATTATCCTTTCAAATTTTCTGATGCCAAATATTGGACGAAGGCAAGAATTCTGAAGTTTCTGAATACGCTTCTTATCATATGAAGTTACGGGGTATGCGTGGAAACGTCCATACCCTTATTCTTCGAGAATCTGAAAAAAGTCCATATCTGGATTCATTAGTGAAAAGGACACCACGCCATTGATCGTTCCAATTGATATTTTGCCTTGCCCATTCCAGTCTTTGACTCTTATGGTCACGAGTTAATGGAACTCCTCTTAATGGATGTCTAGAACTTAGATTTAACTCTCTCAAACGTCGTCTGATGGTTTCGATGGAAACTTGGACCCTATCTGCATTTTGAAGAGTATTCCGTAGCATTCTACACGTAGATGTAGGCTTTCTTCTCGCCAAAACGGTGATGAAAGGATCCTGAGTAGGTGTTGTTTTTCGACGCCCACCAAGCCTTGGTCTTTACAACACGCTACCTGTCTCCCTGAACCTATTTCAAAGACTTGGAGCATTTCCGCTAAAACAACCTGAGTTAGGCCACCCTGTAGCATTCCGATAGCCATATTAGCCTCAGCGTTTGTTAATTTACGTCTTGGCATTTTCAAAAAACTCGTTTCAAATCTAAGCCGTTGATAGAATGACTCCATTCCGAAATAAAAACATTCATGAAGCATATGCGAAGAACCAGACTTCAGACAGAAGGCGACCAGATTGACGAAATGTCTCATATTGATTTTTATTGGATCGATTCAAATTGTTATTGAGTTTTAAATGATTTGACAGCGATTTTCTCGAAGATTACATACTTTTCAAAATGATTGAATTCGATATCCCTAACTCTTCTGGAGTTAGGAACACATACATATTGGAAGTTTTACTTTTTCTCCTCATGTTCGTATTTTATCTTAAATATTTTTTCGAGCAAGGTCATATTTTTTTTCAACTGGTTTGGAATTGAGGGAGTCACAAGTGTTATTCTTAAGTACAATAGTTACTCTAGGTCCAACCTAGCTCTAGTTCAATAATTTAACTGGTCAAATTCGTGGTACACTCTGTATAATACTAGCGCACCCTAAAGTGTTGATTTATATCATTGTTTCGATATCCTCAACTTTCTGGCTTTCTTCTGGCATAAAACTCACCTTTTCTGAAGTAAAAGCAGTGTAGTCTAGCTCTGGAAGTTGATTTAATTGCAATGGTTTTTTTATTTTCGAAAACTAAAGCTTTACCTGATCAAGGAAGAACCAGAGTTTTGATTTGAATTAAATAGTAGAAGTTGGAACATTAAGCAGGTAGCTTACTGTAGAGTGTTTTCTTCTTCAAGTGGCCTATAGTTGTAGATAATCTTCATGAAAAATTTACGAGATTTCCCCCATTGAACATTTCTTGATGGATTTAGAATTTTCAACTCAAAGAATTGTTTATATTTCCAACTGTTACTGACACCATTTATGTCATTTTGAAAAATGGGGCTTCGAAAATTGTACGAATCGCAAATTAAGATATTAATTCACGAAACACCATCCTGAGCCTAATTTATCAGCTTGGAGCAGAAAATAACTTTTGTTTGCCAAGTTTGTTCCGAAGTTATTAATCCTCGGGAATTCTGCTGCTAATAACTTATGACTTTATATCTTTTCAGCACACTCCTAACTTACGTCTGATTTAACAGGTTACCTACATAAAGAGGGGGGTTTAAATTTCTTATAAATGAATATGCTCGAAAAATTTTTTATTGGCCTACGTTTGGTGTGAAAAATTGGTTTGAAATGATGATGATAATGAAGAAGATTATTCCTGAACAGTTTCTTTTTTCAAATGTATTCCTGTACGTGTATTATTACATGACAAGCTGTCATGATTATCTAGCAAACGACTGCTATTTCTTTCAGAAATACCCATTCACATTTCTTGTGAATACCGTCAGCTTATTATTCAGTTTAAAATATCATTTGTACCTACTACTCCTTCAATATCAAGTGAATTTCAAAATATCTTGACTCGGAATTAATTATTTATCCAACCAAAAACATTTTCATGTAAAATATTGCAAAGACGAGTCCGTTTTTCTAATATGGTCAAAAAGTTATCAGATCTCATGTAGAGCCAAGCTGCTTACTCTACACTCTTCATCTTCACAAGTCCTTATTTCACAAACTCTATGCCTTGGTCGAAATAAGTGAATCATTGCGAGATATATTTCGAGTCAAACTAATTCACAATTCATGGTCAAAATCAACAATGTATGAAGAATAGAAATATACCTTTACCTACCTAGATTCAAGCTGCGATAGCGATGTATTCGGGAGATGCCATCACAACCACTATATAAAGAATCCTATCACTATACAATGATCACAATGGGAAATTGCACAATGAAAACTGTGGTTGAGGTTATTACAGGGAAATTATATTTGGTGTAAATACACATGAGGCGTTTTACGAGCGCTTCATTTTATTCTCTTATTCAAAATGTGGGGGTAATTTTCACTGAGAATTCTTTCTTTTTTTTTTAACATTTACATCAAGCAGTTGTACATTTTCAGACCACCAGCATCAAAATTCGCTGAGTCTCATACAAACTTATACATCCCCTGGTTCCAAGGATTGGGGAGTGAAAAATTCAAAATTAAGGATTTATCCGTCGTTTGAGAACTGAAACTAGCTCACATACCAAATTTCAACGTGATAGGACATTAGGAAGTAGTACCCTTACAGTTTTTATGATCATCAGTAAGTCAGTGACGAAATCGGGAGTTTTTAGATATATATAAAATCTGTTCGAGCTATGTACTTGAAACTTTGCACGATTGATAAGTTCAGTACTGGCATTTTACCCTGAAAATTTTATTCATCTACTAACTTCCAGTCTCAAGTTATGAGGGTTCTAAAATACGACGAAACACGAGAAAATATAGATAATAAAAATCGAAGGAAATCTTCTTTAACATCGATGGTCTAGTACACAAACGTTGTAAGTGCTTCTTCGATCAAATCTGAGTTAAGTACAATAAACATAATAATTGGGACATGCATAATATTGTGCATACTTGTGTCAGTGATGTATTTACAGTTTCTGATGCCAGCGTCATCTTTAGGATGTGTTGAGTACTTCAAGACTTAAGAAATCAGTCCATATGTGATAAGTACACTCATACCTCAAAACAAACATTCTCTAACTTACAACATTCATGTACAAGACCTCCGAGATACTCTTTATCTCAAGAAAACCACTGACATTGAATTGAATTTTGGCGCCCAACGTGGGGCAAGGAATAAAGCTTCACAAGTTTTTCAAAATGGATTCTTCAATTTACAAGGAATCCCTTGAAAACCAAGATAGAAGGAAAAGAGGAATAAAAACAACTCGTTACACTACTCATACCTATTCATTTCTTGTGAATAACATCAGCATATCATTCGGTATAAAATATCATTTGTACTACTCTTTGAATATCAACTGAATTTCATGAAAGGAAAAAACATTTTAGTATATCTCAGAATGAAATAGTTTGATTTATAACTCAAAAAGAAGTCTTTGGTAATCTGGGAAGTATTATAATTTCTATATAGTTGTCTTTTTTGATCGAGGCAAGCTTCAAACCCCGATAACACTAAGCCTTCAGTCGAACAACGAAGATTGGAACATTCTTACTTAAAAGACTCTCTAAATTCAAATAAGTCCTAGGAACTACGTCAGTTCAACAGTTACAAGAGCAACCTATGGCGAAAAATAAATAGTCTAATCTAATTCACCAGCGGATAATTTTTGTACTATTTCTGATATACAACTGTAGCTGCCAGCTAGAAGGCCGGTTATTCCGAAGATGATGAGGGCAATGTCCTTGACCATGATGATGTTACCAGGTCCTAACTTGTCAGGCCACTTCACGCACAGTTCCATGATGGCTGGAAAGGCTATTCCAAGGGCGGAGAGACAGAATGCACCAAACAGTGATATGAAGAGTCCGAGGAGTGGGATTGTCAGGGCTAGAATGACTAGAACGAAACAAATTCAAATTAACGAGTATAGATTATTTTATAATAACAAACACTGCGCAAAAAAATTAACGCACATTATGGAAATCTCAAATTTATTCTACAACTGAAGGTGTTCTCAATGATAATTATTTTTATCAGAATTATGCATGCATATGTTATTCACTTTCAACGTTTGGAGGTTTGGAGTTTCCCATACAAGTGTGTCCAGAATGTTGCAGCGATTCAGGGAGACAGGTATGAATGTCCGAAGATCAGGACAAAGTAGACCATGGGTAACAACTGCCATTCGAGAACATTACTTGAGAGTTTCTTCGTTGAGACAAGGGTTTGCAACCGCTCGCCTCCTTCAATATCAGCTTGAGCAAACTCATGGGGTGCAAATCAGCACTCAGACAATAAGAAATCGCCTCAGAGAATATGATTTAAGGCCTCGTGTCGCGGCAAGAGGCCCAGCTCATACCCAAGCCCATCAAAGGGCACGTTTGGATTTTGCGAGAGAGCATATCCATTGGGAAAAGGCCGATTAGGAAAGAGTTCTCTTCACAGATGAGTCTAGATTCTGCCTCCACCATTGTGATCGACGTTCCCTTGTATACAGACGTCCACATGAAAGATATGCTCAGTGCAATTTCCTGAATACTACTGGTTTCGGGGGAGGATCGATTATGGTATGGGGTGGAATATCTTTGACTGCTGGCACAGACCTAGTGGTCGTTGATAATGGAGCTATGAATGCTGATAAGTATATAAGGAACATTCTTGAAGAGTATGTAGTGCCATTTGCCTCATACATTGGTGAAAATTGCATTTTTATGGACGATAATGCCAGACCCCATCGTGGTCGCATCGTTCAGGAGTACCTTGAAGTAGTTGAAGTCTCTCGAATGGAATGGCCAGCAAGAAGTCCAGATCTCAATCCGATTGAGCAGGTTTGGGACAACCTCAATAGAAGGCTGAGAAGTTCAGAAAATTATCCAGCTACTCTCAATGACTTAGGAATCCAACTCGGAGAAATCTGCTAAGGATTAGATCAGAACATTTTAAGATCACCCATTTTTAGTATGAACCATCGTTGCCGAGCTGTAATTAACGCAAGGGGTGGAAATACCAAGTATTATATCAGTTATCAGCACAATTGTTAATATCTCTTCTTTCACATAAGATTCGGCAAAATCCTGAATTTTTCTTTCATTTAATGTGTCTTGTTTCGTTCAGAACCTTCCCGAGAGAACATAAAAACTAAGTTATAAAGTCGATGTGAAGTTAATTTTCATTAAAATTGAGATTTTCAGAATGTGCGTTAATTTTTTTTGCGCAGTGTATTTTGTGACTTGTCCTATACATGCATTGTCATGTCTTAAAGGATCAATAAATATTATCGTTCTTTCTGGGAGTTTCAGTTTCATTGTCAGTTATTAAACAAATTCAATTTTCAAATAAATCAAGCAGAGATCTCAAAACTAAACGTGGATATATTTGAACCATCAACTAATCTGGGTTGAAAGATACTCTTCTTCGTCATAAAATGTTTCAACTTACAAGTTACTATCACAGAAGCAATGCGGAGAATATACTCCCACATCATCAACCTTTCACTGCCTTCCAAATGTTTCAACATGTAAGTTTTCCACATGATCTCCACCGGTACGTAGGCCTGCAGACCGTATGAGATGAAGATGGCAACCGAGTACAGGATCCTGATCGATTTTGCCAAACTGAAAAAGAAAATCAAATGAAAATCGGAAAGAAACTTGAAGAACACACTCTATATATCTCGATAAAACCTCTGGACATCGAATTAAATTTTGGCGCCCAACGTGGGGCAAGGAACCAAGCTCTTCTATTCATTGTAATCCAGTGTAATTCAGAGTGAATTCTCCTGGAGCACTTACAATTCTTCAGCTGGGAAATTCAGGGTTATGCTGGCCTTTGAAAGGTCCCCGTATCTCCAGTATCCTACAAATCCCATTCCTACGTAGAGGACAGTCACAAAAACCATACCGACGTTCAGGACTCCGCAATAGCCACCGAAACCTTTTGGTGTCTTCATGTTATTCTCCAGAGCAATAACCTGTAACAAACAAATATTCAGAAGTTTATCAAAAATCAATCGATTGTAATAAGAATTGAGTTGAAGAAACCAAAAGGGATGTATCCTTGGTAATGGTGATTCTGAATTGAAATTGTAGAAGGTCCGAAACCACCGATCTCAGACAGCTGGACAGACACCCCTATATAAGCTTTGTCCTTTTTGTAATAAAAATGGCTTTGTTCATACTGGGTTGTCGAGATGTTTAGGGGTTGACGATGAGAGCGGCTTCACGTCAACCTAACAACAAAATTTGTGCAGCCAGCAGTGTAGCATCAAGTTTATTACCTGCAAAATCAGCTTCAAGGTACGAGGGAGAATACGACGACTTCAAAAAGTGCCAAAAAAAAAAATAGTGTGATTGGGGTAACTGAAGATGTTTTGTTGGTCTACTTGAATCAACTATCAGCTAGATTTAGCCCTTATACTTTATGGGCAAAATGGTCTCTGCTGAAAAGCTGCTCGGAAATGAAAGAAAATGCCCCTGTTCGCAGGTTTGTTTTCCTTGAAAAATTTATTAGAAAATATGGCGTTTAGTTGTCATTTGCAGATTTCGAAAGGTAATAGCTTTTCTGAAACGAAAAAATGAGCATTATACCCCAAAAAAGGCCAAGATATTAAGTAAAGAAGAGGCTGAACAATTTCTGTTACATGCTCCTGATGACCAGTGGTTGCTGGCGAAAATTGTAACAATATTTGAGATTTTTGGATGTTGTCGATGTGACGAAATTCTCTCCTTAAACATGAATAATGTAGAAGATATGGAAAAATACGTTATTGTGACATTGCGGCAAACAGAAAATTTAACAACAAGAAGATTCACCATAACCGATGATGGCTGCAGCTCAAGCCCTGCATGTTGTAAAGAAAATATGTAAATCTTCGGCCTCCTGGAACAGAATGCCTACGATTTTTTTTGACATACCGACATGGAAAGTGTATTTCCCTTAATGCTGGCCAGCACACTATTGGTGGTGTCCCAAAGCAAATAGCGAAATATTCAGGTTAAAAAGTCCTAGAGTTATACACCGGCCACTCTTTTCGCAGAACTGGAGCCACTAGGGTTGCGGATTCGGGTGGAGATATTTTAGCACTAAAGCGTGCAGGAGGGTGGAAGAGCACCGAAATTGCGATGAGTTATGTCGTTGATTCGGTCAACAAAAAAATCGAAATGTCTAGCAAATTATTTGGTAGTAAGGAGAATACAAATGTTCCGCAGTCCTCGAGTTCAGCAGTTTCTGAGTCAACAGATGGTTCATCATCATCAGTATCAACTCTTTCATCATCAATAATCTGTGTTACTGGAAATATCAATTGTACCATGATTTTCAACATATACGACGATAAAACAAAATTTTCTAATGTAAATAATACTTGTAAAAATTTTGCAAGTTAACTGTCAGTTTTACAAATTAGTGACTTGATAAAATGAACTTTCTTGATTAATATTGTGTTTTTGGAAACTGACGTTTACAAATAAGAAACAAATAAAAGCATTTCCTTTCATGCAAATTCCAATTGCAACATTGTATTTGTTCTGAACCATTGAAGTTGAGAAATTACTAAATCCCATGGTTTTCCACAAGGTGATACTTACAACGCCTACGGCTTCTAGAGCGAACAGCGTGGTGCCAAAGAACAAGGGGAATGTATACAGTGTTCCAAAAGCTGGCACCTCACTGATATCCGGCAGATCTTGGAAAACGTAGTAGCACACTACTCCGAAGGAAGCAAAGGTTATCACGTTGGCTAGGGTTGAGAAAGGAGCCAACAGCTTCAGGTTCCTTATGCAGTTGATCAGTATGAACGGGAAGAAAGTCATCAGGATGTATTGGGTCAAGGTGAAGTCAGGGTCCGTGTATTCATCGGCCACCGCTTTTATGTTCTTCGCGACGAAAACTATGTAGACACAGCAGATTCCGAGTTGGTAGACGATGAGGAAGAAATCTACCAGCAGCCTGGAAAAGAAAAGTTGGATGAGTTTAGTAAAAATTAAAAATTAATGTGGAAACGTCGACACAAAATCCACCAGATGACCTTCTGTTGTTGATATGTTTTACCCTCACCTATTTTAAACCAACTAAACCTAAACTTAAAAAATCTAATCCAAACTGATCTTAACTGTCTTTACCTGACCCAGCCCTTAATTCCTTGATATGTTGATGGAGCAATCATTGTATTTATGTCGAGACGGACATGCAGAATCCAATGATAAATGAACATCCAAACAAATACACACAGTGGAAATTCAAAAGGGTCTAAGTGCCAAAAATCAAACTGAAATATTACATAAAACATGTCTCAAACTTATGAAAAAAGTTTGATATTAAAGGAACGGAAAAATTTTCAAAAATTTTTGGTGATTCTCAACAGGCTGTATCTCGATGAAAAATGGTCGTATGGAAAATAAAAAAAACTTTCTTTTAAAGCTTGAAGACTCTTGTTTCTTAATTTGTTGGTTAACAATTTTTGGAGAACCGGTAGCCATGCAATCTTCGGATAAATCAGAAAGAAAAAATTTTTCTAATTATTATTTTTGCTCCAAGCGCATGGAATTTTTTTTCAGCTAGACTGATGCGAATATCGCATGTCCTGGTTATTGAGCTCTAATTTGCTTTCCACCACCCTCGGATATGACAATTTTTCTTCGAGATATCCAATTTTGAATGCAAAAAGATCCTTTTTCACTCAACTGTCGATTTCTCCGAAACTACTGACCGCCTAGCAAGACGGCATGGTGTTTCTTTTTCCGCAGCAAAATTGCCTACAAAAATCTCTTATGCCTCATTAAAAAAAAAAAAAAAAATCGCCTGTATCGTTAACGAGAATAAAGAGCAAAATGCCATTTTGTCATTTTTTGATTGATGAACTGCATCTTTGTCAATATATGGAGTAAAGCTTAGATTATAAGAAAAATTTACAGCCCGATGTTTCCCAAAGTCCCCCTTAGATCGGTAGATCGATCGGTTCAGTGGTTTTGTTGGACCGATTGATTAAAATTTTGAAAATTTTTTTTTCCTGATTTATCCGAGGATTGCATGGCTACCGGTAATCCGAAAAATTTTTGACCAACAAATTAAAAGAAATAGAGTTTTCAAGCTTCAGAAGTGAGTTTTCTTGTTTTCCATTCGACCATTTTTCACTGAGAAACAGCTTGTGAAAATCCCCAAAAAATTTAGGTTATTCACGAATATGGCTCTAAAGAATATTTTTAGGAAAGAGACAAGATTCAAGATTGAAAGTGACATCAACTTCCATTTTTCAAATGGAAAGACTCATTTTTTGTTGCATAAATAGATTCTCCATTGAATTCTGAGTCTTTTTGATTCCAAAAGTTTGAATTTTCCCGAGAAAATTATCTTCAAATGAGGAAATAAAAAAAAAATCTTGAAATTGAACACTGTTGAAATACAGACCACTTCGAGGTTTTTTCATTAAAAATTCTTACTTTTGAAAATCTCCGAGAAGGAAAGCTTATGCTTTTTTTCCGATAGCGTGATTCTCAGAATATGATACAGGAGGTCACAAATTCTTTGTCAAAGTTAGGAGTGACGTAACATCAAAAATCGTTGTTTTCAAATTGGAACCTCATTTTCGAAATCTTCGTCAAAAAATAATAGGAGCATACGTCCAAGACTTTTAGCCCAAAAAGAATATTTTCGAGATATTCAGTAAAAACGATTTTGTCTTCAATTTTCTATCTCATTCCGAATGTGTTTTTTCAATGGAAAATAATAAGCAGCCAAGTGAAATTTTTGAAAATCTCTGTTATCGAGATAATATTTTCTTATAGTTCAGGCGAGTTCAGTTTTTCTTTATTCTTCAAGGCTTAGGATAATTTCCGCAAATTCTTAATTCTGGAAATTTTTTTTTGTCAAGGTAGGGAAATTTGAATATTCAGTAATGAAATTGTTACATGTTCTGTAAATTATTCTTTCAAAAGCATTAAAAATTGTTACAAATTATTATTTTCTGCGTTCCTGAGAATTCCTCACGTTGACATCACTTCAAACCAATTGTTGCTCTCACATCACAGATAATAATTCAAGAACTTAACTCGTCTGAACTATAGAAAATATTTTTTCGATATCAGAGATTTCCAAAAATTACACTTGATCGCTAATTATTTTCCAGTAAAAAAACACATTCGGAATAAGATTGAAAATTGAAGACAAAATCGTTATTAATGAATATCCCGGAAAATATTTATTTTGGGATAAAAGTCTTGGACGTCTGTTCCTATTATTTTTTGAGGAGGACTTCGAAAGTGCTTCGAAAAAATGGGGTTCCAATTTGAAAAAAAACGATTTTTTGATGTTTCGTCATTTCTAAATTTGTGACCTCCTTTATCATATTCTGAAAATCACGCTTTCGGGAACGAAGCATCAGCCTTTTTTCTCGGAGATTCTCAAAATTAAGAATTTTTAATGAAAAAACCTCGAAGTTGACTGTATCCAACAGAGTTCAAATTTGAGATTTTTTTTTCGTATTTCCTCATTTAAAAAGAATTTGCTAGGAAAAATTCAAACTTTCGGAATGAAAAAGACTCAGAATTCAATGGAGAATCTATTTATGCCATAAAAAATGGGTCTACCTATTTGAAAAACGATAGTTGATGTCACTTCCGGAAAAACCGGAAGTACTAAAACCTTAAAAAAATATACGAAAAGTCGTCTTCTTACTTGAAGCTCATCTCCAGAATTTCAATCCTGAATCTTGTGTCTTTCCTAAAAATATTCTACAGAGCCTTATTTGTGGATAAGCCTGTATATGAAGGACATTCATAAAAGCAAAAAAGTCAAGAAACAATTTTTTTCATTTGTGACTTCATTCTACTTACGGTGAGAATCTTGCATATGGTCTAAGGCACTGAGGTCCTGATTCCAGTGCAATTTTCATTGACTCCGGGTATGTCAATATGGGTACCCTGTATCTTTTACATAACGTATATTGAGCTTGAACCTGAAACAAAGAAAAAATTTCTGTAATTAGCTACCTGATACAATCAGGGATAATTTTGAGGAAATTCAACTTCCTAAGTCTTTGATTATTCGTCCAGGTTTAATTGATTTTTCTACTAGATTCCCCATCTAGTGGAGATGTTAAAAACATATCACCTCAAGCATAAATGTAAAATTCCAATGAAATGAGATCTCTTGTAATCTTATCGACTTGGTGATGAATTCAAGTGAAGAATTTGTGTCAAATGCCTGTGAGAACAGAATGAACGTCTCCAAAAGTTTCCTGTTTTTTCCCTTGATCATACTCACTAAAATATGAAGGCAGTATGTACAGAGCGCACCTATCACAAACGTGAAGACTAGGCCATTGACCATCCCTGCGTTTTTGAAGGCCTCTGGCATCGCCAGTATACCAGTTCCAAGACATCCTTTCAGCAAGTGGATGAGGGTCTCTGTGTTTCTGAAAAATATAGCAGCTGTTTTACAATGATCGGTAGAGCGAAAGGATTTTTAAACCAGAAAGTACCGGCTTCTAATCTGATCAGGTAACTTTCAGGACTTCGAAATATGAAAGAGACCAAGATAATGGAATTCTCTCTTGAAAATATCGTAACTTTATCAGAGTATTTCAACTTTGATACACCACAAGGCAAAGCAACACTTATTAAGCGGTTCAATTGGCCAGACTTTTGCGATACTGTCCCTACTTTGAATTCGAATACAATAATTCTGTTCTGAATTTCTGCATTTGGCAGTTGGAGTTGGAAGCAGACTTTTTCCAAATTTTCTGAAGCCCTGATTGTTGAAGATAGAGCCACATACATTAGAATATACTGCTCCACAAGACTTAGGGATATCGTATTCAATCATTTTGAAAAGTATGTAATCTTCGAGAAAATCGCTGTAAAATCATTTAAAACTCAATAACAACTTCAATCGATCCAATAAAAATCAGTATGAGACATTTCGTCAATCTGGTCGCCTTTTTTCTGAAGTTTGGTTCTTTGCATATGCTTCATGAATGTTCTTATTTCGAAATGGAGTCAGTTTATCAACTGCTTTGATTTGAAACGAGTTTTCTGAAAATGCCAACACGTAAATTAACAAACGCTGATGCTCATAGAGCTATCAGAATGCTACAGAGTGAACTAACTCAGGTTATTGTAGCGGAAAGGCTCCAAGTCAGCCCAAGTGTGATCTCGACTATGGAATAGGTTCATGGAGACAGGTTCCGTGTAGGAAAGACCAAGGCTTGGTGGGCGACAAAAAACAATACCTGCTCAGGATCGTTTCATCATCGTTTCGGCGAGAAGAAAGCCTACTTCTACGAGGAGAATGCTACGGAATACTCTTCAAAATGCAGATGGGGTCCAAGTTTCCATCGAAACCATCAGGCGACGTTTGAGAGTGATGAATCTAGGTGCTAGACGTCCATTAAGAGGAGTTCCATTAACACGTGACCATAAGCGTCAAAGACTGGAATGGGCAAGTAAACATATCAATTGGAACGATCAATGGCGTAGTGTCTTTTCCACTGATGAATCCAGATATGGACTATTTTCAGATTCTCGAAGAATAGAGGTATGGACAATCCCACGCATACCCCGTGATCGTCGTTATGTCCAAGAAGTCCATCTATTCCGAGGGGGAAGTGTTATGGTATGGGCCGGGATATGTTTCAACGGGCGCACAGATCTACACATTTGCCTTGTGAATGTAACCGCCTTACACTGTAGGAAGCATGTCATTGACAATGTTTTGCCGAATTTTCACGCTGCTATTGGTGAAACTTTTTAATTTCTACACGATAATGCTAGACCGCACAGTGCAGCCATAGTTGAGAATTCGCGCGAGAAGCTTGGTATTCCACATTTACCAATACCTCCGCACTCACCAGATTTGAATTGCATAGAACATGCATGGGATATGCTCCAAAGAAGATTAAATAATCATCAACCTACCCCAGAATCTTTAAATGATCTGAGAGAGCTTCTACCCCGTTTATGGAACCAAATTCTTCGAGAAATGTTCAACAACCTCGTGTGTAGTATGCAAAGAAGATGTAAAGCTGTTATTGATGCCCGTGGAGGCGATACATTGTATTGATAGTCTAAAAATGCTTGAATTCTCTGGGAATGAAATTTCGTTATTTTACTCTTTTTTTCTTAACCACCCTGTATACGCTGCAGACCTACATACTAAAATTCATTCTATTTCCTGCAATTTGAAATCATATCAATATGAATTTTCATCACAAAATCTCATTCAAACTCTATTTTTTCGCAATTTAAGTCAATATCCCTAACTCATGTAGAGCAGTTCACATTTTTGGATATCTAAAGGAAAAATTGTTCGAAAGCGCCTCTAAAACTTGCTAGAGGTCAGGCAATGGATTGTTTGTAACCGCGACGATCTCAAAAACAATATTTTCAATATCAATTAATATATAATTATATATTTACTGATTTAAAGAATATGAATCTGTTTTATCATAACATCTCTCCTGAACTGCTCACCCTGTATTTCAAAGTGATCCATAATTGATGTTCTCATAGTAAAATGCTGACCTAAGAAGTCAGATCGAAAACAATAATTGAAACAATGATCAAACAATGAATTCTTACTTATTTTCTATTCTTAACTGACCGAAATTGATAATAGCACAAAAGAATTTTCTGTAGGATGTCTAATAAAACCTACATGTTAACATCGTCATAACTTTAGCAGTCCAGAATAAATTCCAAGAGATATTCGAGTTCCAGTGTTGGTAAAGATTCGATTTTGAAGAAAATACTATGCAGACTAAAGCATGAGAAATTCGAATTTACAATTCATATATTTTATCAGGTTGGAAAAAAAATACTCACGATGTGGGATGTTCAACCTTCCGGTACAAATGTGGATCATAGTCATCTTCTCCGCTCACCTCTTCTTTGTCTGTACCATATCTGAAAATAAGAGGACGGAAAATTTTTTAATTGTATAAAAAGTTTATTAACCATTTTCCTCGGGATTATTGTTTCACTCGTCAGATTCAAAAGTGTCTGGTAATAATCAAAATATCCGGTCGTTTGTTATAATCAATTTCCCAGTATTCTCATTACATTACGTAAAGAGATAATTCGTTATGGGAATGTTCTTCCTAATTGAATCACAATTTCAGTCTATAGAAATCATTGCCATTTATCGAAATTGCAAACCAGCCTCACTGATTAGCCTCTTAAGTTGTACAAAATATGAACAGAGTGGGCAAAATTTGTTATACCTGAACTACAACTTTTTCACCAAAAGAGATACAGGAAAATGAATGATGGTATATTTTTATTTCTCATTTCTAATTGACACCCTGTAAATCATGACTTTTCGGATATATCTTCCTGTCACATTCATATTATGCCCTATAGGCATCTAGAACAGTTTCGAGTTATTCATTGTTTTTTTAAAAAAAATTGCAAATTGAGGCTTCAAGTACATTGGAGACTTTAATGAAGGCACAAGGCATTTTATCAGATCTATTTCTGGAAACGGGTTATATACAGTAAAGATATTAGACGTCAGATAAAGTTCTGATATACTGAAAGGTAAAATGAGTCTCAGAGTTGGTATTCGAAAAAAGCTGAAAATTCGACAATTTTTTTCACTCACATATAAATTTGTAAGCAAATGAAGTGGAGTCTTTTGAAGGATATTCAGCATGATTTTTACGAATCAAAGAGAACCTCGTGAGAAAAAATCAGCAAGCATTCGTTTGATGCAACTTTCAAAACTCAGGTTGAAATAAATTTCCTACAACGTGTGGAAAATTGTGGGAGCAAAAATCGAATAAATTAAATTTCACCCACAGATTTACATCTGCATTTTGACGTCGTCATTGGTGCCAAGTTCGTCTTGAATTTCTCCATTAAACTTTGAAGCATTTGGCACATCAATCCGAGTTCAAAGATCGGTTAGATTGCCGATTATAAAAGTGCAGTATATAGATCGATGTTTGGCAGCAATTCTTAAGAATAATAATCAGTGATTTTCTGTTTCTTTCTTTCTCATGATTGGCTGCTTATCGTTATTGAAGAAATCAACAAGGATGTTTTCAATTGTATGTGTGCATTTCAGATATTCAACCAACAACTTAATAATCTTAAGTCATTCATACAAAGCAGAGACTTGAGATGATCAATAATGATGATGATTATAATATCATCTATCATTCATTCGAAGGTTCTTTCATAACTGATTCAATTCCAATGAAACAAGGAATTTTTCAAGGGCACTAATACTGCCTTCTTTGGTGCTATATTATCAAAATACTTCGTCTAATCTATTGAATTCTATAGACTCTGGATTTGCCTCAAAAAGCGACAAAAGAACTATTATGAGGCTGAACGCTTATAAACGATTTGAAACTGATGAACTTGAAGAATCAGATGAAACAGATGTTGAAATTCGTGCAAGAATATTCAGAACAAAACGAATCATGAAAGCGTTGCATATAGGGGATATGTTCCAATATTTTTAACTGTTTAAGTTCACTGAACGGTATTTATGGCAATATTCCATGTTCACATTGACTGTCTAATCACAGTCAAATTTCTCTGTTTTTACTAGTTCCTATCAGGGAATCGCTCAACTACGTGTCTGAGTTATTCCCTAATGACATAACAAAGCTCTTCGAACTTTGCCTATCATCCAGCTATTTTCAGTGGAAAGGCGAATTCTATGAGCAAATAGACGGTTGCGCCATTGGAAATTCTCTAAGTCCTGCCATTGCAAATTTCTTCATGGAAAAATTCGAACAAAGTGCAATTAAAGCGGCAACAAAGAAACAGTCCACATGACTACGTTATGTGGATGATACTTTAGTCATTTGGAGACATGGACTTGAAGAATTGGATGCTTTTCTATCCCATCTCAACATCAGGCACCCAAATATTCAATTCACTATGAAAATTGAAAAGGATGGTGCTCTACCCTTTCCAGACGTTTTGGTTACTAGAAAGGGAAGCTAGGACACAGGGTTCATAGAAAACCAACCAACACTGACAGGTATCTATATAAGCAGTCCAATCATCACCCTCAACAGAAACGAGGAGTTATAAAAACACTCGTAGACAGAGCCCGACGATTGTGCGAGCCGGAATTTCTGGAGGATGAACTTGAACATCTACAGCATGCTTTCGTCGCTAACGGATATAATGCTTAGGAAATTCGGAGGGACCAAAACTTTCCACACGTGATGATAACACATCACAACTCACCCCCAATGGAAGAGGTATCTTACCATATATCCCCAAGGTCACCAATAGAATTGGTAGAATATTGAAGAAGCACAATATAGAGACTGTCTATAAGTCAACTCAAAAACTTGGCGAAATGATCAGAACTACCAAAGACAAAGTCGACCCACTCTCTCAACCCGGTATTTACAGGATACCTTGTGACTGCGGCAAAGTCTGCAGTGGTACAACGAAGCGAAGTATCAATACGAGAATTAAGGAGTATGAACGATGCTGTCGACTCAGTCAGACAGAGAAATCCGCACTAGCGGAACATGCTCTAACAGATGGACACAATATTGTTTTTTCAAAGGCAGAAGCTATTTCGAACATCTAAATTTTCTATCCTAGGATGAACATGGAAGCCATTGAGATATATAAATATAAGAACAACATGAACAGAAGGGAAGAAACTCTTTTGGTATATAGCGCATGGTTGCTGGTGTTGGAAAAGACCAAAATCGAGCCAATATGAAGTGAAAGCGATGGACCAATTCTAATTTTTTTTTGGTAAAGAATAGATAGTAAAGCAAGAACAAAATGATTCGAATTTGAAGAAGTAACGAAAGGGTTTACAAATTTTTTTATTGTTCATAATGTCTTTGTCCACCGAGGTCATCTATGCGCTCCCCAACATGTCTTTGCATTGATCCAAGAAGATGGTCTATTTCTTTTTGGGGAGTACCATCCCAAGCTACCTTGACTTCATGTCTAAGAGCCACAAAAGTCTGTGGAGGCTAGAGTAAATTTCTAAGCCTTCTATCCATGACGTCCCAAATATGATCTATGGGCAAAAGATCAAGGAATCTTTGCGGCCATGGCAAAATATGCACATGGGGTAGCTTCAAAAAGGTTTGAACTAACTCTGACAACATGGGGTCAAGCATTATCTTGCTGAAAAAATGGATTCTCGAGCCAGTTGAGGTAAGGGAGAACATATGGCTCCACTATTTCTTGAAGGTGTGGGCGTTCGCAAACCCGATCTGATTGTCGTAGGGGAGCGTGACGTATGGATTATTGACACTCGTGTCAGGCAGGTGTTAAGAGAACATTTTCTTTCAGAAGAAATGCTTTATGTATTTATTTATTGACTGATTTGTGCTTTTTCATGGGTGGTTTCAAATTGAATTAAAATACTCACTTTTCATTCCCAACATTCCGCAGTTTCAGCGATTCGTTCTCCATTTCTCCTCACGAAATGTTTCCTCTAGAATACGCAGTAGGAGACCAATTTTTTTGTTATCATGTGTAGTACCCTCATTCGATCTGAAACAAGAAAAATCGCTTTAGAAGAGACCATTTTTCACATGGTGTTCAATTCATCATGAATTTTTTTTGGAATGTCATACAGATCCATTTTCATCACTTCTCTTGGATGATTTCGTTGTCAAAATACTGTCAAAGTATAACTTTGTCATAAAATGCATTATGGGGTTTTATTTCGAGATGAGAAGAAGAAAGTACGATTTATCTCGGTAATATACTCGGTGATACTGTCCAATAGGATACGGTTATGGGATATTCTGTGATAAATTTATATACAGGGTTGGGATAAAATATGGAACCAAGTAAATATCTTTTAAACGTTAAGGACGATATTTATGAAAATTTGCAGGTAAGTGCAATGGAACAAAACGCATCTGATGTACATTTGTTTGATAATAATATAATTCCGTTTAACTGGAAATGCCATCAACTTCTTTAATTTAAATGGGATATCCAATATATTTTCACAGATTTTGAAAGAGCTTGTTATTTTGAATTCATACATACTGAGTTTAGTATAGAAAAATTTGTAAAAACGAGGAATATAGCACTTTAACCAACCTCCTTCGAGTTTTTTGCATTAGAGCCAAATCGATGGATTGGACCTAGAGGATTCATAGAGTGGCCTGCTCGTTCTCCGGATCTTAGCCCGTTAGATTTTTTTCATTGGGGTTATCTAAAATCACTTGTTTACGTAAGACGACTAACAAACTTATAGGAATTGAGACAAAGAATTATTGATGAATGTGAACTAATACGTGGAGAAGTCTTGGAAAGAGTCACTCAAGAATTTGTTAATAGGATGGCATATTGTCAGCAAGTAAACGGCGAGTATTTTGAACATTTGAAGTAATTTTGTTTCTCATTATTCTAAAATAATAAAATGTACATCTATTTTACTACTAACAGTGAGTTATTCCTCGTTTTTACAAATTTTTTTACACTAAACTCAGTATGTATGAATTCAAAATAACAAGCTCTTTCAAAATCTGTGAAAATATATAGGGTGTCCCATTTAAATTAAAGAAGTTGATTGCATTTCCTGTTAAACCGGAAGTATATTATTATCAAAAAAATGTACCTCAGATGCGTTTTGTTCCATTGCACTCACCTGCAAATTTTCATAAATATCGTTCTTTTCGTTTAAAAGATATTAACTTGGTTCCATACTTTATCCCAACCCTGTATAGATGAACATAACAAAGCGAAAACCTGTCAATGAATTATCAATTCTCCGAATATTTTGCCTGTTTGTTTTCATGCTTAATCCCTATCTTCTCCATTGTAATCCAAAACGAAATATTTCCTGCATATAAATGCATATGAAAAACAAATATTTGTTTTTCAATGCATTGATTATATCGTCATAATACAGGATCATTGAATTAACACAAATGATGTTGAGATATTTACGTCAATATTTGAAGTTACCGCTGAAAGAAAGTATATATATCCTTGGTTGAAAGCTACTTGAGCTATGACTTTTCTTATCCCAACATTGGGTCAAACAGGATCAATAAATTATTGTTATTACTCACTGATGAGAAGCAGTGCTTGCACAAATGCTCGGAAAAGTTAGCAAAAAATAAATGCAAAATGAACTCTGACAAAAAATTCACACATAAATGGAATGGAAATGAGAAATTACAATAAAATACAATGACAAAATGTCCAATGCAAAACAGATTATCCTGAAAGGAATATATCAACATAAAAGAGAAGACCCAAATGAGAACAAAGTATAAACGGAATCATATTGGACATCTTCAAAACCGGACAATCATATAATGCGTGTTGCCAGACTGTGGAATTTTCATGGAATTGAAGAATGAAGTTGGAAATTAGAACATCCTAATGGGTGTGTTATTGTGTTTTGAAAATTTTGTGTAATTTTTGGCATTTTGGTATTTTCATTGTCAGAATGACAATTCTCGGAATATGTAGTAGTTTTTGGTCCTGAAAAATAATCTGTTTTCTTGTGTTGTAGCATGTTTGGTTTTTCTATGGGAGATGATTGCCTTTCATTGTGGTCCCGTAGCGGTCTTCAAACATATGAAGTTCCGAAAAATCATCACCTGGAAGGTCGTATCCGGTTTGAAAAAACCCTCACGACCAGAGAGCAAGAATTTGTGGATTTTGAATTTGAATATCGAAGGAATTTCGAAGGACAAGTGAGATAACGTCTCAAAATTAGCTGATGAACATGGTATCGAAGTGATTCTTCTGCAAGAATCCCACACGGCAACAGAAAAAAATCCTCGTGAAGGAGGACTGTTGAAAGTTATGTATTAATTGATTTTTTACAAGTTTAGCTTGTTATGTTAAAAAATTATCAAATCGAAATTTTCAACAGATTCGAAATGGGGAAATTGATTGAATTTTCTTTCATTTCTTTCAAATTTTGTGACATTTCTGTCATAAATAATTATAAACCTCCGAACATTATTTGGCCAAAAAATCTGAATGTTGATGTTTTTTAAAGTAGCAAATGCATTTCTAAAATGCATTTGATTTATTCTGAATAATCGGTTTCTTTTCTGCTTTTGTGTTTTTTTCATTTCAAATTAAGAATTGCGAGTTGTTTTGGGAAGAATCTGTTTATCCGAGCCCACCGACGAATAACATGAAGATGATCACAGTTCTTTTCAAGATTTTCCTGATATTTAATTTTTTTTTTTCGGGGAGACAGGTTTTTTCGGCTGAGGTTTTTTCCGATGGCTGTATAGTATCGTATGATACTAGTGATGATAGTATCGTATGATTCTAAAGTATCTGACCTCAGCTTATTGTTTCAACACTTATTGTATTATCTTAGCTCTCTTCATCATAAGAATATATTTAATAATATTCGAGAGGTTTTCAATTTTGCGTTTAGCCAACGAGGCTTCAAATCGTTTAAAAAACTGACGCAAAAAAGTGATGAATATAACGGTTCAAGCCGAACGACTCCAAACTTATAATTTCGTTCCTAATAAGGACAAATGAACATTCGAGTTACGGCATACCAATCGCATGATACGTAATCATTTTCTTGGTATGCAAATCCTCGCAACTAATTTCGCAGATCATGAACATCGAAGTTGGTACTTAAGACGTATCAAATTAGTCGTTGACAGCATGCTGGATGCCTCCTGAATTAATTCCATCCTAAACATGCATACTCAGTGATTCAATTAGATGACAACCATCATTCATTCATACGGTTGCTACGAAGAGAATTGAGTTAAGATACTTGGTATGGGTGATTGTAGACAGTGGCGTTCATGATGGGAACAGCTACACCTTAAAACTCCTCGAAAACTGAAGTTACCAATTCATCATTTACTCTCGTATATATAGGGTGTTTCAACCAAAGGTGATCCCCTCTTTAGGATAGATAGAACATAGAACATTGAAAAATGATAGGAGTTTGTTCAGTAAAGAATTTTTGTATAGCCATTCGTATTCAAGATACAGGGCGTAGAAAAAATAAAAATATACACTTTTTTTACGATTTTTCCGAAACTACTGGCAACATTGTAATGAAATTTTATACGAATATGTTGTGGAAACTGATACATCTAATGAGTGTGTTTTGATGTCTGACTGTCATAGAGGGCGCTAGTTACACGGTTCGTACCAAGTTGTTTCGAACCTAATTTTTTTGATATTAGATTCATCAAGCTAACTTTGTGGCGATCTTAAACATCATTCAATTTTACACCGAAAACGGTGCACAGTATCGAGTTTCAACAAGAGTACCATTTTGGCGTAAAATTAAATTATGTGTGTTCACAAATTTTGATTGATAAATCTAATATTAAAAAAGTTATGTTCAATGCTACTTGGTGCGAACCGTGAATATAGCGCCCTCTATGAGAGTCAGACATAAAAACAAATTCATTGGATGTATCAGCTTCCAAAACATATTCGTCTAAAATTTCATTACAATGTTGTCAGTAGTTTCGGTAAAATCGTGAAACATGTGTATATTTTTTTTCTTCTTGAATACGATTGGCTTTATGTTTTACTCAACAAACCCCAACTATTTTTCAGTTTTCTCTCTATCCTAAAGACTGGATCACCTTTTTCTGAAACACCATGTATATATGGAGATTATCATTTGTGTTTTTAATCGAGTTAAAAAAAGGTGGTTCTCTATTCGACTGTATTTTTTTATGTTGCTCACAGAATTCGACTGAGTGTTCCGATTTTGATGATTTTTTTTTGTTTGAAAGTTTGTTCTTCTAGTATGGCCCTATTTCAATTTGGTTCGGTTCTGAGAATGGCATCCATGAGAAAACCATATAAGACTTGAATTTTCGATTTCGATTTTTTTATCCGATATCTGAATGTCTTCTTTGAATATCTTTCTTGTGAATGAATTTATTATTATTATTATTATTATTATTAATGTAGTTGTGCTCAAGTAAGTGTCGTAGTCGAGTACAGTGTTGTCAGATGAATGAAATTAAATTATGGCACCGGGTGGCCAAAACTATAAGTTTTGCCGGAAAACCATGTTACAAACGATAGATAAGAGAAAGGCGATCTATCTCATGTTTGGCAAATGCCAAAAGTAGCATGATTTCGGTTACAGTTGACGTGCATGATCGAAACAAATTAATATCCACTCAAAAAAAAAAAATTAAAATGTTTTTACTACGCAAAAAAGGCAGGTATCAACACATAGGTATCTATGAAAAACAAATAATGATCAAAATATTTTCAAAAGTTTTCCTTTGAAATGAAAACTTACTTATAAATAAATCTAATTATCACGATAATACAATTCACTCAGGATTATTGTTATTTTTGGAGTCGCCCAATTATGTGTGTAGATACCAACTCACAAACGACCTTGACTGAATGGAAAAATAAATAATTATTAAATTATTATAATAAATATTATATTATATGATGAATATTTTTCAGTTTATTTTACTCAGGAGAACCCTGAGAAATATTTCTATCATTGTTTGTTATTCATAGGGAAGTATGTGTTAATTTGAACCTTCTTGCGTGGTGAAAACATACTTTTTTACTTTTAAGTGCATATTAACTTCGTTGCAGCATAAACGACAAAAGATTTTATTTATGTTCGATTAAATTTTACGATTCATTATGAAAGAATATTCACTTCAAAACCTCTTGGCTTCAATCCAAAAATTTCATGAAAATAATAAACTCCTTCAAGAAATCTTGGGAAACTCTTCTCAAAAATGTCCCAACTTAATATACACCTTGTATATTCGAAATAACTTGGATTTATACCAGCGATTTGTAAAAACTGCTCATTCTCTAGCCTGTACATTGATAGTGAAATAATCCATTAAGAAGGTTTCAAAAATATCCTCTTTCAGATTGAGCTGAATGAATGACCTTATTGTATTGATACAAAATGCAAAACATTACTGCTTACCTGATAATATTTTGTTTTGCAGTTCGTTATATTTATCACGTCCAACTATTCGGTCGAAAATTTTTATGTAAATATCGGAAAAACGCAGTACAACATCTTTGTGTATGCCTCCTTGAAAATTTTTAAACTAATCTAAAGGTAATTTGTTAATGATGGGCAGTCATGAGCGTGAAAAATGGAAATAAACAAGATATATTTGATATTCAGTATGTTGCAAATGTGCAAAGTAAATTAATTTTCTCTCAAAAAACTAATTGTTAAAAATGATGAAACAGGTATATTTATATTTCCCAATTTTTGACATTATTTAGATAAATATCAAATCAGGTGTCATGCGACACCTCAATTTGAAGTTCTTTCAACTACTTGTCAATGTGGGACTTAAACAAATAAACATAATTGCATTCACCCCGTATAAATATATTCTGAAATAATTTTTGCGATTAAATATGTACTTGAAACTCCTTTGAATTCACTTACTAGCTCTATGATAAAAATAACGAACTCTACTGGGTATCCAAAGGAAAATTATTGATGACAAATAATGATGTAGGATATTCATATGGCACACCCCCATATTGAACTTAGAATTGAAATTATAATTTCAGTGTTTTAGTGGAAATTTTTGTAACTGATGGCAGCAGATTCATCATGTGACTATAAAATCTCTAATATCTCGAAAACGGTTCAATTTTTTGTATTTGGATAAGAGTACTTTTTTCATGTTATTTTCATCGGTCCATCGGATGCTTCAATTTTTTTCACAGAAACGAATACAACGAAAGAAGTCCCAAAACAATCATGACTCACCCTCTAAAAACACTCATAATTACAATTCAGAAATGTAGAATCTGGTAGCATTCATCGTTTAGAAATTATGCGGAGAAATTTTTCAAATTTCATCAACTTTGGAAGGGTATATACTTTATTATGGTTTTTTGTTTTTATTTTCTTTTCTTGTTAATGCGGATGGTTCAATAGCAAAGGAGTTTAAAACAGAGATTATATTTCAATAGAAAAGCATAGAATACATCTTATTGAATTTTTTGCAGATCAACATGAAGCACCCACCTTATGTTTTGATCAAGATGTCGCTCAAGAAATCTAACACAATTGATGGCCACATTTCTGATTGAACCTAGAACGACGACTGTAACAAGTGTTGCGTCTACACCAGTCAACAATACACTGAATTATAGATAAGTACCCATTGAGTTTCGGCAGACTAAATCATTGACCTTTATTGCAATGGAGCTGTCATCCGTGAAGAGTATCTAAAATACAGGAGGATTCATTGAGGCTGTATCCTGTATCCGCAAATCCTGTATCGGCAAATAGATAATTATTTTGAATCGGAACGAAAATGCTGAAATTGGGTTATCTTGTGATATTCTAAATATTTTTTATAGAGTACATACACAAATGCATAAAAGCTACTGACATAACCGAAAAAGTTCGAAAAAACGAATGCAAAATGTACCTACTCTGGATATAAAAATTTAACACGAAAACAACTTCGTCGAAATCGATATCAAACATAACATGAAAAACCCAAATTGGAAATGATAATGAAGGACAACAACAAAATGGCCAAGTAAAAAAAAAGGATATCCGCATAAAAAACAATCAACTTGAAGGAAAAGACCAAAAGAAGAAAATAGTGCCAACTGAATCCATCATACTGGAATCGAAATAAACTGGACATTGGCATAATGCGCGTTGACAGATTCTCTCGATATTCATGGATATTGAAGAATGAGGTCACCAAAATGGGGTTGCTACTTTATTTTGAAAACTTGGAGCATATTTTTCCTTAGGGTCCAGTGAACGTTGTGTATCATTCATATATTGACAACTTCGTTGCAGATATCTATTGAAATATTGTCTGGGAGGTCTTTGCATATTCCTGAAAACTTAATTTGGATTTTCTCTCCCAGTTTCTGAAACAAGAAACAAGAATATTTTTTTAAATAATAGAAAAAAGGCGTCTGCGTAGAAAATTGAGCACTAATTTGTCAGGGGCCAAAACTTTACAAGAAGAAATTATTGCCTAACAATGGACAAAAAGAAAACACTTTGAACTGTGAAGCGTAACGTTTCGGAGTTTAAATGAGACTCCCTCGTCAGACAATTTCTAAATTTCATACAACTTCGTAGAATCGTGACAATATTTTGATTTTTTAATTGACATTTGTCGATATATGATGAACATAAATTAATATTGATTACTAGATGTTGATATCGTTATTTTATTTCAAAATTCCGTGAAATCAGTTTTTTTTTCAATAAATCCATCCAAATTTGATCTATTCCTACTGAAAAATTGGCGAGATCATAAGCCTCATCCAACAAAATACAAGCTGACTCCTTGATTATTCTTTTATAATTATCAGGTTCCGTCATTAGAATTTTTGTGCCATTCCAATTTTTCAATCATGTCAATAATAAAGAACCTACAATAAAGTTCACAATGGAGTTGGAACAAAATAATGTACTTTCCTTCCTAAATTTTAATAAATTTGATTCCTTATGTTCATGGACTTTCAGAAAAAATTAAAAGAATTGGTTCTAAATTCAACATAAGAACTGTTTTCAAAACAAAAAATGATTTACGATCTTCATTAAAAAAAACTAAACCTTTGAATGAGAACAAAAATCAAGAAGTTGTATTTATATTTCCAGTATTTGTGGAAAATCTTATACAGGAGAAACATCAAGACCATTAGAAATTAGAAAAGGTGAACATAAGAATAACATAAAAAATAGAGATATTGGTGGATAGCAGATAGCAGATCATGTGTGTTCCAATACCGTCAATCACATGATGGATTGGAATGGCACAAAAATTGTAATGACGGAACCTGATAATTATAAAAGAAAAATCAAGCAGTCAGCTTGTATTTTGTTAGATGAGGCTAATAATCTCGCCAATTGTTCAGTATTAATAGATCGAATTTGGATGGATTTATTGAAAAAAGACGGGAATTTTGAAATAAAATAACGATATCAACATCTAGTAATCAATGTTAATCTATGTTCATCATATATTGACAAATGTCAATCAAAAAATCAAAATATTGTCACGATTCTATGAAGTTGTATGCAAACTAGAAATTGTCTGACGAAGGAGTCTGTTTTAGACTCCGAAACGTTACGCTTCAGAGTTCAGAGTGTTTTCTTTTTGTTCATTGTTAGGCAACAATTTCTTCTCGTAAAGTTTTGGCTCCAGACAAATTAGTGCCCAAATTTTCACGCAGGGGCCTTTTCTCTATTATTCAAGAAATGTTTCTAATTGTTTCTTGTTTCAGAGATTGGGAGAGAAAACCCGAATTAAGTTTTCAGGATTTTCATTTCATTCTGAGGAAAACAATAATATCACATGTGCTTCGAAAATGTCTTTAGTTCGAAATTCGCCTTTTTCGCTCTGATCTCTCATCTGTCAAAAAGTAAGAACCTTGATCATTGTCAATACGCTTAAAATCATTTGAAATTTTTCGGTCACTCACCATTATCTTCACTAATGAATTCAGATATTCGATAGTTTTCAAAAAGACGGGTGCCTAATTATATCATCTCTAGTAATAACAAATAATAACAGAGTTAGGGAACTGTGTCATTGTCACTGCCACTATAGTGTCACTGTGATATCTACGTATCTAATATGATGATTGAAGTTTGGCAACATGGCCCCATTTCAAGCAAATTATGTCAAAGTTCCCTTACATTATTTTCTTCTTCCATGATTGCTGTTATGTCTTTAATTATTCTTTATTTATTATTATTTTAATTTTTTTGTTTATTTCCTGTTTTATGATTTTGCGATTATGTAAGAATATGAATTCTGCCTTTTCATGTTATACATAAATACATATTGTCTATTTCTTTCTGCATTTTTTCATTTGTTAATGTTTCCTATCGTGACCAAAAAATCATGCTTGATTCCATTTATATTATTTTCCAATTATGATCTTGTTTGGCATCCAACAATTTCGAGTCCTTGATCATGTTCCCCGATTTTTTTCGTTATCTCTACCTTCTATATGAATGAATTCTACATGAATAAATCCTTTACTCTAATGTGACAATCCGATTAAAATCTGACATTTGGTTCCAAAATTTTGTGACAACAAACAAACAAACAAACACAAGAACTTTCACATTTTTAATATTGTCAGTTTTCCATCCTTATCAAAACGCGAACTTTCATTGAAAAAGAGAAAAATGTTTCATTCCATCCTAGAAATTAACAAAAATTCAAAAGCGTCTAAACGTTGACAATTCCAAAACCTTTGAATATTTCATACTTCCTTCAATTTACGGCTATATCATTTTTGTGGGATGAATAGATTATCTCACGAACACCAGTCACGATCTCACATGAGCTAAATGATCGTCAATTGCTGAATCGTTCAATATTGATCCATACATTTTTTATAATAAGCCTTTACGGCATTCATCATGCAAATATTAAGTAATGGTCCAATAAAAAAGCAATCAATCTCGTTAAGTCATAGAGGCCTAAATGCCCGTTGAATCCGAAGATATGTGGCTCGATTCACGATCTAAATATTCGAAATTCCTGTCTCTCAACACAAACATTCCTGATAAGAGCGAAGATTTATTGATGCCAAAAATATGAGCATATCGCAAGTGAAGTTTCAATTATATTCAATTGCGTAAAAATAGGAAGACTTGCAAAGTCTGGCCGATGCAATTCAATGGGAAATTAAGAAAAGTGCAAGCAATCACATACCAATTTGGGTAGATGCATCACACTAAGACCGGCACAAATTGGCAGACTGCCGCTGAAGGGTTTGGATGCACTTGATTGACCAGAGTTCAAGTCAGACACTGGCGTATTGTGATGGTTTGTACTCAACGGTTGGACTGGATCTGAAGCAATAAGGTTATCGAGTGCGTGTAGCTGTACGTTCAGTTATTCGGTTTCGCACAGGATAGAAGTGTTCCCGGTACTAATGAACAGTTTCCTGATACTCGGGTCCTCATGAAATTTGGTTGTTGTCGGCTGCAGAAATCGGAGATGGCAAAAGTCCAAGATCTGAGATTTTCGGGCATTCTTCAATCGGTTTACTGTCGTTTTCGAGTAATAAATCAACTGGAATACTGCTCGTCAAATTCGCGAACTTTAAATCTCATAAAAAACAGATAAATCCAAGAGGAAGGCGATGAAAAAATAATATTTTTTGAAACAGAATGAATTGAAGAATTTTGAACAAAGTCTTGCAAGTAATGTTCTTGCAAGTAATGATAGATTTATTTTGATTAATTCAGGTTAAGTATTGAAGATAAAGAATGAAATAAACTAAGAAAAAGGACGATGGTAACACAAAACTTTATTGGTCTATTGTGTCCAATATACAGGGTATACCAAGTTCGACGGCCTATTAGGCGTTTCTTGCAAGTAATGATAGATTTATTTTGATTAATTCAAGTTGAGTATTGAGGATGAAGAACGAAATAAACTAAAAAAAGGACGAGTGTAGCACAAAACTTTATTCGTCTATTGTGTCCAATATACAGGGTGTGCCAAGTTCGACGGACTATTAGGCGTTTCTGGAGAACTGGACCTATTTGAAATCTGAAAATTGGTATTCTGATATTGTTCGACATTATCTACCGATCTAAAATATTCTTGGAGCCTGACCACTTTCAGTTATACAGGGAGTGAAGAAATAATGTTCAAATTTTTTTTTCCTGTTTTTTTGTTTTCGAATTTTATAGAGTATGCAATTTTGAATACATTCGTTTTCAAATCGTTGCATTCGTCGGAAAACATTCCAAAATATCGAGAAAAAACTGAAGATGGGAGTATTCGGTATTATGTTTGTTATTCCTAACCTAGAAATCGTAAGCACCAACTGTTTTCACATTTTTGAAGGCCAAGATTGGGAAATATTGTACATTTTCAGAATTTTTAATAACCAGTCACAGGGTGTTCCGAATGTTGGTTCAAAAGTTGGGATCAAGATTGGCTCATCACTTTTGTTTTTCAAATTAGAACCCTACTTTTTATGATTGCGGTGGATTCTGCGAAGAAAAATGATGATAATGTTCTAACAACTTGATGCTCCTAAAATTAATAATTCTTGAGTTATTTAGGATTTTCTGATTTTATGTCGTACGTAGCGTCAAATTCATGAAATCTGTTGTCATTGTTGATATGAAACAGATTCTATGAATTTGACGGTACGTACGACAAGAAATGAGGAAATCCTGAATAACTCAAGAATTATTAATTTTAGAAGCATCAATATGTTGGATAATTATCATCATTTTTCTTGCACAATCCAACGCAATCATAAAAAAATAGGGTTCTAATTTGAAAAACGAAAGTTATGGGCCAATCTTGAACCCAATTTTTGTACCAACTTTTGGAACACCTTGTGACGGGTTTTTCAAAATTCTGAAAATGTACGATATTTCCACAGTCTTTGCCTTCAAAAATGTGAAAACGGTTTGTGCTTACGATATCTAGGTTAGGAATTACAAACATAATACCGAATACTGTTATCTCCCTTTTTTCTTCAGTTTTTCTCGATACTTTTTGAAGTATTTTGACGAATGCAACGATTTGAGCACGAATGTATGCAAAATTGCATACTCTATCAAATTCGAAAAAAAAATTACAAACAAAGAAAATTTCTCGAATTTTGAACCGAGAAACAAGAACTAAATCATAATTGGAAAAAAATGTGAAGGATATAATCGAGCAAAATTTTTTGTGATGATAGAAAACATTGATAAATGGAAGAATGCAGAAAGGAAATATCCTAAAAGAAGAAGATGTTATAAAGAAGTTATAATAAGATCTATATTAGGTATGTAAATGAATGAAAGAACCTCAGTAATTACAAAACTATTCTCAGCTGCAAAAGGTCTATCTGCTTCTGCCTCAAGAAGTTCAGGGTTGCTTTTACGAAAAAAATTCCACCCTAGTTTAGGGGGCATAATAAGCACCCCAATTATACGCATTCAAAAATTTCAATGGGCTTATTCGAGCATTCCTCTACCAGGTAGTGAATTTCGAAGATATTAATTTTGTGAGGTACTTTTTATTCCTTCTGCATTAGGTCTAGTAAGGCTAGGTACAGAGTTCTGTGAATTATCAATTTATAAGTCCCTTTATGTTATTTCTCTTTTCGATGTACTGCAGTTATAACTATGATTTTATGTTGCTTTCCCATTTTGTGATTTTGCTTGCGATTTGCGATTATGTGAGAATATAATAATAGATTAATATATATATATATATATATATATATATATATATATATATATATATATGAATGGTCTGTTTCATTTCAGCGCTTTTCCATTTATTGATGCTTCTTATTTATATTGTCATTTCAACAATTCTCGGAATATGTCGTAATTTTTGGTCCTGAAAAATATTCTGTTTTCTTGTGTTATAAGATGTTTGGTTTATCTATGAGAGATGATTTCCTTTCATTAGGGTCCCGTTGCGGTCTTCAAACATCTGAAGTTCCGAAAAGTCATCACTAGGGTGGCCGTTCCTGATTCGAAAGAACCCTCACGATCAGAGAGCAAGGCTGAGAATTTAAATTTGAATATTGGAGGAATTCGAAGGACAAGAGTGAATACGTTCCGAAATTAGCCACTGAATATGGTGTTGAGATCTTAGAAACCCACATGGCAACAGAAGAACTTCTTCGTGAAGGAGGACAATTGAAAGTTATATACTCATTGATTTTTCACTTAGTCCAAATTACGGTTTAGCTTGTTGTGTTATGAGTTTTTTCATATTTAGCAAAAAAGGAAAATTGATTGTGTTTTTTCATTTCTTCCGAACATGGTGACATTTCTGTCATAACTTATTTATGAAGAAAGAATTTCTACAATGATTGGTTAATTCAAAAACCATTTAATTGATTATAAATAGCTAATTTTTTCTGCTTTTGTCTTTTTTTATTTCAGATCTAGAATTTCGGGTATATTGGTGAAGAGTCTGTTTTTCTCTGCTACTCATAGAAGAAGTACATGAAGATGTTCTTCTGATCACGTAGATGTGATATTTTTAGTAAATTTATTTCTAACACGGTTGAGGTCAGGGTTTTTTTTTTCTGGGGTTTTTTCCTTTTCCTCATTTTATCATACTACAGACCTGTATGGTTTTCCTGTGTTGCACTAACCCCAGCTAGGTACTTTTTTGTTTCAATATGTATTGCATTATTTAAGCTCTCTTAATCAAAAGAACGTATATATATTATAACGAAAAAACGATGCTTTATTTCGTTTATTTTTTTTTCCAATTAGCATTCCTGTGAGATTGAGGATCATTTCAACATTCACTGCGTTCATTGGATTAAACAGTTTAATATTCATCGAGATACAAAACTTTTCGGAAAAAAAAATTTATTTTTTTTTTGAAAAACTTCTCTACTTCTACTAAGAGAATCGTGGGAATATTTATGTAATATGGACTTTAGCATGCAATCATGAGCATTTTCGAGACTTATTTTGTTTATGTATCGGTGCTGATTTCGATAACAAATAAGAATGAAGACTATTTTGATCGGAAGCATAACCTTGGACGGGTAAAATGAAGATTAACGCTTGTTATGATTCAATTTCATAACAGCCAGTTCGAAAATATGTGTATTACTTAATTGATCTTAGGTTAATATTTGTTCTTCCCAGCCTTTTAAAGGTGATGATTACTAATTTTCACCTAATAGATGGTGAAGTGGAGATTCCATTACAAACTTAAGTCTTCGAATAATGGCACAATACATTCTTTCGAAGGCAACACGAACTTTCTGCGATCATCTTCTCTGTTAAAAAAAATATCAAGAATATTTTCGAGTCTTACGTTGTGAGCTTCTATGAAAATATAATTGAATCTTCACCCGATTTCGGTTGAAAAAATTTTTTACTGGAGAACTAAGGCTCGAATGATTTTTTTATATCTATTAATTTCTACCAGGAACAGCGTTTTTCAATATTGGATAAACCCAAAAAATGAAGTCTTAGGAAGTACTTTCTCTTTTTTCTAAGTGCAACTTAAAATTTAATTTTAATATGTTATTGGCCAATACCTGCAGAGAACTAAAATATATTCAGAGTACCCACATCAAAATTCAGAATCCTTAGCTACAGAGAGTTAAAGTTTTTCTTGTCATAACACAAAGACAAGACATTAAGAAATTAGAAACACAGGTTACTGTTTCGGGTTTACATCGATCAGTGGGCACGGGGATTGTAAGTGTTTGTATAAAATATATACTGTCAAATCCTGTACATATTCTTATACATGATTGATCGCTGGGTACAAAATTTTGGAAAAAAGTTATCCCAACACTTTTTTTTTCGACAAAATTGTTTCACACAAGGTTCACGAATATGGCTCGATATATTCAGGATTGAAATTCTAAAGGTGAGCTTCGAGTGAGACGACGACTTCTAATATATTTTTCGAAGGTTCAAGGACCCATTTTTTATTGCATAAATAGATTTTCCATTGAATTCTGTGAGTCTTTTTGACTCCAAAAGTTTGAAGCTTTCCTAGAAAAGTCTGTTTGAATGAGGAAATACGAAAAAAAAATCTCAAAATTCAACTCTGTTAAATACAGACAACTTCGGGATTTTTCATTGTAAATTCTCATTTTTAAGAATCTCCGAGAAGAAAGGCTGATGCTTCTTGAAAAAATGGGGTTCCAATTTGAAAAAAAAACGATTTTTTGATGTTTCGTCACTT
Source organism: Hippodamia convergens (assembly GCA_038502775.1). Lineage (NCBI taxonomy): Eukaryota > Metazoa > Arthropoda > Insecta > Coleoptera > Coccinellidae > Hippodamia > Hippodamia convergens. The sequence goes on from CM076608.1 coordinate 26,157,251, forward strand.
TATCATATTCTGAAAATCACGCTATCGGAAAAGAAGCATCAGCCTTTCTTCTCAGAGATTCTCAAAAATGAGAATTTTTAATGAAAAAACCTCGAAGTTGTCTGTATTTCAACAGAGTTCAATATTGAGATTTTTTTTTCGTATTTTCTCATTTAAAGAGAATTTTCTCGGCAAAATTCAAACTTTTGGAATCAAAAAGACACAGAATTCAATGGAGGATCTATTTATGCAATAAAAAACGAAAGTTGATGTGACTTTCGGAAAAACCAGTAGTCCTAGAAACTTCAAAAATATACGAGAAGTCTTCTTACTTGAAGCACACCTTTAGAATTTCAATCCTGAATTTTGTGTCTTTCCTAAAAATATTCTGAAGAGCCATATTCGTGAATAACCTTAATTGTGCCAACTAGTGTTGTTGGGATTTTCAGGAAACATCAACAGTTTATTCCCTTATGAAGAAAATTGAAAAATCATCAAATTGTAGGAAAATTAGTATACTTGGCAACAGTGTTTGTGAACTCAGCCAGCCTTTTATTTTATTTCTGAAAACAATTATTGTACCTAATTTTGCAAGGTTTGGAAATTTTTTCTCTCTTTCTGTTCTCAAGATATTTCTCAATATGCACTTTTAGATTTTCTTAAAAAATGTGTATTATGCTGTCCTCTGCTAGGTTTGTGCTGCTTTGTGCCGTTGATTTTTTTTAATGCATAGGGTGATATTCTCGATTGATTAATGTTTCAAATTCTGCAATTCCTATAGAGGTTTCACCCTCACCCTCTGGTACAAAAATCAATTAGTTGAATTTTCTGAATAATAGAAGGAAGGTCCTTGTATAAAACTTGTGCACCTATTTGTCAGGAGCCAATCCCTTTCAAAAAATTGTTGCCTAACAGTGAAAAAAAAGGAACACTTCGAAATTTCAAACTTTGTAGTGTTTCGGAGTGTACATCAGACAAATTCTTGAATTGATGAGTTTCTTCAGAATCGTAAAACTTTTCCTCATGAATTTTTGTTCTAGAGACTGGGAAAAAAACCCTAAGGAACTTCTGAAAAAATAATTTTCTTGTTTTTTTATATTTACTTTTTTTTAAAATTATGTTTATTCATCGATTTTTTATATTCCTTCTCCTTTTGATCGCGTAGCTGTAAGAAAACCGAAGCTCATGGTGACTTTTTGGTTTTCATAAGTATTCTAAAGAGCCCAGATATAACATATAGGTACGTTAATTTAAAAAAAAGTTGGATAAGGTTGCAGGTTGAATCTTGTTTCTTAAACCATCGCCCGACAACTAGCAAATATAATGTGTAGATAAAGAGTTGGATTAGGCACAATATAAAGTAATGAAAATTTTATTTCTGTTCACCCGCTTGAACTTTACATAACCTATATCACGAGTTAAGATGTTCGCTGATGTTTCATCTGACCAAAGTCTATTGCCAATTCTTCGACATTCTAAACGAATCGAACAATAAATTCGAAGAAGCTTTAGCTTCTCACAATGCTGATTACTTTATCAACGAAATATTTTCTTCTTTTTCAATCTCCAGTGGGATGATCTTCGGATGGACTTTATGAGATGTATGAAGAAAAAACCATGCAATTAGCAGACGAACTATTTGACATATGGACTCACCAACAATTTCAAACATTTTTCCGACAGTGTCGTACGTTATATTTCGGGCATATCCGTTACGCAACCAAACACATCCTGAAATAAACTTATGCGTCCCGACGCCATTTTTTAACTCTCATAGCGTCGGCGCCCTTGGTGCCCAAGACCAGCAATAGCAACGTTGGTAACTAGGGTGATTGTTCAGGTTCGTAACGAGGGGTATCCAGGCAAGACCTGGAATATACAGGGTGTCCCACTGGGAGTGCCCATTAGAAGTTTATGAAGAAATTATACACTGCGCAAAATAATTATTATGGAAAATCTCAAATTTATTCTGAAACTGAAGGTGTTCTCAATGATAAATATTTTTATCAGAATTATGCGTGCATATGTTATCCACTTTCAACATTTTTCTTCAATGCAGATGCTTTTTCCCAGCAGGAATAAAAAAAGAAGATATTATCATATTTTGAATGTATTGGCTGCATTCTAAAATCAGTTGTTCTCGATCAATTCATGTGATCAATAGTTTTTATTTCGTTTGATTTTCTACACTCGATCGCTATGCAACGCGAAACACGCAATTTGACCCAAGAGGAATGTTCCCAAGCGGTAGTTTTGCGAGAAGAAGGGTGGACATACACAAGAATTGCAGAAAGGTTTGGAGTTTCCCATACAAGTGTGTCCAGAATGTTGCAGCGATTCAGGGAGACAGGTATGAATGTCCGAAGACCAGGACAGGGTAGACCACGGGTAACAACTGCCATTCAAGAACGTTACTTGAGAGTTTCTTGGTTGAGACAACGGTTTGCAACCGCTCGCCTCCTTCAAAATCAGCTTGAGCAAACTCATGGGGTGCAAATTAGCACTCAGACAAAAAGAAATCGCCTCAGAGAATATGATTTAAGGCCTTGTGTCGAGGCAAAAGGCCCAGCTCTTACCCCAGCCCATCGAAGGGCGCGTTTGGATTTTGCGAGAGAGCTTATCCATTGGGAAGAGGCCGATTGGGAAAGAGTTCTCTTCACAAATGAGTCTAGATTCTGCCTCTACCATTGTGATCGACATTCCCTTGTATACAGACGTCCACATGAAAGATATGCTCAGTGCAATTTCCTGAATACTACTGGTCTCGGGGGAGGATCGATTATGGTATGGGGTGGAATATCTTTGACTGCTTGCACAGACCTAGTGGTGGTTGATAATGGAGCTATGAATGCTGATAAGTATATGCGGAACATTCTTGAAGAGCATGTAGTGCCATTTGCCCCATACATTGGTGAAAATTTCATTTTTATGGGCGATAATGCCATACCCCATCGTGTACGCATCGTTCAGGAGTACCTTGAAGAGGTTGAAGTCTCTCGAATGGAATGGCCAGCAAGAAGTCCAGATCTCAATTCGATTGAGCAGGTTTTGGACAACCTCAATAGAAGGCTGAGAAATTCAGAAAATCATCCAGCTACTCTTAATGACTTAGGAATCCAACTCGGACAAATCTGGGAAGGATTAGATCAGAACATTTTAAGATCACTCATTTTGAGTATGAAACGTCGTTGCCGAGCTGTAATTAACGCGAGGGGTGGAAATAGTATTGAAGCACTTATCAGCATTTCGTTCAAAACCTTCCCTAGAGAACATGAAAAATAAGTTATAAAGTCAATGTAGAGTTAACTTTCATTAAAACTGAGTTTTTCAGAATGTGTACAAACTGCTCCACATATTGACACAAATTGCAAAAAAAAATAGTTTGAATAAGATATTGTGATGAAAATTCATATAACTATGATTTCAAGTTGTTTTATATAGGGTGTTTAAGAAAAATCGAGTAAAATAACGGAATTTTATTCCCAGAGAATTCAGGCATTTCAAGATTATCAATAAAATGTATGGCCTTCACGGGCATCAATAACAGCTTGACATCTTCTTTGCATAGTACACAAGAGTCTTGAACATTTTTTGAGGAATTTGGTTCCAGAAAAGGGGCAGAGGCTCTCTCAGATCATTTAAGGATTCTCGGGTAGGTTGATGATTATCTAATCTTTTCTGGAGCATATCCAATGCATGTTCTATGCAATTCAAATCTGGTGAGTGCGGAGGCATTGGTCAATGTGGAATACCAAGCTCCTCGCGCTCATTCTCAACTATGGCTGCACGGTGCGGTCTACCATAATCGTCTAGAAATTGAAAAGTTTCACCAATAGCAGCGTGAAAATTTGCGAAACATTGTCAATGACATGCTCCCTATAGTGTGAGGCGGTCATATTCCCAGGACAAATGTGTAGATCTGTGCGCCCGTTGAAATCTTTCCCGGCCCATACCATAAAACTCCCCCTCGGAATGGATGGACTTCTAGGACGTAGTGACGATTACGGGGTATGCGTGGAATTGTCCATACCCTTATTCTTCGAGAATCAGAAAATCGTCCATATCTGGATTCATCAGTGAAAAGGACACTACGCCATTGATCGTTCCAATTGATATGTGGACTTGCCCATTCCAGTCTTTGACGCTCATGGTCACGTGTTAATGGAACTGCTTTTAATGGACCTCTAGAACCTAGATTCACCTCTCTCAAACGACGTCTGATGGTTTCGATGGAAACTTGGACCCCATCTGCATTTTTAAGAGTATTTCGTAGCATTCTACACGTAGGTGTAGGCTTTCTTCTCGCCGAAACGGTGATGAAATGATCCTGAGCAGATCTTTCTAACACGGAACCTGTCTCCCTGGACTATTCCAAAGTCGAGATATCACACTTTGGCTGACTTGGAGCCTTTCCGCTACAACAACCTGAGTTAGACCACCCTGTAGCATTCCGATAGCCCTATTAGCCTAAGCGTTTGTTAATTTACGTCTTGGCACTGAAGGTGTCCCACTTGCATGTGCAATACACCCAATACCCTAACGAGGTTTGTTTTGACTCATCAAAACATTTTTTTGGAAGACAAATATCAATACATACGTCGAAATTTGCAAAAGCAACACCCTGTATTTTCTTGAAACATTACGTGATATTTTTCAAGAGTCTCGTCGCTATAGGAATCGTATAGGGTCTAATTTGTGAAGTTTGTGAAAACCTAGAGGGCTCCTTCCAGAATGGAAGCACAATCATTTTATTGAATCATCTATTCATGAATCAATCTAAAGACATCACAAACATTACAGTGAACTCTAAATGACCCCATTCGTAGACGTAAGTATCTGTTTATTGTGTTAAAACCATTTAAAAATAGACCGACCGAAATATATGTTCACTGGATCGAATCAATCAATTATTGAACTATGTACAGAGTGCTCCAAAAATATTTCATTCCAAATGGTCATGAATATAAACAGGTTGTTTTAATCAACAGCAGTTAATTCTCATTCAAGTTCAAGAAAGAGTGTTTTACTTTTGATTTTTTACATTATTTTCGTTGATTTTTGAAAATTCGTTTCGGGTTGCACTGGATGTTGATGTTTTGATTTTATAATATCCCTGATTGCAACTTTGTTCATAAGATACATATAACCAATTTCTAAAATGAATTCTTCTTTTATTATCTCCTGAGAGCAAGTTTCATGGTCACCTACTTTTTTCTAGTATCCGAAGCTTATTATTTCACGGAAAAAACACATTACATTGTTATAAATATCTTATGTGATAACACATGTTATAGGTACTTACCTACTCAATGTCAAAGATGTTGCATTTTCTGTTCTCATTAATTTCGATGTGTTGATTTCAAGCACATCCAGTTAAATCATTTCTGATTCTTTCGATTATTCAATTCCAAAATTAATCTTTCTAAATAATGGAGTCCAGTAGATTTTTCCAAAGTTTCTTGAATATCTGAATTTCAAATGGTATTTTTACAAGCTACTTCTCAATATAGATAGAGTACAAAAAATCTTACATTTGTATCCATTTCATCATCTCCCTATTTATACAGGATCGGGATAAAGTATGGAACAACACGTAAAGGACAATATTTATGAAATTTTATAGGTTCATACTTTATCCCATCCCCGTTTAGAGAAAAATACTCAATCAAAATGAAAGTTCCTTTTTTCAGAAATAGGAAACCTAGTATATCATAAATATATAATGTTATATATCATATATGAAAACATGTGATATAAATACTCCTGACTTTTCTAAGTTATGTTTCACTTCATACGTAAATGTGTATGTATGAACATTCATAAGTTGAATTGTATAGCTACTAAGTTTACCAAAGTTGAAATCGGTCAAATTTCAATTTTGGCTTATAACTCGAGAACAAAAGAAGATAGAGGAATTCACTTGATGGCATTGTCAGTTTCTCAAAAAAACACGACCGTAAAGTGTCATTCATTCTCCTCTGTCCCTTTCGGTTAAAAAGTTGTAGTTAAGGTATCATCAATTTTGTCCACCCTGTAGAATCGATTCTCTTTAATTTTTCCTGAAAAAAATGATTAATAATATTCAATGTGGTCGTTCTCGGACATTTTTATAAATTCGTTCAGATATTTGCCTTTTTCAATTTTATGTTGTTTTCTTCACAAAATCCGCAGGGTATAGATTTTTTTTCAAGGAACGTTTCAATGAAATTATGTCTGTTATTTCTAATTTCTGGTACATATTGAATTGATTTAGCCCTATCATGAATTGTTTTTATTATACATATTGTTTATCTCTTGACGATTCTCTACCCTTGTGTGTGTCTTTTCTCAATATTATTTGAAAAGAAGAAACAAATGAAGAATTCCTACAGAATTTGACTCAAATTGAATGCTATTTCATCATAAGTTGAGGAAAAAATATTCATAAATGCTGAAAATGCGGGGTTTGGGAAAAATGAGGGTTTCGCAGAAAAAAAAAGAAAAACTCAAAGATTTATTACTTTCAGAATACTTTTATCCATCTGGTCCTTTCGTACTCCTTCGACAGCTCAACTGCCTCGTCTAAATTTCTACAAAATTCAACTAATTCATAATAATACTTATTAAAAATAAATAAAATCACAAGGAACCTTTTTTCTATCATTATTTTTTGGCACTTCTCTAGAACACAGTCTTGTCAAGTATAAACTGATATTTTTCTCTAGAATATCTATAATATTTCATCAGATTCAAGCACTTGAGGTGATAGAAAAACAATTAATACAAAAAATATTATTTCAATTTGTGTGTCATTCCAAGAAGGTAGGTTATTCCTAGATCAAGGGTATTCACATCGGATGAAATGATTTCCACATTGGGGATTAAGTTTCTAAATGACTATGGCATATACCGAATCATTCTGCAAGTAAATACACAGGGCGCTCCGAAATTAACTGAGCAAAAGTCATTGTTAATTCTATGTTGAAAGATCGATTGAAATTTTATAGAAATTTGAAATACAATTTCGGTGCACCATGTAAATTTCACAAAATCTAGAGTATGAGATTTCTATTCGGATTTCTCTCGCAGTATTATTCGTATTTTTTCCACCACCATAAAGATAAGAATCACTTCACTCGACATTAAACATTATAGTACAGTTAATCTGTCGAATTTATGAAGAAAAGTTACCTCCAACAAGGGAACATTATTAGAAAAGCATTCAGAAAGCTCAACTTGGAAAATGTGTGGTCGAAGAGTAAGGATGAGAATTGTTGAGGACATAATTTTCTACAACTTTTCTCATTGATGAAAATTTTACTCTAATAATATCAACTTAATAGTGATGAGAGCCACAAGCTAACAAAACACGGATTTATGTAAATTCGAAATATTCTGAAGCAAAATTATCATGCAAGGAAATACTTTTTCTCATTTTCTTTAATAATGCTGAGAGATGACGCAGTCTCAACCAAAAGTTGACACAGAGTACCTAAATTTCTATTCACTGAAATAAATAATCATTTAGTATTTTCATAAATTCATTTTGTTTTCTCATTATATTTATAATTATTTCTAATTTCGTTATTATCGATTATTGTCAATTTCATGGTTTTTTCGAGATGAATAACTTTCCCGTGGACACTGTTGCGATAAGAAAAATTTTCCATCTTAAAAAATACCTTCCTTGGGTACTTATATCCGCAACAATTTTAGTCCTCACAATTTTTTTTTAAAAAGCTATAATTACCGAGAGGAATGAAGTCCAACAAACTTTCGAGTCTGAATTATTCAAGTTGATCTTTTAGAATGCTCTTCTACATATTTTTCAGACAGATTTTCTGTAGGTGAAATCAGAAAATGATCTTTCATATCCCTCGATTTAGGAATAGCGCCTTTCGCAGCGAATTTACGGAATATAATATTATTGTTCTGCTGTTAAGAAAATCACATTACAGTAGGTACTTAGCAGCCTAATCGTTATTCATAACCTGACTATGAACAAGCGTCTCTTCTAGCAGCTTTCCTTTTTTCATTTTTTGTTTAAACGGAACATAGATGTTGAAGTTGCCTGAACAATTCTCTCGTTTAGAATCGGATCCAATCGTTAAAATCTACCAGGTTTCAGCTGGTAGGCTGATTCCTCTACGCTCGCGGCTTCAACATTCGAGGTTAATTTTTCGTTCAAAGATGTCGCAGGTAGAATGACGCTTGAATGAATGCTATTTCATCATGAGTTGAGGAAAAAATATTTATAAATGCTGAAAATGCGTGGTTTGGGAAAAATGAGGGATTGCACAGAAAAAAAAATGAAAAACTCAAAGATTTATTACTTTCAGAATACTTTTATCCATCTGGTCCTTTCGTACTCCTTTCGACAGCTCAACTGCCTCGTCTAAATTTCTACAAAATTCAACTAATTCATAATAATACTTATTAAAAATAAATAAAATCACAAGGAACCTTTTTTTCTATCATTATTTTTTGGCACTTCTCTAGGACACAGTCTTGTCAAGTATAAACTGATATTTTTCTCTAGAATATCTATAATATTTCATCAGATTCAAGCACTTGAGGTGATAGAAAAACAATTAATACAAAAAATATTATTTCAATTTGTGTGTCATTTCAAGAAGGTAGGTTATTCCTAGATCAAGGGTATTCACATCGAATGAAATGATTTTTACATTGGGGATTAAATCTCTAAATGACTATGGCATATACCGAATCAATCTGCAAGTGAATACACAGGGTGCTCCGAAATCAACCGAGCAAAAGTCATTGTTATTTCTATGTTAAAAGATCGATTTAAATTTTATAGAAATTTGAAATATAATTTCGGTGCACCATGTAAATTTTACAAAATCTAGAGTATAAGATTTCTATTCGGATTTCTCTTGCAGTATCATTCGTATTTTTTCCACCACCATAAAGATAAGAATCACTTCACTCGACATGAAACATTATAGTACAGTTAATCTGTCGAATTTATGAAGAAAAGTTACCTCCAACAAGGAAACATTATTAGAAAAGCATTCAGAAAGCTCAACTTGAAAAATGTGTGGTCGAAGCTTAAGGATGAAAATTGTTGAGGACATAATTTTCTACAACTTTTCTCATCGATGCAAATTTTACTCTAATAATATCAACATCATAGTGATAAGAGCCACATAAGAGCTCATTTTCTTGCTGAGAGATGGAGCAGTCTCAACCAAAAGTTAACAGAGAGTACCTAAATTCTTTCACTGAAATAAATATTCATATATTATTTTCATGAATTCATTTTGTTTTCTCATTATATTTATAATTATTTCTAATTTTGTTATTATCGATTATAGTCAATTTCGTGGTTTTTTCGAGATGAATAACTTTCCCGTGGACACTGTTGCGATAAGAAAAATTCTTCATCTCGAAAAATTCCTTCCTTGGGTACTTACGTCCGCAACAATTTTTGTCCTTACAAATTTTTTCAAAAAGCTATTATTACCGAGAGAGATGAAGTCCAACAAACTTTTGAGTCTGAAATATTCAAGTTGATCTTTTAGAATGCTTTTCTACATATCTTTCGGACAGATTTACTGTAGGTAAAATCAGAAAATAATCCTACATCTTTCATATCCCTCGATTCAGGAATAGCGCCTTTCGTAGCGAATTTACGGAATATAATATTATTGTTCTGCTGTTAAGAAAATCACATTACAGTAGGTACTTAGCAGCCTAATCGTTATTCATAATCTGACTATGAACAAGCGTCTCTTCTAGCAGCTTTCCTTCTTTCATTTTTTTGTTTAAACGGAACATAGATGTTGAAGTTGCCTGAACAATTCTCTCGTTTAGAATCGGATCCAATCGTTAAAATCTACCAGGTTTCAGCTGGTAGGCTGATTCCTCTACGCTCGCGGCTTCAACATTCGAGGTTAATTTTTCGTTCAAAGATGTCGCAGGTAGAATGACGCTTGAAGCTACTTTCGGATCTCACTGGCTGTTGAAGATCTCCTGTAAGCTGACGTAGGACCCGGTGAGGAACCCGACCAGCCCGAAAATGATCAGGAACGCATTCTTGTACAGCCTCCAGGACCATTTCCCGAAGCCGGCGGGCTCCTCGTAGAAGGTCAGCGATTCGATGATGGCCGGGAAGATCATACCGAGCATCGAGAGGCAGACGGCCCCGACTAGAGATATGAAACCTGAAATATTAGGAACTGCGATCGCCAGAACTACGGTTAGGATGATCAGCGATATTCTGATGGTGTATTCGGATAGGTTGGGTCTGCTGGTGAATTTGGACTTGACGTTCTTCCATATGATCTCCATCGGGACGTAGAATTGCAGGCTGTAAGTGAAGAAGATGGCGAGGGCTATCATGAGTTTGACGGACTGGGCCAATCTGGAAGAAAAATACAAATAAGTTAGTCTTATACTCCACATCTAAACTAAAAACTAAATGAGAAAGGAACTGCAACATCCAGGAGAAGCTGTTACTATCTGTGTTTCACAAAAAAATGAGTTAAAATTTGAGCAGCTTCTTCTGGGTGTTCATTTGTCAGTTAGTATATATTTATTTATGGATATACCCCATTAATTACAATGAAAATTCGCCTTTTCGTGGCTCGTTCCTGAATTTCGATTTCGTAGAAGAATATCAATCTCTTCTGCACTTGTCTTATAAATTACTAAATTGTATCGTTTCTTATGTGGGCAAAATTGGTGAAACCTGAACTACATCGAGGAAAATGAAAGCCACATTCTGGACTGCCTTCTATTTTATTTTGTTTTGCAGTTATAGGCCAAAATTGTAATTTGGGCGATTTCAACATTGTGAACGAGACATTCTTGATGATGTTTCAACGATTTCAACATTGTTTATCATTTCCGTTTCTGTTCACGCTACATATTAGGAATAAAAATATTATACGGACTTTTTTTGGATAGCAACAATGGTCTTTTGTCAATGGGATGGGTACCAACCAAGATTGAATAAGAATCTGTATCATTGTTATCTATTTATGTATCTTTATGTATCCAAGAGTGATTTTTTCTTCAGAACAACACTTTATATCTAGGTACTATTGTGACAAAATAGTGATCCATGACATCGGAAAATAAGAGAAAAATTCGTGAACGAGTCTTTCAAATTTTTCGAGTAAATGCGGTTTGATGACTCTTGTAGTCGGCAAGATTTAATTTCCAATCAACAGTGTTTTTCTATAATTGAATGTAGGGTTGAGAATATTCAACAGAAAAATGCAATGGGAACCCTGATAAAATGTTATTATCTGTTCGAAAATTTCATACATATTCCATAATTCAACTATTTGAATGCTATCATCAGAACTTCATGCAAATGATATTTATTTAGTGTAGAAAAAACTTATGTACGATTATTTCCGAGTATTTTCAAACTATTGTTTCTATGAGACAAAACATAACCTTATGTTATAGCTCAGCAAGGAAACATCTTGAGACAAAACATAGTACGCTACTGCATTGCTATGAAAAAAATTTATCTATGATGTTTTCATTTCAACATTATAGCATGAATAGAAATGGATATAATGACGAAAGTTGAAATCACTGAAACTTCAATTTTGCTTCATAACTCTCAAACAAAAGAAGATACAGGAATGCAGTTGTTAGGAAATTATTTGGTGCTTTTCAACAAGCTTAATCTGTGGGAAATGTCGTATTGCAAATGAAAAATCCTACTCTCGAAGCTTGAAGACTCTAGTTTCTTAATTTTTTGGTTAAAATTTTTTGGGACTACCGATAGTCATGCAATCCTGCAAATAAGGGAGAGAAAAGTTTCAAAATTTTTTAAAATTTTGCTCCACGCGCATTCAATTTTTTCCGAGTTAGACTGACGCAGAGATCTCTTAGCCTGTTTATTCAGCTCTAATTGCTTTTTACCACCCCCGTATATGACCATTTGTCTTCGAGATATCCAATTTTGGAAGCAAAAAGTTCCTTTTTCACTCAACTGCCGATATCTCCGGAACTAATGTCGCCTAGTAAGCTGATAGGCGGTTTTTTTTTTTCTGCAGAAAATTTCCTACAAAAATCTGTTGTGCTCAACAAAAAAAAAATTGTTTTCTCCTGTAACCTTAACGTGAATAAATGACAAAAAAATGCCATTTTGCCATTTTTTGGTTGATGAACTGTATCTTGTTCAATATTGGGGAAAAAGCTTGGGTTATAAGGAAATTTTACATCCTGATATTCCTCAAGAATCCGCCTAAATGTGTAGATCAATCGGTTCAGCGGTTTTGTTGGACCGATTGATTGAAATTTGAAAAAATTAAGGGAACAACATTATGGTTCCTTAAACTTGACCTTACCTTTGTAATCAATCAAAAATTACATTTTCTACTCAAATTTGTTTCTTTAAATAACTAAACAAAAAGAAAAACAATTCAAGAATTTGAAACAAAAAATTTTAATAATAAAAAATTGAAAGGTCACTTCTGCTTCACCTACACTGGAGATATGGACACATTTAAACCTTCATTTTCCTCAAAAAAAAATTCATTGAATGAAGTTGAAGTTGATACCTCAAAATTGCCCACGGTACTCGTTGAGCGAAATTCTGAGCGACAGAATTTTTCCGCTTTCTGCAAAGCCACAACGAATTAAAAAACGGTTTTCTTGAAAACTTTCCTACTTATTCGGTAAAAACACCTATTTGAATGGATAAGTTCAGGAAACAAAAACCTTGTTCCCTTAATATTTTCTAAATTTCAATCAGTCGGACCAAGAAAACCGCTGAACCGATCGATCTACCGATTCAGGAAGGGACTTTTGGGAACTGTAAAATTTCCTTATAACAGAGCTTTTTCCCCAATATTGACGAAGATACAGTCCTTAAAAAAAAAATATGACCAAATAGCCTTTTTTTCTCTTTCTTCACGTAAACGTTGCAAGCGAAAAAATTTTTTTTAATTAGCCATGACAGATTTTTGCAGGAAATTCTCTGTAGAAAAAAAAACAGCCTATCGTCTCGCTAGACGCTCAATAGTTCCCGAGATATCGGCAGTTGAGTGAAAAAGGTTCTTCTTGCATTCAAAATGAAATATCTCGAAGCGCGGCCTACGATATTTAACAGGCCAGAATGTTGCCTTAAAACGCGACGTTGCCTATTGGGCTCGAGGTGTTACACGCCAGTTGCAGGTTTCAGTTCTGTGAGGAAGGTCGGAAGGTGTGAGAGTAAAAGCGTATCCAAAATTCGACAGGGAAGCGTGTAAAGAGGTTTGTGTTTTTTCGCTGTGTGCGTGTGATTGGTTTTTTAATCAACAAAGAAAGTGAAGATAAGTGTTGCAGTTGCAAGATCAGTGTGTAACGGTTCATCATTGAATTTTTCGACTTTAAGTGTTCATATCTGGAAGAGGAATAATCAACAGGGAGGTTTTTCATTTTAATATTTATTAAAATTTCATTTGGAAATCTTAGATTTGAGTACTCTGCCCCGATTGCAGCAGCAACTATAAGTCCACTAATGAGAAAAGAAGGTGTTAGTATTTAGAAGTTAGAAAATGGCTTAACGCAATTCATAGAGAAAGTAGTTTTAAAATCAACGAAGACAATTTAGTTTGTATAAAACATTTTGGAGATTCCCATATTTTGAAAAATAACTCTTATCCAACCGCCTAAGGTTCAGTCGTTCAGTTATAAATATACCGCGAAAAATTCCTAAATTAACTACTGATGATGCATTTCCTTCAATTTTTCCAAATCAACTGAGTTACATGACGTCTTCAATTACTCCAAAAAGAACTGATCCTGAGGTATGGAGACAAAAATTAGTTGTCCATTATGATTATGCTTACATCGATTGCGACAAATAAGATCAGATCGATTCATTTTCAGACTTTGGTGGTCATTTCAAAGACAAGGCAATTTCTCACTTCTTTTCCAACGTTGAAGAAAAGGACACTGCTCAATTCTACAATATAAATTTCAGAGAGACGTTTTGAAATGTTTATTTACTTGAGATATTTATCACGACAAATTTAATGTTCACTATGTCAGCAGGTTTCTGAAATTATCTTGAACAAATTTCCCAAAATTTTGAGTAATATCTTCCTTAATAATTATTCTATAATGGTTAGTGATAGAATCCTAAGAACTTCTCCTTCCGACAGTAAATTACTAACTTTTAGTCGTCAGTTATCAGAATTGTTTTTATTTATTCAGACTTTATTTTAGGATTTATTTTATGTTAAAAAAAATATGTTCAGAATTGAATCATTTTCGATAGCGAAATAATATTTTTTTCCTCTTCTGATATTCATCCACCTATTTTATTCGCTTCAGAAAGTAAAATAATTTTCATTCTGATTGTAATTTTGTGGAACTCAATAACACAGCTACCTCCTCGTGGTGAGTTCTGGATTATTTGCGATAAAATATTGAGAAATTATTCGCAAATAAACGAAATGCTGTTTTGTTTTCCTCCCTACAGTTCTTAATTACATTGTGAATTGAAATAAATTCGAAATTATATCGAAAACAGTGCGAATTGCACAAGAAAAACGTATAACCTTCCGGCCTGTTAGATTTAGTAGGCCGTGCTCGAAGACAGGAGGTCATATCCGAGAATGGTAAAAAGCAACTTAATGCTGAATAAACACGCTATGCGATTTTTGCGTTGGTCTAGCTCGAAAAAATTTTCCTATGAAAAATTTTGAAAATTTCTTCTTCCTGATTCAGCTGATAAATGCATGACTACCAATACTCCGACAAATTGTGAACCAATAAATTAAGAAACAAGAGTCTTCAAGCTTCAAAAGTAAGTTCTTCTATTTTCCATACGACCATTTTTCACTGATATACAGCCTGTTGAAAATCACCAAAAAATTTTGAACATTTTTCTGTTCTGTGTAGTTATAATCGAAATGAATACTACATTCAATTCACTGATCTCTCACGAGGCTGGGGAAATGATACCTGAGAGAGGAGATGGACCGGTTTCGGCCTAATTTATCATCATCAGTATCCCATATTCCTCAGAGACAAAATTTTCATAAAAAACCCATACTTAAAAAGCAAAAAAAAACTTACGGTTCCTCCATCGGCAGATTCAACGAGATGCTGCTCTGAGTCTTCTCCCCGTACTTCAGAAACCCTAGGAAACCAGTGATAGAGTACAACGCCACCACGAACGCCATACCGATGTTCAAAACGCCAGGGCACCCGATAAAATGATGAGGATTCTTCATGTTGTTCTCCAGAGGCATCACCACACCGATGCCTTCAAGGGCAAATATGGCAGTTCCGAAGAACATGGGCAGCTGTTTGACTTCCACGAACTGAGGCACGCTGTCAACGGGTGGGAGATCTTGCACTAGGTAATAGTAGGTGATGCCCATGCCGGTACCGATGAAGAGGTTGGCGAGCATGGAGAAGGGGGCTAGATACTTGAGGTTTCTTATGAGATTGACGGCAATCAACAGAGGCAAGAGGGCGGCCATGTACAGCCTCACGTCGTAGTCTGTGCCCGTGTTTTGGTCTATAACTTGCTTGAGGTTGGAAGCCACGAAGCCGATATACACGCAGCAGCAACCTAGGAGGTCTACGACAAGGAAGAAATTGATCATGGACTTGGCGAACTGAGCCCATTGGTGGTAGGAAGGGGGACCGGCTAGAAATGAAGCGTGAGCTAGCTCGGCGAATCCAAGGGCGGGAACTCGGTTACGTTTGTACAGGATGTGTGCACTTTTGACGAGGATGTGCACGCAGTAGGTGCAAATGACGCCTACGAGCAGGGTGCACGCGAGGCCCATGGCTAGCCCTGCGTGCGCGAAGGCTAGGGGCATGGAGAGGATACCGCTACCTAGACTCCCTTTGAGCAAGTGTATAAGTGTATCCAAATCTCTGAAAACAAAAAAAAAACATTATCAAAGTAAATCTGCACATTCTATTTTAGGAGCTAGCAACTTGATTGAAAGGCTTTGGAGGGCTACAATGTTATAAAAAAAACTTCGTCTGGACATTCTCGAGCATGGCTAAATTTTACCTTATTACACTGCGCAAAAGAATAAAAGCACATTATGGAAATCTCAAAGGTGCTCTCAATGATAATTATTTTAATCCACTTTCAACGTTTTTCTTCAATACAGATGTTTTTTCCCAGCAGGAATGAAAGAGAAATCAGTGGTTCTCGATCAATCCTAGTGATCAATAGTTTTTCTTTCGTTTGATTTTCTACATTCGATCGCTATGCAACGCGAAACACGCAATTTGACCCAAGAGGAATTTGCCCAAGTGGATGTTTTGCGAGAAGAAGGGTCATACCCAAGAATTGCAGAAAGGTTTGGGGTTTCCCATACAAGTGTGTCCAGAATGTTGCAGAGATTCAGGGAGACAGGTATGAATGTCAAAGACCAGGACAGGGTAGACCACGGGTAACAACGGCCATTCAAGAACGTTAGGAAAGGCGCGTTTGGATTTTGCGAGAGAGCATATCCATTGGGAAGAGGCCGATTGGGAAAGAGTTCTCTTCACAGAGTAGTCTAGATTCTGCCTCTACCATTGTGATCGACGTTCCCTTGTATACAGACGTCTACAAGAAAGATATGCTCAGTGAAATTTCCTGAATACTTCTGGTTTCAGGGGAGGATTGATTATGATATGGGGTGGAATATCTTTGACTGCTCGCACAGATCTAGTGGTCGTTGATAATGGCGCTATGAATGCTGATAAGTATATAAGAAACATTCTTGAAGATCATGTAGTGCCAATTGCCCCATACATTGGTGAAAATTTCATTTATATGGACGATAATGCCAAACTCCATCGTGCGCGCATCGTTCAGGAGTACCTTGAAGAGGTTGAAGTCTCTCGAATGAATAGCCAGCAAAAAGTCTAGCTCTCAATCCAATTGTGCAGGTTTGGGACAAAATCAATAGAAGGCTGAGAAGTTCAGAAAATCATCCAGCTACTCTTAATGTCTTAGGAATCCAACTCGGATTAGATCAGAACATTTTAAGATCACTCATTTTGAGTATGAACTGTCGTTGCCGAGCTGTAATTTACGCAAGGGGTGGAAATACCAAGTATTAAATCACTTATCAGCAATTCAGTATTTTGAAAATTGCTCATTTCTCTCCTTTCACATAATGTTCGGTGGAATCCTGAATTTTTCTCCCATTTAATTCAAAACCTTCCCGAGAGAACATAAAAAATAAAATATAAAATCAATATAGAATTAACTTTTATTAAAATTGAGATTTTCAGAATATGTGTTAATTTTTTTGCGCAGTGTATATTTCTTCCTCTTTCACACTTCCTTTTATATGAGAATGATAATGCATAGCCTTTTCTCTTTCATATTTGCTTTCACAGGGAAATAAATTCTCACCAAGAGAGACTGGTTGCAGCATCCTTGACAGTTGCAAATCAGACATCTCAGACTGCTGAAGTACAGCCTGCGGTTGAAATTTATCAATTCAGATATCCTCGAATCTGTTGTATTTACTACAATAAATTTCCATTTGCGATTTTAACACCTTTAGTTCAGGTTCAATATGTTATTTCATCACATTCAGTCCACCCGAATTATGTTGAAAGGGGGACAAATGAGGGTGTTCAAATGAGTTTGATATCACTACCCCTCTAGCTGCAATCCCTAACAGCTCTAATTTTTGAATAGGGAAAAGGGGTCGTGCAACACCTTGTTGGAACACAATTCACTCTCCTGCATGGATGTATATTTTTTCATCGCTTTTTTATTATACAGAGTGACTCAGTATTGCATCAATAACTTTCACGCGCCGAATTTGAATAGAAAAAACGCTCGGACGGGTCAAAAAATGAATTCGATATCACTACCCCTGTTTACTGTTTCATCCTGTTTAATAGTTGAGCGATCGAAGAAAAAAATATTACGCTCATGCAGGTAATGAATTACCTTTTCAACAAAGCTACTCGACCTATTATCTATATTCAAAAATAATTGATTTAAGTGGTAGCGGCTAGAGGGGTAGCGATATCGAATTCATTTTTTCACCCGTCCAAACGTTTTTTCCATCTCAGAGATCCAAATTCGTCGTGTGAAAGTTATTTATGAAATACTGAGTCACTTTGAATAATAATAAAGCGATGAAAAAAAATACACCCATGCAGGAAATTGAATTGCCTTTCCAACAAGGTGCTGCTCGACCCCTTTTCCCTATTCAAAAATGACAGCTGTTAGGGGTTGCAGCTAAAGGGGTAGTGAAAAGAACATTCTTTGCCTTTACGGAGGCCACATCGAGAACATTTTTGAAACATAGATAAATTCAAAATAGTAATCATCGAAATGAATACCATTTTCAATTCCCAGGGTTAGAGATCTTTTATCATGAGGTTGGAGAAATGATATTAGATTTTGTCACCGAGATGAGAGATATACCGGTTTCGGCCTTGTTGGGCCTCATCAGTATCCCGCACATCTCAGGACAAAATCTTTAAAAAAAACTTCGAAATTTGAAGCAATTGGTTGTGTAGTAATGAGTAAAATATTACAAGGTAATAAGGTGGTGACATCCAATTGCGTCAAAATGAAGTTTCACATCTCCAATCAAATGCAAAAAAAGAAATCTGTACTTCCTCTTTTGGGCGTTTTCCATCACTTTGAGAAAGTAGTAAGCGGGCCCTGAATAGAGCCACTGCTAACATCTCATTCAGTGAAAGAGGAAGTACAGATTTCTTTTTTTGAATTTGATTGGAGATGTGAAACTTCATTTTGACGCAATTGGATGTCACCACCTTATTACCTTGTAATATTTTACTCATTACTTCACAACCAATTGCTTCAAATTTCGAAGTTTTTTATGAAGATTTTGTCCTGAGATGTGCAGGATAATGATGAGGCCCAACAAGGCCGAAACCGGTATATCTCTCATCTCGGTGACAAAATCTAATATCATTTCTCCAACCTCATGATAAAAGATCTCTGAGCCTGTGAATTGAAAATAGAGGGGTAGTGATATAAAACTCATTTTGACTCCCTTATTTGTTCCTCTTTCAAAAAAATTTGATCTGTCCGAGCGTTTTTTCGTTATCCCATCCCAAAGCTCAAAATTCAGGGTGGAAAGTTATGGATGGCCTACCCTGTATGTATACTTATTTTAATCTGACCTACCTATGTCGAATTCTACTTGTAACTTCAAAATATGGCCGCAAGTTTGCGTCACATCCAGATCGTCAGATTATTGAATAAGAGACTCTCTTCTGGGCCACTCAACATCCCCTCAGAAAATCTAACGTGCTCGAGAAATTTTTTTTTCTTTTCAACCCTAAGCCCAACTGCATCATTCAGATGGTCAGATAATGCTATATTAATCATTTGAAGTACGTTGGTAGGACATAGATGCTATCTTAATCTGACACGCTCGAGTATATCCATGCCATAATTTTTTGCACATTTTTGAAAGTCTATAGATGCTCCCCCACCGATGTGAAGGTATACATTATATGACATATTTTTTTTCTTCTTATTATCCAAGCTTCGCAATAGATCTCTAGGAGGTTCGAGTAAATCCCAATTTAGCATCGTGGGCTCAGCTACTATAAGAAGCTTTTAACTCATTTTGAGGTCTTGAATAAGCTCTCAAAATACTGAAGCGTTGTTATCAACCACCTGGAATATGACATTTTGCTTTTGACCTCATAAGAAATTCTCAAAATTGGTCTTTCAAGAGAACCATGTGGAGTTTTCAAATGTTAGAAAGTTTTAAAACCTTTCACTAGATCTTTGTGATCGAGAAAATACCATTTGTTTGTTAACCAGACAAATCCATGAGCTCAGCTTGTGGCGTCCTAATTGAAATCAAGACTTAGATGTCATATTCTTATGTTTTCATCGGATAGAAGGAGGAGTTAAAGTTGTAGAAATGATCTAATGTTAAACTAATAAATACTTACGAAGTTGGATGCTTCAAGTCCCTGTGGTCGGCTGGATTATAATTCCCCAACTCTTCGTCTCTTTTGGTACCATCCACCAGAGGTACTGTGGATCCATTACCAACTTGTACCGGTACTTCATTCTTTTCACTCTTATAACTGCAATTATAATCATATTTCGATTACGAGCTGGACTTCAATCAACTTCACATTTGAGGTCGAATGCGAAGAGATCTATACAAATATGGTGTGTGAACGTTTCTTAGTGAGTGACATAGATGCTTTTCAATGAGGATGGATGAAGTTGGAGATCACCACTACCTGAATAAAAAGGACTCTGTAGGGATGAACACTTTCGGATGTACACCTGACAAAGAAACTAAGGGCAGTGTGAGTTTAACACTGAAGATTTTGGGAGAAAAAATGTATTCGCGAAAAGTGTATGTTTGGACCATGACGAATATTTTTTTATGTCATTGGAATGACAGTAAATGTCAGGTTGCTAGAGACTGGAAAAGATGGTGTCCCATCCAAAGTTTTCCGATCGAGGGTTTGTAAGGAACGAAGTCAAGTAGAGCATGAACTTTTACGAGCATTGGATGAGTATTATATCATTTACTATTGTTTTATATTTTATTTGTTTCTCATTTGTAAAAAGGTTAAATAGATTCCAAAAAAATCTCAATAATTTGTCGCAAATGTCGTAAGCTATGGAAGCGTTGCCATGAACATGTCTGTTTATTTTTCTTTATATTTGTTTTGGCGAAAGCGAAAATGAATGTACCAGAATAAATAATTGAGGCAGCCAGCAGTGTAGCATCATAGCATCAAGTTTATTACCTGCAAAATCACCTTCAAGGTACGAGCGAGATTACGACGACTTCAAAAAGTGGTAAAACAAAAAAAATGTGATTGGGGTTACTGAAGATGTTTTGTTGGTCTACTTGAATCAACCTGTTCGCAGGTTTGTTTTCCTTAAAAAATTTATTGAAAAATATGACGTTCAGTTGTCATTTGCAGATTTCAAAAGGTAATAGCGTTTCTGAAACGAAAAAATGAGCATTATACGCCAAAAAAGGCCAAGATATTAAGTAAAGAAGAGGCTGAACAATTTCTTCTACATGCTCCTGATGACCAGTGGTTGCTGGCGAAAATTGTAACAATATTCGAGATCTTTGGATGTTGTTGATGTGACGAAATTCTCTTCTTAAACGTGAATGATGTAGAATATATGGAAAAATACGTTAATGTGACATTGCGGCAAACAAAAAATTTAACAACAAGAAGATTCACCATAACCGATGATGGCTGCAGCTTCAAGCCCTGCATATTATACAGAAAATATGTAAATCTTCGGCCCCCTGGAACAGAAAGCCTAAGATTTTTTTTGACATACCGACATGGAAAGTGCATTTCCCTTAATGCTGGCCAGCACACTATTGGTGGTGTCCCAAAGCAAATAGCGAAATATTTAGGTTTAAAAGACCCTGACTTATACACCGGCCAATCTTTTCGCAGAACTGAAGCCACTATGGTTGCGGATTCGGTTGGAGATATTTTAGCACTAAAGCGTGCAGGAGGGTGGAAAACCACCGAAATTGCGATGAGTTATGTCGATGATTCGGTCAACAAAAAAATCGAAATGTCTAGCAAATTATTTGGTAGTAAGGAGAGTTCAAATGTTCTGCAGTCCTCGAGTTCAGCAGTTTCTGAGTCATCATCAGTATCAACTCTTTCATCATCAAAAATCTGTGTTACTGGAAATAACAATTGTACCATGATTCTCAACATATATGACGATAAAACAAAATTTTCTAATGTAAATAATACTACTAATTTGTAAAAATTTTGCAAGTTAACTGTCAGTTTTACAAGTTAGTGACTTGATAAAATAAACTTTCTTGATTAAAATTGTGTTTTTGGAAACTGACGTTTACAAATGAGAAACAAATAAACATTTTTTGTTACTTAAATAATGTATTGCAAAATAGAGAAGATGGATTAAATAGATGTCATCTTTAGCTTACAGGAATGTTTTTTGTAAGAACTCATATTCTTTACTTTGAATCTTTCTGATCTTTGTAATCCGTTTCATACGAGCTCTTAATATGGGGAAAATCAGTCTACTCTACATTGACCTTCAATACTGAAGTGGAAAAAAATTTGGAGATCCTGCTTGAAAGTTATGAAGTTCATCTAATGGCTTCAGAATTTTCATCACTTATAGAAGATTAATTATAAGATCACAAGATTCACATTGACTTCGTTCTTATAAACTTTCTCTGAGATTATTGGGAATATTCGTGAAGTTTCACTGATTGTAAGCAGAGGGGTGACAATATTTTTTTCAACAGGTTATGGGTAGGGGGATATTGTTATCTTCATTGGCACTAATAGCTACTGTCTATTGAGTTGACGTAAAGAAACAATCTGTTGCTGAATAGAAAAACAATCATATATAAACTCAAGGCATATGTACTTTAGAGTTATACGTACCAGATGTCTCAAGTGCTTCAGGAATTGATGGAAGCTCATTTCAAACTCAATTATATACCTGAAGGCGTGTTCCTCAGAACAAAGGGGAATAAATGGTGTAAATCAACGAGAACCTTTGTTTTATGGCTTTTAACTATTATCGTTTTATGCCAAGATATATTTGTTCCTCGTAGAGCAGGTCAGGCTCAAAGATGATTTTGCATTTGAATATTTAATCTTGATTCATTCGTTCTGACGCTTAACAGAAATTGTATTATGACTTGAAGTTATTGAACTCATCGAAATTACTGTTTTGAGATGAAAAATTGATCTTTAATACGACGATCTATCATTGATTTTTGCATTTCTGATGTAAGTTTCAATAAAAGCCTGAGGTATTAAGATATGGTGGAATGGAAGATACGATGAAATTCTTCTAAGAATGCTTCAAGATTTTCTGGAATGAAATGAAGTGTTTCTTCGGAATATTGACAGTCGTTAAAACTTGTGGAACAATAGGCAACTGTATGTTGCCTATGAGCGTTGATCAGACGATTTCGGAAATAACACGAGGAAAAAAATAGAATGTTGGTCCAGTGCTAAATATAAAATTTTGTTGAATGTTTTTGAATTTTTTCTGTTCGATATCATTGCAATAATAAGAAATAAAGGACAGTTAATTTCTTGCACTATTCTTTTCTAAAGGATGGAGGGTCTAAAAGATTCTTAGCATTGTTTTTTTATGCAGACGATTTCATTTCATTCATAAGAAAATCAAGAAGTCTGAGGTAGTGGTGATGGTGGGTATGAAAATAATGAAACGTTTGCACAATTAAATGTAATGTGATAAAAAAAATTTAAAATTTACGGTCAGCTACGGAAATTACAACTCAGGAGAGTGATAATTCTGAACAAAAGTATTTTTCCAAATTGAATAAGGATAAAATATGATTGTACCGTTGATAGTCCTCTTTCTAAGGCAGCCTCTCATATGACAACCACTCGCAACAGGTTGCGATAGCAGCAGTTTGTAGCAGCTCCGGTTTTGCCAACAATCTTACAAAACTGACAAAATATAATCATAACAACACTTTTAAAGGAACCATGTATAAATGCTAGACCCCTAACAGCGCCATGAGGCATTCCTATCACGTGGTAAGCTTAGGAACTAAGTTAATAAAAGCAAGAGCACTATAGAGTGATGATCAATTCAATATACGGATTGAAAAAAAACAGACACATACAATTTACAATAAGAATTAAAATGAGAATGAGAAAATGTTTATGATGAACATGATACATGCATTTCAGAATTATCGTGAAACATTCCAATTTCTTTTTTCACGCGAATACTTGGAGACGTAAATTCTGATCAAAAAAAAGGACACAAATTCTGCTACTAATGACTTCAAATTAATGACTTACATTGATTTTTCAAACATTCATTGACAATAATACTGAACAGTATACAATTCAAGTTTCTTCAGTCCGAAAATGATTTAGAGTTACACAAATACGTGTGGTTTTCCTTGAAGATTTTTCTTACGAACATGCTTTGGAGTTACACAAATCAGAGTTTTTTTTTTGGAAGTGACATACATTTTTATTCTGGTTTTTTTGATACAAAATGGAGAATGACACAAATTTCATTCAAGATTTTTTCATTACGAATATGATTTTGAGTTACATATTCTGGGTGATTTTCCTTGGAAATGACAATTTTTTCAGGAGATCGAGTTTTTGTCTTCACTTGGAAGCATGCAAAGTTGCATGATGTTTTCAACTGGGGTTGACAATTTTTTTTCAGACCAATTTTTTTTTTTTAATTTTTGTTTCGATACAGAGTTTCTAAACATATATCATTTATCATAAAATTACAAATTTCAGAAAAATCCATATGTTCCATTTCAGTTGTCTGAAACAAAAAATTATTCATTGAGGAAAAGACAATAATAAATCATTTATGTAACCCTGGATTCTTCTCTGTCTTCTTATTAGTAGACATATCAACGGTGGTTGCTAGAGAGAGTTGAGTGGATGTGGACATCCATTTTGAGTGACTGCAGGGGGTGCTTTTTATGTCGAAAGTTGACACACAGCATAACTTCCAAGATATACAAGGTTTTTCAATAGGGCTGATAGGATTTTAGAATGAAATGGTATAATTTAAATTTGTTTCTATTTCCTAAAATTAACATGCCATTTAATCCTGAAATGATCGTAATTCGACAAGAATTTAATTCTCGAACTGTTTCTGCAATCAAATTTATATCGAAACAATACATAAAAGATTGAAATGAGACAAGTTAGTGGAGAATATTTCTTGAATTCAACAAAAATCATTGTAATGAAATGGATTCAAGAGACAAAGCTCAAAGAAAGGAATATCTATACAGTGTTATATGTCAAGAAATGCATCTAATAAAGACGTTTGTCGAGAAAATAAAAAAAAATAGATAGAAACTGAAAGGATGACTTATTTCAAACTTAGCAATATTTCTTGCCTATTGAAAAACCCTGTTTTGATCGGAACAAAAAACTGTATTACTGAATTAGTAATGAAGGAGATGAGAGACATAACAAAGAAAACTATTCATATCTGCATTTGAGTTAGGAGGAAGGCATTTTATTTGTGCTTCTTTGGAATAGTAATCGAATAGACAAAGGGTGTGGATTGTCCAAAAAACACAATCCAAATGGAAAAGGGGACGTATAATAATGGGTCGTTTGAGAATGGACAGATGTGGACAGTCCAAGAGGGGGTTCACGGTTGTATCCTATAAAAAAACATTCTTTAATTAAAAACAACAATATTCAAATGATTACGTATATTGATTTTTCACCACAAACGCGACGCCTGCAAATTTACATGGTTCTATATCAGTCCAATCACCAGTACTAAGAAAAAATTTTATCTTGAACGTTTTTTATACCTTCTCAAAGAAGCTATGCGATGTCTGTGAATGATAGTATTTCTGTTATTGGAATTCTTATTACTTACTTATTCATAACTACTGTGTTGACACCACCCTTTTTCTTGTCAACTTGTACTATCAATTGGGGCTGAAAAGATAAAATTCAATTAGATCACCGTATAAAGACAAGAATAATTTCATTTTTTGAAGCGATTTGAGTAAAATATTGCTGATTTCGAAGAAATATTGATAATGATTCAGAATGCAGAGGAGGCCATCGAACATAAAAATCACAAAAAATGGTACACTATCTCGGATAGTTTTCATTATATTGACATCAAAGATTATAGAGTATCAAGATGGGAAACGAAGTGACTACAGTGATGTGAGCGACATCTGTAGTTGATGGTTAAAATATTAAATTAGGGTCCATTTGGCAAAGAGTATATAGATATTATTAGTGGGCTGTTGTCAATTTTGAAAGAAATACTTGCATAAATATATTTACTGAATGATGATTGTATTTTCTCGTATACACGTTTTTTCCACTGAAATAACTCGAAATCTACAAGAGTAGCACCTAGCTTATTCTATGATCTTTGTTTTTGTGTTTTTCTGTTATAAATTTTGTGTGAAAAACTGGCCGACATTTAAAATGTATGGTGATTAATTGAGAAATAATAATTTTGAATGTGCATTCTTTTCGTTACCAAAGAGAATGGAAATGTAAGTTTTGAAACTCGTATCATTTAACTGTCGTATTCATTGCTTTTTATTTTCAGAGCTTTCAAATGGGTAGAGTTTTCGGGGCAAAAATATATTGTTCTGGATAACACATTGCTGGGCTGACCTACTGGTCTTGTTGTACATCTCTGATATTTTTTTTATTGTTGTTCAAAAATTCTGTAGTTAATATACAGTGGACTCTCGTTAAGTCGAACTCCTAGGGACCAAAAGAACTATTCGACTTATCTATTGTTCGGCTCACCAAACATTCGAGTTATTCAAGTGATATTCATCACGTGTGGTGATTTGTTTGCGAACCGAATCTTCTTCGGTCTCATTCATTAGATCAAAAAGTTCCACTCATAGAGACAATGGTGGTCAGAAGAACGACTAATAGAAGTGGAGGTTCTCTTGACGACCCTTCCAGCAGTTCGACTCATCTATTAGACCCTCTAGACTCATTGAGGTGAAAATACACTGGGTAAGATATGTATGAATCGGGTCCATTTTATCGAGAGTTCACTGTATGGATGAATTCTTGACATTGTCATAATAATTCTCTAATATGTGAACAAATTTTTGAAATGTTCTCAATTTCATAATTATTGTATTGAAGTTGATTTTACACGATCATTTCCAATAAAAATATAAAGAATCTAGAAGCGTATTTTATTTGATTCAAAACAATGTGTAGATCGAAAATATCCTCCTGATCAAAAAGCGGTGCCCTGCTTTTGTTTTGTCGATCAGGATGTTTCTTTAGAAGCTCGACAAAGAATACACAATTAAATGGAAATTTATGAGGAGTATATTTCGAATTTCGCGCCTATCAAAATAGTTTTCTGTACTGAATAATGTTTTCAGCGCCCTCTAGGTGTCAAAAGTAAGAAACTAGCCAAAAATCGAAGTTGGATTTTAGTACCACAGATATAAGGGCGTTTCCTATCTTTCTAACTCTATAATCTTTGATTGACATCACACCAGTAGGCATAATAGTGCAAATTAAATATAAGGGAATTTCGTACTTTGATGAGTTGTCAGAAAAAAACATTGCCTTTCGGAACACTCTATATATTCTACAAATATAAATTTGAGAGAGGAGAATAAGCTTAATTCAACTTTGATAGAGAATCTTTGTTTGTTACTTTTTGTATTATGCAGAATGAGACAAAATAAAAAAAATCTAAATTTATCGATTATTCATTTTTGATTAATTAGCTCTTGAATATATGTGTATATGCTATTATTGCATACTTTCAATTCTTTACTCCAACCACATGATAGAAGATCTCTGAGCCTAGGAATTGAAAATGGTATTCATTTCGATGATTACAATTTTGAATTCATCCATGTTTCAAAAATAGTTCTCAGGTGTTCTGAAACATATCTGC
This sequence comes from Hippodamia convergens, assembly GCA_038502775.1. Lineage (NCBI taxonomy): Eukaryota > Metazoa > Arthropoda > Insecta > Coleoptera > Coccinellidae > Hippodamia > Hippodamia convergens. The sequence goes on from CM076608.1 coordinate 26,184,594, forward strand.
ATTAGTTTCTGATCATCATCATTACCTTAATTTGCTCTCACGAAGAATTGAGTATACCGTAAATATATTCGCAGACATATTCTCGTTGGAAAACACATCCTCCGCTAATTATAGCTTGAAAGCGCATAACCCACACAGAATCCGAGAAAATGACCTCTGTCGACGACATAAATATTGTACGTAAATCAAGAGTTACAACCCGTCAATCGAACCATCGAGTTTTCTATACTGTACTCTTATCGAAAGCACCGTCAATGATTGCAAGTTTGATTTTTTATGCTTCATAAAATCGTGGTGGGGTGATTAGAACAACGATTAAAAACGTTGACGCCTTGATAGGAAAGAATATTAAATTCGAATATTTTCTCTCGTAGAAGATTGATGTATTTTATCGGAGTATATTGCCGATTTATGGTCGTGACGCCTCGTCATTATGATGGTCATCAGGAAAATCTTCACGTTAAACAATACCGAAACAAACTAAATTAATAAATTTCGGTGTAAGCAACCTAGGAAAAAAAAACGTCTTCTTGTTTGATAAATAGGAGATTGACACCTTCAATTCTGTTGTTGAAAATTCTTTTTTGTACAACTGCCATTAAGTGTATTTCTCATCTGGTGCTTCCTCAGTAAACTTCTCAACTTGTTCACGAGTGAGAATTTTCGATTTTTTGGGACGATATCCTTCAATTTTCAGTTTAAAATATGCTATTATCTTAAAATATTCACACCATTTTTAACAAGGGCGCTTGACTTCATCATTGAAAATTTGCTCCACAAAGTTGATGAACTTCATATTTTTGATTTTTCTTCTACGTATGCCAGAAAAACAGTTTCACTGAAGTTCTCTTCTACATTTTTCAATTCACACCAGGCCAGGAAATTGTTATATGCAATATCGTACTGCTGAACAGATTTTTCAGGTAGGAGTTCCAGATTTGCTCTTCTTGCAGACACTTCAAAATCCAGAGCAACAACCAAATCGTCACTTTTATTAATAATTGGACTCTCGACAAACATATTAAGCAGTTAAAAACCCAAGACGAAAATTGGACAGAAACGATATTCAAATGAAAGCGTTTTTTTCTGATTTGTTAGTAATAATAACGTTGGCAACGTTTGCCATTCCAACAACCTTTTGATTATTTGAATATTAAAATGCATTTTGAAGTTTATTGTCATTGCAAATTCGCCCATTTCATAATCAAAATAGGACAGTTGTACAAAAAACATTGTATGGTATTTGTGTTAAAAGTGATTTTATTTTGTTCGTGAAATTGTTCAATTCGCTCCGATCATTTCACAAACTTTTTCACTCACAAAATAAAACGTCACTTTCAACACTCATATCATAAATAACTATTTCACATCCATGTGACAGTTTTAGTGTGCCGGGAGTATTAGGTGTACAACTTTGCTTCCGCCAAGTGATAGTCCGAGGGAGCAACGTCTGGAGAATATGGCGGGTGAGGTAGAAATTCCCATTTCAAAGATTCCAAGCATGTCTTGGCCATTTTCGCATTATGGAGATATGTGCATAGACAATTTTGGCATACATTTTCTCTTATGTTGTTTTTTTTCAAGTTTTCGGTTTGGGCTTGAGAACATTTATGTTTGTGATTTTCTTGAATATTTGATTTTTTGTTGTTTTCTCAGTTTAATATTTGTCGTTCATGTTCAGAATCATTATCAATTCCTTCTTTTTCTTTTCTGCATTTTTTTATAAAAGATTGGGTCAAAAGTGAATTGGAATTAACTAAAATAAAAATATACTAAAATTACTCAACTAAACAAAAAGATGATTTTGAATGAGTTCATTTCTCGCTTCTAAAAATAAATTTTTATTGCAATTTTTTTTACTTTAGTTATTTCGTAATAGGTCGAGTAGTTAGTTACCTTTTCAACAAAGCTGAGAGCTGTTAGTGGTTGCGGTTAGAGGGGTAGTGATATCAAACTGATTTGAACACCCTTATTTGTCCTCCTTTTAACAAAATTTGACCTGTCCGAGCGTTTTTTCGTTTTTCAATCCCAGAGCTCAAAATTCGGGGTGGAAAATTATGGATGGCACACCCTGTATGACATCATCGTGAACATTATAGTTTTTCGATTCAAGGACAAAAATCTCGCTATATCCAAGTTACGACGTATTAATGTAGGTCAGCCTCCTAATAAAATATTGCATAGGAGTGAAAATCACAAACAATAACATGAATAAGTGCCAAATTCTTGAGCAAACAAGCTGCTCCAATACGCGGAAATACTATATTAACTGGCATTAAAATATAATCAGATTTCATTCGCATTAAAATTCACGCGTTTCGATTGAACAAATTTCAGGAATTCAGATAGAACAAAACTGAAATTTCCTTGGCTTAGATGAAAAAGCATTCGATCTCCTTTTCTGAGCAATTGGAGAAACAATTGGAATGATCAAAAAATTCCGAAAATATTAACGGCGCATTAACAAACACAAAAAAAAATCGTATAATGTTTCTAGAAAAAGAAACAATTTTTTTCGACTTTCTCAAAATCCTCCAACTGCTGTGCTCAATTCATTCCAGGATATTATCATAATATAATAATTTCAAGTCTCTGACAGCTTTAAACGTACCGGTTTTCATTCTGGTTGAATTAATTAGAATTCCATTTTTACAAATCGCATAATTTCGTGAATTCACTGAAACGCTGAGTTGAAGTAGTGAAGAATGAAGACAATTTCCGACCAATGACTTCTTCAGGAAGGTCAATGTGCAATATTGCCCCAGATACTCTCGATAGTCAATAATAAAAACAAAAGACCAAACGTGATCCATAAAAGCGGCATGCAATTGTTGCTGAACCTTGATTTACTAAACAAGAAAATAAATAAACAAAACGATAGACACAAATGTTTAGAATCTGATAACCTGAATGAACACGGTTAATATTTATTCTTAGATACTTGAAATTTCAGTTAAGGGGTTAAAAAAATCATCAGTCACAACGGCTCCAACACAAGACTATATACAAGGTGGTCCTGAATTGGAGGTTCGAACGAATTTCAAAAGAAAAAAGTCCCATAAACATGGGACCGCAAACGTTTCGTTTCAGAGATACAGGGTGTGAAAATTTTTTCTCATAGTATTTATACTTCACAAGATATTCAACTGAAATTTGAAAAAGATGTCACTATTGAGAGTTAACACCATGGGACATGCTAATTCCGATAGCAAATCAAAGTAATATTTCTCCTATAACACTGTTTTTAGTTTGAAAATATATTGTTTTGTCGTATTGAATTTGAGAAAAAATTTTTATTTTTTTTTCCTTCGAAATCCAAGATTTTGAAAGAATATTCGATGACCTGGCATCACTCTATTCGAAAAGCGTTCCTAACACCTTGTATATTGAAAGACTCAATGTTCTGTTTTGAAAAAAGAAATTTTGTACTAGCATTTTTTTAACGATGTGATACCTACATTTTCAAACTCGAATGTGAATTATACGTTTACTGTAATTAAAAGAAAGAAGTTTCAAGGCCATTAATCTTTACATATCTAACAAACGGATTTGAGGAAGTCGCTTATAAAAGCGAACGCCTTAAATCAAGTCGTCAGCCTGTTTTAAAATTCGCATGATAATTTCAAGGATATTCAGTCATAAATTTAGCGGTGGAACAGAAACTACGAATAAAATACACATTGCTATACGGATTGTTGATCGATACGGTTTTCGATTCCAGTCAAATAGAAACTATTGTACACTATTTCGCGAATAAAGTTTTTCTCTGATCATTAAATTAATGTTAAAAGAGTTATTATAAAGACACTTTATGATAGAACGCAATTAATTTCATCGACAACTGGCGCTATGTCGATGATATTTTTATAATTCGGCAACATGGCAGAGAACAATTGATGAAATTTTTCAATTATATCAATAATAAACAACCTACAATAAAATTTACAATGGAGTTGTGACAAAATAATGTACTTTCTTTCTTAGATGATAAGAATTATCAAGAGTTAATTGCCAATTTTCATTAATTGCACTGCGCAAAAAAATTAACGCACGTTATGGAAAACTCAAATCTATTCTACAACTGGAGGTGTCCTCAATGATGATTATTTTTGACAGAATTATGCATGCATCTGTTATTCACTTTCAACGTTTTTCTTCAATACAGATATTTTTTTTTTTGTCCAGCAGGAATAAAAAAAAATGATATCAGATTTTGAGTGTATTGGCTCCATTCTAAAATCAGTTGTTTTCGATCAATTCTACACGATCGCTATGCAACGCGAAACACGCAATTTGACCCAAGAGGAATGTGCCCAAGCGGTAGTTTTGCAAGAAGAAGGGTGAATGAATGTCCGAAGACCAGGAGAGGGTAGACCACGGGTAACAACTGCCATTCAAGAACGTTACTTGAGAGTTTCTTCGTTGGGAAAACGGTTTGAACCGCTCGATTCCTTCAAAATCAGCTTGAGCAAACTCATGGGTTGCAAATTGACACTCAGACAAAAACAAATCGCCTCAGAGAATATGATTCAAGGCTTCGTGTCGCGGCAAGAGGCCCAGCTCTTACCCCAGTCTATCGAAGGGCGCGTTTGGATTTTGCAAGAGAGCATATCCATTCGGAAGAGGCCTATTGAGAAAGAGTTCTCTTCACAGATGAGTCTAGGTTCTGCCTCTACCATTGTGATCAACGTTCCCTTGTATACAGACGTCCACATGAAAGATATGCTCAGTGCAATTTCCTGAATACTACTGGTTTCAGGGGAGGATCGGTTATGGTATGGGGTGGAATATCTTTGACAGCTCGCACAGACCTAGTGGTCGTTGATAATGGAGCTACGAATGCTGATAAGTATATAAGGAATATTCTTGAAGAGCATGTAGTGCCATTTGCCCCATACATTGGTGAAAATTTCATTTTTATGGACGATAATGCCAGACCCCATCGTGCGCGCATCGTTCAGGAGTACCTTGAAGAGGTTGAAGTCTCTCGAATGGAATGGCCAGCAAGAAGTCCAGATCTCAATCCGATTAGGCAGGTTTGGGACAACCTCAATAGAAGGCTGAGAAGTTCAGAAAATCATCCAGCTACTCTTAATGACTTAGGAATCCAACTCGGAGAAATCTAGGAAGGATTAGATTAGAACATTTTAAGATGACTCATTTTGAGTATGAACCGTCGTTGCCGAGCTGTAATTAACGCAAGGGGTGGAAATACCAAGTATTGAATCACTTATCAGCATTTCAGTATTTTGAAAATTGTTCATTTCTCTTCTTTCACATAAGATTCGGTGAAATCCTGAATTTTTCCTCCATTTAATGCGTCTTGTTTCGTTCAAAACCTTCCCGAGAGAACCTAAAAATGTGTATTCAGGACGCTGATCCATTTTGTGTTTTCCTGTAAGAAAATATCATCTAAAATAAAGACATCTATCTATCTTTTTTTTTTGAAACGGGCAAAACATGGCGATTCTCTCCAAGCCATTTCAAACTATTGTTTTATAAGAAAAAACACAACTTTATGTTGTAGCTCAGTGAGGAAACCTCTTGGGAAAAAACAAAGTACGCTACTGGATTGCTATGAAAAAGTTTTCATTACAACATCCTAGCACAAACAGAAAAGGAGATAATTGGCAACTTCAATTTTAGCCTATAACTCGAAAACAGAAGAAGATAGAGGAATGTAGTTGATGGCATTATCAGTTTCTCTAAAAAAGACCACCGTAACGTGTCATTCATTTTCCTCTATCTCTCACGGTTAAAATGTTCTAGTTCAAGTAACACCAATTTGTGCACCCTGTACAATTAATGATAATTCAACATATTTTCAATCAGATCTTGTTTTACAAACTAAAATTCGTCGATCAATCATTTCATAGAACGAATGCAGAAGCTTTGGTCAAGTCTCTCGATTTTCTGCTGAAGCTGAGAACGTGTCACGATCCGATAATGTGGAAGACTGGTTCGGAAAATCAACAATGGACGCTTGTCACGACCTGAACTGATATAAGCCCGAGGCGTACACGTTTCGTCAGCGACGTAAAGCACATCGCCAGAGCCGCAGCTGCTCCGAAAACCGGTACAATCCGGATTCTGTCGAATTGTCAGGTAGTAAAAGCTAGGCCGCCACTGTCTACGGGTTTTTGTGATGCATGGGAGGCTCGGTAAGAACCGGACTATCGCGTTTTCGGAGGGGCGACCATGAATAAGAATGTTGGAATACAGCACTGTCCTTGGTGGGCAAATTTTCTGTCTTCGGATGGACGGTTTTATCGATGGCGATTTCGAGTTTTTTCCATTGCTATGGATAGGATTGATTGTTTCAAACGCTTAACTGCTGAATGTTGAATGCGTCGCATATCTTGAAATATACAGGGTGTATAAAGTTCCACGGCCTATTGGACATTTCTGGAAATCTGGACCTATTTGAAATCTGAAAATTGAGATTGTTCGACATTATCTACCGAGCTGAAATATTTTTCTGCTTTGTCGTTTCAAGTAAGCAACTATTTGAATATATCCTACAAAATTCTTAACAGTAGTATCTAAATTTGAAACAATTCATATTTCCTTTCAACAAATTGATTTCCTTCCAATAGTTTTTGAGGTTGATGAAATCACATGATTTTCCTAGTAGTGACTTAAGGTCCTGAGGTAATTTGTTTCAAATTTTGACAGAGTATTTCTGAATACTTTCCATCTGAAATCGTTGCATTCGTCGAAATACTTTTCAATATGAAAAGAAAAAACTGATAAAAAAAAGAGAGAAAAGAGTATTCAGTATTATGTTTGTTATTCCTATTCTAAATATCTTTTGTACAAATCATTTTCACATTTTTTTAGTCGAGGACTGTGGAAATATTGTAAATTTCTAGAATTTTGAATAACTCGTGACAGGTTGTTCCAAATGTTGACTCAAAATTGGGATGAAGATTGACCCATAAATTTCGTTTTTCGACTTAGAACCCTACTTTTTATGATTGTGTTGGAATCTACGAAGAAAAATAATGATGAAGTCCGAACATGTTAATGGTCCTAAAATGAATACTTCTTGAGCTTTTCAGGATTTTCTGATTTTATGTCGTACGTAGAGTCAAATTAACAAAATCTGTTTCATATCAACAATGATCCATGATCATAGAAGATAAATTATAACAATAATTCACTAGTGACAGACGTTTTTTCTGAATTTACTCCGGACAGGAAAAATTTTTGTCAAATTCAACATCCTGTATCTTTTTTCGTAGTGCTGCGATTTAGTTGAAATTTTCACCAGGTATAGAATTGGGTCTTGTTATATTAAGCTGAAATTTACTCCGCAAAAATATCTATAGTTTATCCGTTATACAGGGAGAAACAAAACCTTGTTTTATATCCTCCATTTCTAAACAACCTGTGGTGAATTTGAAGCGAAAAATTTGATATCATTAAGTTTTAATTTGAAGTGTGACTCTTTCTTAACAAAATGTTTTTGGATTTCTGTCAGTATCTGCTTTTAAAAAAAAGATACACATTTTCAAAGAAAATGTTGCATTTTTTTCAATTTAAATAACAATTTAAAACATTACAATACCGACTTGCAAACATTAACAAACATCTGAAAATTAATAACATGTATTTCCACCTCGCTTTCTCATCACTTCTACCATACGACGTGGCATACTATCAATGCATTTCAGAATTGCTTCTGGGGGAATATTTTCCCGTACTTTACTGTTCGTAAACCGGGTAAGGTGTTGGGCAGCCGATTTCGAACACGTCTACCTAGCATATCCCATACATTTTCAATTGGATTTAAATCCGGACTCTGACTGGCCACACCAATCGTTGAATATTCGCCTCTTCTAAGTATTCTGTTACAACCCGTGCTACGTAAGGCCTAGCATTGTCTGCATTCACAGAAATTGTTGGGGAAATATTCCCCCAGAAGCAATTCGGAACTGCATTGAAAGTATGAAACGTCGTATAGTAGAAGTGATGAGAAAGCGAGGTGGAAATCACGCTATTAATTTTTAGATATTTGTTTATGTTTGCTAGCCAATAAGGTATTGTAATGTTTCGAATTGTTATAAAAATTGAAAAATGCCACACTTTCTTTGAAAATGTGTTTTTTTTTTTTTTAAAAGCAGATACTGACGTAAATCAAAAAACATTTTGTTGAGAAAGGGTCACACTTCAAATTAAAACTTAATGATATCAAATTTTCCGCCTTAAATTCACCACAGGGTATTCAGAAATTGAGGGTATCGAACAAGGTTTTGTTTCGCCCTGTATAACAGATAAACTACAGGTATTTTCGCAATGTAAATTTCAGGTTAATAAAACAAGACCCAATATTATACCTGGTGAAAATTCCAACAAAATCGGAGAACCACGAAAAAAGATACAGGGTGTTGAATTTGACAAAAAATTTGACGGGGAGTATATTTATCATTGTTTATATGAATCAGATTTTATGAATTTTACTCTAGGTACGATATAAAATCAAATATTCCTAAATAACTCAAGAATTATTCATTTTAGGTGCATTAACATGTTAGAACACTATAATTATTTTTTTCTGCAGAATCTAACGCGAACCTAAACAATTGTTCTTATTCGATAATCGAACGTTTTGAGCCACAGTTGATCCCAATTTTTGACCCAACAGTTGGAACACCCTGTGATCAGTTTTTTGAAACTCTAGAAATTTACGATATTTCCACAGTCTTCGACTTCAGAAATATAAAAACGGTCTATATTTAGAATAGGAATAACATAGTACCAAACACTCTTATATCTCTTTTTCCTTCAGATTTTCCTTTATATTTTGAAAATTCAACGATCTTAATGAAAATGTATTCAGAACTGAATACTATATCAGAATTTGAAACGAAAAAACAGAAAAAAAGTTAAAAAAAAACATTTTTTTTCATGCCTTGTATAAGTGAAAGTGGTCAGGTTTCAAGAATATTTCGGCTCGGTAGATAATGTCAAACAATATCATAATCCCAATTTTCAGATTTCTAAATAACTCCATTCTTGGGGACATTTGCAAATTTTTTCACTCTGGGTCTCTGAATCCTAAAAATATAGGTTGAAGACATATAATCTTTTTAATGTTTTCTTCTAAATACTTTTATCTAAATTCTTGTCCTTCAACCCACGTTATAGTTTCTATTACTGCCTGTGAATTCGACAATTAAATAATCGATAATGTTTATTTCAATTGACGGTTCTGAAGAGACATAAAATTTTTGTAAAATTAGTAAGTGCTCGAAAAAAATTAACTTCAAAATTAAATTAAAAACAAACAAATTTGGGAAATACTGTTCAAACAGTTACGAAGATAATGAAGTTATCCCATTCATTTTTTCAATACACTACTTTCAGAATAATTTTTTTATTCAATTTCGAATTTATTGAGAGACTATTGATTTTTCTGCTTGATTAAACTTTCGTTCTGAATTTTCTGAATCATTTCAATTTGAATAAATTTCATCATCGTTTTCTCCTGCTCTCACCCTCTTCTATTTTCAGATATAAATTCTGAGCTTCTCTGATAAAAAAAAAAACTAGAATGATTTATTCGTGATGTCGAGCAATTTCCAAAAGCTAATCCAATTCACCCCAGATTTTTAAGCATCCTACAATTTTTTAATAGAGATTTGCGACAGTCACCGTCCTTGGTGTTGCCCGACAAGCCAATTTTCCTTACGAAAATTAAGTCGCTTCGAAATCAATAACAGGCAGAAATGTTTTTGACGCTCGGCCAATTTCACATGGTGCACGCTTTTTCTATTTGGATAAAAGCAGACCTGCGTTCAATTTATCCAGTTCAAGGCTGCGGGACCGTTAACCAAATTTTTAATCGAACTTGATGAAATGGTCATTGAGAAGATTGAAGTCGTCGCTCATTTTCGACAATGAAAATTTGGAATCGAGCAAAAAAATTGTTAGAGATTATGTCCGGAGTGGTCTCCCATTCGAATACTTAACACAGTCAATGTTGGTTGAACCTAAAATTAAAGAAAAACAAAGTTCTTCTCCTGAAAATAATCATAAGATTTTAAAATTTAAAATTTTCTCCGTAATCTATGGAATTCTTCTTTGAACACTTTCATTTTTTCGGTATAAAAACTGATTCTTTTTAGAGTGCGATATTTATTGAATTTTGCATGAACTCGTGTCTTTTTTCAAGATCAAACCACGTACAAATTAGTGCTGATATTTCAAGGGTATAAAACAGTTTTTTCTGATTTTCAGCAAATCTCAAAGTCCTATGGAAAAGAGCTGAACGAAAAAGTTGTAGGTAATAAAAAGATATAACTGTATTACACTCGTTTCTCATAATCTCAAAATAAATGTGTGATTGTTGTGATTTTTTCCAGTTTAAAAATTAGTTTATTAAGTTCTAATTACGTTTATGTCAATGAAGATCTTACTTTTCAAACGCTTCTACTAATAAATTAACATTATTAGAACATGTAAACAACGATTATTGTAAAAGCAAAATATATTAATATATCTGTCCCTTTCGATGACCAAAATAATACCTCAACAACAGAATACAAAACCATTCTATTGCGCCCTAGAGCCATAAATTTTAACCAGGATGAGATGCACAAATTCCCAACAGTGGACAGGTAGAAAATTTGAAGAAGTTTTGAAGTCTTTGTGAATTGTATACCATAATTGAGATTTATTACAGAATTTGCAAACTTTTGTTTGGTTTGGTATACAGGGTTATTCATGAATAATGGCTCTATAGAATATTTTTAGGAAAGACACAAGATTCATGATTGAAATTCTTAAGGTGAGCATCAAGTAAGAAGACGACCTCTCGTAAATTTTTGAAGGTTCTAGGACTTCTGGTTTTTCCCAAATTGACATCAACTTTCGTTTTTTAAATGGAAAGACCCTTTTTTATTGCATAAATAGATTCTCCATTGAATTCTGAGTCTTTTTGATGCCGAAAGTTTGAATTTTCCCGAGAAAATTCTCTTTAAATGAGGAAATACGAAAAAAAGCTTTCAAAATCGAACTCTGTTGAAATACAGACAACTTCGAGGTTTTTTCATTAAAAATTCTCATTTTCGAGAATCTCCGAGAAGAAAGGCTGATGCTTCTTTTCCGATAGCATGATTTTCAGAATGTATGATACAGGAGGTCACAAATTCTTTGTCAAAGTTAGAAGTGACGAAACATCAAAAAACCTTTTCTTTTCAAATTGGAACCCCATTTTCTTGAAGCATGCAAAATAATTGGCAGTCAAGTAAAATTTTTGGAAATCTCTGTTATCGAGAAAATATTTTCTATAGTTCAGACGAGTTGAATTCTCGAATTATCATCTGTAATGCGAGAGCAACAATTGGTTTAAAGTTCTCAATGTGAGTATTAGTGAAGTCAACATAAAAAATTCTCAGGAATGCAGAAAAAAATAATTTGTAATAATTTTCAATGCTTTTAAAAGAATAATTCACAGAACATGTAACAATTTCATTACTGAAATTTCAAATTTCCCTACCATGACAAAAAACAAATTCTCCAGAAGTAAGAACTTGCGGAACTCGTCTGAACTATAAGAAAATATTTTCTCGGTGACTGAGATTTCCAAAAATTTCACTCGACCGCTAATTATTTTTCAGTGAAAAAACACATTCGGAATGAGATTAAAAATTGAAGACGTAATCTTTTTTCCTGAATATCTCGAAAAATATTCCTGAATCTTGCGTCTTTCCTAAAAATAATCTACAGAGGCATATTCGTGAATAACCCTGTATACCTTTGTTTGAAAATTATTTAATATTTGAGTGATAGGTTTGAAGTATAGAGGTATGAGTCAATTATTAGTATCTGTCAATAACTCATCTTTCGATCTATTTCATGGATATAATAGTTATTAGAGGTCATATCTTGAAACCGTTAAAGATTTCTGTATGAATTTTTTATTGAATTCTCGAAAAATTTTCAAGTCCTCTGCAAATTTGAGTTTCACTCCACAAGTGGTCTAAAAAATACTGCAATTTTGAAGAAACAACCTCAATGAGTCCATTTATTCAAATGGCATGCTCTGAATTTGTTATGTCTGTCGAATACCCAGTGGGTAGTCTAAATTTTTTGTAGAAATGTGTTGATTTTGCATTTCATGTTAAGTACGAAAGTACGAACGCTGACAGTATACTTTTCACATAAACATTTTCAAAGGTAGGTATAAAATTACTCAACTCTGCAATAATATCAATTGATCAGCCAAATCATCACAATATATGGAAACACACTGTATATACCCGACATAAGAAATGATGAACTACCAGCAGAATTCAAAGAAGAATAATATCGATTTCAGCGAGAATTATCTGATCAAAATAGTCAAGAAGAACCAGGGAATCTTAGATGATTGATTTTGAATTAATCATGAGAACTGTCCGCACACAAATTGTTTTGAGATCTTTATTAACAAAAACTAAGAATGAATAAAAAAGGAAAATCGAACAATTTTGTTCACAACATTCCCTGATTTGTAGAAAAACTTATACTGGAGAGATCAATAATACCTTTGGAGATCAGAAAGCTTGAACATGAAAGGAGCACTAAAAAAAGAGAAATTAGTAAATCGCAGATCTTGTGTGTTACAATGCAGGATATACCAATACATGATTGATTGTAATGACACAAAGATTCTTATGACAGTATGAAAGAAAAATTAAGAAATGCACTAGAAAATCTTACCAATTGTCCAGTGAAGGATTCGAAATAATTTATCGAAAAAAAAACTAACCTTACAATATTTCCAAATGAAAGTGTTATTTTTCAGCACCTCTTTTCTTTATTAAGATCTATGTGGTATTTCTCTTGACCCACTCATATACGCGGAGCCATTAAGAAACCTTCAATTATTCTGAAAATGTTTTTTGTTGGCACTCTCTTCAAATTCGATAATATACGTCTAAAACTAGTATTAATATTCTTCAGAAAGTACTTGGTAGGTACGTCATGTGTTGCAATGCAGAAGAAAAAAAATTGGATATGATTTATATTATAGGTATTAGTTGCGTTTCATACAACAATATCTTTCGAGAACGTATCGCAAGAAACGATGATAAGAGCATATTGAGTTTCAAGCACGAAACCTGAAACAAAAGTGTTATTGTTCTTCAGTGGTACCATGTAATGAGCAGGTGCTATTCCAAGAATTTTGCTGGTAGTACAACGCTGATGACTGAATTGAATTGTAAGCAGTTCAATTCAAATGAACTATTTTTATCGGAGTGATACGTTGGATATCCAGTGGAAAATTACAAGAATGTAGAAGACATTCACACCAGAGTTATTCATGAACATGAACAAGCTGTAATTCCAATAAGAAGAAGAAAATTTTCTGGAGTATATTTTGGAAAAATTGTACATAATAATTAGGTACTCAATATCTGATCAACACATCTCTCATAATATGTACGGGTGATCTCGAATTGCTTTAATTAAAATTTCGATTTCGAAATATATGAACTACTTTTCATGACAAATTCAAAGGAATTCCCCAAAACATAATTTGGGTTTTCTCTTCCAGTCTCTGAAAAAAGAAACAATTAGAAAATTTTTTTTTATTTTTAAATAATAGAAGAAAGGCCCCTGAGTAAAAATTAAGCACTAATTCGATCTATCACTGCAGAACAATTGGCGAGATTATTAGCCTCATCCAACAAAATACAAGCTGACTCCTTGATTTCTCTTTTATAATTATCAGGTTCTGTCATTAGAATTTTTGTGCCATTCCAATCCATCATGTGATTGCCGGTATTGGAACACACATGATCTGCTATCTGGGATTTACCAATATTTATATTTTTATGTTATTCTTATGTTCACGTTTTCTAATTTCTAATGGTCTTGATGTTCCTCCTGTATAAGATTTTCCACAAATACAGGGAATATTGTAAATACAATTTCTAGATTTTTATTTCTCATTCAAAGGTTAAGTTTTTGTTAATGAAGATCGTAAATAATTTTTTGTTATGAAAACAGTCCTCATGTTGAATTTAGAACCAATTCTTTTAATTTCTTCTGAAAGTCCATGAACATGAACAGGAATCAAATTAACTAAAATTGGTTGTTCTTGACGGTTTGTTGTTGGTTCCTAATTGTTATTATCGTTTTGACGCAAAATTGTTCTCTCTAAATTTGAAATAGTTAATTCAAAGGTACTTTCATTTTAGAAATTACAGGCTGATTCTGTAATATCTGCGTTTTCGGTGATACTGTGTGTCTCGATAACGTCTTATAATATTTCGAAGATTTAACACATCTTTAAAAGCTTTTCTAGGTTATTCTTCTCTATCTCCTATCAGATTAATGTTCGCGACTCATTCAATTTCCAATTTTTGTTTCAAAATAAATTGTCAAGTCTGGATATAGGAACTGAAAGTTTAACGTGTTCTACTTTCAAGTTGTCTATTTATATAGCAAGGTTCTCTACTAACTTTATTGCGAGTTTCTCAATAAAACGAATTCAATCTGGATGAATCAAATATTAGTTATCATGCGATGAAACATGTAAGGATGTCTAGTTTGGTGAACCTTCTGTGAACCTAAATATTAAACAATTTTTTTAATTTCATTTCTCTCATAAATTGTAGGTTTTTGAAAAAGTTTGTATAAAAAAATATTGTTGGGGTCATCATTTTCTTAAACTCTTCTCATCACACTAAAGTGACATTAAAATTGAAAAAAATACGGAGAAATAATTTCGTTCGTTCAATTTCGTTTTTAAATGTCATTGTTCATCTGAAACAATGATTGAGTAGTTGGAACGGGTTTAATTCGGTTCAATCATAAAGACTCACTAAATGATGGGAGATAATTATACCGAGTCGAAATTATTTAATACGTTTATTATTGGCATTCATCCCAGATGCTATTATTGATGGAGAATGTATTACAATGCGTGTGTATAATATGAGTAATTGGCTATGTTTAATAGGACTGGCACTCGTACGTTATTCTGGACGGAAATAAAAAACTTTCCATCAGAGCTATTAAGTGCAGAATCGTATATGGGTTATTTGACATTTTGTACTGATCAAAATCGTATATTTTCTTTTTCCTAAAATTTTTTTCACTCTGTATACTTATTGGATTGTACAGTGAGTTTCAGAAGTATGGAATAATGGATTTATTTCTTTCAGGAATCTCAAGACATGATTTGATAGTTTTAAAAAAATTTTCTATTTGTTTATTTTCTCGTAATTTTAATTTTTTTAACTGAGTACCAATTTTTTTTCACATGAATAGATCAAGATATTTCGAATTCAATAGATAATGTACTTTGAAGTAGGAAGCAATGAATTTTATTCGTAATTGATTTTCTCAATCCGTTCGAATTTTTTTCTCGAGACAAAAAATTTTTTTCCTCTGGCTAAAATTTTACCACAAATTAAAAAATTAAAATAAAATTCAATGGATCAAGATGGCCTGAAATCACATTCTGCGGGTTTGAAACATGAACACTGAACTCAATAATTTTCACATGTTTTTGAAATTAGCAAAATTAATATCTCGAAAAATATTCTACTGAAACGGGTTACATGTGCTTCAATGAATTCAAAATTGCATGATCTATCCTTAACAAAATACAGAGCCTCGAAATAAAAATTAGAAAATTTGAGAATTAAAAATATTTTTTTCAAAATAAATAACCTTTGAATAATAATTTTCGATATTCCTGACAGGGGAGAAAATAAAACCGTTATTCCATAGTTCCCATTCAAAATAGTTCAGTTAAATGAATGCGAACATTTCTGAAAAACTCCTCTTATTTCAGTCGGTGAGTGGATTGCATTGAACCCTTTGAAGCAAGTTGGAACGAAGCTAAAAACAAAAGACAATCGCATAGAGTGTTCCTCCTACGATATCTACACATTTTTCCGGGTTTTCCGAACCATTTGACCTCTAAACGACCTCAACGGACCAAAAGGTCACTCCGTATAAAGCTCTCACAGATGAACTCGTAAAATAAGTCGTGTAGTGTGTGGGAACGAAACAGTCCTATAGAAATACATGATCCTGAGGATGGGAACGAATTTTCTCGTTTTATTCATTCCATTCCTTATAATCCTTTCTTGTCGTCTGAATTCTGAAAGGATATTCCAGACTAGACGTCTTCGAGTTTGTATAAAGGGATATATGGAAATATGGAGTGGTTTAGAAGCTGTTGAACCAACAACAATGAGCTATCAAGGTCAAGAGTCCGATGAAAAGACGTTGCCATATCAATTGCCATTGAATGCCAATTATGAATTCGCGAGTATGGTGACATTTTAAGGGTTTAGCTTCAATAGGGATCAAATATTCTGGATTCCCTCTAGAATCTGTAAATTTGATCTAGTAAATTACAATCAGACAATTCTAAGGGCAGTGTTTTCTTTGAGAAAATATTTTGTATTGAACAAGAACTAACATCTTGAGAACAAGAGGTGCTCACCATGAATTTTTCAGCTGGTCGACGTGAATTTTTTTATACGTCCCCATTTAAATCAGAAAATAAAGCATAATAATAATCGAGAAGAATACCAGCTTTAATTAATAGACTCACGTAGCTTTCATCATAGGGATTAGAGAGATGAAATGAGATTTCACACAGAGAGAAGAGATTGACCGGTTTCCTCCTTATTTGTCTTCATCAGAATCCCTTATCTCTCAGAGATAAAATCTTCATAAAATAGTTATTTATGATATGAGTGTTAAAGGTGAAGTTTTATTTCGTGAGTGAAAAAGTGAAATGAGCGGAGCGAATTGAACAATTTCACGAACAAAATAAAATCACTTCTAACACAAATACCCTACAATGATTTTTGTACAACTGCCCTATTTTGATAATGAAATGGGCGAATTTGCAATGACAATAAACTTCAAAATGCATTTTAATATTCAAATAATCAAACGGTTGTTGTGTGGCAGACGTTGCAAACGTTATGATTACTAACAAATGAGAAAAGACGCTGTCATTTGAATTTCGTTGCTGTCCAATTTTTGTCTTGGATTCTTAACTGCTTAATATGTTTGTCGAGAGTACAATTATTGATGAAAGTGACGATTTGGTTGATCCTCTGGATATTGAAGAGTCTGCAAGGAGAGCAAATCTGGAACTCCTACCTAAAAAATCTGTTCAGCAATACGATATTGCATATAACAATTTCCTGGTCTGGTGTAAATTGAAAAAAGTAGAAGGGAACTTCAGTGAAACTGTTTTCCTGGCATACTCAGAAGAAAAATCAAAAATATGGAGTTCATCAACTTTGTGGAGCAAATTTTCAATGATAAAGTCAAGCGCCCTTGTTAAAAATGGTGTGGATGTTAGTAAATATTTTAAGGTAATGGCATATTTGAAATGGAAAAGTGATGGATATCGTCCCAAAAAATCGGAAATTCTCACTCGTGAACAAGTTGAAAAGTTCATAAAGGAGGCACCAGATGAAAAATACTTTATGGTTGAGGTTGCAACTATTTTCGGATTATTTGGAGCCTGTCGGCGTGAAGAATTGTGTAATTTATCAGTGGAAGACATCGAAATGAAAAATAAATCATTGGTTATACAACTTCCAAATACAAAAACGAAAGTCAGTCGTTCTTTCAGTATTATTGGGAAGTATGTAGACTATTTTCATAAGTACTTTGCACTGCGCCCTTCTGTCATCAAACATCGTCTTTTTTCCTGAAATACATGAATAATAAATGCACTGCCAATCCAGTTGGTATTAATACATTTGGGAAAATTCCATCCATTGTTGCCGAATTCCTCAAACTGACAGAACCAAAGCAATATACAGGACACCGTGTTCGAAGATCCTCCGCTTCATTGCTAGCAGAATCAGGAGCAAATATTACGGATATAAAGAAACATGGTAAATGGAAGTCTACGAAGATAGCCGAGGGCTATGTTGATCATTCCATTGCTTATAGAAATGTCATTGCTGAAAAAATTCTCCCAACCTCAACAGATTTTGGATAATCATCATCCAATATTCTACTTCTTGTTTCTACAAGTACTGATGGTGCTGAGGATTCTGATAATGTGTTTCGAAGCTCCCCAACGTCACAGGGCATTAATGTTGGTAATTGTTCTAGTTTTACGATTAATATTAATGTTCATGATTGTTAAATATTGATAATAAAAATTTGCAATCGCTGAATTTTTCTCATTTGATTTCATCATAAGAAAATGGAGTGCTAAAAATTTTTTTTCAACTAATGTTAAAAATATTTTTAACACGCTTCCACGTAAACTATTAATTTTAACATTGTTTAATGTCATTAAAAGTTTTTTCATTTTTCCTTTTTCTTTAAACAAGAGTGTCTAGTGGTCTTGGCTTAGAAAAATAAGGTCAAGATATCATGAATCAGATAAGGGAAAAATCAATTCCCGTATTTTCTACTTCCGATCGACATGTAATGTCTACCAGCGATTTACGATATACGGAACCCACGGCAAGCATACAGTTCCAATCGCACTTGACCGGTTTCAGAAGTTGATTTCCTTCCTTGATACCAAACGAACAAAAACGTCAACAATTCATTTCATCATGTAACATCTGATTAAGGCTGAGAAACCACCGCAATGCAAATATTTATTCCCGATCGTTGGGAAAAAATTGCAACCAACATCCTACATCGTTTCATTTCCTCTGACAATGACACATGCAGCAAGTCCAAGGCAGCCTACTTCGATCAAAAATTATGGGTCATTAGTGGAAATGATTTTTTATTGTACGATCCGCAAGTTTTCAATCATTATCATGTCGATTTCTGTTGTTGTATGATTAATTTAATCAAAAACTGATACACTTAAGGCCGCTATTATGTCCAGAATTTCAACCTCCGGTTCAGCAATCTGGCGTTCAGAATCAACCTTCGGTTGAGTCAGTATTAAAAAGATTTTCTCTACATCGGTTCTGCAACGGAAGATTGATACTGTTGGAGTGTTGGATTGAATTTCGACCGATGTCAAGAGGTTGAGTTTCAAACGTCGGTTATATTTTATTGCACAGAATATTTTTTGACAGTTTCAATAACCAATCAAATTTCCTCATTTTGTTTCAAATGAATAATTTCACCCAATCATGTCAACATTACACTGAAAACAGACCATGGGCTATTTTCAACGTTGCTATGGACACATGTTGATTTATTTCGATTTTGAAGTCTCGTATATTTCGAAATGTAACGATTTGGGTGTAATACTGACGAGAATATTAACGAAATTATTGAATCAAACAAACCAGAAAACACCACTTACAGCAAGAAGTTTGTATGGAAATCATTCATGGATTTTTGTGAAGATAGAAAGTATGAATTAGATGGAAATTGAACGGCGGAAGAATTGGCGTTAATTTTGAAGGATTGTGCTGTGAACATGAGGAAAAAAGATGGGTCAGAGTTCAAAGAAAGCACTGTAAAAACCATGTGGAATTCAACGAGTAAGCTGTTACAAGAAAAATATTATAAAGAAATGAAAGTTATTATTGAACCACACAAAAGTGTTGTATTTCAACAAGCGAGAGCTGCTAGCGATTCTAAACGACGAAAACTGCAATCAGATCCTTGTGAAAGGAAACAAAGTTCAGCAGCATTAAGTTCTGTAGAAATAACGAAAATGGTAAATTTATGAAATGAAGATACTCCTGAAGGTCTGCAAAAAAAAATCTATCACATAGCTGCGGTTGAATTAGCTTGGCGAGGTGGGGAAACTGCTTGCTTTACTGAATTTTTTTGTATCGAATCAAACAGCGATGGTTCTGTAACAAATCGAGTTGAATATAACCCTGTATTCAGCAAGACTTGCTTGAGTGGTTCAAGAATGTGTACTGGAAGCAAGTTTTAATAGAAAATAAGGACAGCAACGTTTGTCCTGTCCGATTATTCAAAAAATTGATGTCGAAAAGGGGCCCAAATATCAAAACCAACAGATTATTCCTCAGACCAAATCGTCAATGGAAATCCGAAAACGATCACTGGTATGATAATATGCCCATTGGAAGAAATACGATTCAAAATTGGACAACATCGTCTGCCACAGCGATTGGCTTGAATACAAAGGAAAAAAAATGATAATCATTCCAATAGATCGAACGCGATAAGTCGATTGGCCAAAAGTGGTGTACAAGAACAACAATTTACAAAAATTACGGGTCACAACAATGCCAACTCAATAAAACCCAACTTGAATATTGACGAAGAACATCATAATCAAATTATCAACAGCTTGCGCAGTGGAAATACATCCTCATCAGTCATAGGAACTAACACGTCTGGATCTTTATTTAACTTTTCTAATTGTTCCTTTGTTAATTGCATCTTCAAATAAATTGTTCAAGCTCTGTTTTTTTCTATAAGTACCAAAAAAATTTTTATCCGAATAACCCTCAGACATGCACAAAAGTTTTATGACAACTTTCTCAAGCTTGTTGCTTGTAGGCAACTATAAAGGAAATAATATTTGAAGAGATGAAATAATGAAGAAACATAGAAACGATCAGATAAAAAGGATACTTAAAGTTCCTGTCAGAAAGACTGACAAAAGAAAGTATATTGCTCAATTTACACACTTAATTCGGAAAGAATACCAGCTTAATAGAAGGGAGAAGTGACTCTCTGAAAACGAGTAGAAAAAAAGAAAAAAATCCAATGAAGGCGTATGGAAATAATTGTTGGTACTCATATAAAGACAAAAAGTTATCATCGTCAGTTGTGCTCAAATTAGAGTAACGATTTCTACGTTTTACCTAAAGATTAAAAACATCAGGCGTCATGTTAAGTAGGGTTCTTACTAATAGATAAAAGATACAGCCGGAAAAGAGTGTATTTTTTTCATTACAAGGACGTGAAAACCTCCAGCATTTGTTTATTTCATTCATAATCAATATTCATGCTGATTACTTGGATTCACTGAGAACCATGTGAAATTTTGTCGAGTTTGGCGATATCAACCCACAAGCTTTTTTATCAGAATTGCGATATGTTCCCAACGGAATAGCTTTTCATAGTGATGATAAAGGTATCGTAGTAGAATAATCTTCACCTTCGTAATTCGAATATTATATACTGTTATTGTTGATCGACTCAAAAAAGGCTTTCACGTCCAGATTTATTGACATTAAAGAGTGTTCTAGGCTTGGTTTATTAGGAATTATTTCAGCTAACTATAACACGTACATCTGCTGTAGGCATCTTCAGTGGATTTTCAGTCTGAGATTTATTATTCATGGGCATGAGTTGATTTAAATTTGAAGTGGGTAGGTTCCTACCTAACATTCTTCGTGGTAAAATTCAATTTTTTTTTTACTCTCTAGATAGTAATTACAGTGGAACTTCCCTATAACGAATACGCTAAATCCGCAAAAAACTTTCGTTATAAAGAAATTTCGTTATGCAGAATTTTTTTTTATTGTGTCAAGTGTCAAAAAAAGCTACGATCACTTGCATTTTTTTTTAATACATTATACATAATTTACTTAAGCACTTCCTTCTAGACATTTTCGCACTACTTTTTTCATTAACGATCAGAGCAAAACTGAAAACTGAACAATCTGTATAGCCTCCTGTTTCAGAAGGAACTCTCCGTCCACCGTAATGGTTTAGTTTATGATTGGGATTTATTACCTACGTTCGACAGAATTACGGAAAAAACCATCCCTAAGTATAATCTGGGAAAAACCTTCTTACCAATACGCATTTAGAGAGTGATTTTCTTGGAATAATTCTTTATAGAGAGAATTCACTTCATATTAGAGGGTGTTTTTAACAGGGTATTTGGATTCAAGCTGCAATGACAGATACGAAATTCGTTGTACAGAGAAATTCTTTGTAGAGACGTTCGCTTTAGGGAAGTTCCACTGTATTTAGTTGTTTTGAATTTTTTTTATTTTTCATTTATTCCATATTGTGTCCTCTGAATAAATATAATAATAAGAAATAGTTTTTTTGTGAATGGGTTTAGTTAAAATCTAACGATGATCAAGAGAACAAATTCTTTTCGAATCAGTTCCAAGTGTTCATTAAGATTTCACTGAAATTCTCGTAGATGTTAATCGCATACTTCAATATGTTTGACGGCATTTCCTTTTAAGTGGGTTCTATGACGGTATCTATGATTACCAGAACATTAATTCGTTAAAATAACATAAAGAGTTTAGTGGTTCAAGTTCAATGTCAAGATAATGAAGAACGCAACATTTTTGAAGCAGAAACATTCAGTATAATTGCAGTTTAAGATATGATTACAGCTATTGGAAAAAGAGCACAGAATCTCCCGCCTGAAAAATTAAATGAAACTGAACTACATCAAAAGTCTCATTCTAACACTCTTTCATTCAAAAACTCGTGTTGAAATATCAATGCCTTCTGCACTTGTATGATGAACTATTCTCTTCTGATTAATTTTAATTTGAATAATTTGTAATCATCAGAGAGAAAAACCAATTTTTACTGTGTTTTTTCTATGTTTCAGAAAAAATGCAGAAAAACCAACTTTTCCAATCTCTATTGCAAGAACTGACATTTACCTACAATACGGATAAATGAAATACTGTTTCTTGAGGTAGATTTTCAACGGGTCACCTGTATGCTCAAGTAAGTATTGTATCACCTATAGTTTTAATTTTCTTCATTTCATTCTCATCCCCAGTAATCGAAATTTCTGACAACTGCACATAAAATACACATATTCGACTTTCACATCGATTATTTTCTGACTGCTAGCAATAAGGTTATCATTATTGTTTTTTTTAATTGCATCGCATTACTTCAATTTTCACAGCTTGTTAAAAAATGTCGATCACTACATTATCTGAAAATATAAATTATTCTTAAAGTAAATTCCTTTTTCAAGCTGTTCTTCATAGTTGCTGTTTCAACTTTCGAATCTTCCTTTAATTTAATCAGACTTAAATATGGGTCTCAAGTTAAATTAACATACGGTGCATTGAGAATAACGGTCTCTATTAGAAAGAAGCAAAGGGCTATAATTACGCTACTCAGCGCCTCTGTCAGCGTACACGAAACGTCAATGGAAAATTCCAGAAGCTTACCCAACTACGTACAACCATTGGCGTTGCAACACGTCTTTGTAGGGGATACAGATTACAATTTAGACTTATCAGTTGGACGATTGGTGTCGACCCCTTTTGCTCATCACTCGCGACGCTCATGCGTCAAATTCAATTGGTCTTTGAAATTGCCAATGAAAGAAAAGCATTGATTCTGATCATTCCCATCAGCGTCGCAGTTCTATGGACGACATAGAACTCCAGTTCGCACAACAGCCATTAAGAAGAGTGTATTCTATGCCTTCTAGATGCAATAAATCATTGGGAACCGAAGAAATCAACTTTCTAAACCCATTCTTACATCTGCAAAGAATCTAGAAGGTGCGGAATATATGCACATGAATTTTGCACATCATTGAACTGCTTGTCTGTTAGAACGAAAACAGGCTTGATTGTGATATTGGTAGTAGTCCACCATTAGTTATATTCTCTAATTCTGCGGCAATTTATCTATTATCTGCTTAATCTGTGATGCGGCAACATTTTGCAATGCAAAAATCTATGGAAAAATATTCCATTGATTTCGATGAAAATCCAGTGAATTTGGGACAATTATGTAAAATACAGTACACAAGGCTCAATTTAACACTCGTTAATTCAAAAACTAGCCATTTCTGCACTTGTATTATAATATATATTCCAGGTTTCGAATAGGTACATAATTATTTAATGGAATTTTGTCTTTACAACAATTTTTTTTCGATTTGTTTTTAAGTAGTTTTCGATATCAACATTTCAGAACATTATTTTGGTACTTTTCCTGATGAAATCTCGGAATATTATCGATACGAAAACTCATTTGTTACAATTTTAGCAACTTACCGCTGTAAACCGATCGAAAAGAGTCAATTTAAATGAGGAAAAGTCAATAATTAGAGCTCCATTGTTATGTCCTACCATTATGAGCAAATATTGTAAGGCATCGCGTCTGACTCATTTCAAGCATCGATTTGGTGTGGTATCTATTTCTATTCATCGATTTCAGTGTAATTTATCCTGATTCAATCAGGAATTGAATTCGACACAATAGACATCGCTGAATATGATCGGTTTATAATCCGTCTTCGTAAAAATGCGAATTGATGAAATATTGTTTTAGATTTTCGACTTTGACCTTTTAGAGTTTGGCGCCGTACAAATTATAATTTGAAAGAACAAAGCGATTTGCTGGTAATTTCATGTTTCTGAATTCCAATATGAATTGAAGTTGCATCAAACCACAAATTTGGTTCATCCGTATTATAATACGATTATTTCTCATAAAACTGATACCAATAAATTATTAGATTTTAGAATTTGCAAATCTGACACACACAGGGTGTTGATACGTTGATTCGTTATGTTGAAGCTCAAAAAAAAATCTACCTTATAGGACCTAAAATGAAACCTGATGTGTTTGAAGCGCTTTTGGAGTCACAAAAAATTTTTATTTTGCTGATTTGTGAATTTGAATGTTTTTTTAATTCCAAAATTGTTCATAGAAGAAATTGGCAAGCCGAGTACTTCGAAAAATTGGATTCCATTGACTGAAATAAATTGTGCTACATGTACTGAGTTGTGCTGCCTGAATTTTTTCCAAAGTCTGTCCAGTTTCATGAAAAATTGAAATGAAAAAAATAGGCCAGCACTTTTTTCTTCTAACAAATGAATGAAAACTTTGTGCTAGATTTTTGCTGTTCTGCGCCGTAAATAATTTGACGAAAATTCTTGAGATTTCCTGGCAAATTACGAAAATGAAGAAAAAACTTGCCCAGCAAAACGAAACCTATGTGTTTGAAGCACTTTTGGAGTCTCCAAAAATTTGATGTTATGCTGATTTGTGACATTGAATTTTTTCTTCTTAATTGAAATAAAAAAAATAGCCAGCACTTTTTTCTTCTAACAAATGAATGAAAACTTTCTGCTACATTTTTGCTGTTCTGCACTGTAAATAATTTGACGAAAATTCTTAAGATATCCTGGCAAATTACAAAAATGAAAAAAAAACTCTTTTTTCCGAAGAGAATATATTGGGCTACTTGTTGTGAGAAAAATAAGAAAAAGTAGTGGGCTATTTTTTTTCTATCTCGATTTTTCGGGGACTCAAACAGACTTTAGTACATATGGAGCAAAATTTTTGCTGGGCTGGCACATTTTTTCGATATCTGGAATATCTCCAGAACAACATTAATAAAAAAGTTCTTCTACGAAAATCAGTACAGGTGGCTAAGACATTTTAACACTACGAATTTTTTCCGAAAATCCAGAAGTGCTGGGCCAAATAAAAATTCTGCCAGTGGCGGAGATTTCATTATTCAAAATTCTCCTGAAATGAATTTATATGAATATCCAAGAAAATGACGTAAAAATGATGGAGGGTGATTTTTTCTGCTCTGTTAGAGATTATCGTACATTATCTGTTCGATTTAACAACTATTTGATTGTTGATATGGCTCGCAGGAGTTGTAAAAAATATGACGCAATGTTTGACTCTATCTGGCGACAGCCTTAGTCTAATTAGATGCCCATGTGGTACGTTAATATCGAAAAAATGATTATTTCAGCAGTTTGTGCGCTTGGGATCATCGAAAAAGTTGGAAATAACAAAAAAAATTGGTTTATAAAAAAATATACGTTTTTCGATTGAATTTCGTTGGTATTGCGAATCCGGAAGATTAAGAAGATTGCGACATATCCTATGGACGCAGTCATGCCGCAAAACCAATCCTCAAGATCCTTTGCGATAGGAAAGAGGTACGTTAACCGCAGCTGTACAGCGATAGCGGTGCTGGTACTTTTCCATTGAGAACGGGATATGCAGCTCTTATTTCAGCACCTAAAAGAGCTTGCAAGCGCAAATTTTCGACCTAAGCAGAAACAATAATATTTATGTTTATGTTTTTTCCAATCAGTGCTGACATCCGCAACAACCAACATCAGACAACTCGCAAAAAATCTGCAACCGCTACATTGGTCATCAAATGTCCGTCAAGAATTCCTGAACTGAACCTACTTAAATCTACGACTGGGATTGACTCTAAAACGGATTCTTCAAATGTCGTTCTATTTCCAACCGGACTATTTGGTATTGTTACGTTGGCATTAAATAATCCAAACCGCATGTGTTAATTCGAAATCTCCCTTACCTTGTAAGCTCCATGCAGGGGGGCAGTACCTTGTTTCTTGTGCGACATTTCGAAAATTAAAACACTTCACTTCACCGGAGAGAATTGGTTATGAAAAAAAATCGGACTTAAAGCTAATGCTGTTCCAGCTCTATGACGTAGAATGAGAATGAAATAGCAAATAGCAGTGGTGTAAACGCAAGTCTGTGGCGTGCGAAGATAGGATTCGGTGGGGGATAGTTCTGGCGCGTGCGCAGTGGCGTCCGCACCTGTTGAAACAGCGGTTCGAATTGAAATTCGCCGGCGGAATCCGCTAAAAGTTGATGGCATATTATATCATGTAAATATGCTTTGTGATTGTGTGTTTAGGCGCTTATTGGTCGGATTATGCACTAAAAATAGAATCAGGAAAGAAGTCGAGACCAGAAGCGAATCTCGATTGGAAATCTGGGTTGCGATGGTCAGAAACGCGAGAAATTCGGTGTTCACTTGGGGCAAGCTTGAACATGAAAAAATTAGAAGACAGAACGAAGTTCATGAAAACATTTCATAAAGGCGTAGAAACTACAATTTCATTGCAATATGCGGTGAAAAGGCTTCAAGTTTCGTGATGTTCATGACTAGTATATTCTAAAACTACACTGCGCAAAAAAATTAACGCACATTCTCAGAAACTCAATTTTAATGAAAGTTAACTCTACATTGACTTTATAACTTATTTTTTATGTTCTCACGGAAAGGTTTTGAACGAAACAAGACACGTAAAATGGAAGAAAAATTCAGGATTTCACCGAATCTTATGTGAAAGAAGAGAAATGAACAATTTTCAAAATACTGAAATGCTGATGAGTGCACTACATTCTCTTCAAGAATGTTCCTTATATACTTATCAGCATTCATAGCTCCATTATTAACGACCACTAGATCTGTGCGAGCAGTCAAAAATATTTCACCTCATACCAAAATCGATCCTCCCCCGAAACCAGTAGTATTCAGGAAATTGCACTGAGCATATCTTTCATGTGGAAGTCTGTATACAAAGGAACGTCGATCACAATTTTAGAGGCAGAATCTAGGCTCATCTGTGAAGAGAACTCTTTCCCAATCGGCCTTTTCCCAATGGATATGCTCTATCGCAAAATCCAAACGCGCCCTTCGATGGGCTGGGGTAAGAGCTGGGCCTCTTGCCGCGACAAGAGGCCTTAAATCATATTCTCTGAGGCGATTTCTTATTGTATGAGTGCTAATTTGCACCCCATGAGTTTGCTCAAGCTGATTTTGAAGGAGGCGAGCGGTTGTAAACCGTTGCCTCAACGAAGAAACTCTCAAGTAACGATTTTGAATGGCAGTTGTTACACGTGGTCTACCCTGTCCTGGTCTTCGGACATTCATACCTGTCTCCCTGAATCGCTGCAACATTATGGACACACTAGTATGGAAAACTCCAAACCTTTCTGCAATTCTTGTGTATGTCCACCCTTCTTCTCGCAAAACTACCGCTTGGGCATATTCCTCTTGGGTCAAATTGCGTGTTTCGCGTTGCATAGCGATCGAGTGTAGAAAACCAAACGAAAGAAAAACTATTGATCACTAGAATTGATCGAGAACAACTGATTTTAGAAGGGAGTCAATACATTCAAAATCTCATAATATCTTTTTTTTATTCCTGCTGGGAAAAATATCTGTATTGAAGAAAAACGTTGAAAGTGGATAACATATGCATGCATAATTCTGATAAAAAATATTCCCGAATTTCACAATTTTTTCACAATAATTATGTCGCTTGTACAGGTGGGCGAAATTGGTGATATTTGAACCACAATTTTTCAGAGACAAAAATGAATAATACGTTACGGGGGTCTTTTCTGGAGAAACTGATAATGCCATCAACTGCATTCGTCTTCTTTTGTATTCGAATTATAGGCCAACATTGAAATTTGGGCGATTTCAACTTTGGTCAATTATCTCCGTTTCTGTTTGTGCTAGGATGTTGAAATGAAAACATTATACCGGCACTTTTTTCATAGCATTCCAGTAGCGTACTTTGTTTTTTCTCAAGTGGTTTCCTCATTGAGCTATAACATAAAACTACGCCTTGAAATGGCGTAGAAAGAATCGCAATTTTTTTCCCGTTTCAGAAAAATATCATACATCATACATCGCCCTCAGATTCTTTCAGAAAAATGAAAAATATAGTTCGTTTGTGAAAATTATTGAGTATTAAGGAGACCGAATCACAGAATAATATATCTCTACGCATGGTGTTATTATTATTTTGTGAATAAATACTTGATTCAATTCTCCCTGGTTTGATTTCTGTTCAGAACAACTGTCAATTCTTAGAATTCGAAGTCATTATTGCCGGCAATATGGAAATGTTCGAAAACTACGAGAATTATGATATGTTAAAATGATTTTTTCAGCGGCAATAATGACTTCCAATTGACAGTTGTTCTGAACAGAGATCCAACCACGAAGAATTGAATCAAGTATTCAATCGCAAAATAATAATGACACCATGCGTAGAGACATATTATTCTGTGATTCAGACCACTTAATACTCAATAATTCAAATTTCAGATACAAACTATATTTTTCATGATATCTGAATGAATCTGAGGGCGATGTATGATGTATGACATATTTCTGAAACGTCAAAAAAATGTCCATTCTTTCTGAGCCATTTCAAACTATTGTTTTCATGAGAAAAAACACAACTTCATGCTTTAGGTTTGCAAGGAATTCTCTTGGGAAAAAACAAGGTACGCTTCTGGATTGCTATGAAAAAAGTGCCTGCATAATGTTTTTGTTTTTTTGTTTGAACATCCTAGCACAAACAAAAACAGAGATAATGGCTAAAGTTGAAATCGCACAAATTTCAATTTTGGCCAATAACTCGAAAACAAAAGAAGATAGAGGAAAGCAGTTGATGGCATTATCAGTTTCTCCAAAACCGTAAAGTGTCATTCATTTTCATCTATCTCTCACGGCTAATCACCAATTTTACTCACCCTGTTCATATAATTTCACTGGAGATTTGTGAAGTCAAAAAAAAAATTTTGTCTTTATCATTCTTTGCGATTTGGCTCAGTTGAAAAGATGCAGGATGTATGAAAAATGAAATTTTCGAATATACCTAGAATTTCAAATAATTTTATCAGTTGAAATAAATTTCGGAATATAGGTTTTCATTGATGCGTTGAACCTTTCTACAAACACAAAATTCCTCCCACATGTTTTATTTCATTCATAGTTGAATGCTATTCAATGAATATTTCGCCATTTTTGAAAATAAAAGTAGGTATTCTTTGAAAAGAATATGATAAAAATTAAAAATTTGTCATTAATCTTCCATTATTGAAAATGAAATCATGAGCAGGTGAACTGAAAGTTTCTCTCCGAATTCAGTCTGGTAATTTTCCATACCGTAATCTCTGAAACAATGAATTGCTCATAAAGCAAATTGCTAAATCCGCATGAATCATCGCAAGTCCGCTACAATAAACGTGAAAAGTTTCCAATCTACCATATGTATGTATTTCGAATGAAGGGGATATATTCATAGAATACTCTTTTATCGCTGTGTTTGAAGTTGAATTCGATTTCGTAGCGTTCCAGATGGATACAATCATATCATTTAATAACTTCTTTTAATTTTCCTGGCATATCCATTGAAGTTTCTCTTGGATGACTGAAATCTTGAATTTTTGTTGTAAAATGAAATAAAAAAAGTAACGTGCATAATTTGTGTCTTCAGTATTTACTTTTTGTAGGAACATGCTGGAACAGGTAAATTTTCATTTGAATGTACAGGGTGAGTCAATAGGTATTCCTCCATCAGTCTAATAGTCTCGGAAATTTTGTGCTAGGAGAATTATTCAAATTTTGACGAAATAAGAATACAGCAAATATCCTATTCGATGATGTTGATCTTTGTGCCGATTTTTTTTTTAAATTCCATGTGGTTCTCGACATATTTCAAAACTCGAAAAAATGAGCCAGTTCAGCAATTTTGGCAAAATTGGTAGCCAATAACTGAGATAAATGTGACACACATGTGTCTACTGAGTTGGCTGTACGAATTTTTTCAAAAGTGAAACTATTCTCCCGAAAAATCAAAATTGAAAAAAAAATAGGCCAGTAGGTACTTCGCTTTTTCTTCTCACCAATAAATGGTAAAATTTCATTTACATTTGGGCTATCTTGTGCTGTCAACATTTTCACGAAACTTCGTCACGTTTTCTGGAAATTTACGAAAATGAAAAAAAGTCAACCCAGCATTTTTTTTTCTTGTATGAAAATTTTTTCTTATGATTGTGCCCGAATTGTGCCAATCAGATATTCAGAAAAAAATAAACAGGTTTCTACTAATATGGAGAAAGTAAGAAAAACCGCATAGCTGGCAAAAGTATTTGAGATGTTGGTCCAGCACTTGAAATAACATTCCAAATTATGTTTTTCCCTCTACGATTTTCTAGTTTTGATCATAATTGAAATTTTGGTTCGACATTTTTTCTCCCCCAATTTAATATTTTCTTTTTCGGCTATTATTCATCACTAAAAAACAACTCAATGAAATCGATCGCTTTTTCTTATTGAATTAAATGGGCTATATCAAGTTTTTCATTCACAATCATAATGATTTGCATGCTTTGAATTAAAAATGGACCTTTTCGGAGATATTTTCGCACAAAAAAGTACGCGCAATTTTCACGTTCAGATTTATAATATTTTATTTCTTATTTTTTCATCCCCAATTTATTTGATTCCCAAGATGACGACAGAACATTAACAACATGAAATTCAAAAGAACATAGTCAATATAAGTTTTTTTTTACATGATTTGCAACATATTTTATGACTCCTTACCGAATTGAGTAAGGTTAACGAATGTTTTGTTTGTTTATGGATAAACCACTGTATGTGTTTAATACTTTTCAAGGCGAAATTGTTCCTAAATTTAGTTCTGACAACGTACTACTCAGTAATCTATTAAATGGATGTGCCTTCTTTCGTTCAACCAATGCTATATATAGAAATATTCAACAGAATTGGAATCAATGGTATTAGGTACTATACGATCGGTATATATGTAAATACAATTAGAGATGAAGCGAAAATGGTTGTGCTTTCGTTTTGTTTTCAGATAAATTATTAGTTCAGGGTATGACGTCTGTTGTTGATGATGATATGGTTGAAAATATATACTGCTCCACAAGAGTTAGGGATATCGTATTTAATCGTTTGAAAAGTATGTTATCTTTAAGAAAATCGCTGTAAAATCATTTAAAACTCCATAACAACTTGAATCGATCCAATAAAAATCGTCAATCTTGTCGCCTTTTTTCTGAAGTTTGGTTTTTTGTATATGCTTCTTGAATGTTCTTATTTTGAAATAGAGCCAGTTTATCAACGGCTTCTATTTGAAACGAGTTTTCTGAAAATGCCAAGACGTAAATTAACAAACGCTGAGGCTAATAGGGCTATCGGAATGCTACAAAGTGGCCTAACTCTGTTGTTGTAGCGGAAAGGCTCCAACGAAAAACAACGCCTGCTCAGGATCGTTTCATCACCGTTTCGACGAGAAGAAAGCCTACATCTACGTGTAGAATGCTACGGAATACTCTTCAAAATGCAGATCGGGTCCATTAAGAGGAGTTCCATTAACACGTGACCATAAGCGTCAAAGACTGGAATGGGCAAGGCAGCATATCAATTGGAACGATCCATGGCGTAGTGTCCTTTTCACTGATGAATCCAGATATGGATTTTCTGATTCACGAAGAATAAGGGTATGGACAATCCCACGCATGGGATATGCTCCAAAGAAGATTGGATAATCATCAACCTACCCCAGAATCCTTAAATGATGTGAGAGAGCTTCTGCTCCGTTTATGGAACCAAATTCCTCAAAAAATGTTCAACAACCTCGTGTGTAGTATGCAAAGAAGATGTCAAGCTGTTATTGATGCCGTGGAGGCCATACATTGTATTGATAGTCTAAAAATGCTTGAATTCTCTGGGAATAAAATTTCGTTATTTTACTCAATTTTTCTAAACCACCCTGTATATGCTGCAGACCTACAGGCTAAAATTAATTTTATTTCCTGCAGCTTGAAATCTTATTTATATGAATTTTCATCAGAAAAACTCATTTAAACCATATTTTTTTGCTAGGTTTGCCTGCCTTCCATCCGAAATTTATACTTTTCATCTAAAAAGGAAGTTTTGCAGAATCACATGAATACAGGTACTAGTACTAACCATTGTCGAAGAGAGTCAGGTTAAATGTGTCGAAGGTTACATAAGACAGTAGCTATGAAAAGAGTTTCAAGAAATTCGACAAAATTATTGAAAATGACTTATAATTGAAGATAACAATATTTCAGATCATTTCTGAAACAGCTAGTTCAGTTGAATCTCAGATATGAGTACCATTTTAAGATTTTCTTGTGGATGTGAATCAATAATTGAGAGACCGTTAAATTGAAATATAGCAAGATGAAATGACGTCTTTGCAGTAATGTCAGTGTCCTCCATCCCACGGAAAGACAGGACTGTATCGGGTTTAAAATATGAAAGTAACCTTCTAGACTATTCAACTGATTGAAAACCATAGACATGAAGAATGGACTGTGCGATGGAATGGATAAAATAACGACTTCTAGAAAAAGACAAAATCGATTGATTTTTAGAAGATATTCACAGATTAAATTGATGAATTTTTTAGGTATATTCCTAAAATATTTTCTTAACAAGAATAATTTCATGAGCTACCTTCAATTTTGACATGGATTTGGATGGCAGTTAGTTGATATTTCATTATTAATAAATTGTTTCAGAGACTGAATGTTTTCTTTAAATAATAAATATGGGTGAAGCAATTATTTTCAAAACATAGTGGGTTAACAATAAAAAAAAATTATACTTCGAACTTTGTAACGATTCAGAGTTCATATCAGACTCCTTCCTCAGAAAAACTCTTGAATTCATGAGAATTTTCAGATTTGTGAAAATTGTCTATTTTCAATATTTTTTTTATGTAAGTTTTTTCACAAATACAGGAAACAAACACCCTGTATACTTTCTTCCCTACAAAGCCGAAACAATTTTAGACTGCTCAGGATCACCTTGTTCCGGTTTAATTGTAATTAAATGGAATTCGCTGATAAAAGCACAAACAATAAGTACAATCAAAATTCGACATATCAAACCTGTGGAAAGATTTTTCGCAATCTGAATGTGATGAAGTGAATTGAATGACGACATTGGAATTTCGGAGCTAGAATGATGATATCTGTTTATAAGTTCCAACCGATAACTCATTGAGATAAGATAAGGTTCTATGTTCCTACCTTTATCCTTATCAGCTTCGGATATAGGTATCACTCTACCGTAAAATATCTGAACTGATACTCTTTTAGCGGAGTTCTCATGTTAATTCATGCAAGATATTCATG
This sequence comes from Hippodamia convergens, assembly GCA_038502775.1. NCBI lineage: Eukaryota > Metazoa > Arthropoda > Insecta > Coleoptera > Coccinellidae > Hippodamia > Hippodamia convergens. The sequence goes on from CM076608.1 coordinate 26,218,233, forward strand.
ATACTGGAAAAGTATAAAAAAACAAATGGAAATAGTACCCTGACGATACATACCTTACACATAATAGGATTTACTCCAACAGATTTGCTACATAATATATAAATTTATATCGGAAATGATAACAACGACGAAAGGTGCGAATACAAAACAAGTTATGAACAGAAGAATAAACAAAGGGAAGAATAAACAAAAAAATACAATATAGGATGAGTCCGTATGTATGAGAAATTGTTTGTTCGTTCAATAGATTTCTCAACAGCCTGGTACTGGTACTATAGAAAGAATTGCAGTTTCGAAGGTTAAATTAAAAAAAAGAAGATGAACAGAAAGCTTTGAAAAGCTTCTCAAGAACATAAATGACTTGAATAAAGTAAAATGAAAAAATAGAGATAGTCGAACACCCTGAAGTAAAAGATAATATTGTAACTGCTAAAGGTTTAGAGGACAGTCAAAGTCTTCAAATAGGGAAGGAAGTAAATCGAAAAGCTAGTAGAAAATCCAAATTCGGAAGATCACTGAGAGGAAAGGTCGGATTTGATTGAAAAAAGGGGAAACTGAGGATGAAACAAACCTTGGCTGAGAAAAAAGCCAGAGTATCAAAAAGCAGGTGAACGAAGAATCTATAGCATAAACGAAAGTGAGACAAAATGTGTATAGGTAGAATAAGCTGAAGAAAGAAACAAGAACAGCAAATAAATGCTAAGGCACTATTCTTCAGAGAGAAGGGGCAAAACGAAGTTTACATAAGAACAAATCCAACAGAATTTATTCCAAGTTTTTGTATTTTTTCTCTACTATTGTCATTTCAGAAATGTTATGGTCATTCCCAGCCTTTGGAACATTGTAAATTAGGAGTTACAGTCTTTTTTCTCAGAATTATGCAATATTCACATTGTCAAGCAAATGATCAGATAGAGGATGATCTGATCTGGTTCAACTCTTTTTTCATGAGAAATATTGGAAGAGAGACATGAAAATTAGACATTAAGAGAGTCTTCCTGGCTTATTTGCCGTGGTCTATTAGGAATTATTTCACCTAACGTCTCGCTTACAACTGAGGTAGGCATCTTCAGAGGATTCTTGGTCTGAGGTTGTAACTTGACCGCTGAATTTCCTAAAGTGATAATGGATTCGATCTGTTGGCCCAACTTATACCCTGATCAATGGCGGGAGTAGGTAGTGGGTTTACGCGCGCGATGTTGATTGGTTCATCGCTCCCACTTCGTATTGGTTTGATTTTGGTCTTTTTCAATACCCGCAACCATGCGCTATGTACCAAAGGAGTTTCTTCCCTTCTGTTCATGTTGTTCTTATGTTTATATATCTCAATGGCTTTCATGTTGATCCTAGGATAGAAACTTTTGATTTTCGAAATAGCCTCTGCCTTCGAGAAAACAATATTGTGTGCATCTGTTAGAGCATGTTCCGATAGTGCGGATTTCTCTGTCTGATTGAGTCGACATCATCGTTCATGCTCCTTAATTCTCGTATTGATACTCCGTTTCGTTGTACCAATGTAGACTTTGCTGCAGTCACAAGGTATCGTGCAAATACCGGGTTGAGAAAGTATGTAACCTTGTCAGAGTATCAATACGAGAATTATGCTGTCGACTCACTCAATCAGACAGAGAAATCCGAACTAGCGGAACATGCTCTAACAGATGGACACAATATAGTTTTCTCAAAGGCAGAGGCTATTTCGAACATCAAAAGTTTCTCTCCTAGGATCAACATGGAAGCCATTGAGATATATAAATATAAGATCAACATGAACAGAAGGGAAGAAACTCCGTTGGTACATAGCGCATGGTTGCCGGTATTGGAAAAAGACCAAAATCAAGGCAATACGAAGTGGGAGCGATGGACCAATCAACATCGCGCGCGTAAACTCACTACCTTCTCCCGCCATCGATCAGGTTATGAGTTGGGCCAACGGATCGAATCCAGCATCACATTCGGAAATTCAGCGGTCGAGTTGCATCCTCAGACCAAGAATCCTCTGAAGATGCCTACCTCAGTTGTAGGCGAGACGTTAGGTGAAATAATTCCTAATTGACCACGGCCAATAAGCCCGGAAGACTCTCTTAATGTCAGTATATCCGGTTGTGAAAGCCTCAAACTATTTATAGAAATTAGAGTCACAAAAATGCAATTTTGTTTGTGATTTTTTATTCGTAGAGACAAGTTGACGAACAGTAACACAATATTTGCCCAACAAATGTATTTGTTTTTTTGTTGCTTTGGAAAAAATTACGTTTAGAAGTAACATTCAGTTTGTTCAGCGATCAACAAGAAAATGACACCAAAATGACTCAACTGAATTACTCTACCGTTCACTAAGTAAAAATTTCAAAATAATTTTTTTCCAATTTTCAATTTGAGATTTCCTGTTATGAGATTTAAATCCAGGATATGAGGGAGAATGAATTATCGCACCCTGTATATACTCAGTTAGGTTTCCCATTATCTTATTCTGGGATAAGAATAATTTAAAGGGAGAAACCAAGTTACAAACCATCTCTAGGAACATCATGTATAATCCAACGAATATTAACTGAGGAGTCTGCACTGGACTTTCACGTAAACGAATGTAAAATGCTTCTGCTCAGATGATTGGAGACTACCGCATTCACCAATTTGGTATTTGATCATCGCCAGTATCATAAACGATGAATGAAATTTGAATACATACCTAGTTAATTATGCAAGTGCAGAAGATTCAATTGAAATATTTTATGGACGGTCTTAGCATTTTTCTGAAAGTTTTTCTGAGCTTTTTTCTCCCAGCCTCTGTATCAAAAATCATTAAAAAAAATTTTTGAATAACAGAAGAAAAGCCCTAATGTATAACTTGTACACTAATGTCAGGAATTGAATCCTTTCAAGAAAATTTTATAGAATAAAACAACACTGAATTTTTTTATCCTCGTGGAACTTTTCGGAATAGAAAAATTTTAGGAGTACTTGGGAAAATGTTTTTCTAATCTCAAGAAAATTTGTCAAATCCGAAAAATTTTCTGTGATACGCCCCTGTGCGGCGCCTACCTTCCTGACTGCTCTGTTTACGTCTATGTCCGGAAAATTTGGCGAAGTCCCAGCTCTGGGAAAAGCACCCCCACCCATTCATTTTTCTATGTCCCCCCTCCACTCAAACTTTACTGCCAAATAAACTTTCATTTTCCAACTACAATCGTTCATCTCCTATTTCTTCTCCTTTTTTGAGGTCAAGGACGTGTCACGAGTTCTGAAAAAACGATATCAGTATTGGAACGCCAATCTCGAATGATTTATACACGGTGTCCCTATAAAAACGCGAGGGAAGTTGAAGCTTGATTCCTGAATTAATGTTAGAAGAGGTACTTCATGTCAATTTCTATCAAAAAATTCAACAAATTATTAACTACAACTGAAGAGCTATCTCAACCAGAGGACAAAGCGGTTGGTAACTATACTGTCAAGTCAGACAATGATTCCTAATTGATCTCAGATCATAATGCCGAAGACGAACAAAGAATTAATAATGATACATACATTATCTATTTCCATAATTATCATTCAGCTATTCACAACCAGAACCTCATTCAATAATATTCATAAATTCGAAGTTTATGATTTTTACCGAGATCAACAAGATTACGAAAAATTTATAGTACAGGGTAATTGTTCATATTTTACTCAATAGCTATCTCAGTTAATATTGGTCGTACAAAAATGTTGGAATGGGCAAATTTGAAGTATTTTTATAGACATTCAGAATTCCGTACTAAGAAATGGATAAAGGCATCGTTAACATAAAAATTCTAAGTGAACTTTTGTTTTTCAAATGGCACACCCTGTATTTTATTTTCCTAATCGGTAAAGCTCTTTTCTTCTGATTTCAAATATATATACTTCATTGAGGTTATTTTCGGCACTTTCTGTATATATAGGTTTTTTCGTCTGAATCTAAGGCAGCTGTAGAACGCAACTCGGGAATGCTGTGATTTCTTTTAGATCGAAGTTCCATTCTATGGCCTCCTGATAGTCCCTACTTAAAATCAATGCAAAATATTGAAAACATTTAATTCAGAAAAGAGAAAGAAATTGACAACCTCAATATATTTCATAAATGGTAAGGAAAATCTCCAAAAACTTGAAAAAAAGATATCGACTCTGTCTTGAAGATTTTCAGAAAACTGCCAGAGATAACTTCAATAAAGTATATTTATTTGAAATTAGAAGAGCTTTACCGATTAGAAAAATAAAATACACACATTAGAAAAACAAAAGTTTACATAAAATTTTTAGGTTTCTAAATGCTCATAAAAAAAAACTGCAGATTCGCCCATTTGAACTTTTGTTTACGACCAATATTGACTGAGATAGCTATTGAGTAAAATATAAACAATCACCCTGTACTTAAAATAAACTAAGGCTACCTTTTCCATACTTTCTGAATCTCCAGTAAAATAGTTAAAAAATAGGTAAAAAACATATTATGTTTCATGCATATCACTCTTCTCAGATACTCTGTTTATATCAAAACAATTTCGCAGTATGTATTCTTCGATATTACGTTCGAAAAATAAACAGAGAATTTTTCTGCTTGAGCGTAAACACCCTGTGTATACTATGTCATTTTAATTTACTCCTAAATGTGGAGTATGTGCTAATTTCCATTCCTCGACACTTGAGTAATTTGAAGTATTCACTATTTTATTTCAAAACAATAGATTATACCTGCAGGTTTCGTCTGATTACATTCGGCATTGATGATAAGAAACTCTTGAGTTTAAAAAAGCCTGGTTCTATTGAGAGAGAAAAAGCAACAATATCACCTTCAAAAATAGTTTTTTGAGCTTTTGTGGAAAGTATTCGAAAACAAAGTTTTGAATCCATTTCTAATTCCTCAATTTATTCACGTGGTCAGTAGGTAATTTTTTTACATAAATTTTCATTCCCAATCCGATAGTTTTTCGATGTATTTGCTTCAATGTTTCCTGATGAAAAATGCTCTCATATATTAGAGATATGACAGGTTGACGAAATATGAATTTAGACAAATCTCAACATCTACCGCAATTTCATTCTCACTTGCCTTCATATCGAGATGAGGTTATAAGAGATAAAATAAGGGGCACGAAGGTATGATCGACATATGAATTTCAATAATCAGAATAAATTTTAAATACCGAGTGTTATATATTATTCGATCAGAAAAAAATTGATGGTGAGGTAAAATATACTTCCAGTTTCAGTTATAACTTTTCATCACGAGGGTTTATTTAAAAAACACCCTGAAACTTTCTGAGTAACATAAATCGAAAAACTGAAAGCAATTTAGATTTTTCCTTAGAAAGTAGCCCATAAATTTTTCAGCACTGACATTTTTGTCACTCGTGGTTGAATTCAAGAAAAAATGAATATGTTGACCTTCAGAATCACGAAATACTTAGAAATACATATCAGCGTTTGTAGCAGTCTCTTCAAACCGAAATTCCAAATAAGATTTAGACAGAAAGGTCTGATCGAGAAAAGGTCAAATACTGAACACAGTTGAAGTAGAAGACGTAGCAAGCAATCATTTCACAAATGTTCTAAGGTTTATTATATCGATACATTGATTATTCTACTCACTTTCTTCAAGAATCAACACAGCAAGAAAAGAGGGGGACAGAATATTCTTGCCTGCTTTTAGTGTAATGATCAGACCAGAACTGAACGAAAAATCAGATTTTGAATATAAAGGTCGAAAACTATTCCGGATCAATAGGTTTATCTTTGAAGATGGAGTGGTAGTAGATAATATCTATTGTTATGGCCAACTGATTCATTGATTGACAATCAGAATGCGAGTATAATTGATAACTGACCGAATGGTTCCGATTTAATTTCCTCAGATTTTGGGAAACAAATAACGAATATTGCATATATCGTTTGAGATTCCGAACTTCAGCAAATTCTCGTGTGATACACTGAATGGAAATTAGTTGAATCTTGTTGAAGTGAAAAACATAAAGCATCACTCTATTCTGACGTTTTTCAATAAAACCTGATCTTTCTCTGCAAATTTTCAGTGATACAGGAGAAGATGTACTCACCTTGTTTAAATCTCTCTAGTCCAAGAACTGACTTAAGTTACCTAAGACAATTTAACTCACAACTATCACCTACTGAAACACTCAAGATAATATCTCAGCAACCATACTGGTCTGTAGCTATTTCGTCACTAAGGCAACAAAATCAAGTGGAATTAATGAAAGTAGCAATATTGTCAAGGTTGAAGGAATTTTAATTATCTGAAACTGCATAGTTGAGGATTACATAAATATTCGAGGCAAGTACTTATTGGAAAATCCACAACAACACGTTTTGTATTCCTTTGTGATTCTGTGCAGATGGGATCTACCAGAGAAGATTTCGATATGATGATGGATGTAGCAAGGGAAGTGACTGCTGCTGGTAGAAGGAAGAATAGCGTGGCTTGGTTGCGGCTCAAGAGACGATGAAAGAAAAAATGGTAAGAAGATTGATGCAAAATACGAATTTCCAAATTTTAAACTGCTCCACATGAGTAAGGGATATTGACTTAAATTGCAAAAAATATAGTTTGAATGAGATTATTAATATGATATCAAGTTGCAGGAAGTAAAACTAATTTTAGCCTGTAGGTCTGCAGCGTATAGAGGATGGTTAAGAAAAATCTAGTAAAATAACGAAATTTCATTCTAAGAGAATTCAAGAATTTTAAGACTATCAATACAATGTATGGCCTCCACGGGCATCAATAACAACTTGACATCTTCTTCGCATACTACACACGAGGTTGTTGAACATTTCTTGAGGAATTTGTTTTCATAAACGGGGCAGAAGCTCTCTCAGATCGCTTAAGAATTCTTGGGCAGGTTGATGATTATCTAATCTTCTTTGGAGTATATCCCATGCATGTTCTATGCAATTCAAATCTGGTGAGTGTGGGGGTATTGGTAAATGTGGAATACCAAGCTCCTCGCACGCATTCTTAACTATGGCTGCACGATGCGGTCTAGCGTTATCGTCTAGAAATTGAAAAGTTTCACCAATAGCAGCGAGAAATTTTGGCAAAACATTGTCCATGACATGCTTCCTATTGTGTGAGGCGGTCATATTCCAGGACAAATGTGTAGATCTGTGCGCCCGTTGAAACATATCCCGGCCCATACCATAACACTACCCCTTGGAATGGATGGACTTCTTGGACATAGCGACGATTACGGGGTATGTGTGACATTGTCCATACCCTTATTCTTCGAGAATCTGAAAATCGTCCATATCTGGATTCATCAGTGAAAAGGACACTACGCCATTGATCGTTCCAATTGATATGTTGCCTTGCCCATTCCAGTCTTCGACGCTTATGGTCACGTGTTAACGGAACTCCTCTTAACGGACGTCTAGAACCTAGATTCACCTCTCTCAAACGTCGTCTGAGGGTTTCGATGGAAACTTGGACCCCATCTGCATTTTGAAGAGTATTCAGTAGCATTCTACACGTAGATGTAGGCTTACTTCTCGCCGAAACGGTGATGAGCAGGTGATGTTTTTCGTCGCCCACAAAGCCTTGGTCTTTCCAACACGGAACGTGTCTCCCTGAACCTATTCCAAATCGAGATATCACTCTTTGGCTGACTTATAGCCTTTCCGCTACAACAACCTGAGTTAGGCCACCCTGTAGCGTTCCGATAGCCCTATTAGACTCAGCGTTTTTTAATTTACGTCTTGACATTCTCAGAAAACTCATTGCAAATCAAAGCCGCTGATAAACTGACTCCATTTCAAAATAAAAATATCAATGAAGCGTATGCAAGGAACCAAAATTCAGAAAAAAGGCGACCAGATTGGCAAAATGTCTCCTACTGATTTCATTGGACCGATTCAAGTTGTTATTGAGTTTTGAATTATTATACAGCGATTTTGTCGAAGATTTCATAATTTTCAAATCGATCGAATACGATATAACTAACTCTTGTGGAGCAGTATATTACAAACATCAGAAATACACGTTATTTCGAGGTTTTGCATATGTTCACGATACGATAGCCTATGTTCTGAGAACCAGAATGTACAATACTTTGTCTTGTACACAGGCTATCGTAGTTTTTCGAATCCTGATGACGTGAGGTTGGAAAATACGAGATAAACAAACTTCTCGGGATATGATGGCAATAGTGGACTCTTCGAACGAATAAAATTTAATATGCATAGCTTCTACACATTTTATTGATGTCTGAAAAACTCCATTCTCGTCACTTAATCACTCACTGACTTATGATAATGAAAACTGTTTCGATAATTCTTGAAGTCCTGTAGAGCTGAAATTTGGTATGTGAGCTTGCATCTGTACACTGTGTCCCAAATTGGTTGAGACTGCACAGTATCTCAGATATGCGGTTTTCGCGACCCTGTGTCACTTTTTGTAAAACTTTTAAATCCACAAACAGAAATAATCAAACTTCTTTCGTTTGTGAAATACAGGGTTAAAACGAAAATGTTCACTTTTTTGAGAAGTAATTATTTCTCAGGCACTGTATAAGAGAAAAAAAAAATGAAAACTGCTGCTGATATATTTTTACATAGAAGTTTTTCAGATTTAGGACAAACGTGGAATTTTTCATTTTTCGGATGGAACAAACTGTATATTTTAACGTCAAATTTGTGAATTTATTTTGCTGAATATATTGATGTGTCACAACCTAAGCTTTAATGAATTTCAGCTCAAAAAATCAGAAGAATCCATATTTGTTTGTTTTTTTTAATAGTAGGCTACGAATTTTTTCACATATGCATTTAATTAATATTTTCTTAAACGCATTTTATTTAATTTAAACATAAACTCAAAATATCACTCGTCAATATAGACCTGAAAATGTTGAGAACGAAAGAATTTAATATTTTTATTGACATTTTTTTATGCATGTCAAACTTTTATACATGCGTGAAAGGGATCATGTCTTACTATTAAAAAAACTTTTTGATTTTTGAAATTTACATGAGGTCAGGTTGTGATACATCAATGTATTCGGAAAAATAAATGCAAGCATTTGACATTAAGAGATACAAGGTGTTTCATCTGATAAATTACACGTTTGTGCGCAATCGCAGAAACTCTGAAAAAAAATTTGAACGACGCCACTGACTTCTACGTGAGAATATATATTTAAAGCAGTTTACCTTTTTTTGGTCTTATACAGTACCTGAGGAATGATTACATTTCAAAAAAGTGAACATTTTTGTTTTCACCCTGTATTTCAGAAACAAAAGAAGTTGGAATATTTTTGTTTGTGGATTTTAAAGTTCCACAAAAAGAACCGCATGCGAAAACCGCATGCCTCTATCTTCAACAATAGCTGAGATACAGTGCAGTCTAACACAATTTGGGAGACATAGTGTACAAGTCAAAGACACATCCTCTTATATAATATTGAAATTATTCATTATCGAAATTGTCATTTTGACAATTTTTGAAATCAAACAGCACAATTTCTAGCTCCTCCAAGAATGGAGGTTTTGGCGTTGGGCCAGCAACCCAACACCAAATAAGTTGAAAAAGTTGCAGTATTTCTCATTAAACATCCCTTGGAATAGAAGTGGTAGTATACAACGATGAACGAGTCAATGGACTAAGTATGAGAAGAATTACTTGAAATGTACAGGGAATATCAAGCCCCAGGGGATCATTATTGCTGAAGAGTTGGAGGATTGGAGATTGAAATTCAAATTTAGGGACAGTTCAGAGAAAATCAAAGACTTGAGAGGCTTGGTGAAGAGAACTGGGTATACGGCATAAGGCTTTTTCTTGATGATATGTACTGTACATTGCAATCATTGCATATTATTAAGCCCAGAATACATACATACATACAATTATTAATTATCTTTGCAAAGTTGAGATCATATACTCATTATATCTAACATTGTCTAAAAGTGATGACATCTCATCGTGTGTAGCCAAGCTTGTAACCCTATACACTTTATCTTAACAAGTCCTTATTCCACAAACCCTACACCTTAGTGAAAACATCGCACCCTTGCTTCAAAAGTGACACAACTCAAAATCAAAATTGAAAAATATTCATAAATATTTTCTCATTGATCGGAAAAATGAAATAGATACCTGCTTTGATATCTATCTAGCTATATGATAAATGGGGGACTCACTGATGTGGATAAAAGTTATTTATGATTTAATATAGGTTGGTTTACTGATCTTTTCCATATCATTAATCGAAAAAAGTAAATTTTGAGTTCTGTCACTTTTGAAGTGAGGGTGCTATATGTGCCTTACCCGTTTCGCTTCCCTCACCTGTAGATTTAACACTTCTTCTCCGAGCTAATATCGAATTTTGTATCTCCCAGACCAGGGCCAAAGACGAGAAGATGGAACGAATGTCGGCATCGGTCCACACCATCGCCATATCTGCGAAATGGTAGCAATATATCTTGACGCCAAGGTGGAGGAAGTTGTCGACGCAATCGTGGATTCAGCTGCATCTTTCGAGGCTATGGAGGCTTTTCTTGATAAGGGAAAAGAGATGGGTGTTGTCTTCTATTTGCGAGAAGAAGCTATGCGATATAACGGTAGGCAGTGCTGTCATTAGAAAGTTGAAAACCTTGTCTTAATTTTAATAAATTTGTTGTTGTGTTTTTATTAAGTATACAAATATCCCACACCCTTTCTTGACAATAGTAGAGTCGATTTTTGTAGAGTGAAAGCATCACTAGCTTTTCTTAGGCGCATTTTGTAACACCCTTTACCAAATTGAACTAAACCACATTTTTCAGCTTTGCAGTTGCGTCAAGAGACTATATCACCGTCAGAAGTGGTTCGAAAGAAAATTCAACTTGGTGCTATCGATATTTTAACGATGACTGAAATAGGAGTTGCTGTTTTTAAAGTTACTGATGTTGCCGTTCAAATTAAAAATGTTGGAGAGGTACGTATACACCTTACTTAATACGAATGATAGTTTTTTCAACATTGGATGAAGTAAACTTTTCGTTTTTTATGGTTCTCACTTATCAAGTGAATTTGTGCCTGTTTTTTATTACTTCTAGTATTTAACGAACCCCATTTTATTCTGCGATATTGAGGTTAGTGAGAATTCCTACTGTTTTTGTTCGTTATTTATAGTAATATACTGCTGCACAAGAATTGGGGGGATATCGTATTCAATCGTTTTGAAAAATATGTTATTTTCGAGAAAATCTCCGTAAATCATTTAAAACCCAATAACAATTTGGTTCTTTGCATACGCTTCATGAATGTTCTTATTTTGAACTGGAGTCAGTTTATCAACGGCTTACATTAACAAACGCTGAGACTAATAGGGCTATCGGAATGCTACAAGTTGGATCGACTCAAGTTGTTGTAGCGGAAAAGCTCCAAGTGTAATATCTCGTCTTTGGAATAGGTTCAGGGAGACAGGTTTCGAGTTAGAGAAACCCAGACTTGGTGAGCGACAAAAAACAACACTTGCTCAGGATCGTTTCATCACCGTTTCGGCTAGAAGAAAGCCTACATCCACGTGTAGAATGCTACGGAATACTCTTCAAAATGCAGATGGGGTCCAAGTTTCCATCGAAGCCATCAGACGACGTTTGAGAGAGGTGAATCTAGGTTCTAGACGTCCATTAAGAGAAGTTCCATCAACACGTGGCCATAAGCGTCAAAGGCTAGAATGGGCAAGGCAACATATCAATTGCAACGATCAATGGCGTAGGGTCCTTTTCAATGATGAATCCAGATATGGACGATTTTCAGATTCTCTAAGAATAAGGGAATGGACAATCCCACGTATACCCCGTTATCGTCGCTATGTCCAAGAAGTCCATCCATTCCGAGGAGGTATTGTTATGGTATTGGCCGAGATATGTTTCAACGGGCGCACAGATCTACACATTTGTCCTAGGAATATGACCGCCTTACACTATAGGGAGAATGTCATTGACAATGTTTTGCCAAATTTTCACGCTTCTATTGGTGAAACTTTTCAATTTTTAAACGATAACGCTAAACCGCACCGTGCAGCCATAGTTGAGAATGAGCGCGGCGAGCTTGATATTTCATATTTACCAATACCTGCGTACTCACCAGATTTGAATAGCATAGAACATGCATGGGATATGCTCCAAAGAAGATCAGATAATCATCAACCTACCCCAGGATCTTTAAATGATCTGAGACAGCTTCTGCCCTGTTTATGGAACCAAAATCCTCAAAAAATGTTCAACAACCTCGTGTGTAGTATGCAAAGAAAATATCAAGCTGTTATTGATACCCGTGAAAGCCAAACATGGTATTGATAGTCTTAAAATGCTTGAATTCTCTGGGAATGAAATTCCTTTATTTCATTCGATTTTTCTTTACTACCTGTATACGCTGCAGACTCACAGGCTGAAATTTATTTTATTTCCTGCAACTTGACATAATTGTTGATATGAATTTTCATCACAAAATATCATTTAAACTATTTTTTTTTTGCAATTTAAGTCAATATCGCTAACTCATTTGGAGCAGTTTAATTATAACCTACCCAAGGAGAGGGACAAAAACAATTGATTATATCGCACATTGAAAGTTAACACCCTTCGAGTTATCCAACATTCCACATCAACTCTAAGTTTCAGGGGATCTATTCTTGCGATCGTTCGTATCTATTACCTTCGGGAATGACAGACGAGTCTGTATTTTTGACTGTCCGCATGACATACGACGTACATTCTGTGCTTCCGTTCGTATTTCACTGCGAGTGGTTTTGAAGACTCGCAAATATTTGACAGTTCCTATGATATCATTGACATTGAATTTGAAAGTAAGGTGTTGAATTTCACCGATATTTTCCTATATTGTCCGCATAGCTCGAAATTTGAGCTTACAGTAGTGCCGATATGTAAATCTATGCCATAAACCTTCCGTTTTTAAATCGCAAATCGTCATTCTTTAAAATGCGTATGCGTTGAGTTGCAAATGAATTGGAGAATAGGTCCCCTGACCGTATTCATTGAGAACGATTTATTTTCAGGTTGTTTATTACGTTCAATTTGACGATTCGAATTACAATGGAAATATCGTCGCAATGCACTCTAGCTTGATGAGGAAGTTATTGACACCCCCATTGTCGAGCAATGCAACCAAAGAGTGGTCAGAACTCGCAAAGACCCAATCGGGCAAGAGGAAACAGGCCGCTTTTGAAAGACGATATAACCAGTTTCTTAATTTTGTTGGAAGTGAGTATTAAAAAATCAGTGATATCCAGAAATGTAGACGGAAATTTGCATGAAAACTGCTTGAATACATTTTTGTACTTTTCAGAGACGAAAGTTGATATAGACAACGTCATCGTTTTCGATAAAGAAGAAGAAATTCACTACATCCTTCGTGCGAACACAGAAGACAGCAACAGGTTGAACAGAGATCTGATACAGAAGGTAGAATGTGCTGTACGCATATGGAATAAGAAGATAGAAAGGGTATGACTTCAGCCTTTCAGCTCTTACACTACTCTACGTAGTAACATAAACTCTTTCTACTATAGTCTATCTAACCAGAAGAGAAAGCGCGTCAAAACAACAAGGCGTGGCCAAATTCATCAGGACCGGATTTAATGTAACGACGCCGACGCAAGCAACTTAGAATTTCAGATGAATCACTTGATTGTCGTAATACAGATCTGGAGAAGACGGAGAAAGCACTAAACAGCAGCCAATGAAAATATTCATAACCCTGTAGGCGTACATTCAGTTGTTTACAGGCGCTATCGCTTCTCGTTGGAAAGACTATAGATATCTTGAATATCAGAAGGAGTAGCTAATTAATAAAGACCTTATTCGTTTATGAACAGTTTGAATTATGATTCGATCGGAGAAAAAAACTGTTGTGATTCATGAAATGAAATTTCAGGCTCTCGTTCAGTACAAGCAGTTGAGGAAAGAGGATGAATTTGTTGGTCCGTTGGAAGAAGTAGAATACTGGAGGAATCAGTTGGCACGTTTTAGTAGTATCGTCAATTTCATATCAAGCGACACGTGTAACATTCTGATCAACTTTTTGAAGTTGACTGGAAGTGTAATACTGAAGGTGAGAATCAAAATTGGTTTCAGATTCGTGAGGAGCTATTCAAATTCTAATGCCCACTTGCACCGTCAAATATATGTTTGAATTACGCCCAACTCAAATTTTAAGTTAGGTTTGAGACGCCGATTCTCTTGCCCCGCAGTTTAAGTGCCACGTAAGTTATGACTATTTTGAGCCGCTAATATTCATGACTTAAACAAGACTTTAGCCCGTCTCAAATATTCAAACGTCAAAAACAAACTTCAGTTTTGACGTGTTGTTTTTAATTGCGTGAATTTAATAACCATTTATGGATAGATTTTTTATTAAATGAAATTGATGATCTATATGACGATGATTTCGACATATTAGATATCATTGACTATAGCTTACCTAGAAGTCTAGAATTTAATCACTAGCATGATATGGACGAATTCGTATTTTTTCGTCGATTTCGATTGACCAAAAAAAACTACTCTACAACTGCTGAGACTAATTGAGGATGATTCAGAATTGCTAAGTGATATATAAGTACATATTTTATTATATCTCATGTATGAAGATGTCAAACCTCAAAGAAGGGAGTTTAAGCCTTGATGATTGTGGGAATCAGAGTGTATCACCGATGAGTCTACTCCTTACGTGCCTTCGACTCTACGCATCAGCAGGACATTTATTGGCTGTAGCCGATTTGATGAAAAACCACGAATCTACAGTATCAAGAATACCAAATTGCTCGATTTCCTCGTGTTATTGGAGCAATTGATTTTACCCATGTAATTATTCATTCTGCAGGTACTATTAACTCTTGTGAATATGAAAAGTATTACTTCGATGATATTCCTGAGGTACAGAATTATGTCATTCAAGTTACGAATAAAGAATTGTTGAAATCAAATCAAATCATTTGCTTCAAATAAAAAAAAAAATTGGTTGTACTATGCCAGTTCGTCAGCGGCCCAAAGTATATGTCGTTCTGTGAATCAGAATACTGAAAAGGAAAATTTATAGACAAATTATCTTGTTCGTCTATGAATTCGCGTGTTCTTCTTACTTCGCTGTGCTCAGTGCCCATACGAAACCATATGGTCAAGTCGCATTTCTATGTCAAAACAAACAAATTCACTGATTTATACAGTGATGCCAGATTTGGCATTGCTTGACGCGTGCTCAACAAAGTCGTTTCTATTAGATATGCGGTGCAAGATCTGATCCGTTAAGGCAGGGAAAAGCATGACTCAAAATTTAAGGGCGCCTTAGAAAACGGTGCAAGTGGGCATAAATATTTTTTGGTGAAATATAGGTAGTATAGCAACAAATATCGTGAAGCTTTTTCATGTAAATATTTTTTGGTACTTATATATTGTAGTATTTTTTTAAATTTTACCGATTTTCGACAACTCGATCTTTGGCTGATGAGTGATGCCATTGTGGTATGAGAGGACCACACACCAGAAGACTGAAAAAGACATGGCCTGAAGATCTTCCACAACAATAAAGATGCAAGATGAGAAATTTCACTCTCATGTAGTTTTTCACGGAACATAATTACTTAATATCTTTGTAGAGTAGATTGTATATTAAGCAATAAATGACAAAGAATGAATTAAAATTTAAACAGCTCCTTCTGGATCTTTCAGTTTCTTAAGTATATTTGAAGTGTGTTTTCCCAATGTAACTTCGCAATGACTTAATTCCTGTTAGTCGCTCTTTCTCTCTCTGGTTAAGAGCATTTTTTGCCAACCTGGTTCTCACTTTCATTTCCAGAGCTGGAAGAAACACTGCAACCTTGTCCTGGATGTCCGCAATCAGTGCACAGACAACGTGAGGTACCTCTATTCTTTCGAATCCTTTTGCGAGCCTCTATATCGGTGCAATCCGTTGGAGATACCCAGCCATATACCTTCTCTCTTGTACGCCGTGAGGATGATTTTCACCACGTCGAGGTACTTCAACAAGATGTCCAACGTGACAGCGATCCTGACCAAGATATCCAACCAGCTCATCATTGTGTGTAGGAACTATTTGAATTGCAAGGGGAGGAAGACTGTTTGGAACCAACCGAAGCAGATTATTTTAACCAAAATAAGAGTGAGTAATTGGCAGAAAGCATTTTTGTTGAATTTCAGTATCCAGGAAACGATTGTTGTTCGTAGTGGCTACTTTAACGAAAATCGCTCTAGATATTATCTATTGCGTCTAATGAGTAGGTACTTCGACTTCAATGTTCACGTTGTGTGTTTTATATATGATCGATTTTCTTCATTTCTTATATTGAAAATATTCTCAACACACTTCCACGTTA
Source organism: Hippodamia convergens (assembly GCA_038502775.1). Lineage (NCBI taxonomy): Eukaryota > Metazoa > Arthropoda > Insecta > Coleoptera > Coccinellidae > Hippodamia > Hippodamia convergens. The sequence goes on from CM076608.1 coordinate 26,234,609, forward strand.
ACACTTACTTTTAGCTGTCATAAAATGTGACTCTTTTAATGGCAGTTGTACGAAAAAGTATTTCGATTGTCTCAAATGCTAAATGAAAGTTTGCTTTTGGACTAATGTCAATCGGAAATCTGCCGAATTTGTCCTAGAATTTGTAGAACATTTTGAAGCTTTGTACAGCGTTATTAATGAATATGACTCTATTGAATATTTTTAGGAAAGACAAAAGATTCAGGATTGAATTTCTAAAGGTGACTTCACTTCAGAAGACCACTTCTCGTATATTTTTTGGAGATTCTATGACTTCCGGTTTTTCCGGAAGTGACATCAACTAGTTTTCAAATAGGGGGTCCCATTTTTCATTGCATAAATAGATTCTCCATTGAATTTCTGGGTATTTTTGATTCCGAAAGTTTGAATTTTCCCGAGAAAATTCTCTTTAAATGAGGAAATACGAAAAAAAAATCTCAAAATACAGACAACTTCGAGGTTTTTTCATTAAAAATTCTCATTTTTGACAATCTCCGAGGAAAAAGGCTGTTGCTTTTTTTCGATAGCGTAATTTTCAGAATATGTTACAGGAGGTCACAAACCCTTTGTCAAAGTTAGAAGTAACGAAACACCAGAAAATCGTTTTTTTAAAATTGAAACCTCATTTTTTCGAAGCATTTTCGAAATCTTCGTCAAGAAATAATAGGAGTATACGTCCAAGACTTTTATCCCAACATTTTTCGACATATTCAGGAAAAACGATTTGGTCTTCAGTTTTCAATCTCATTCCGAATGTGTTTTTTACTGGAAAATAATTAGGGATCAAGTGAAATGTTTGGAAATCTCTGTTATCGAGAAAATATTTTCTATAGTTTAGATGAGTTAAGTTCGTAAATTATCATCTGTAATGCGAGAGCAACAATTGGTTCAAAGTTCTCAATATGAGTATTAGTGAAGTCAACGTAAAAAATTCTCAGGAATGCAGAAAAAAATAACTTGTAATAATTTTTAATGCTTTTGAAAGAATGATTAACAGCACATGTAACAATTTCATTACTGAAAATTCAAATTTCCCTACTATCACAAAAAAAAATTCTCCAGAATTAAGAATTTGCGGAAATTATCCTAAGCTTCAAAAAAAAAAGAAAAACTGAACTCGTCTGAACTGTAAGAAAATATTTTGTCGATAACAGAGATTTCCAAAAATTCCACTTGACCGCTTATTATTTTCCGGTAAACAAACATATTCGGAATGAGATTGAAAATTGTAGACAAAATCGTTTTTCCTGAATATCTCGAAAAATATTCATTTTTGGATAAAAGTCTCAGACGTATGCTCCTATTATTTTTTGACGAAGATTTCGAAAATGTTTCGAAAAAATGGGGTGCTAATTTGAAAAAAAAAGATTTTTTGTTTCGTCACTTCTAACCAAAGAATTTGTGTCCTCCTCTATCATATTCTGAAAATCACGCTATCGGAAAAAAAGCATCAGCCTTTCTTCTCGGGGATTCTCAAAAATGAGACTTTTGAGTGAAAAAACCTCGAAGTTGTCTGTATTTCAACAGAGTTCAATTTTGAGACTTTTTTCGTATTTCCTTACTTAAAGAGAATCGAAAAGACTCAGATTTCAATGGAGAATCTATTTATGCAATAAAAAATGGGTCTTCCCTTTTGAAAAACGAAAGTTGATGTCACTTCTGGAAAAACCGGATGTCCTAGAACCTTCAAAAAATATACGAGAAGTCGTCTTCCTACTTGAAGCTCACCTTTAGAATTTCAATTCTGAATCTTGTGTCTTTCCCAAAAATATTCTTTGGAGCCTTATTCGTGAAGAACCCTGTATACTCTTTTAACTGTTTATTCTTATTGCTATTATTCCATAGCATCTTTGAGACTTGGCTTCTAGAACCATCTGAGTGTGTTTCATCAACGTTGTCAACTGATAATGGCGTTTCAGCATTGCCTGGACTTGTATTTGAAGTACTACCAGTGCTTCACGCACATCCAAGAGGAGATGAAAGAAGCTGGTGAAAAATCTTTCGGCTGTTCTGAGATGTACGTCTTCGGAAAACTTGAAGCATTCAAGAAAAGGATAGAAGAGGTGATTATGTATGACATATGCATTTTATGATAACCCTGCCGTAGAAGAATCCGACAAAAAATCTTTCATAACAAACAGTTCATCCAATCATGAGTTATGAATGGTGTGACCAACAAAATGGCCGACTTACCGACTTAGTTTTGTATATTAAGAGGTGCAGAACCCCCTCTTTCAAACGATTTTAATCCCTTGGATCACATAGTTTGGTCGTATCCTAAAATAAAAATTTATGCTATAGATGTGAGTTGATCTCAAGAATTGAAAGAAAGAATTCAACGTCACTAATGACCTCATAACCGACTCCCAAACATTCAGTAGACCAATGGACTCTTTAGCAAAAATCTGATCATTAGATTACAGATGTCTTAACCACGGCTTCAACATACTCCATCCTTGAGAGCAGTATGATTGAGGGTATCGATGAGTTCGCCATCAAGTTCAAGGACTTCTTCAAGACGATATCGACGAAGAAATATGATGTTTTGAACCACCGCCTACCGGATTTTGATAAAGACTACTTCGATTACAAGCAGAAAGTCGCTGACACCGAATGGCTGTTGGAAGAATTTGTTGGCACCTGCCTATCCAAAATGCAAGACGTGGATAACGTCCTCAGACTGCTCAAGAGGTAACTTACAGCTTACAGAATTATGAGGGTATTCTGCTTTCATCTGTAAGCGAATCTGTAACTTTTCATAAGTTTACAGGACAATTACGATTCTCGACGCTTTCTATAAATCTGTAGCTTACAGGTGATCGGAAACATATCGAAAGGTATATTGTGAGGTTATGTTGAATGATTTGTTTTAGTCACAGAATATAAAATACTTTACTAAACTCAACTACATTTGTAATTCATCTTTGAACTTCGGTTGTTAATTTCTCTTTCCCGTTGTAACGAACACGAATTGAACATAAATATATCCAATAATCAATACTTACGAGCCAAAATGATAGGAAAATAAATTCTATTCTATGATCTTATTACGAAGTAGTTACGATCTTATTAGAAAGTAGTTCAAAATTGACACTTCTAATACGAGAGTTACAGAAAAACTTCCAGAATGTCATAATTTACGAATCTGTAAGTCAGCCACATACAGATCCATAGATAAATTACAGATCAATCGTACGATACAGATTTGTAGCTTACAGAGAGTTTTGTTAAAAGTTTCCAACGTTGACAGTTTGGTCATACACTGAGCAAAAGAATTAACGCACATTATGAAAATCTTAAATTTATTCAACAACTGAAGGTGTTCTCAATGATAATTATTTTTATCAGAATTATGCATGCATATGTTATCCACTTTCAACGGTTTTCTTCAATACAGATGTTTTTTTCCAGCAGGAATAAAAAAAAAAGATATTATCAGATTTTGAATGTATTGGCTCCTTTCTAAAATCAGTTGTTCACGATCAATTCTAGTGATCAATAGTTTTTCTTTCGTTTGATTTTCTACACTCGATTGCTATGCAACACTAAACACGCAATTTCACCCAAGAGGAATGTGACCAAGCGGTAGTTTTGCGAGAAGAAGGGTGGACATACACAAGAATTGCAGAAAGGTTTGGAGTTTCCCATACAAGTGTGTCCAGAATATTGCAGCGATTCAGGGAGACAGGTATGAATGTCCGAAGACCAGGACAGGGTAGACCACGGGTAACAACTGCCATTCAAGAACGTTACTTGAGAGTTTCTTCGTTGAGACAACGGTTTGCAACCGCTCGCCTCCTTCAAAATCAGCTTGAGCAAACTCATGGGGTGCAGATTAGCACTCAGACAATAAAAAATCGCCTCCGAGAATATGATTTGAGGCCTCGTGTCGCAGCAAGAGGCCCAGCTCTTACCCCAGCCCATCGAGGGGCGCGTTTGGATTTTGCTAGAGAGCATATCCATTGGAAAGAGGCCGATTGGGAAAGAGTTTTCTTCACAGATGAGTCTAGATTCTGCCTCTACCATTGTGATCGACGTTCCCTTGTATACAGACGTCCACATGAAAGATATGCTCAGTGCAATTTCCTGAATACTACTGGTTTCGGTGGAGGATCGATTATGATATGGGCTGGAATATCTTTGACTGCTCGCACAGACCTAGTGGTCGATGATAATAAAGCTATGAATGCTGATAAGTATCTAAGGAACATTCTGGAAGAGTATTCTGAAAATTGTTCATTTCTTTTCTTTCACATAAGATTCGGTGAAATTCTGAATTTTTCTTTCATTTAATATGTGTTGTTTCGTTCAAAACCTTCCTGAGAGAACATAAAAAATAAGTTTTGAAGTCAATGTAGAGTTAACTTTCATTAAACTTGAGATTTTCAGAATGTGCGCTAATTTTTTGCGCATTGTAGTTGGGTCTATGGAATATTCTCAACTTCCTTAGGTTTCTTTTGGCATCATTCATCCATTTAGACATCTTCTGCTTGAATATATGTACCTTCATCAAGAGGTCATCAAGAGGTCATCAAGTCGGTTGTCATTTGTTCAATGGTTGGCTGAGCACAATAACTTCATTATGAGGAATGAGAACTTTACAGAACTGGAGATGACTCCTATTAAGTTTGGAACATTCTGATCATCTGCCTTTCTCTCTTCAGGCAGTTTTCCTTTTTCTTCTTAGATCATACCTATCCACTAAAGGGGGACTGTTGAAGTTATTAATAATGAGAGCCGCATTACATTACTTATATTATTGTCAAAAATCATGTAGAGACTTTTTTGGGAAGATTGTCTGAGACAACTTCCAGCATGGTTCTAGAAAAAGCTCATCGAAGCTTTTACAGATAGACCATTTGGGATATTACATAAGTTTTGATATTCATATTATGGTGTATGTTTCTTGAAATTCTAGATTCGAAAAGCTCAACTTACCCTGTCTGCATCTTGACGAGAGGTATTTAGAAGCGATGATCATGTTCCAAGACGAGCTGGGTAACTTGAGGGATACTTATAATGAAGAGAGGCAGAGCCCAGCTTTGCCGAAAAATATGCCCCCTGTAGCTGGAAGGGTCATGTGGATAAGGCATTTCTATAAAAGAATCGAGGAACCCATGATGGTGTTCAAGGAGAAGTCTCGAGTGAGTTCATTCATATTTTTTTCAATAGGAGGTTTTCAAATGAGCGTTAAGTACCTACAAGAATTAATGTTGTTATTTGGTTTCAGGTAATCAAGCACAGGAAGGTGCAGAAATGCATTCAACTCTTCAATGCCTTGAGTATGGTGTTCGTGCATTATGAGAAGTTGTACCATGAAACATGGTACGAATACTGCGGTCAGGTGAGTTTGAGCAATCGAAAACAAAGGTACAATTGAAGATCTAGCTGTAAGTTACAGGACTGTAGATTAAACCAGAATTTTACTGGAATGACCTAAGCCGATTTAATGAATTAAAATTCGAAAAAAATATAAATAATATTGAATTCAAGACTTTGCATGTGTTTTGAAGATTATATGAATTGGGGTGTAACACAAGGTTTTATTCTTGCCGATGTTCTACTTTCGATATTTTATTCTCACATAAAAATTATTTTTGACTAATATTTCTTGATTCGAGGTTCATATTGAATAGATTATATCGAACAGTTCTTTATTATGACAATTCCTTGGGACCTTAGGAAAATGGAGTTATAATGACAACGAAAATATTTTAGTTTCATATACAGGGTGTATTAGATGTTTCTGCAGAACTGCACCTATGTGAAATCTGAAATTTAGGATTATGATATTGATCGACATCATCTACCGAACTAGAATATTCTTGAAACCTGACCACTTTCACTTTTGCAGGGTATGAAAAAAAAATTTCAAAAAATTTTTCATTCTGTTTTTCGTTTCAAATTTCGATAGAGTATTCACTTCTGAATACATTCCTATTGAAATTGTTGCATTCGTTGAAATACTTTTCAGAATATGAAGAAAAAACTGAAGAAAAAAAAGAGATAAGATTATTCGGTAGTAGGTAAGTTTATTATTCCTATTCTAAATATCTTATGCACCGACCGTTTTTACATTTTGGAATCCGAAGAATGTGAAAATATTGTAAATATCAAGAATTTAGAAAAACACGTCACAGGATGTTCCAAATGTTGGGTCAAAAATTGGGATCAAGATTGGCTCACAACTTTCGTTTTTCGAATTAGAACCTATTTTTCATGTTTGCGTTGGATTCTGCAGAGAAAAATAATGATAGTGTTTCGACACGTTAAAGCTCCTGAGATGAATACTTTTTGAGTTATTTAAGATTTTTTGATGATGTGTCGTACATAAAGTCAAATTCATAAAATCTGTTTCATATCAACAATGATCCATGGTCATAGAAGATGAATTATTCCAATAATTCACTAGTGACCTTTTTCCTGAATTTATTCATTATTATTGATATGAATCAGATTTTATGAATTTTACTCTAGGTACGACATGAAAACAAAAAATCCTAAATAACTCAAGAATTATTCATTTCAGGAGCATCAACATGTTGGAATATTACCATTATTTTTCTCCGCAGAACATTAGAAATAGGGTTCTAATTCGAAAAACGAAAGTTATGAGCCAATCTTGATCCCAATTTTTGACCCAACATTTGGAACACCCTGTAACGAGATTTTCAAAATTCTAGAAGGTCACAATATTTTCACGATCTTCGATTTCAAAAATGTGAAAACGGTTTGTGCTTGAGATATTTAGAATAGGAATAACAAACATAATAACGAATACTCTTATCTATTTTAATATGATTGTATTCAGAATTGAACACTCTATCAAAATTTGAAACGAAAAAACGAAATAAAATTTTTTACACATTATCTTTCAAACCCTGTATAAGTAGAGTGTGGTCAGGCTCTAAGAATATTTCAGCACGGTAGATAACGTCGAACAATATCATAATCATAATTTTCATATTTCGAATAGATCCAGTTCTACAGAAACGTCTAATAGGCCGTCGAATTTGGTACACTTAGTATATTTTCTTCCATTTTGTACAAACTGAAATTGACGATTGAATATTTGTTGACTAGGTTTTATTTCAAATGGACTCGTCGGAATATTTCCTATCGATTCAGAAGCACTTTTTTGTTATCGAATTTTTTTTTCATCAACAATCTCTTCGAAAATAAACGTACATTATTGCAGAGTTGGATTCTACTCTATGAGAGGATTAGAAAAATGTATATTATATAAATAGAAAGTCAATCAGTTGAGAGTAACGGATGATTCCAATTTACCTACTGAAAATTCGTAATAAATCAGCAGTAACACTAAATTATTTATTAAGATGCTGAAAGTGATTGATACAATCGAGCTTCAAATGAGTTTCGTACATTGCTGATATCATTTGTTGACATTTGTCATCTATGGATGCGATGGCCTAAGAAATTTTCACTTCGTTTTAATTTTTGTTGTTATTTTGCTTGTGCAAAAATTTATGAGGTGACCAAAAATACGCCCCCCGTATATGATTTTTGAGTTGTTTTTTCATTTCTTCATGACCTGTATAAGAATCACAGGTCAACATTGAATTAAATTAGAAATAATAATTTTTCCTTCATTTATAATTTATTTTAGGTTCGATCCTGCTTGAATGTACCAATTTTAGTCCGACATCCTGACACAAGAAGATACGTTGTTAATTTCCATCCGTACATTATCGAAGTCATTCGAGAATCTGAGTTTATGTACAAACTGAAGTTACGTAAGTCGATATGAATGTTCAAAAGTTTCGCGCAAATACTTCTTGGAAATGCAATTCTATTCCAACTCATAGTGAACACACAATTGGACAAGAATTTTATGCTCCGAAACTCGCATACGCTGGACCGAGAAAATCAGAGTACAAACTAACTAACTACTATGTATTTCATGCTTTTTCCTTCCATAGTTATTTCAGTTAATGGCGTGCAAATCTTTTTTGTCGTGCAAATCTTTCAAAAATATATCGTAGGTTTCGAAAGATAAGTATTCTGACGTTGCAACGGTGACGTCAGGCACAGAAATGTTTGAAAATATTTCGTGATAATTGAAAGCAGATTTTGGCGATTCTGTCGTAGTTCTGCGCTGGTTTTCGTTTTTATCACTAAGACGACGACAAGCTTTCAAAATTATGCATTTTGGCGATCCTTGAACTAGTGACGTCACATATTCTCCCCGCCAATAAATTCCGGACAGGCAAATTTTTTTCTCAAATTCAACACCCTGTATCTTTTTTCGTCGTTCTCCGATTTTGTTGAAATTTTCACCAGGTAAAGTATTAGGTCTTGTAATATTAACCCGAAATTTACTTCGCAAAAAATACCTGTATTTTATCCGTTATACAAGGAGAAACAAAACCTTGTTTTATACCCTTCACTTCTAAACACCCTGTGGTGAATTTGAGGCGGAAAATTTGATATCATCGAGTTTTAATTTGAAGTGTGACCCTTTCTTGACAAAATGTTTTTTGATTTACGTCAGTTTCTGCTTTTAAAAAAAAGATACACAATGTTCAAAGAAGGTGTTGCATTTTTTAATTTTTATAACAATTTAAAACATTACAATACCTCATCGACTAGCGAACATGAACAAACATCTCGCTTTTCTCATCACTGCCGCCTCACGTTGCACGGGTTGTAACAGAATACTTTGAAGAGGCGAATATTCAACGATTCGTGTGGCCAGCCAGAAGGCCGGATTTAAATCCAATTGAACATGTATGGGATATGCTAGGTAGACATGTTCGAAATCGACAGCCCAACAACTTGCCCGATTTACGAAGAGCCCTTCTTGAAGAACGGGAAAATATTCCCCCAGAAGCAATTCGAAAATGCATTGAAAGTATGCCACATCGTATGGTAGAAGTGATGAGAAAGCGAGGTGGAAATACACGCTATTAATTTTCAGATGTTTATGTATGTTTGCTAGTTGCTAGTCGACAAGGTATTTTAATGTTTTAAATTCTTATAAAAATTGTAAAAAATGCAACACTTTCTTTGAAAATGTGTATCTTTTTTTTTAAGCAAATACTGACGTAAATCAAGAAACATTTTGTTTAGAAAGGATCACACTTCAAATTAAAACTTAATAATATCAAATTTTCCACCTCAAATTCACCACAGGACGTTTAGAAATGGAGGGTAAAAAACAAGGTTTTGTTTCTCCCTGTATGAGGGATAAACTACAGAAAATTTTGCAAAGTAAATTTCAGGTTAATATAACAAGACCGAATACTATACATGGTGAAAATTTCACCTAACTCGGAGAACGACGAAAAAAGATGCAGGGTGTTGAATTTGACAAAAAATTTGCCTGTCCGGAATTTATTGATGGAGAGTGTAGAAAATATTTCAAAATATTTTTGAATCTACTTTCAACGCCAAAATACAGCTTCATTCTATTTCTGAATCTTTCCATTAATCGATATTTTTGTATATGATTAAAATTTTTGCCAAATTATGAAATTGTATGGCTTCAAGATTGAGCAAGTACCATTTAAACCATTTATAAACTCAAAAGTTTTGAGGTACAGCTTGTATGTATGTTTTCTCTGAATACCTAGAGCCCAAATTAGTGCTGACACTTCAGAGTGACAGCTCTGAATTCGTACTTTCTGATATTTTCCTCGAAAAAGTTAGCAATCAAGCAAGAAAGTACAGCTGAAAATTAATAAAACAGTTTCTGAGTGTAATTTTCAAATTCTACCACAAGTGTTTATTCCTTCATTCTTTTTTTTTTTTGTTTATTACTTGGCTTTAGACCGGTGGTCATGCAGCCAGTCACAAGTTCATATACAGAATTGTACAGGGTGGGCAAAATTGGTGATACATGAACTACAACTTTTTAACCCAACGAGATAGAGAAAAACGAATGCCACGTTACGGTGGTCTTTTTTAAAGAAACTGATAATGCCATCAACTGCATTCCTCTAATTTCTTTTGTTTTCGAGTTATAGGCAAAAATTGAAATTTGGGCGATTTCAACTTTGGCCATTATCTCCGTTTCTGTTTGTGCTAGAATGTTGAAATAAAAACATTATACAGGCACTTTTTTCATAGCAATCCAGTAGTACTCTGTTTTTTCCCAAGAGGTTTCCTTGCTGAGCTATAACATAAAGTTGTGTTTTTTCTTATGGAAACAATAGTTTCAAATGGCTTAGGAAGAATCGCCTTTTTTTCCCGTTTCAGAAATATATCATACATCATACATCGCCCCCAGATTCATTCAGATATCATGAAAAATATAGTTTGTATGTGAAATTTCAATTATTGAGTATTAAGTAGGCTTGATCACAGAATAATATGTCTCTACGCATGGTGTCATAATTATTTCGTGATATGATACTTGATTCAATTCTCCGTGGTTTGATCTCTGTTCAGAACAACTGTCAATTCGAAGTCATTATTGCAGCTAAAATAAAACATTTTAACATATCATATTTCTTGTAGTTTTCAAACATTTCCATATTGCCGGCAATAATGACTTCGAATTTTAATAATTGACAGTTGTTCTGAACAGAGATCAAACCACGGAGAATTGAATCAAGTATCCAATCACAAAATAATTATGACACCATGCGTAGAGACATATTATTCTGTGATTAAGCCTACTTAAAATCCAATAATTCAAATTTCACATACAAAGTATATTTTTCATGATATCTGAATGAATCTGGGGGCGATGTATGATGTATGATATATTTCTGAAACGGGAAAAAAATGGCGATTCTTCCTAAGCCATTTGAAACTATTGTTTCCATAAGAAAAAACACAACTTTATGTTATAGCTCAGCAATGAAACCTTTTGGGAAAAAAACAAAAAACGTTACTGGATTGCTATGAAAAGAGTGCCTGTATAATGTTTTTATTTCAATATTCTAGCACGAACAGAAACGGAGATAATGGCCAAAGTTGAAATCGCCCAAATTTCAATTTTTGCCTATAACTCGAAAACAAAAGAAGATAGAGGAATGCAGTTGATGGCATTATCAGTTTCTTTAAAAAAGACCACCGTAACGTGCCATTCATTTTTCTCTATCTCGTTGGGTTAAAAAGTTGTAGTTCATGTATCACCAATTTTGCCCACCCTGTACAGTCAATATTAACTAGCTTACAAATGATTACGAGGAAATAGAATATTTACACATGTATATATATAGAAAAAAACTTAAGAAATTATAAGGGAATATAAATTTAGAAAAATAAATGAATGGAAAAAATGTATAAATATGTAAATAATATGAATATATATGAGCATTAAATAAATAAATAAATAAATAAATAACAATATAATATTATTATTATTCCTTCATTCATAAACCAGCCTCTCTTCTTCGTTAGCTGTGCCAGATGTGGGTCAGGTCCTCGTTTTCTGCATGGACAAAATGACCCATTCGCTCAGAGTGACCAAACAGCTGGTGGAACGCAACGATAAGGTGCGTTCCCGAATACCATGCCTCTTCATACCCTTGATGCGAACTTCTATGCTCAAGCTGGAGAACGCATTCGAACCGGCCTTCGCCACCTTGACTTGGACATCCCTGCAAATACCGGAATTTTGCGAAGGAGTTAATTCCATCCTGGAACATTTCGAGATATTCGTTAAAGAGGTAAGTTTGTAGGTACAGCGGAATCTTCAAGTCAAATCCCACAACTCAGTTGGATAGTATGGAGCGCAAAAGTCCAGACGGAACAAGTTTGGCAAAGACCGGTCCTTCTCAGGACCAACAACACCCTGATGACGGCAGGCGAATGCTTGCCGAAACGTCGGTAAATACCAACAATATAGATAATGGAAATAGCCCAAATAATGTCCAAACAAATATTCCATTATCAAGAATATCCCGTTCACAACTATTCATTAACTTATTACATTGATGCTCGAAGGCATCCAATTAACAAGTGATATCGTCCCTAGGATAGAAAGAAAATTGAAAAATAATTAGGGTTTGTTCAGTAAAAAATTTTTGTATCGCCATCTGTATTGAAGATAAAGAGCGTTGAAAAAAAAAATTATACACATTTTTTACGATTCTGTCAAAACTACTGGCAACATTGTAATGAAACCTTATCCGAATATGTTTTGAAAGCTGATACATCCTCTGAATTTAATTTTATGACTGTGTATTAGACACCCCTTATATGATCTTTGTCCTTTTTGTAATAAACAGTGACTTTGTTCTTGAGGGGTTGTCGAGGTGTTAAGGAGGTTAACGATGAGAGTAGCTTCACGTCAACCTGACAACAAAATTTTGCTCTCTCCATTTCGGACAGAGTGTGGGTAAGGACATCTGCAAAAGAATAGGACTTCGTGTTATTTTTCTCGTAAAAAGAAAATCTTTTTCCCAAAAACCAACAAAAAACAAAAAGATGATAAAATAACTGATTAATCCTCAGACTGTCTAACACAATTTCATCTAAAAACACTATAAGTTCACTTTTCACTGGGTTTGCTAATTACCCATAATCCAGATTGATATAATGATAAGAAAATCAGATTGCAAGACTTTTGGACTCAAACTATCCTCATCAATTAAAATTGAAAAGTTCTGACCTTTTATCTTTCCTCGTAGAAATATAATCCTCTGAAATAATTACTCCCGAAACGCTTCACTCCCGTTTCGCAACAACTACCGTTATTTCCGATCGCGCTTCCCGACTCGAAAGTCCTAACTGAAAAACACGAAAAATTCCGCTTTTTCAAGAACCTACTACTTCGGTTTTTTCTCTTCTCGAAACTACCTAATATTTCCTTATTACCAAAATTAGGACTTTACCGATTCCTCGACGGATTTCAACCGTTACCCGAGTTATCTAAAGATGTGCTTTTCCGCCCGAGATCCCAGATACACTGATTGCTCCCTTAGGAAAATAATTTGTTTTCCACCTCTGGTGGGTGGTTCCCTTGACCTTACATTTTTGGGTAGTACCAATCAGGTAGTACCAATTTTTTCTTCGTGCCCCGACCATGACTAAATACTCAATTTTGCATTTCAGCAAAGATCTTCCATCTCACGACCCCTCTCTGCTAATTTAGCGTTATGTGGCGTGAGAACTTGTTTATAGGAAATGGTTAACAGCTTTGAAAATATTCTTTTCATCGGATGGAGGGTAATTAAAACTCCGCTTACTCTTGGAGATTCGGATGTCAATTCTCGGACAAGTGGATTGGGCAATTATTAATTCTCATTTTTCTTGCCTTCAGTTTACACAAATTGATAAGCAAGTGAAGTATTTCCTCTCATGCAAATTCCAATAGCAACATTGTATTTGTTCTGAACCATTGAAGTTGAGAAATTATTAAATCCCAAGGTTTTCCACAACCAATGCTGGTATGAAGTAATGATAAATGTATTAATTAAACAAAATATAATATAGAAAAGAATTCAACTAATTGAATTCTAATCTAAATTAGGTGTTGAAAATTTTCTCCGTTTTTACGAATACACAATATCCTTTCTGCTAAAGAGTCCATAATTTTCTGAATGGTTGGGAGTCAGCTATGAGCTGATCAGTAACGTTGAATTCTATCTTTCAATTCTTGAGAGCAACTCACCTCTATAGCATGAGTTTTTTCTCTAAGATACGAGCAAACTGTGTAATCCAAGGGATTGAAATCGATTGACCGAAGAGGTTTTGCACCTCCAGTAATCTATCGACACCTTCTATCAAAGTGCGGTGAAGCTCTATCGTGCTTACTAATTAACAATTACAATAAACTTCATCAATACTTTATAGTCTGGTATTACTTCATAATTTTCAAATCAGAATATTCCGAAAACGGTAGATACTCAGTATCGAGTTTAATCAAGAGTACCTTTTTGGTGTAAAATCAAATGATGTTCAAGTTCGTTTAAAATTTTGCTTGATAAATAAAATATCTTGAATAGGGATGGCTTTACGAAAATTTCTCACAAAAAAACCCCAACTATTTTTCAGTTTTGTATCTATCCTAGAACCTTGATCTATTGAGAATAATTTCACCTAACGTTTTGCCTACATCTGCGGTAGAAATCTTCAGAGGATTCGTGGTCTAAGATTGTATCGACTGTAGAGTTACTCACTCTTGTAATGTAATAATATCCGGTCGTGAAAGCCTTAACGTAATTACTAACTTCTTCAATTTCGTAAAATAAGATTGTTCTGTTCAAGGTTAAGGATTTAATGGAGGCAAGAATCGACGAAGGCTTGAATAATATTGCGAATACGTCTTTGACCTATCTTCCATCCAAGGCACTCTTACCTTCAGAATTTCTGAAAGAAAACATTCGACACCGACGCCAAATAGGTAACAGTTTATTAAGTTCCAAGAGTTCATTCGGCCCTATTCGGTATCATCACATAAGTTGGAATGATCTTTTATTGTCCTTGAAAGAATTAACAAAATATGAGGAACTCGAAATTTCATTGAATTATTTCTCCAAAGTTATTTCTATTATATATTGCTCATAAGATAATTCTTAAAGGCAGATAATTCTTCTGAAAGAGTTAGAGTCAACTTTCATTTATGATACAATGACGGTAGTGACTTCTCAAGAATTCAAATTTTAAGGATATACTAAAGAAATTTCAACAACAAAGCAAAGGTCTCACACTCTCAGGGTTCGATTTACAATTTGGAATTGTCTCAAGTTCTGTTAGCATAGAATAAATTCAAAGAGATTGAATTACACTCCAACAGTTTCAGTCTTTTTATTTTCTTCACAATCGCATTCAATTTGGTTCTCACAGCTTTCGTTCAATCAATTTCAGTGATTGACATAGAGAACAAGTCACTCGCAATTGAAACGGCCGTAATAGAACTGATCAATAAGTTTTGGTGCTAATTGATCAGCCAGACTTACAGGAGGAGAAATATAATTGGTTAGACCCTGAGAAAGCGGTGAAGCCAATTTCGTCTTCATCCAAGTTGATAGACGAGCCAAACGCAGGTAATAATGTTTCATAGAAAAAGTATAGTATAAAAGTATGAGTTAAAGTGAAATAATCTGCTCATAACAGATATTGAAATATACATTCAATGATGAAAAAAATTATCATCGAACCCATACGAATAAAGTGAAATTCCCCATACAAATTTCAGGCTTCAAAGAAATTGATAGACAAGTCAAACTTACGTTGGAAATGGTACATAACGACTGTATAGAGCTTTTCGCGTATTTCAACATGAAGATATGTGAGACATTCGTGAAATGTACGAAAAGCTCCTTAGAACAACTAAAGAAAGAGGTGACTAGGTGAGTTATTTCTATCGCAATAAACGAAAGATCAAAATTGAAAGTTTGTCATTTGAATTCTGGATTTTTTAACTTATGTGACAGAGGTTATTTTTTTATAGTGTTTTGAACGCTGATCAACATCCCATCGTCAAGACTTACTTAGAGTTGAGGATACCGAATATTGTCCTAGATCCTACTTTGGAGGAAATAGAAGCTGTGTTTGTCAAGGTTGTGGCTAATCTATTAGAAACCAATATGTTTTTTTCGTTATGGGGACAAAAGAGAGAGTTCACATATGATGCTGATAAAGAAAAAGGTGAAAAAAAACATAACAAAAAGAATTAACTATTCGATTTTCAATTTAATTGTTAGACGAAGTGAGAAATTGAAAGCGTTTTATTGCTGGAAGCAATCAAAGTTGATCTATGATGATTTGAATCATAGAAAAATTCGAACCATTTCATAGTTAGCGTTGCCTTGTACAAAACAGACAACGTACACTTGCACCGTCAAATATAAGTCTGACTTACGCCCAACTTAGATTCTAAGTTAGGTTTGAGACGTCGTTTCTCTTGCAACGCAGTTTAAGTGCCTTATAAGTTATGATTATTTTGAGCCGCGAATATTTATGGCTTAAGCAAGACTTTAGCCCGTCTCAAATATTCATAACGTCCAAAACGAACTTCAATTTTGACGTATTGTTTCTGATAGCGTGAATTTGATAATTATTACGGATAGAACTTTATTGAATGAAATTGATGATCTATATGAGGACGATTCTGATATATTAGATATCATTGACTATGGCTTTCCTAGAAGTGTAGAATTTAATAGGGCCGATCACTACCATGATATGGACACGAATTCGCATTTTTTCGACGATGTCGGTTGACCAAAAAAAACTACTCTGCAATTGCTGAGATTAATTGAGGATCTTTCAGAATTGACAAGTGATATGTAAGTTCATATCTCATTATACCTCATGTATGATGTTGTGAAACCTCAAAGGAGGGATTTTAAACTTTAATGATTGTAGGAATCAGAGTGTATCACCGAAAAATCAACTCCTTTCTTGCCTGCGATTCTACGCATCAGCAGGACATTCATTGGCTGTAGCCGATTTGATGAAAATTCACGAATCTACAGTATCAAGAATATTTGTTCGAGTTTCAGTATTCATAAAAATGCTTAGCACGTGCTTAACAAAGTCGTTTCTATTAGATATGCGGTGCAAGATCTGATCCGTCATGGAGGGGAAAAGCCTGACTCAAAATTTAAGGGCGTCTTAGATAAGTCTGTCTTAACCAGCAAACGGTGCAAGTGGGCATAAGCGCTTTTCAAACTGAAATATTTTTAGGTTAGGTTAGATTAAGTTCACCCCACGCTCTGACCAAATTGATGTTGTGAATTCAAGAATACCCAGTATTTTTCTCTCTCTTAAAGCGAATCCAAGAAAAAGTAGCAAACAAAGAGACACTCTATTAAAATTTATAAAGAACATATTAACACTCAAAACTACACAATCATAAAAGATACGAACTTCAACAATTCAAATACACAACAAAGTAAAACAAATGAAATTCAGATGAGAATTTACAGAGACAACGATTAACTGAAATTAAGCGAGAGTCATTCAATAGACACCAATGTAATAAATTAAGATATGTTTGATTCAAATTCTCTGTGGGAGAGGTCAAATATGTCGTTATAATGAAGAATTTGAAAAAAAAAAATTATAATCTCAAACCTACACCAATTCACATAAGAAAACAAGTTTTAATAATTGAAATTGACATGGGATTATTTCGAAACTTGAACAAAAATATTTCATATCGAACCATAGTATCCAAAAATCTCAATTTTTTTTTCAGATTCTAAGTTCACGATCCACGTGCCCAAGAAGAACTACCACAAAGCAGTAACCGAAAACAAAGAAATAGTTCGAGTCTTCATGAGTCTACAAGGAATCATTTTCCTCCTTCAACCGGATATCAAAAAAATCATTTCGGTAATAATTCGAGCAACTTTATCCTTTCCGATATCTTTACTTCAGAGGATACCACATTCGTGGTTGGAAAATTTCGAAAAGATATCATATTGAGCATGCGTAGATCGATTTTCCAGTCGATATTGCGCCTGCTCGGTTCAATGATATTAAATAATTGTGAATTATACCACAGAAATATTTGGAGTACTCGTACATTTGGTCGGAAGATAGAGAGAGTAAGATCGAGAGTTTTTGTGAGAGCACCCCTTAACAGTGGAAATCATTGAGAGGTTTCAACAGTACGTCGAAGAAGTAGATGCAGTCAAGAACCTACCAGATCACGAAGATGTTGGACCGATCAGGATATCTCTAGGTGAGATGTGAAGACTAAGAGTCGAGTAGAGAGACTATGTCTCATTTTGAACCTTAGGACTTCAATAAATATATATATATATATATATATATATATATATATATATATATATATATATATATATATATATATATATATATATATATATATATTCTGATGAAAATAGAGAGCTAAAATAATACAATAAATGTTGAAACAAAAAGTACCAATAATTCGAAGAGAAACATCGTTTCCAGATTGCCAAAACAACCCTCTTGATAGCAACAAAACATGTGAAAATTATTGTTTGAAAAACATATTATAATTTTTCAAAAACCTTTTCCTTACCAGGAAAATGAAGATTTTTCAGAAACTGTCGAGGCAATGTTCACTCTAATGGTAAAATTGAATTGCAGAAAACTTCAAGCTAGCAGCAACGATAGAAGCTAACGCGTGGAAGAGTATTTTAGGTAACAAACTCGTTGAGAGAAATAAGAAGAGACTCAACGATATTGTTGACTTCATCAAGGCACAAGAAAAAATCATGAATAAGCCTATTAGAGATTTGGATGAATGCAGGTGGGTTGGAATGTGGGGCAGAACTGAGAACTTTTCAGGAATTCTTCGTTATTTATGATCAATGGATCTGATTTTAGGATGGCTCTTTTGTGTCTGGAGCTGATCAGAGATCGTTTCATAGAGATGGACATGGAGCTCAATCTGATGGAAGAAACATATGCTGTGTTCCTAAAGTTCAAGATAGACACTCCAACGGAAGATGTAGAGAGAATCGACACTTTGAGGTTTAACTTTGAAAATATGAACAACCATGTACGTGAATTTTTGACCAGAATATGATGTTGTTTAGTCAGATATCTTTCTGGAAGCTTCGATTATTTTTATATATTCTTCCTTGCAAGTTAGTGTCTACTTGAAACGTTTGAGATCCTTCAGTATTTCTATAATTTCTTCAATCACTAACTTTTTATATTGTTGTCCATGTAATATCCTCTGTTCTAGGATAGAAACCTTCAATCTTTCACTTTTATAATGTATGCTCACTTATATATTATAACTATCTAATTTTAGGTTAAGAATGTCAAGACCGGATATGACGTTAGGAGAGTCTTCCGGGCTTTTTGATCGTGGTCTGTTAGGTATTGTTACACCCAAAGTTACGCCAACATCTGCACTAGGCATCTTCAAATAATAATTGATGCCCAACTAAATTTTTCTATGAGGATAATCACTGGTACTATCAAATCTACACCTACTCGTTGGTTACCAGTCCTCTCAAATATTGTCCCTTCGAATTTTTGAAACAAATTTAATTCCTTGCCAAAATCATATCCCATACTTACCTATATTCCAGATAATAAGGTTCCCAGATTGAAGTCGCGTTAACATTTTTGGTCAAATTTTCTAATTCATGTGAATAGAAGCGACAAGGAAGCTTGGCAATCTGAATGGAATGTAAGCAATTTTTTCAATAAAGATCTTATTAGTGATCCTTCCATCAGAGTTCCTGGTTTTGACCTTCCCAAGAGAATATGGTCTGTTCTAAATCGTATTAGAACAGGCCATGGACGATGCAACAGCATGCTCTTCTGATGGAATTCGGTTGAGAGCCCTAGTTGTGAGTGTAAGGAAAATGGGGAGACCATAGAACATCGTATAAAAAGTTGTTTCATTTATAAATTTCATGATGGTTTCGAGGCTATACATAGAGTAACAAATGCATTTCTGGAATGAGCATTTTGGAGATAAAAAATTGAAAAAAAGAAATATTGGTGAATTATGTTCTGAAAATATCGAGAAAAAAATAGAAATTCTCACTGAAAGATAAATCTTTCCTTCCGATATTTTCAGAACAAAATTTAACTATTTTTTTCAATCTTAAAAACGGCCTTTACAAATTTCAAAAATTAAAAAAAAAATTTTCTTGCAAAAAAAAAAATTAGCCATAGAATTTTTCCGTTCTGATAAAATACTGTGTACCTGACGAAACACAGGCTTTCAATTATTCTAAAAATTACTCACACAACACTGATGAACATATTCTCCAAACAATAAGTTTTGGGTCGTCTTCAGCTCATTTCTGAAGAATCATAAACACACGTGCTTGAGCACAAAAGAAGCATAAATCCAAGCGTGCAACCTTCTCATGGTATGCTTTGAGTAACCCTGATGCGGCGGTAAATCAATCAATACAATTTTAGTCGTCAGAAAACGAGAAAATGGTTTTTCATTAAAACTTTCTAAATTTTTTTTTCGGAATGAAAAAATTTATTTTTCAAATTTTTTTTCGATCTTCAAAAAATACAAAATTGACTTATAACTGAAAAATTAATTTAATAATTCTCCGAAAGACCAGCTCAAGTTTAAGGATTAAAAACCTTGTTCCCTCAATTCTTTCAAAATTTCAATCGATTGGTCCAGGAAAACCGCTTCACCGATCTATCTACCGATTTAGGGGGGCTTTTTTGGTACATTAGGCTGTGAAATTTTCTTATAATCTTAGCTTTCTCTCCAATATTGATGAAGATACAGTCCGTTAACTAACAAATGGCAAAATGGCATTTTCTTGCTCTTTTTTAACATTACCATTACAGGTGAAAAAAAATTTTTTCTCAATCAAACATGAACAGTTTTTCTAAGAAATTTTCTGCAGAAAATTGCTGTCGGTTTGATATGCCTCCAGAAGTTCCGGAGATATCGGCAGTTAAGTGAAAAAGGGTCCTTCTGCAATCAAAATGGGATATCTCGAAGACAAATGGTCATTTCCGAGCGAGGTGAAAAACAAATTAGAACTAAATGAACAGGCTATACGGGCTTTGCATCGGTCTACCTCAAACGAATTTTTCTATGCGGGTAGAGCAAAAATAAAAATTTGAAAAATAAAAGAAAATTTTTCTTCGTGCTTTATCCGAGTATTGCATGGCTGCTGATACTCTGAAAAGTTGTTAACCAATAAATTCAGAAACTAGAGTTTTCAAGCTTCAGAAGTTGATTTTTCTATTTCTCACACGACCATTTTCCACTGAGTTACAGCTTGTTGAAAAACACTAAAAACTTTGGAAGATATTTCTGTTCCCTTAATTGTTGCGAGTAGTGTAGTACATCAACAAAAATGAGCTGCAACATATGAATTAATAGTATATTCTAAAACAAGTTGCAGAATGAGCTACCATTCCACCACGAATGCGAAGTTCGAAAACGAGCGACGAAGGAGCGAGTTTTCGATAGCATGAGTGTTGGAATTGCATTCTGCAACGAGTATTAGACGGTATTTTCTCTATTTCAGTCAATTTTTGTGAAATATTCTCGAAATTCGAATGAAAATTCAGATTAGTGACTTTAGTTTTGTATCTTGGCAGTTGGTGTGACATACGAAATTTGACAGTTCACGGAATTTGAATTGTTTTGATTCGAAACTTAATTCGATCGGAGATCAGTACTGACAACCATGAAACGAAACATATAACTGAAAAAAATGCTGTAATGAGGTTCATTACAGCACTACTTTCAGTACTGTAATGAACTCATTACGATACTGAAATAGAGAAAAATCATTTCAAAATACAGTAATAATTCAACGTTTCTTAAGATCGAAAAATTCCTTGCAAATCACTTGATAACTCCCTTTTTTCACAGGCAAAACAAGTCCAGTCCAACATATCTCAACTCCAAGGCCCTCTGTTGCAAGAACTGACCGAGGGGGTGGAAAATTTCAAGATCGAAGTAGAAAAGTTCGACAGTGACTTCGACGAAGTGGGACCCATGGTACCTGGCCTCTCTGCCAGAGAAGCTAGCGATAGGGTTCTGATCTTCCAAGATAGATTCGACGATCTCTGGAGGAAGTATGAGATGTACAGCAGCGGAGAGAGGCTTTTTGGCTTGGAGGTGAACGAGTACCCCGTCTTATGGAAGAGGAAGAAGGAATTCAACCTGCTGAACAAGCTGTACGGGCTGTACTTGGCTGTCAATCACAGCATTGACGGATATAATGACATTCTCTGGAGCGACGTTGATATAGAGCAGATTTTGAACGAGCTGATGGACTTCCAGAATAAGTAAGTGCAAAACTTAGCGTTCCGGAAGGATGAAATGAGTTAGGAGCAGAGTTTGGGACATTGAAAGATCAAAATGTGAAATTTTGTAGGTGCCGTAAACTGCCTAAGGCTCTGAAGGATTGGCCTGCTTTCTTGGATTTGAAGAAGAAAATAGAAGACTTCAGCGAAACTTGTCCTCTCTTGGAACTGATGACCAATAAGGTGGGCAAAAATGTTCAGTTACTTCGAAAAATGACGGAATCGGAAAAAACTTTCTTACATTTCTTGATTACAATTTTTTTTCAAACTTCAGTGAATCTGTAATTTTTCGACTGTGCAGGTGACCGTAAAGTTTCATTTTTTTAGTTAGACACAAGAAAACAAGCGTCAACAACTCAATATGCCAACTTGCACCGTTTAATATATGTCTGACTTACGTCCAACTAAGATTCGAAGTTAGGTTTGAGAAGTCGTTTCTCTTGCACCGCAGTTCGAGAGCTTCATAAGTTATGACTATTTTGAGCCGCGAATATTCATGGTTTAAGCAAGACTTTAGCCAGTATTAAATATTCATTACGTCAAAAGCGAACTTCAGTTTTGACGTGTTGTTTTTGGATTTCGTGAATTTAATAAATATTACAGATGAAACTTTATTGAATGGAATTGATGATCTATATGAGGATGATTTCGACATATTAGATATCATTGATTATGGCTTTCCTAGAGGTCTAGAATTTACTGGGGCCGATCACTATCATGATATGGACGTCTTCGCATTTTTTCGGTTGACCAAAAAAACCACTCTGTAACTGCTGAGATTAATTGAGGATGATTCAGAATTGCCAAATGATATGAAAGTACATATCTCATGTATGGTAATGTCAAACCTCAAAGAAGGGAGTTTAAGCCTTGATGATTGTAGGAATCAGAGGGTATCACCGATGAGTCAACTGCTTACGTGCCTTCGATTCTACTCATCAGCAGGACATTTTTTTATTGGCTGTAGCCGATTTGATGAATATCCACGAATCTACAGTATCAAGAATTTTCGAGTTTCAGTATTCATAAAAATGCCTCAGACAGAAGCAGAATCACGTTCCACCCAAACCCAATTTCACCAAATTGCTGGATTTCCTCGTGTTATTGGAGCAATTGATTGTACCCATGTAATTATTAATTCTGCAGGTACAATTTACTCTTGTGAATGTGAAAAGTATTACTTCGATGATATTCCACAGGTGGAGAATTATGCCATTCAAGTTACAAATAAACTATTGTTGAAATCAAATCAAATCATTTGCTTCAAATAAAAAAAAAGTAGGTTGTACTGTACCTGATCGTCAGCGGCTCAAAGTATATGTCGTTCTGTGAATCAGAAAAGGAAAATGCATAGACAAAATATCTCGTTTGTCTATGAATTCGCGTGTTCTTACTTCGCTGTACTTAGTGCCGACACAAAATCATATGGTCATATCGCATTTCTATGTCAAAACAAACAAATTCACTGATTTATACAGTGTTGCCGGATTTGGCATTGCTTAGCGCGTGCTTAACAAAGTCGCTTCTATTAGATATGCTGTGCAAGATCTGATCCATTAAGGCGGGGAAAAGCCTGACTCAAAATTCAAGGGCACCTTAGATAACTCTGTCTCAACCAGAAAACGTTGCAAGTGGGCATAATTGCTTCAAATATAGAAGTTTTCATAAAGATTTTGTCCCTGAGGTGTATGGGATACTGACGAGGCCAAACAAGGCCGAAACCGGTATATCTCATCTCAGTGACGAAATCTAATATCATTTCTCCAACCTCATGATAAAAGATCTCTGAGCCTGGGAATTGAAAATGGTATTCATTTGGATGATTACTATTTTGAATTCATCCATGTTTCAAAAATACATTACTATAGCAAGAACTTGTGCATACTCACAGATACCGGTATAAATTGCCTTGCGAACCCAATTACAATTACTATGAAAAGAGACGTTTTTGCATTAATTTGTCGACATTTAAAGAAGAAACAGCACATTTTCTTCGGAGGAATAGTTAGTTTTCATGACTTGCTCTCTATTACCAGCCTCACTCCATTCAGCTGTTAAACACGAGCGCGTCATGCAGAGCATCACTTTTCCTCTATATAAAATAATATACTATTTCATGACCCTGAAACTCCAGCATCTTTTCTAGCTTTCGTCGGTTACAGAAAGTATTTGTGTAAGATCTATAGAGGGCCTAAGCTCGAGGAAACAATAGTTTATTACATACCAAGAGTTGTAAGAAGTTCATTACTCACGACAAGCCATTCAGTCACTATTTACAATATTACTTTTTAAGTTGGCACACTGGCTACCCATGATCTTCAATGGTTCATTAAACAAACTGTTAGAGAGAACTTCAAGCATGTCTACAAGCTAAACATTGGTTTTTTGTATTCCTTTCTCCATAAAATCTCGAAGATCCTTGATATCCACTGTGCTCACTTTCCTTGAGTTGCATGGTAAATGAAAACTCCTCACGTTTATATGCCTCCTTCATTTCTAGGCCATGAAAGAACGTCACTGGAAACGTCTATCAGAAGTCTGTCGCTACAACTTCGACGTGGACAACCCATCCTTCACCCTAAGAGGTGTTATGGAAGCCCCTTACTCCAGTACAAAGACGACGTCGAGGATATCTGCATAAGCGCTGTAAAAGAAAAAGACATAGAGGCCAAACTGAAGCAGGTGATCGCGGATTGGGCAGTGGCGGACTTGTCTTTTTCCCCTTTCAAATCCAGGGGAGAGCTGTTGCTTAAGGGAGCCGAAACAGGTGACATAATCATGGCCTTGGAGGACAGTTCGATGATCATGAACGGATTGCTCAGTAACAGGTGGGTTGATCAAATTCAGATCTACATCTTCAAGCCTTGAAAGACTTTGGAATCATATTGGCAACTTTTAAGCTATTGCATAGCTTTTATTCCAAGCTTTGAGCGCGGCGACCGAATGTAGAAATTCCGTAACGAAAAAACCTAACACAGCCGTGTATCGTCGGTTCAGTTCGGCAGACTTCGACACGATGTTTGGGTGCTTGCGACTAGCAGTGCAAAATGGAGTCGGCAATCTCGCTGTTCCCATTGAATTACGAAGGGAAAATATTTCATTAACAGCGGATAGAAAATGTATAGCCAAACGCAAACATTTTCCATAAACTTCAGCACTTGCTCTAACTATACATAAGTCGCAAGGTGAAACTTTTGACAAAATAGTATATGAGTATAGTGAATCACATACTCAGGAACTCGTGTATGTTGCACCCTCTTGGGTGACTAATATTGAAAAATTGTATATTACCACAAAAAAATGATAATTCTGCATTTAAGTTTTGTCATAATCGAAGGCAAGCTGCATCGACTGCATTTTTTGTTGCAAGAATTCAAAAGACTGTCTTTAAATACTGTTCAGACGGTAGCTATGTTACTTCTTACCGAAACATGCATGACGCGTGATAATCCGATTGAAATACCTAATCTCAATTGTATTGTTCAACTCAAACAAGATACTGTTCCAAAAGATGAAGAAGCTATTTACCAAAATAGTAATAATGGTACTAATATTATGACTCCGAATATTGAAATAAATATAGAAGACGTTAGCGATGTTAATGTTAGACGCTCATTTGTTGGAGATATTTGTGCATGCTTATGCAAACTTAGAAATGGCCTACACATAGTCATGGTGCCAATTTACATTTCTCCGAATCCCAAATTGGACGAGATAGAGCATTTTATTCATCGCACTTTACTGGAGTACACTGAAGAAGGGTCGAAAATACTTGGCACAAATGGTAATAAATTTCCACTTATCTTGGCTGACGATTTCATCATTAACTTCGCTGATAAAAAATCAGAGCGGTTGACAACTTTTCTTTTTTGAAAATTTAATTTAAAAATGAATAATGATCCCCAAGAGTCCACATCAAAATATGGGACCACTATTGACGCAGTATTTTCCAGAGATTTAGAAGACATTAAATCTCAAACTTTTGTTTCTTATTTCAGTTACCATGAACCTATAGTTTCAATGATAAACATTCCTGAATAAACTACATGTATTGTAAGATAAAAAAAATATTTCAAATCAACAATATAATCTTCTTATTCTTGAATAGATGCTATGCAATAGCTCTACCGCGGCAGTCCTCGAGTGCCACATGTGCTCTTTTTTCTTCTTTCATGTTTCCTGAGTTTATTCATAATTTCAAGAATACTGTCTATCCAGCCCATTGAGGGACCTTCATCCTTGATCTTTGAACTTTTTCATCGATTCCCTGGTATCACTAAATGGATGTTGTAGGTACAACCAGCCTTTCAAGAAAGATATCCAACTGTGGGTTCAGAAACTGGTGAATACGTCTGAAATTCTGGAGAAGTGGCTTCTCGTCCAGAATCTCTGGATTTATTTGGAAGCTGTGTTTGTAGGTGGTGACATTGCTCGTCAGCTACCGGCGGAAGCTAAACGTTTCGGGGTAAGTAAAAGGTTCTGAGGTTCTGAAGACTGTTCCCAATAGTCGAATCACCCACTTACACAAGGGCGTGTTTACTACACCATTTCTAATTGTTATTCCGAAATTTTCAATTAGCATCCAGAAAACATCAAATGTAATTCAGATTAGTCATTTCAATTTCCGAAATAATCAATTGTATTTCAGAAAACATCAAATGTAATTCAGATAACACTCTGAATTGAATTTGAGAATTGGTCAATTATGTTTTAAAAATGGCAATTTGAAATTCATTTCATACGCACATTATATATATATATATATATATATATATATATTCTTTTGAATAAGAGAGCTAAAATAATACAATAAATGTTGAAACAAAAAGAACCTAAGCTGAGGTAAAAAAAAAA